>CM054134.1:106076763-106089263 GCA_028751875.1 Rapana venosa
TGGCTTTTTTCTACAAAATTTGGCCAGGGACAGTTAAACATGGTGTATTCAATATTCTTACAACTTGAGCAAGCATCAATACAGCAGGGGAAAGGCATCAAGCTACAGTTTATTTTCAGCCCCACCCCAGGGACAGTTCTCTTGTTGCCGTGGGTTCTTTTACGTGCGTCAAATACAGGTCGCGCACGGGGCCTCGGTTTATCGTCTCATCCGAAATACTAGCGCACCAACCACCACTCATGGTCTAGTGGGTGGGGGTGGGGGGTAGTTTCGGGCACAAACAGGGATGGAACCGCCACACTCCTGAACCCGAACTTTTCGCTGTCTAGACAGGTGCGTTACCTCTAGACCACCGATGCATTTAAAAACAAGAAAGGAGATAGGCCTACTTCTTAACTAAACAGAATACTCTTACTCTTTTAGGCTCAGGATATCCTATGCTCTTTCCTGCTTCTTATCAGCTGAATTAAACCAGACTAGCGAGTACATCCTTCACAGATGCACGCTATACAGCGACCCGAGGAAGACTGTGTGGCCGACGGAGATAACCCTGCAAGCCATGCTGTACGGCCCACGAGAGGAGCTGGAAAAGACATGCGAGCGAGAGAAGAGGAAAGATCAGCTGAATTTCCAATGTGTGATAATCGAATCTTACTGTAAGCAAACGAAACCCACAGAAATGAAGATTATTCACTTTAGAAGTGTGTAGTCTGCACGTAAAAAGGTCAGTCAGAGTTATGAAATGTGTCCAACATTTGCACTGCCTTAATAAAAGACGACATACTTAGTGCTATCTATGTCTGTAGTCACAATAGCTTCGTTAAGATCTCACCATCAAAATGTCTACAGTCGCTGTCTGGGACACTGGGCAAAAGACAGTGCCGCGTGATAATTCATCACACTATATTTTCAATAATATTCATGAGGACATCGCGAATAATAAAGCGGAAAAAAGAAACCACTTCTTGTGTGAAGTTTAAAAAAGCAGAATATAGAGGAGAACGAATCACATGGAAGACGACCCTTGATGCGGCAGACCTGCACCTTCTCACACCGTAAAGCCATCACCCCGTTGACAGGTCTGAACATGGCTAACTGACACAGACTGACAGCAACTAGCCACTGCATTTGCCGTCTCATTTGCGAAACTCCCTCGCATTCCGACATCGGACTCCGCCAATGCAGAATTTATCTACCAGATAAATAAAATCTCAGAACGGTTGTGACTACAGCGAAAAACCAAACTTCCCTCAGCATATCTTGATGACGATCTTAGTGATATGAAGCAGACACTAAAATAATGCCCCTCAACGGTTTGTGACATCGAATCTTCTACTTCTGCATTCCCTAGCCATGCTGAATTTTTAGTCCAGTCTGGATGGCGAAGTCTGTCTGCCGTCTGTCGCAGTCCCCACAGTTGGATGTTTTCTGGAGTTCTACTGGGTTGGGCTACTTCACATCTGAAACTAAACTAGCAGTCCTCGCAGATAATGGGAGCATATGGACTTGCTACAACCAAAGAAGTCCTAAGCTAGTAAATGATGGCGGCGGAGTTTGGTCGTTTTTTATGCCCTTTTTATATTCTCATTATCACAAAGGAAATACACTTACAAAAAGTGTCTTTCTCAAAATGAGACGGGGTGTCACTAGCGAGTGCTGGTTATCATAACAGCCAGGTCTGCGAGACAGTATCATTGCTAACACTTTCATTTTATTTTAGTTTAGTTTAGTTTATTCTTTCATTTCGAGGATTAAGCTCTCCTGTGTTTATTTTATATCTAGTCCCTGAGTGTATGCGAGGTTTTTTTCCCAATTTTGTTATCCGTTCCCACAGTGTGGGGATGTGACCTGAGATGTAGCGGTCCACCAAGGCAGAGTGCCTGCAGGTCAGCCTGGGCAACGTCAGCAGCGGCTCTGAACCCTGAATCACCACCATGCTGGTTTTCCACTTCTGCAATCAGAGCTCTGACAACCACCTGACTCCTGACGTGACCAAGTCCCTGCACGTGATGCCCATACCATCACTGTAGTTGACACCAGTCCGGCTGTGTACAGCCCTACTGACCACAGAGGTCACAGATGTCATGACTGTAGTTGACACCAGTCCGGCTGTGTACAGCCCTACTGACCACAGAGGTCACAGATGTCATGACTGTAGTTGACACCAGTCATGCTGTGTACAGCCCTACTGACCACAGAGGTCACAGATGTCATGACTGCGACAAAGGCGTTCCTGAGCATGTAGACTGATGACTGTTTTGTCTAGGAACCCACACACTGCTGCGCCCGTAGTAAACGTGACTTCTAGCAACTTGAACGAACAAAACAAACAAGCAAAACCCCAACCAACCAACCCAACAGACCTAAACAATAACCCCCAAAAAGCAAAGAAACACCTTCCTCCCCACCCACCCACCCCACCCCCCCCCCAAAAAAAACCCAACCAACTAACCAATCAACCAAACAGCCCTTCACCTCCCCAAGAAAAACGAGGAAGAAAAGAACAATAAAGCAGCAGCAATGACAAAACATTAAGGTGGGGAAAAAAACTTTTTATGAGAACATTTACAGGAAAGGCACAAACTTTAAAGATAGCTTTTGTATCAGGTCGTTGTGATAAAACTGGGGTTTAAAAAAAGGTTTTCCCCTCACTTAACAGAAACAGTTGGAGCTCTTGTTCAAGTAAAGCACGTCTACATACCCCTTCATATACCTGAATGAACGAGCAAGCGAATTTCCATCCATTTATTTGAAATAACAGCAAAAAGTAAAGAAAAAAAAATATTCTCTCTCTCTCTCTCTCTCTTCTCTCTCTCTCTCTCTCTCTCTCTCTCTCTCTCTCTCTCTCTCTCTCTCTCCTCTCAGTAGTTTGATCTCATAACACAGTAAACACGTGTAACTTGGTGTGTATGTACTAAATTGTTGTTAGTTGGATAAAGATGTTTGTGTGCTTGAGTATAACATTATTATATATGTGTCATTTTGTAAACCCCTTCAAATGGGGCTATGGCCTTTCTTGAATAAATATCGTTATCGTTATCTCTCTCTCTCTCTCTCTCTCTCTCTCTCTCTCTCTCTCTCTCCCTTTCTCTCTCGCTCACCACACACACACACACACACACACACACACACACACACACACACACACACACACACACACACACACACACACACACCACACACACACATGACCTACCTCAGTAGTTTGAAGAGTATGGTACCCAGATGACACCAGAGAGCAGTTTTTTTCACTATCTTTTTCCTAAAGTCTTGCTGCAAGATATTTTTTTAAAAATAGCAAACTGGCTGAGAAGCAGAGCTCTAATAAACTATCAGTCCCTTTTCCACACAGACTCAAAAACTTTACAAAATTCTAGAAACACCAAAACATTCCGAAGAAGAGCACGTCGAAAAGGCTGAAGCTGATGAAGCTCAAAGTTGGTTGTTGAAGAACGTTGCGTTATTCCTTTCAGATCCTTGTTCCTGCTTAAAGACTCTTTCCCAATGAAAGAATTCTGGTCAGGGGCAAGGCCTGGTAGTGCCTTCATTCAAGAAGTTACACAAAAAACGGCAGTCCTTCAAACCTTCCTAGATAAACTTGACCACGGAGATGATCATGAATGGGCACACCTCTCTTGCCTCCAATTCTTCAGCTTCTAGGCTTAGAAGCATGTGACGCCCAAAACGAAATGAAATGTCCTTTTGATTTTAAAAAAACAAACAACAAAACCCCAGAAGATTGTAGCAAGAAAAGGGCAATGAACTCTGTGAAGAGCGAAAACTAGGGAAAGAACAACAAAATTGTCACTTGAGATTTTTTTTTAAATAAAACAAAACAACCCTCCTGCAGTAATGAGCAAAGCGACAGCTAGGAAGGAAAAATCAGCCTGAACTGTTGGTGAGTTCCAGATTAGTTCACTCCGTGCACTGCCAGAAAAAGAAATGGAGGTGGCTGGGAAGGATTGTCAAGTGCAGAAAATACAGCACCACACACAGAAAGAAAGAACCCCAGAACCAAACCAGAGTTCTGCACCATCGTTATGCAACCAACTTCCACAACCCCTGTCCTCTTCCTCCTTCCACCACCACCCCCTATCGGCCGCCTTCCACTTTCTCACTGACTGTCGCTACCACTTGCTTGCTTGGTTGGTGGTGAGGATGGTGATGGTGATGACGGTGTTGCTGGTGTAGTTTCTGATGAAGATGTTGTTGCTGGTGGTGGTGGTGGTGGTGGTGGTGGTTGGTTGGTTGGTTGCTGGTTACGGGCTAGGATGACCCCCAAGAAGAGTTGATGTGATGGAGTCTTGTCCACCCACGGTGTCACCTGATGTCCACTGTCCGTGACTGGTGACTGGCTGATCCTGCCCTTGGTGTTCGAAAAGTCAGAAAAAGGAAGGCAGCCGAGGATGTGGTGGGAGCGAGGTCAGGGTGTGTGAGTGTGTGAGAGTGTGTGTCTACTGTAGGCCGCTCTCCATCTCCCTACCTGAGTGTGTATGTGAGTGTGTGAGTGTGTGTGTGTGTTGCTGTGCGGGGGTTTGAGAGGGGAAGAGGCTTGATTACCGGCCTAAGTTATGCAGCCTATTTTCCCCCTTCCCATCCTCCACACGCACTACAGCACGACATTCCGCAAGCAAAACCTTCTTTACACTACAGCACGCGCTGTAGACGTTGTTGCTTCCAGTCTGCTGTGTCGGATCTGCTTGCCTGTCTGTCGGCTGATTTGTTTCTTCTACTGTTGCTGTTTGCTGCATGATGTGAGGATTTGGTATGGGGTTTACATAAATATATATATATATATATATATATATATATATATATATATATACAGCACGTGCGCGCATACACATACATACATACGTACATACATACATACATACATGCATACATACATACCTACATACATACATACATTGGATTTCTGGATAAGTTGCCCACCCAACACTGAGATTGACGTGCCATGCATGGATCAGCAAGTCAGTCTGTCTTGGGACCAGTCACATGCACTAACTCAGCCAGCCTGTCCAGTCTTTGCCATCCTCTGTTCACTGACGTCTTGGTCTTCCTCTATCTACCTCTCTTCCCTTCCATCCTCTCTCTCTCTCTCTCTCTCTCTCTCTCCTCTCTCTCTCCTCTCTCTCTCTCTCTCTCTCTCTCTCTCTCTCTCCCTGTCAGCACTGTTTTGGTGTAGAAGACAGTCATGACTCATTACCTGGCCAAACTGTGACAGCTTCAGAAATGTGGCTGTTTGCAGTAGTCTCTTTGGGGACTTCTTGTCACATGTGGACTTGTTCATTTGGTACTTTGTCTTTCCAACTCATTTTTACCATCCTTGTGTAGATCCACATTTCACAGGCTTCTGTCTTTCTCTCTGTTTCTTTGTAAAATGTCTGTTTCAGCTCCGCAGAGAACGATCGGAAATATGTAGCATTTCACTAATCTTATTCTTAAAGTAAAGAGTTGTCTTGATGTCAAGATGGTCTGTTTCTTTATGAAGGTGGATTAAGCTTACGCTACTCTGTTTATGATTTCTTGATTATTTCTGCCTTCCTCGTTCACCAATTGTCCCAGATTCTTGAAATGCTGGACTTGCCCAAATTTTTTGCTGTCTACTTGCATTTTTGTTCTTTATCATTCTTTTTCTACTTACGATCATAGTCTTGGTTTTGTTAGCAATCATGTTCAGTCCGTTGTTGTCACTTTCTTTTTTTGATCGCCCAAAGCAGGCAAATAATCAAATTATAACCTTTAAATTCACTTTATGCGTAAACCAGTTAATGTTGCTGAAAATAAAACTTTCTAAAAAAAACAACAACCGTTTTGTATCTCTTTCCTCTATCAGCTGTAAAAAGGTACCTGCCTCTTTAGGGTCAGGGAAGGTAAAGCAGCGAGGGAGAGGAGATGGGCGCCGCCCTCAAGATGCTGGCCCTGGAGAAGCTGAGGTCTCTGGCATCTCATCCCCCCAACGACCGCATAGATTATGGGACACCTTTTCTCTTTTCACCTTCAGCTTCATTTCCTCTGCTCGACCCCCTGCCTGCCCTTCCTGCGTCATGTTTGTCTTATTTCCATCTTCCTTTCAGTGACACTGATATGTGTATTGAAGTGTGATAGCTCTTGGCAACATATGGCATATGCGTGCATATAGTGAGAGCACGTACGCGCAGGACCCCGTGCGCATGCGCCCATGAACGTACACATACACACACAAAACTGTCTCTGACTGTTTGTCTGTCTGTCTGTTTCTCTCTCTCTCTCTCTCTCTCTCTCTCTCTCTCTCTCTCTCTCTCTCTCTCTCTCTCTCTCTCTCTCTCTCTTCCACTCCCTCCCGCACACACTTGTGTACGTGCTCGCGCGCACTTACTCACACACAGACACATACGCACAAACACACACACACACACACACACACACACACACACACACACAACACACACACACCGGGAAAGAAACTTGACCAAATGAAAACAAAACAAGAAGACAGTCTAAACAAACAAACAAACCTCAAAACAACCAAATTGACAAAATCACTCTCTCACACACACACACACTACACACACACACAACACACACACACACACCACACACACACACACACACACACAAGGAAGCAGGGGCAGCATTCATCATTCCAGCTTTAAAGGTTGAAAAGTCCTATCACATCGGCAAAAATCATTCCATCTTTACTGCTGAACTTACTGCTATTTTGATGGCTTTGTACTTTCTGCTTGATTTCCCCAATACTGTTTTGCAGATTTTGTTCTGTGTTGATTCTAAATCTGCATTACAGTCTCTAAGTAACTCGTCATCGACCGTTAGGCAGAATCTTATTACTGAAATTAATTTGTTGGTACATTTTCTAATTCTGAGGGGTTCGAATGTTACTTTCTGCTGGGTTCCATCTCATTGTGGTATTTATTTTAATGAAAAAGTCGACAAAGCTGCCAAAAAGGCAGCAAAACATGATAGCTATTCAAATGTTTTAGAAATTCCTCTTTCTCTTCATGAAGGTTATGCTTTGCTTCAAAATTTTGCTGGAAACATGTGAAAAAGAAACAGGAAGAGGCTGGTTATCCCAGCATACTTGTTCAGTTTGGATCTTGAGAACATTCTTTGACTCAGTACGGTTTTCGAAAATCCTGTACTAGAAAAAATTGTTTCTCTAATCTACAGATTGAAATTAAATGCCTTTCGAGCAAAATTTGCCAAAAATATACAATGTATATGCGGTGAAAAATTTTCCAATGTTCATGTTCTGTATCAATGTCTAGGTTTAAAAACGTTTTTACCATCATTTCAAGATAAGTCTCTGCAGGAAGTTTTAACCAATCCAGAGTTATTATGTGAGATAGCCTTGTCTCTGTTGCAATCCCCAGTATTCTCTTTTTTGTAAAGTATGATCGTCGGAATCTACATTTTGCTTGTTTTACAGCTGCCGTTACAAGTAGTTCACAATTATTTGTTTTCCAACTTTAGAGTACTTTTCAATTGTTCGGGGTTTTTGTTGCTTTACAAGATTCAGCGCTATATAAATTCCATACATTATTATTATTATTATTATTTGTTAATTTTTTTATTTCTTTGCCATGTTTTTGCATACTGTTTATATAGTTTGGAATAGTCTTTTAATGTGCATTTATACCAACACGTATCTATTCTTCTTAAAGCCCTTATCCCATTATGCTGCCCCCCCCCCCCCCCCCCTGCCTCCATCGTCTAATATCACTTTAAGTGAACAGACGTAAAAATTGAAGACACACACACACACACACACACACACACACAATACAAACACACACACACACATACAAACCACACACACACACACACAAACCACACACATACACACACACACACACACACACACACACACACAAACCACACACACATACACGCACGCACACACACACCAGGAAAGAAACTTAACAAAATGAAAACAAAACAAGAAGACAGTCTAAACAAGCAAACAAACCTTAGGACAACCAAACTGACAAAATCACTCACTACACAACACACACACACACACACAACACACACACACACACACACACACAACACACACACACACACACACACACACACACAACACAACACACAAAACAACAAAACAAAACAAAACAAACAATATATAAACTCAACACCAACAAACAAACAAATAAACAAACAGAAGGAAAAGAAGAAGACAGAAAGTGTAAAGGGAACATCAAAACATCCTGTATCTCTCCCCCCCTTCCCCACCCCCCTCCTAGATACTTGCTCACTTTCACTTTCATCCCTCCTCCAACACCGACCCCCCACCCCCACCCCCAAGCACCCTCTTCACCACCTCACCTCCCCCTCCCCTCCTCGTCCTTCCACCCTTTGCAGCAGCAGCAGCAGCAGCAGCAGCAGTCTCCGAGGCGTGTGGAGTGTGTGATGTCAGTTATTTTGTTGGCAGAGGAAACTGTTTTTCACCTATCATCTTTTCTCAAAGCCTGTACGCAGTCTGGAACGTTGCAAGGGCCAGAAAGACATAGAGAGACAGAGATACAGGCACACACACATATGCGCCCGCAATGTTGCGCTTTGTGGAGGGAAGTATATTACATACAACACGCGTGCATACTAGTCAAATACTTGTACGTAACACGAAGGCTCATGCGCGCGCTCGCCCGAACAGACACATAGGTATACATACATGCACTCGTGTGCAAGCGCGTGCGTGCGCTTGAATACAAACACACACACACACACACATGTGTACACACATACACACGCACATACACACATATGCGCGCTCACACACACACACGCATGCACACACGCGCATACGCGCATACGCCATGTCACATAGGGCTTTACGTAGCTGTATGCGTGAAGAATTTTTTCCCTCTCTCTTGTAAACCATCTCCATCAACAAGCTGTTCATGTAATCCATAATCCAACAATGCACACCCGTGTGATTGCATGCCTGATTATGCTTGAACACATACAAACAAACAGACAAGTACGAGGGCGCGTAGGTGCGAGCGTGCACACACACATACACTCACACACAAGCTGCGCCACACACAAGCTGTTCGGCGTGTTATATCATTTTGTGAGTGATTTGAGGAAGTGCGTGTGTAATGAATTAAAATTTGATGTAATCCCTATATTTAATAATTTGTTTTTTAATATACTTTTGAATCCCTGTGGACAATTTCACAAATTCACACCACACACAAACAACACAACACACACATTTTGTGTTTTGTGCATTCTTTATGGTCCTGTGTGCATTGTTGTGTGTGTGTGTGTGTGTTATGATGTATTACTACATGATTCTATTATTATTATTATTATATATTGTGTCCACATGGAGCTTCTGTCGGCGGCATCATTCTTGATAGCAGTCACAGATGTATGCCCTGTCAGCTGTCTCCATCCATCCCCTTCTGTCCTAAGTCCTTCTGTAGATTCTAGCCTTCCGTCTACTTTACGATGTTCTCCACACAGGAAGTTAGTGGTCTCCCTTGTCGTCTCTTGCCCTCCATTTTGCTCTGGGCCACAGTCTTCATGACATGACACGGCAGCTCTCATGTCTCATAGCATGTCCAAGATAATGATATCCTTGTCCTCTTCCTAACTTCTTTTCCTTCTTCGTCGAACGCTCAGACAGCAACTCCCGAGGCCCTGACAAATGCTGCCCTGCGCTGAAGGCCCTCCCTCCAGGGGTCCGAAGAGTTTGTCCTTCATCGGCAGGTCAGCAGGCCAGATATCGGCCCTCAGGTTTTGGTGTGTTGGACAGGTGTGGAGGAAGTGTTCCACTGTTACGCTCATATGACAGATTTTTCCTAACTAGTTCCGGTTGTTTGATCTGTTCTTCCGAAATGCTTTGGTTTGTTCGGCTTTCAGTCCAGCTGATTCTTGGGAGTCTTCAGCCGATAACAAAATCTGCTTGAAAAAAAAGAAAAAAAAAAGCTTTTGCACGCTGATGTGTTTAGACACCATCCCTGAAGTCGGAATGCGGCTACCGTAATTGTGGGTAAAAATGGTCGCATACGCAACATCTCACCATTGGTGAACCTCAGAGCTCTGGCTGATGAACAGGGGGGGGGGGGGGGGGGGGGGGAGATATGTGGGAAAACCTCTGTTTCAACAAACCGTCCGTGTGCTTATTTTATGCCATTATGTTTTCTGAGCATACAGTCAGAAAGCACGTTGCACTGGCAAAGGTTCCGTGACGTCTCGTCACGCTAATAACATCTTGCAAGAAAATTTTCCAAAATAACATGCAACAGTCATCCCAATAGTAACTTGTAAAAGAAGTCGTCATTTCTTCCTCCCTTTAGTATGATCCTGACAGACAGACAAACAGACAGACACAGAGAGGCAGGCAGACAGAGACCAAGAGAGAGCATAGTATCAGTAAGAAAGTCATCAATTTTTGTTTTCTCTTTGGTATGATCCTGACTAACAAACAGAGACAGACAGAGAAACAGGCAGCCAGAGACCTAGGGAGAGCACTAGCGCAAAGTCTATGCTGGTATTCACATCACACATCTTGCCTGCAACTGGTTGGTTGGGGTTTTTTTCACTTCTCCGGCCTCAACCACCGCACATACCTTTCCCCTCCACCCCCTCGCTTTCTCCTGTGTTTGGCAGGCGATATACTTGCAGCAGTAGCTCAAGGTTAGACCCCGCTGATACAACAGACAAGGAAATCCGCTGGGCTCTGAGTCACAGCTACACAAGCACCGTGCGAGAACCAGATAACAGGAGTGGGAAAAAAAAGAAAAACAAACAAACAGCCAAAGAAGAAGATAACTGCGGATGGATTAACTTGTGATACTACTACATCCGTGACATTGATCTCCCCTAATCTCTCTCTTTTATGAATATATATATATATTAATATATATATATATATATATATATATATATATATATATATACATACATACATACATACATACATACAACATTATATATATACATATATATATATATATATATAATATATATATTATATATATTTTATATATATATATATATGTATATGTATATATATATACTGAAGAAAGTAAAGAAAGAAATGACAGAAGAGAAAGAAAAACATGAACAATATAAAAAATAAAGAAAAGAAAAGATGACAGAAAGACAAGAAAAGAAAGAATTGAGAGAATGAATGTGTACTTTTTTTTCTCTCCCCCTCCCCCCCTCCTTCCCCCTTCCACGGTTCCTCGGCTAGAGCTACGAAATTTACCAATGGTGAGATTTTGCGTATGCGACCGTTTTCGCCCACCATGAAGGTAGCTGCATTCCGACTTCAGGGATGTATGCTGGGTATATTCATGTTTCCGTAACCCACCAAACACTGTCATGAATTACGGGATCTCTAACGTGCATATTTGATCTTCTGCATGTGTATAATACACGAAGGGGATTAAGGCACGGGCAGGTCTGCCCTTGAAGTTGACTTGTGAGATCATAATAATAATAATAATAATGTATGGAATTTATATAGCGCTGAATCTTGTAAAGCAACAAATCAAAGCGCTTAATCAAAGATCATGGTAAAAATCTCCACCCTTAATTCACCAGACGCCGCAGAGATTCAAACCCACGACTTCATGGACCATGGGATTGAAGTCAAACAGTCTTAACCACTCAGCTGTAGCGCCTGACAGGCGAGATACTTGAAAACAGTCATACACTACAACAACAACAATTTCATCCACCGTATACTTTCAATCCCACAGTGATTCTTACTGTGCGATGAGTGAGTCCATCATAGTCCATAATTCTGGCTGATCCCCTAAGTTCTTCTTCTTCTTCTTCTCGTTCCCTCTTTTACAAGTCAGATGTGTTTGGGAAAAGTAATGGCAAGTCCTTTCCAGCTCCTCTCGTGGGCCGTACAGCTTGGTTTGCAGGGTAATCTCCGTCGGCCCCACAATCTTCCTCAGGTCATTGTATAGCGTGCACCTCTGAAGGATGTGCTCTCCAGTCTGGTTTTCTTTGCCACAGGCACACAGGGGAAGAAGAAACGAGTTTCAGCTTTGTGGTCGTGTTGTTATTTAGCCTGTTGTGCCCAATGAGGAGTCTTAGGATGATGCCATGTTTTTCTTTATTGGGATGGTGGTAGTCGTCCTTCTCTACTCTGTTCTCTACCAAGTTGTTAATCTGGAGAACGTCCAATAACGACAACAAACAATTTCAATGAACACAGCAGAGTTGTCCTTCTATTTCGTAGGGTCACGGGCATCTTTGTGGATCAGCAGGGAGGGCAGCTGCACGAAAAGAGTGCATTGCTGGTACGGTAGTGAGAGTGACGAGGTGGGGGTAAGAGAGGGGGGGGGGGGGGGGGGGGGGGGGGGGGTAGTGGTAGGAGTGGGGGGATAGGGGTAGGACGGGTGAGGGAGAGGGGGCAGGAGGGGTGGGAGTGAGGGTAGGGGGGCATGAAAAGGGAGAAAAAGCATTGATCATGGCGCTCCTTTGCTCTTTCCCCCTTTTTGCTACTAAAGCTGTTTGTTCCTTTGCCA
>CM054134.1:106091763-106101763 GCA_028751875.1 Rapana venosa
AGAGAGAGAGAGAGAGAGAGAGAATGAATGAATGAATGAATGAATGAATGAATGAATGAATGAATGAATCGATGTTCTGTAATTCTTAACTGCAAAAATTTTAGGGGGGGGGGGGGGGGGGCAAAGCCTGGTCTCCTTGCTCACAAACATGCATCAAAACAATGAGTAAAATATGGGGAAGAAAAAGAAAGTCAGGATAAACAAAGAAATAAAAATAAGACAAACAGACAGACAATACCGACATACAGACAGAAACAGATACAGACAGAGAGCACAAGGAAACAGACAGAAAGACACAGAAACAAAAAGACAGAAACACTCACAGAAACAGACACACAGACAAAAACAGACACACACACAGACAGATACACAGAAACACACACACACACACACAGAAACACACAGACACACAGAAATAGACAGACACACAGAAACAGACACACGGGCCCACAACAGAGACAAGACAGAGGTAATCTCAGTAGTGAGAGTTAGAGCATCAGCCTATACTACCATCTGAAGGTGAATTTCCTTTTAGTGTAGGCCTAGGTCTAGTAGTAAGCAGTTTAGTACCATTACAGTCCCCCTCCCCCTCCTCCCCCCTGACCCCCCATCCCCTTCCCATCCTGCCCGCACCTGGCAGACAGGTAAGCAAGCACACAGGTACCTGTGTACCTGTAGCCTTTCCCACGGGTCTCACTCTGCCACAAGGCTGCAGAAGCTGAAAAATGGGATGAGTCCGGGCAATGGCAGGTATAATAGTAGAAGTGGAAGAACATTGATACGCTCTTTTGTTGTTGTTGTTTTGGGGGGTTCATCTGTTTGTGCGTGTGGCGGAGATGGGGGGAGGGGGAGGGGGGAGAGGGGGCGGGGAATGGGGGGTATGTGTGTGTGTGTATGTGCGTGCGTGTGTATGCGTGCGTGCGTGCCTGCGCATGTGCGTGCGAGCGTGTGTATGTGTGTTTCTTTTGGTCCGTCTGTTTGTCTGTCTGTCTCTCCCTCCCCCCCCCCCCCCGCCCCCCCTTCCCCAACCCTGGGGACTGGATGTAACCAAAGAACACGCAAACCCTCGAAATAAGGAATCGTGTGTGCTTTGTGTGTACGTGTGTGTGTGTGTGTGTGTGTGTGTGTGTGTGTGTGTGTGTGTGTGTGTGTGTGTGTGTGTGAGAGAGAGAGAGAGAGAGAGAGCGAATGTGCATTCGTGCGTACGTGCATGCATTCGCCGTAAGCACGCATGTAATAAACAAGCTTACCCCATAAAGTGGATGTTTAGCAAACAATGAGCGAAATCATGCGCATGACTATCAGTCAGCCATTAGTCATGCATGTTTCCCAGTGCTGCAGTCAGTTTGTTGTAGCACCATGTCATACCACAACGAAAACGTCTAACCTATACCTACTTTTTTGGACCAAGGGAAACAACCGTGTCGCACTTTCCAGAGTCGAAAGCCAAGTTACCTTTTCATTTTTCCGGCATGCATTCATCAACGGTACATGTTCAGCTAACATTATCTGCCATTCAGCATATTTACAATAAGGTTATGTTTGTTGTCTTCAGGAGACATATTTGAAAAAGATGTGAAAAGACCATGTAAATGAGGTGGTGGTGGGTTGATGATGGCACAGTCGTTAAATGGGATAGTTTCGCTGGGACTATAGTACAATTCAGCAGAGTAGGAGCAGTGGTGGTCAAGGGGAAACAACTCCGCCAAGAGGGCGTGAAGTGCAGGTTCGATCCATGTTTGTGCCTGAACTGTTCCCCCATCCATTAGACCTTCTTTAATGGTGGTCTGGGTGATAGTCTTTCTGATGAGATGGAAAAAATCAAGGTCCCATGTGCAGCACACATTCAGCGCACATGCAAGAACCCACGGCAAACAAGAGAGTTGTCACTGGCAAAAATCTGTAGGAAAATAAGCCACTTTCATGGGGGAAAACGCAGACAGGAGAGTCTTCTTTCTTTTCTTTTTTTAACTGGGTGGCGCTGCTCTTGCGAAGACGCATTCTGTACTGCCCGTGAGTGAGGCGGTTGGGAGAGGAGGGGGGAAGAGGTTGAGTGGGGGAAGGGGGGGAGGGAGGAGATAGACATACATGCATATTTGTATGTATACAACCATACATACATACATAGGATATATAATAGGATACATACATACATACATACATACATACATATACATACATACATACACACATACATACATACATACATACATACACACATACATACATACATACATACATACATACATACATACACACACACAACATACATACATACATACATACATACATACATACATACACACATACATACATACATACACACACATACATACATACACACATACATACATACACACATACACACACACATACATACATACATACACACACATACATACATACATACATACATACATACATACATACATACATACATACATACATACATACATACACACATACATACATTGAGAGAGCGAGTGGGCAGTGACGTGAAAAAGGGGAGGGAAGGGAGGGAACCGGAGAGATGGAGAGGTAGGTGAATGTGATGTGCATAATGATCAGTATGCACCTACTTTGACCTGCTCAGTTTTGCAGTTCTTCGTCGTCGAACGCTCAGACAGCAACTAGTGTTGCCTGTCGTGTGGGCGAAAATGCGCCGCGGTGTCGTTGAGCGCTTGACACGTTGGCCCCAGCGCATCCAACCTCGGCATGGGAGAGAATTGTTATCCTTTAAGACTTTCTGGGAGAAAAATAGGGGAGGATAATAGACCAAGAAGGCAGAAAATCGATAATTGAAAATAGGTGGTGACAGGAAGAAAAGGAACAAGGCAGAAACGAAAGAGAGGGATAGAAAAGAGGGAATTTCTTACACAGAATTCCAAGAAGGTGGGAATTCTATTTATACTGACAGCCCCCCCCCCCCCCCTCCCCGGGAGAGAGGGGGTGGGGTGGGGGGACACAATATAAAGTGTTCCTATTTATGTGCAAATACCTCATACGTAAACAATAATATCCAAAAAAGAATCAGAACTGAAAGACTGAATAACTTCCCACACATACAGAGTTTTTGTTTGAATGAAAGCACAAACGTAATGTTTCCTATTATGTGCTGACTGCCTTGCCTGAACACAGGTTCTGTCTGCCAAGTATACCCTACAGGCGACAGCGTGGGTCGGTATGCACAGCTGGAATGAATGACTTCGTTCCGGCCTCGTTGTCTTGTAACACTTGTTTATTCAGTAAAGCATAGGCCTACATGTTCATTGTCAAGCAGAAGTCGAAACTTGACAAAACTGTTTATATCTTTTTTCATTGTGTTGGTCTCTTTGAGCAGCTCTTTTCGTGTACAGAATGCATGCTGAGTATGTTCGTGCTTCAGTAACTGTCTGAATAACGAAGACACGGTGACAAAATCCACAAAGACAAATATTTTAAACAGTAGGGATATTCGATGTCTTCCGACAAACATGTCACTAACTCTTCTCCACCTCTTCCTCTCTGTATTCCCTTACTGTATGGAGTGCATAGTGCCTGGCCTTCTTTTATGCTTGTCACTCTGCAGGAGGTCTGCCTGCTGGCCTTAGCCGACACAGTTCGACTTCAGAGCAGCTCATTCTTGGTATAAGAGGCATGCTGGGGGTATGTTCAGAACATCTTGTGTACACGTTTAAAACCTGTTCCGCTTTTCGGAAGTGTAGGCCATTGTGTTTCGGTGGGAACAGATGACAAAATTAACAAAACTGCATACACACGGGGACTGCATGTAAAAAAAAAAAGTACATGAGTGCTTATCCCACTATCCTCGAAATAAAAAAATGATAAACGTTCATTTTTCCGGAACCCACCAAACACTGACCTGAATTACGGGATCTTAAACGTGCATATTTGATCTTCTGCATGCCTACATACACGAAAAGAATCAAGGAACTGGCAGGCTTGTAATTCAAGTTGACCTGGAAGATCGTATAAACCCCCCACACTTAATTCACCAGACAGCTCTGCCGAGATTCCAACCCACGACTTTCGGGACCCACCCACAGGATTGAAGTCAAACAGACTGAGGCACTCTAGTATAGCGTCCACCTGGCTAATAGCAAACTACATCTACTGCAGCAGCCCGAGTGCATACCGCAAATAACATGTGCACTCAACTCCACAGATGAGAAGATACAGGAGAATGTTGGAAATATGCACACTGACGATTGCCAGAAAGAAGGACATTGGTAGAAGTTAGAAAATTGGTGGCGATGTGGGAGAGCGAGGAACGGAGGAGAGCTAAGGGGGAGGAGGGAGGGGAGGGAGGGGTTGTCAGGATTGCAATCTTTCTCCCATCACGAAGAAGTGCAGGAATAACCTACATATACTGGGTTAAAATAAAATAAAAAGAATATCTCTGAAGCCATATGTATTTGTCCCCTCCACCCTCCACCCCCTCCCTGTTCCTTTGCTAGAGCCTCGAGGTTCATCAGTAGAGCATATGTGACTGTTATACCCACCAGTAAGGTAGCCGCATTCCGACCCCGCCTGTAAGATTTTAACGGGTGGACCAAATAGAATTCTTATCATGAATTATAAAGAAGCTTGCTCCCTAAGGCGCATTTTGTTTCTGATAAAAAGTTACTGGTTTGGGAAAAATTTTAAAGAGGAATATTTATTTGTTCTTGAGGAAAGGGAGGAGGGTCGTTTTCTTCTTGATTATTGTTTTGGTAATAGTAACTCTGTGTGTGTGGGAGGGGGGGAGGAGAGGGTCGGAGAGAGAGGAGAGACAGAGACAGACAGAGACAGACAGATAGACAGATATTACTCTTTATTACACACACACACACACACATACACACACACTCGCACGCAACACACAGAGTAGATCTATCTATCTATCTATCCATCTCTTTCATTCAGTCTCCTATTTTAGGGCCGTCTGGTATCACTTAAAGTGGAAAGACGTTAAAATTGAAGACTTACTTACTTACAGATAGACTGACAGACACAGGACTACAACACCGGCTGGGGTACGTGCCGAAACATTGGGAAATTAGCATGTGAAAGGCCGGTCCTGGTACACTGTGTACATACATACATACATATGGGGCCCTTCCTACATACATACAGCACTACCATCGCCCTCCTGAAGGCTAACACTCGTTCTTCAGCTTATCTTCCTGCTGGAAGTGCCTCAGCCAAGGCAGCCACCAGTGCTGCACAGCAACACGCTGGCCAGTGAGGATGAACAACTGTAAGGAAGTGTGAACATGCCACGACAAGATGACAGCCAACACAAAGATGCCACACGTATCTGTTCGGATAGAGAGCTCCATCACAGTCATCCACACGTTCTTAGTTAGTCTATTATGGCTTGTTTTGTGATAAAATATTGTTAGTCTATTCTTGACTGCAAAATGTCTTTTTTGTTGGAGGTATTTTGTGTGCGTTTCTTCTGTTCTTGTTACTGTATGTACATGGTAAAGGAATTATGCGTATAAAAAATATATCAGTTTTGTTTGCTTTTTTTAAAATAAGAGATTTCTGTTTGTAACTTTCAGTAATTTAGGTTATAGATCATGTCAGTAAAGCAGGTTTCTTGTACTTGTTATACATACAAAGGTTTAGAAGTTTGAAACATTCACTTTTGGTGGATATATTGGATTGTTTCTATGGCAACAGTGCATAAAACTAAGTAATTATAGATTTTTATGCTTTACAAGGGCCGCCTTTTCAATAAAAATTATATGGTGCGATTTCTAACTTAAACTTTGACCCCCAGGTCTCACTTTAATGCAGAGATGCCTATAGATATAAACAAGTTGGTATTGCTCTTACCTATTTAGCCCTAGATGGTGTTTCTGAAAAATATAAAACATCTCTGCTTTTCAATTACTGAGTGAAGCAAATAAAGTGTATGTTGAAACTCACTGTCAATCTGCTGTCAGTGTAACCCAGCAATAACAATCAACACAACTGCAGCAGAAAGAGACGAAGTGAAATGCATTCCATCGACTGTGCAGTACTACTACTGGATCATGCAATTATATCTTAAAGATAATTTTTGTTTATAAAGTAATCTCAAAGCATCCAATGAGAAAGAAAAACCATCCCTGGCTCGTGCTCAAACAAAGTTGAATGAAACGGACGATCAGAGCATCAATACAATGATGCTGTCTTAGAAACAGATTTTGTAGGACAGTGGCAACAACAAAAAAGATAACTTTTACCACAGCACAGTTGGACACATTTTTATTTTGGTTTTTTAAATTTTACAATTACTTTACACTGGATAGAATTACCTACATCCTACACAACTTGAGTAACTAAGCTACATACAAACCTGGATAGCATAGCTACATGCAAAGTGAACAAAAGGACGGAAATGGAACAGAGAAGAAGGTAAAGGGAAACAACTTACGGAACCAATGGCGACTGACCCTCCGGATGATGGTAACTGTGTGCCACTGACCATCCTCATACATCATGTAGGTGGCCATTTCTCTCTCCACTGTCCTCCTTCACACATCAACTGGTCCTGCTGGTATATATGTCAGCAATCTTTGGTTTGAGTTGTGAAAATCTTTAATCTTTAGATCTGGTCATAGATATGTTTTCATAGCTATTATCTTTGCATTTGGTCAAAATATACCATTGGAATAGTAATACCTTGGCTTTGGTCGTAAATAATAAGGTTGATCATATCAATACCCTTGGCTTATTAACGTCTTTGAATTCAATAAACCTTAGTGTTTGAATCGTAAAATCAATAATCCTTGGCTTTGGTTGTTAAACATCAGTAATCCTTGGCTTTGTTGTAAACATCAATAATCCTTGGCTTTAGCGGAAAACATCAATAATCTTTGGCTTTAGTCATAAATACCGACATTGTAGATGGCCATACTGGGTAAATTCGAAGAGGCTCTCTCTCCATCCCTCTGATTTTATAACTGTTTCTGAATGACTTCAACACTAAAAGACACCATTTCCTATGTCTGTGTTCACGTGAACCTTTGTCTCTTGCTGTTTCTACAGTTTACATAAAGCATCACCTGTTTTCATTGTCCTGTATTGCACACTCTCTTGCCTGGTTTTGACAGTCTCTGCACACTGACACACACACACAGCCCCATTCTGTACTCTCTGAATAACGAAGAAGACTGGGTGGAAAAATCAACAGAGGCCTGACGGGCGTGACATTCCTGTGAAATCGGAGGGGTGGCCAGAATACACGTCTGTCTGTCTTTCTGTCTGTCTGTCTGTCTGTCTACCTGTCTGTTTGTCTGCCTGTGCTTTGTTTGATGTGTCTCTCGTGACCAGGTGACTGCATCAAGTGCTGTGTCCTGATATGACAGAAGTGGATGGTGTGAGGCAACCTCACACTGCTACAATTATTCCCACAGCTGTGTTCAGTTTCACAACACAGCTCGGTGACTACGAAGACTACGAAGACTTCGAAGACAACTGAATCAAGTAAGCTTGCAAAATCTTTAACATCTTTAAAGCACTAAGTAGTCTCAGTCAATCGTCTTTTTTTGGTTCCGAGAATCTTTGCATTGTATTTTGTCCTGTTCCTCAGCTAGAGCACCGAGGTTCACAAAATGGTGAAATTTTGCATATGCGACCATTTTTTGCTCACCATGAAGTTATCCGCACTCCGACTTCGGGAATAATTATTCACATTGTGTAAATAGCAAGCTGAAGTTTTGTGACTGAACGTCAGGTGAACATAATGTGTGTGCTAGAAAGTGTAAACGTCTGCTGGAGATGTTTGTTCAAAACATGTCTCTGGATATGTTCGTTCAAAACATGTCTAACGTGAGCAACCACAGGCAAATGTATTGACAAAGAAAAGACCATGATGGGGTTTTGGGGTTGTTTTATTTTATCAATACAGTGTGTAGACTCTATGAAATATCGTGGAGTTTTTTTGCTCAAACTTTAAAGCGCCCTAATGTCACTGAACCATAACCTCTGTCTGCATTTTCAACTGAAGCCATGCTTTTGGCTGATCACTGATTTGGGCTTATAAACAAAAACCCGATTTTATCCATGTGCATTCCTGACTGTTCGCGGCCAACATTTGGCTCAACATGAACACGACCCATTAACAGTGCAGCCCCGTGGCCAGGCCAGTCATGGAGGACACAGACACACATTCTCTGTTTCCCTAACTGGACCCAAAGCCCTGTCCACTACCGCGGCTTCCTGCAACTCTGTTTGGGATTAGCGGTTCAAACAGGGGCAGGGCAAATGAGATGTCCACACCGCCAGCCCCGCACTTGACACAGCGAGCATCCCTCTGTCTGTCCGTCTGTCTGTCCGTCTGTCTGTCTGTCTGCTTCTGCCCTGTCTTCCACTTGTATCGCCGCCGTCACTGAGACGTCTGCGTCTGTGTTGTTGCTGCATTGGGGTCACCGGTCAGCTGATGCAAGACATGGCGCGCTGTCATCGTTTTGTTTGACACTGCTTCATTTCTGTTATGTCTGTCCGTCAAACGTTTAGCCTAAGCGTTACTGAACCTGTGTACGTTTTTTTGGTCTACCATAAAAGATGGTATGTGTTGAATCTGAATTAGACTTTTTTAAATATGGTACGAAGTAGTAGATTAAGTTTCAGATAGATAGACACCAGGGATGTTAGTGCTGGTGTGTGAGCTTATGTGCTTATGCGTGCATACACCATTTTTACGGTTAACGAGCCTGAAAGTTTAATGATTGCAGGAGTTGCCAGAATATTTTTTCTTTTTCTTTCAGGTATTGTTTTTAATTAAAATGTTTGTACTTGTGATGTGCATCTCATGTACTATTTCATTGGTCCTAGGTTTGTTTTGTTGAGGATTCTGGCCCTACAAGTAAAAAAAAAAGTATTCAGCTCCTTAAGCATAAGGATCTGGACTATCCAACTCAATAAAATAGCTTCCAAACCCTCATTCTCTCAACCCCCCCCTCCCCCCGTCCCACTTCTCGCTCTATGCACTCTTGCTACAACAGTACTTATGACCATGCAATGAATCCAGTAGGATTTGACGTGAAAAGATTTTAAATTCTTCCTCTAAAAAAACCCACCCCTCTTTCGAATGTGAAATACTTCTTCATGTTCATCGAACGCTCATACAGTAACTATTGTTGTCTGTAATATGAGCGAAAATGCGTTGTGCTGCCGTTAGACGCCTGACAAATCAGGCCCAGCGCATCCGACTTCGGTGTGGGAGAGAATTATTGTCTACAATTAAAGTCTTTTTTTTGGAGGGGGGGGGGGGGAAAAAAAAGGTGGGAGAATCGATCAAGAAAGCAAAAATAGACACGAAGGAAGTGACAGGGAGAAAAGGGAACACGACAGAAACAAAGAGAGGGATAGAAGAGAGGGAATTCCTAGCACAGAATTTCCAGAAGGTGGGGATGCTATTTATACTGACAGGTCCCCGGTATCTCCACTAGGGAGAATGTGAAATATAAAATGCAGCTTTTGTTTGAACTTAGAAAAAAAAATATTTTACACGCAGAAGTGTTTATATCTATAGCAGGAAAGGTGCATGCAGATGAGCGTATAATGACAGGTGCCTGTGGGTCTGTGCAGAAAGCAAGCAAACAAGCAAGAGAGACAGAGGGAGGGAGCCAGATAGAGATCATTAAGTCATTAGGGGTCAACAGAGAGTACAGTCTTTGTGTTCTTTGGAACGAAGACAGCAAGGGGTGAGTCATTCCGACAGAGCCAACAAATGGCCTGCCCAGTGAACACCATCCAAACACCATTCCCTCACACACCATTAGCAACGACGTTAGCAGTGGAAACCAACTATGACATCAACGCACTCCACAGCCAAAGCAGGGTCAGGCAACTCTCAGGCAGTAATCATTATATAGGTTGTCTTCATCACAGTATGCCACAGCCAGTTCCCTCAGAGCTCAGAGTCAAAGTCCTTCGGATGAGTCTGTAAACCGAGGCCCCGTGTGCGAACGCATGCAGAACATCTTGCGCACACGTTAAATCCTGTTCCGCTTTTCCAAAGAGT
>CM054134.1:106106763-106181763 GCA_028751875.1 Rapana venosa
ACAGGTCTGAGGGTGAGGAGGGAGGAGGTGCTGTACACTTTGTAACACCGCACCCTCCGGTAGTTTGTGATCACCATTTTGACTCACCTCCACGCACACTTTTCCCCCTCTCTTTCTCTCCAATACACAAGTTGAGATTGTGATACAGTTTGGTATACCTGTACAAAAATTACCGGAAGATTTGGCACGCCTGTTTTCTAATAGCCAACATTTTGTTTTCTTTATAAAAAAAAACAACGAAGATGAAACAAAACGATGAATTTGTACGGTTGTTTGTTGTAGTTGTTGTTGCTGCTGCTGTGGGAGCTTTCCTGAAAATACTTAACCGGCTTTTGTGCTGATACACATCATAACAAGTCTTGGTCTGGACCCCGGAAAAAAGTTTAAAATATGATCAATGCTAAAAGCACAATTGATACGGACCCTTCTTTCCGAAAATGAAGTCCTGCCATGTTACTGTTATATACCACCATTTGTTACACAACATGTCTGTGACTGATCTGTATTTCTGTTGACAAAGAAATTTAATTATACAACTCTGTTCCAGAAACCTGGCACTTCACATTTCCTTTAACACAGCTATAACTCAAGGTAAGTTTTGCTTGAATGAAAAGTCACCGAAAGCACAGGCTATAAGGACTTCTATGTTTTAAATTTTTTTAAGCTGAACGTTCCAAATGCAACACAGCAAAATTGCATTGTCAGGTCCAACCCTGTGGAGACGTTCTAAGCCAACATTCGTGGTTAGTAGCACAGAAACACAATTCTGAGGAATGATCTGGATAACGATCAAAGACAAATCACTTATGGTGGAGCGCTACCAGAGGAAAGATCGATGGATGGATCACTGTCCACTGTGTGTTCATTATCATGGTGAAGCGGAGGACCAGGGCACCACCAGGAGAGATGGAGGGACCTGTCACCTCCTCCACACTTCAAAGAGCTTAGCCGGCCCCGGCCTCTTGAGCTGGGCTGTGGTGCAGTGGATGTGGCGGGGACAGGGGGAGAGAAGCGTGCAATAGAAGCACAAAGGGAGAATAGAAGGTGTGTGGCTCTCCTGGCTGGGAGTGGCGTGAAGGCAGAGACAGGCCTGCCTTGTTCCTCCCTCCTCTGCCACCACACCTGGCACACCTCAGGATGCCAGCTAGGCCAGGTCTATCTGTGGCACCATCAGTGTCCGGACACACCAGTCATTGCCCATTCCATCCAATACCAGGCATCTAAGCAAACAATGTGGACATACATTCTAATTTAGAAACAAAAAATCTGAACAGTTATTTTGCAGTCTAAACCAGTTCCAGTTAATGTGGCTGTCCCGTCTCTGGTTTACTGCCAGTGATAACCGACTTCGCTCCGAATTGGACTGGCTTATCACGACAGAGCAGCTAAACTATAAGCTGAACAAGAAAACAATGGAGGAACGCGGAATCAGAGGAGTTATTTACAGACTACAATAACACTTGTATTTAGGTAACGGCGCCGCCGCCTAGCAGCACAGGAAAGCCTCTGTTCCGGCAACAGATTCACAAGATACGGTCCATGTTCTCATTCCCTGAAGTACTAAGCCTAGCACAGTTCAGAAAACAATAATTATCATAGAATTCACAATTACACTGAAATGCAGACAGAAATCGCCAATATGACTGCATGAACGTTCAATGTCAGGTTGAAGAAATTTAAAAAATGCACTGTCACAATTTGAGAGAATAATAAAAGTCATGTTTGAATATAACTGCACAAAGAAATACCATTGTACGCAAGCAAAGTTTTTATGTTACAAGTTTTTAAAGGACGATATTTATAACTGTTTCCACAAGTAAAGAACAAAAACACAACTAAGACATCGCTGCTCTTGCTGCTACTGCTCACAGTCCAGACTGCTGGTTTGAGAGCCAAAGCAAGAGTGATTCCGTAAGGATTGAGGTTTAGATCTTATCTCAAAACGAAAGGAGACTTCTGTTATCCATCCCCCTCCCCTCTCCCCCCCCCTCTCTCTCTCTCTCTCTCTCTCTCTCTCTCTCTCATCTCTCTCTCTCCTCTCTCACACACGAGTTAGCCATTTCAGCTTTTGAGCAAGTGGCATTGTAGGTAAGTGGCGGTGGCGGCACACTGAGGGATGTCCGGTGGCGGATGGTGATGGCGGTGATTGGCCACAGAGGAGCTAAAAAAGATGGGGAGATGGTCACAGCCGCCAACTTCTGTACTGTGCACCCCCCCCCCCCCCCCCCCCCTCCCCACCTCTAACACCAAACGGCCTGTACTGTACCGTACTGTACTGCCCTTGCTATACTACTGGCCTGCCAACTGGAGGTGAGGCCCTTTGGTCATTGGCTCATTTATCTCCGGCAGACGGAGCCCCTTTGGTCATTCTCTCATTTATCGGGCTCTTTAACGTCCTCACATCTTGCCTCACTCAGGCCTAATGAGGGAAGCGGGAGGATCGGGGTTTTTTCACCGCCAATGGGAGCTAATATCCAGCAGGGCTGTAGGGGGGGAAGATGGATGGATGGCCTCCTACACTACCGCTGTGGTCTGCCGCCTGCTAGCTGCCAGCTACTGGACCTAGCTAGCCTAGTGGTGGTGGTGCTGTACCCTACATGTTGAGAGCCTTGTCACGACTTCACTGATGAAGGTGAAGAGGATTCGCCCCTAGTTGTCTTTTGGTTGGTGTTGGTATTGGTAGGGGTTGGGCTGAGTTGTTGTGGCTTGTTCTTCTTCTTTTTTTTGGAATAGGGTTATAGTGTGTGTACACGTAGGTTCTTTAGTTTAACGTGCGTGCATATACTATAGTTAAAAAAGAACAAGTGAAAGAGAGAAAGATTCCTTAACTTAATTGTAGTGTGTATTCCCTGAGTTTTGCATATGAATCAGTTTATTATTGCATGTGTTCCAGCTGGGCCAGACAGAATTTGACAAGGCAAAACGGGTGTCTGTGCATAAGATTTGAGTTGATCCAAAGAATTCTATTCAAACTGTACCTCAGAACAAGTACAAGCTAAACTGATTTGGCACATAGCCAACTAGCTGATAATGACCAATGTCTAACAAGCAAACCGTGACGTGAGGCTCTGGGTTCCACTCCCAGCCTTGCCCTTTCTTCCCAGTTTGACGAGAAAAACAAACTGAATGTGGTCAAAGTCCTTCGGATGAGACTATAAACCGAGGCCCTGGTGAGAACGCACGCAAAATATCTCGCAGACACGCTAAAACCCCATTCCACCTTTCGGAAGAGTAGGCCATTTCGTGCTGTTAGGAACGGATGACAGTTTTATCTAAAACGCATTCACACAGGTGTCGTGTTTAGTTAGACACCATCCCTGAAGACAGAATGCAGCTATCTAAAAATTGGAGGGGGGGGGGGGGGGGGGGGGGGGGCATCGCATGCACAAAACTCTGACCTTTGGTGAACCTCTGAGATATAGCCGAGGAACGAAAAGAAAAAAGATAGGAAACAAAGAAATAATGACCAATATTTGAAATAGAGCAAAAGCCCGTTCCGTCTTTCGAAAGAGTAGGCTAGGTCATTGCGTATTGTTAAGAACGGATGACAACATTGAAAAAAAACACACACACACACACACACACACATGCACACTGATGTCGTATTCACGTATCATCCCCCAAAGTCGGAAAGCAGCAACCCTTAATGGTGGGCCAACAAAAAACAAAAAAGAAAAGAAAACGGTCGCATACGCAAAATGTCACCATTCGTGCACCTTGGAGCTCTAGCCGAGGAACGAAAAGAAATGTACAATAGTTTGTATGAATGTAATCGCTGTCGTCATTTGCTCGTTTATTCTTTGTCACTGTTTAGACTCACTGGGGGCGGGGGGAGGGGGTGGGATGTTATCTTTTGGACAGTTCTGACTGCTGTTCTATGCTGCACTGATGTCCAAAATGCGTAAAGTATCGACCGCTATGTTTTAAAAGTCGATATTCAGTCTTTTGGAGCACTGCTTTCCCCCAGCCAAGTTAAGCAGCGTCGAGCGTGGTTACCAGTTGGATGGGTGACCGTTTGCGCGCCTTGGCTTCAGTACAGTTCCCCCAGTTCACCCAGCTGTAAATGGGTACCTGCCCTCTTTAGGGTCAGGGAAGGTAAAGCAGCGAGGGAGAGGAGATGGGCGCGCCCTCATTATGCTGGCCCTAGAGAAGTGAGGTCTCTGACGCCTCGCTCCCCTACGACCTTATAGGTTATGGGACTCCTTTACCTTTTACCTTTTTATTCAGTCTTTTAGATAGAACGAACTCCTCTTTTGTGCCACCCCACACACCCCACACACACACACAGGCACGCACGCATGCATGTATGCACACACGCACACACGCTGGCACACACGCACACACACACACAGACGTGCGCGCGCGCTTGCACGCACGCACGCTGGCGCGCGCGCGCGCACACACACCACACACACACACAGACGCGCCCGTGCGCGCACGCGCACACACACACAACACCACATACACACACACATTCCTGGCAAATTAAATCTTGGATAACTCACAACCGTCCTCTTCCTTCTTCACCTGTTTACTCTTTGCAAATTTTCTCTCTCTCTCTCTCTCTCTCTCTCTCTCTCTCTCTCTCTCTCTCTCTCTCTCTCTTCTCTTCTCTCTCCTCTCTCTCGCTCTCTCGCTCTCTCTCTTCTCTCTCTCTCTCTCTTCTCTCTCTCTCTCTTCTCTCTCTCTCTCTCTCTCTCTCCCTCGCTCTCCTCTCTGTTTACTCATGGCTCTTTTCCATTAACTTTGTCCTCCTTCTTTGCGCGATTACTCCTGTAAATTATATGATGGCATATTCCTTTTTATTCCTCTGTTTGCGTCTCGTGTCTGTCTGTGCCCCTGTCTCGCACGTGTGTGTGTGCGTGCGTGCGTGCGTGCGTGTGTTTATTTACTTATTTATTTAGAGGCCCTACCACTTTAAGTCACGGCAGATTTCTTTGCGTGAAATTCGGGCTGCTCTCCCGGAACAGAGCGCGTCGCCACAAGAGCAGCGCCACCCTTTTTTTTTCTGTCTGCAACTGTATTTATTTCCCTATCAGAGTGCCTTTTTTCTACAGAAGTTTGCCAGGGATAACTCTCTAGTTGCCGTGGATTCTTTTACATATTTTTGTGTAAGACACGGGCCCTCTGTTTATCGTCTCATCCGAAAGACTAGCACCCAGACCACCACTTATGGTCTAATGGATGGGGGAAAAGTTTGAACCACCGCACACTTCCGACCCGGACTTCTCGCTTTCTAGGCAGGCGCGACACCTCTAGACCACCGGTGTATGTGTGCGTGCGTGTGTGTGTGTGTGTGTGTGTGTGTTTGAAAGGGGAAGGGGTGCGTTATTAGGTGTACAGCCGCACGCGTGTGTGTGTAATAGTGGTTGCGAGGAAAATTCTCTTTCTTTGGTCTGAAATGTAGGCCCTTTGCACACCTATACATGGGGTTGGTAGAGAAGTATTTTCACAAAACTGTCTTAAAAGTGAGAACATCTTCAACTGTTCAAATCATTTAGGGGACGAGGAGATGGGGTAGCCGAGTGGTCAGAGTGTTGAGCTCGTGATCTGACGACTTGGGTTCGCGCCACCATCGAGACGTCCGTTTGAGGGAATTTTATTTTTTACCTGGAGTTCACATCAGTGCAGACTCCACTCCCCAGAAAGTCCTTCGGATGAGACTATAAACTGAGGTCCTGTGTGCGAACACACGGAGAACATCTTACACACACGTTGAAACTTGTTCCGCCTTTGGGAAGAGTTGGCCATTTCCTGCCGGTAGGAATGGATGACGACATATTTAGAAACGCATGGACTCTGCTGTCGTGTTTAGACATCATCCCTGAAGCCAGAGTGCAGCTACCTTAACTGGTAGGCAAACGGCCACAGGTGCAATATCTCACCATTGGTGAACCTGGAAACATTTTTTTTTTAATGTTTTCCAGCAGGAGTTTTTTCAAAACCCGTTCTACAGTACCATCTGGGTAAGCCTACTAGTGTTTGCAATAATTAGCCTATAACAGGAGAGCTGTGCCTGGCACGATAATATAAGAAATCTGCTCTTTCAGGCAAACATTTACATCAGTCAACTGTTCATGGCGCTTACAGCTAACTATGGAGGCCACACAAATTATAGATGTCGCCTGATATTATTCAAAGCTCATGGCAAAGAGTCCTCCTAGTAGGCTTGCATACAGCTGGAGTGTTCAGTTTTCTAGGGAACACATCCAGTCCCTGCAAAATAGCCTCTTTCTATGTGTAGGGTACTACGCAGACACTGCCTCTAGAGCCCAGCACTCCGCGTATGGGGCATTTTCTCTGAGGCCTTTGGTTGGCTAGCCCTCTCTGAAAGGGGCTTCTCTGAAGGTTTTCTGCTGCCCTGCTGTCCATGTAACAGACTTCTTCTCTGAATGTTTTCTGCTGTCCTGTTGTCCATGTAACAGACTTCTTCTCTGAATGTTTTCTGCTGCCCTGCTGTCCATGTAACAAGACTTCTTCTCTGAAGGTTTTCTGCTGTCCTGTTGTCCATGTAACAGACTTCTTCTCTGAAGATGTCATCCCCCCCCCCCCCCCCCCCCCTTCCCCACCCGCGTTTCTTTTTTCGCAAACAGAACAGGAAAGGGATGCAGGTTTATCTGAATTAGTTGAAATAATTGCAAGTCTTGATTGATGATATACTTTTGTAGTTCTGAGTATGCTTTTTCAGGTGCCCCAAAATAGGTTTGCTGATTTGTTTGGTTTTGTTTGTTGTTGTTGTTGTTTTGGGATTGCTTGTGGTTGTTGTTTGGTTGGTTGGTTGGTTTGGTTTGTTTTTAGATAACGAATCTGACCTGACTTGAGAAACAGGAAGTTGAAGGAAAATACATGGCAGAAGGACGTGAGGAGATTGGGGGAGGTGGTGGTGGGAGAGGGGGGGGGGGGGGGAGGGGTACAAAACAAACCGCTACCACTCCCTCTTTGTCTGTAATAGCCCCACTTTGTCAGATGCCTACCACTGATGGGCAGGCGGTAAGTGGCGGCAGATCACTACCACACAAGCTCACTTAAGGATGGGAAGACTTCGGTTTTCCCTTTTTTTTTTTGGGGTTTTACCCCCCCCCCCCCCGGTTTTTTTTTCCCCCCGGGAAATAAAGGATTTTTAAAAATTTTTTGTCCCCTTTGGTAAGGTTTTTTTCCCCCAAATTTTTTTCGGGGTTTTTTTTGTGGTTTTTTAAAAATTTTTGTTTTTTGTTGTTTTTTTGGTTTTTTTTAAGTTTTTCCCTCCCCCCCCCCCTTTGGGGTTTTTTTTAAAAGGGAAAAGGGGGGGTTTTGGGGGGTTTTTTAAAAAACCTTGGGGGTTTTTTGGGGGTGCGGTAGTTTTTCCCGGGGGCCCCGGGCCCGGGGGGGGGTTTTTTTTGGGGGGGGGGGGGGTTTTGGGGGGGGTTTTTTTTTTTTTTGTTTTGGGTTTGAAAAACGGAAGGGGAAAAAGGGGGGGGGGGAGGGGGGGGGGTGGGGGGGGGGGGGGGGGGGGGGGGGGGGGGGTACAAAAAAAAAAATTTTTAAAAACCCCACTTTTTTTCTTTACGGGGGGGGTAAGGGGGGAGCCCCCAACACTCACAAAGGGGGGAAGACTTGGCACTCAGCTTCCAAAGCGGAAGAAAAATTCAAACCTTTTTTCCACTGCAAAACGTTTGGCTGTTTGACACTTTGGGTAAAGCCGGAGTGACGACGAAAAAAAAGGCAGGTGTGATTTTGCTGCTGCGCCCCCCCCCCCCCCCCCCCTTTTCCCCCCTTCCCCCTTCTGCGCTCCCCCTCCTCCCCCCCTTTTCTCTGTCTCTCTCTTTCTTCTCTCTTTTTTTTTCCCCCTTCCCCTGAAAAAAAAAATTTTTGGGTTTTTTCTTTTTAAAAAAATTTCATTACCTTTGGTGCTTTGCTTTCCAATGAAAAAATTCCATCCCACCAAAAAAATTTCTTGGTCTTTTCCCCTTTTCCTTTTTTCTTTGCCCCCTTTTCTTCTTCTTTTTCCTTTTCCCCCTTTTTCTCTCCTCTTCTCTCCTTCTCTCTTTTTCCCCTTTTTTCCCCCTTTATTTTTATTAACCACAAAACCAAAATTTTAAATCCCCCCCCCCCTCCCCCCCCCAAAAAAAACCCGCCCCCCAAAATTGGGTTTTGTTTTTTTTTTTTTTCCTAAAATTTTTGGGGAAAATGGTTTTTTTGGATTTTATTGATTGATTTGGTTTTTAAAATTTTATTTTTCCCTGCCATTGGGAAAAGGGGAATAAGGGGTTTGGGTTTTTAATTTGTACTTTTTTTTGTTCCGGGGAAAAAAACCTGATAAAACCTAGCCTCAGGAGACCCCTTAGTGTTGTCTTTTGTTGGTTTTCTTTTCTTTTTTAATTTTTTGTCTCTTTCGGGTAGTGCTCCAAAGGGTTACCCTGATGAGATTTTGTTAGCGACCGTTTTTTGGGCCCCCATTATGTTCATCAAAGGGGGCGGCTGGTTTAGAGAAGGGGGGGAGAGAGAGAAGAGAGGGGAGAAGAGAGGGGGGAGAGAGGAGAGAGAGAGAGAAGAGAGAGAGGAAGAGAGAGAGAAGAAAAGGGGGAAGAAAGGAAAAATGAATGAAAATGAATGAACTTTATTTTTCAAGGGTAAAGAAAAGCCCCTGCGATACTTTTTTTTTTTCTGGCCCTTTCCCTGATTAGGGACTATCAAAAAAACAGAAAGGAGGAGGAGGAGAGAAGGAGAGAGAAGAGAGAGAGAGAGAGAGGGGGGGGGGGGGGGTGTGTTTTGTGAAAATGGGGTTTTATTTTTTTTGGTAAAAAATAGACGTTTTTTTTTCATTCCCCCCCCAAGGACTTCCCAAAAAAGGGGGGGCCGGGACGAAAAGGGGGAAAAGGGGAAAGGGAAAAGGGGAAATTTGGGTGCTTGGGTTTTTTTGTTTTCGGGGCCCTTTTGGGGGGGAAGGGGGGTCAAAACCAAAACTTAAAAAAAAACTTTCTTAATTATTTCCCTTTCTGGGCCTCTTTTCCGGGTTTTTTAAAAAACCTTTATTGCTCGTTTCCCTTTTTCTTTTTTTCAAATTGTTTTTTCCGTTCTTTCGAAAAAAATTTTTTTTAAGGTTTTTCCCCACAATTGTTAAAATTTTTTTTTTTTTTTTTTTTGCAATTTAAAAAAAAAACCCCCGTTTTTGCCCACCATGAAAGGGAGCGGGATTTTTGATGCGGGGATGTATGCGGGATGTTCTTGTTTCCTTAATCCCCCCAAAACTGACATGAATTAGGATCTTTTAAAGGCGTAATTGATCTTTGCTTGTTTTACACCCGACCCCTACAGGCAGGGCTGCTTTTCCTGGGAAAGTTTTAAAAATTCCCCCCCTTGATTTTTCGATGTCGCCGAGATTTGAACCCCTGACTTTACGAACCGAATTTAAGTTAATGGTCTTAACTATTTCGCTAAAAAGTCGGTTGGGTTTTTTCATTAAAAAATTTCCCCCCTGTCTGATAAAAACAGCCTTTTGTTATATTTTTTTGCGCCTGGAATATGGAGCTTGCTTGCGGTATCTCATTTTCATGCATTGTTAAATATATCATATGATGATTTTTAAAGGGGCATGGAGCCCCTGTAACAAATGTGGTATGCAAACCCACTTTAATGATATCTTCTGTGTTATTTATTTAATTTTTTTCCCCCTTTTTTCCGTTTTTCTTTACATTTTCAGATGGTTGGGTGATAAGTTGGGTTTTGGGTTTGGGTTTGTCATTGTTTTTTAATTTTAAATTTTTGGGTTTTTCAAAAATTGGGGGGGCTTTAAAAACAGCAAGAAGAATGAAATGTTTATACTTTTTTTGACTGATGATTAATTTAATGCATGGAAAACTTTTCAAGTTACCAGGGAAAAAATTACCGTTATTAAAAAAAAGTTGACATAATATAATCATGGACCCCCCCCCCCGTGAGGAAATTTTTCAGATTCTTTATTTAAAAAGTTCGACGGCAGTGTTTGTTTTTATTTTTTTTTTAAAAACGTATTTTTTTTCTTTTAAAAATTTTTTTTTGACCATTTTCCGAGTTGGGGGAAAATTTTTCCCTCTGAAAGGGCTCCTGGCTTTGATTTGTTTTCAAATAAAAAAATATATTTTTTTGAATATGTCCCCACCCCACCTTCCCTGTTTTTGTTCTTATGTTCATTGTTTTAGTTTTGGTGAGGGGGAGGGGGGAAGGTTGTTTTGTTTTTTGTGAGTGTTTCCATTTTACTTTTGTATTCCTTGTGACAATGTAGCAATAGAATCATGCCATCCTTCTTTGTCTTGAGTATTTCCTTGCCTAAGAGAGTGAATTTTTCCTAAGTGTGCCAGTGGTATCTTTTTATTAACATACACTTACTTTAAACTTATAAAACTTTTTTTTCTTTTTAAAAACCCAAGACTTTTATACAAGGATACACACCAAAGAGATTCTGTAGCCCAAAAGCATTTTCAGGATCAATATGCCTTTGCAGAATCAAGAAAAATATTGGTGGTGTGTAGAATGCTGTCCCTGTGTTACTCGTGTACATTTGGTACAATACACCAAGATCAGGAGTTCATCAATTGGGTGTTAGAATAGACAAAGGACAAACTAATATTGGAAGAGAAAGCAATTACTGAATAAATAAATGGCAAGCAAACTGCTGCTGAAGGACTTGGGGTATTTTTCTGTTGGCCATAAACAGTCTTACAAATTCAATGAAGTCAAAGAAGAAACCTTATAAACTCTTCATAAAATCTCTCTTCATCAGTGTCCACCTATCTGTCCCTGATTGGATTTTTTTCTCAGACTGCCTGATTGAGCAATGTATTGATAAGGAGACACTAACCTCTTCTTTGTCTTCTGGAGTGTACAAAAGAATGTTCTGCATGCAGCGACAGTTTGAGAAATGTGGTATCTGAGTACACAACTGTTCTTTAAAAGTCCAGCTCCAATCTTTCATGTTTGGTTGCTTGTTGAATGCTCAGAGAAGTAATTAACTTGAATGTCTTGTTCATCTCAAAATCTACTTGATTGGACACAATAAATGTGATGTTGATCCAGATGTATGCGAGCGTTTGTAACAGGGCTGTACATTATGCTTCATTTCATGCTCAGCCTAAACCAGGCTAAAGAAATACATTCATATCTGCAGAATTCGCAAGATTCAACTGTGCAATTTTGTTTGTTCCTCGGCTAGTGCTTGACATTTTACCAATGAAACTTTTTTGTGTATGCGACCCCGTCTCCCCCTACCACACAGGTTAACTGCATTCCAACTTCAGAGATTGAACTTCACATCTGTATAGTGGATGAACTTGTCTGTGTCCACAGCATCTTCACCCAAGTTGGGGCTGGTCAACACGTAAAAACTCCCACACTGTATGTGCCTTTCAAAGGGATCAAACCAGTAACTCCCATCTGAAAATTTGCAGTGCTAACCATGGCCCAAATATACTTTCAATTGTGTGTGTGTGCGTTTGTGTGTGAGTACAATGGGTGTTCAACAACTTGATAGGCCCTTCTGTTTATGATCTTGGTGAAAATAATTCGATTTCCATAAAAACAAAACAACCCCCCCCACAAAAACGTCTTCATAATAAGTGTTGGAATTTTGTCCAGATAAATAAGCCTCAACTTCAAAACACACACACAAAAGGTGTTGTGTTTTGATACAAAGATACCATGCAGAAACATATAAACCCCAGACACGATTTTCAGTTTTTGCTAAAAGCAATGTGCCTTTTTTATTTCCCTTTCATACAGAATGCAATTTCATCTGTACAACAGTCCAGTATTGGATGACACTATCGTGATGCCACCTGGCGCTGTTTCCAAGCAGCGAGGGGACCTTTGTTGGGCTTGTACTGAACATTCACACCGTCTGGCACCAGCACTCCATCAGCACGCAAACGCTCGTAGTCCTCTCTTGGCCACTTGGTGAAGCCCCACTTCTTGGACAACACGATCTAAAGACACAAGTAAAATCACAATCAGTACATTTTGTTTTGATTTTTTTTTTCCAAATGAGTTCCTTTTTTAAAAATAAATCTTGGGCGGTTTTTTGTTGTTGTTTTTTTTTAATTTATTATATATACACATACATACACTTTGATCATGAAAGACAAATTTTGACAGTATCCTTCCAAGATAGTAAGTTTGCTTTAACTATACTAACAACAATCATTAAAAAATTTTAGCATTTGTTACCTCCCTGCACGACCTTAGCAACATGTTGTGCAAGAGTGTTTCACTATCAATAGGTACCGGCAGCCCTTCTTTCAGCCTGCGGGAAAGTAGCGCTGAGGGGGGCAAAATGCATGTTTTTGACAGGCCAGATCTTGGGAACTATCTAAATAATTGGGATAAAAATTATGAAACAATAAACATTGATGTTTACTTATGTGCTCTGAGTTGTTCGTTTGTGTTTGTATGTCATGGTGTGACAACAAAACAATTCCAAATACACCCACTCTTTTCACAAAAATCGAAGCGCCGACGTACCACTAGCCGCCATTAGCCGAGCGAGTGAATCGGTATGGATAGAAAATCGCTATGTACGATGTGCTCATTGCACTGCATCAACTTAAAAATAGGTCAGAATAGAAGAGCATATTTCCAGCTTTAATTCGATATAATTTTTTAGTAGATCCGAAAAGCTTAAATCAATTAAAATCGAAGTTTAAAGTGCGAGTTCAAGTTAGCCCACTTTCGGTACACGATTACGAAACATCGGGCGAAGTAAACACAGACATTAATGGTGCGATCGAAAGGCCAGTCTTTGCTGAATCCAATGGTGTATCAAGCTCTATGATTGGTTAAGTACAGTTCCATCGCCGGCCAATCAAAGTGAAGGTATCATCAAGCCATGTTTACACCATGTGAGAAAAACACAAAATGGCGGAACATTGCGAAAGAAGCAAGCCGACCGAGTCAAATACGTTAAACGCATGGAATTGCAGGACAAACTTGGCAAGTTAACGCGTTAAATATCAAGTTAAGACCTGTATTAAACGAATCCATAACTTCATTTTGCTTAGTATTCGGAAAATTATTATTTATTTTGTTCGTATGACACTCGATCATGTTGAGCACGATCTGGTCAAGTTTGACTGGTACACTTTTTAGTTTGAAGCGATCGTATTTTTTTAACTGGGAAACTAAGAGAAATCGATACCACTTATTGGTATATCTAACATTGATTTAGCGATTTGAGAGCTAGTTATTGAATTGATTCCGCGATTTAAGAGAAATTCGCCAATAAAAACATCGTTGAGAGAGAGTTCACCAAACGGAAGTTGGTCCCGAACGCACATGTATGCCCGTCAACAGCACAGATCGAAAGCCGACTTGTACAGTTATAGCAGTTGTTGAGACAACACATTGTACTTGTAGTTTTCATTACATGTTGCTTCAAAGTAGCAATAAACTTTTCAACTACTTTCTCAGCCTCTTTTTAATTTTTTTTTTTATAGATGGAAGTATAATTAATGAAAGTGGGTTTTTTTGTTTTGTTTAATCTTCCTACAGGTGTTGCCTCCAAGAAATTCAATATCAGTAGAGAAGTTCTTTGTGATTTTACTGGGTCTTTTTTTCTTCTTCTTGTTAGTACTCTAGTAAAGAAAAATTCCAAGGTAAAAAAGAAATAAAAAGAAACTGAACAGTTCTTCAAGCTACTTAAGTAGAATTTCCATCCTCTTGTAAATTTTTATTTTGTTTTACTGGCATGAGCTTCTGACAAAGGTTTGTGTTTTTTAAAGCCATTTTTGTTAAGCTGTGATTTGTATCAAGTTAATTGTGTGAAATTTTTTATTTTTTTAATTTCTTGTCACTTCATTACATTCAACAACAACAAAATCCTCAGATCAGTTTGGCCAACACAGATTAATGTTTATCACAGTGATTAAATTGTTGAGACAACATAGAACAATTTTCATATTATCATGAATATGTCACCTCATCTTTTTTTTTCCACAACAAAGTAATTAATGATCACATGCTGCAGATCTATTATACATCCATCGCTCAGGCTTTGTAGACACTGACTAAGACAGTGAGTAATATCTAGTGTTAACTCAAACCATCACACCATACCCGACTTACTGTAGTCTTTCTCTCAGTTTCATACAAACTGAATATACTCTCTCTCTCTCTCTCACACACACACACACACACAATGAGTTAATGAGTTTTTTTGGGTTTTGGTCGCATGTGAGTGTGTGTTTTTTTTCTTCTTTTTTTCTCTGTTTCTATTTTTCTTTTGAGTTAGTTTTAATGTTATTGGTTATGGTAATAATGTAGTTAGATAATATTGTTCAAGTTGTTTTTTGTTCATAGATAGATGGCTTGATCAAAAAAAGAAAATGCATTGCTTATTCAATGTACCATCTGGAAATAAAAATTTGACTTGACTTGACACACACATGTATGCACAGAGCACACAAACCAGCACTACACCACCACCACCACAACACACACACACACACACAATTGTCATTATATCACATAGTGATTGATGAAGAAATGCATACACTGAGACAGTGAAATTAAATTAAAATGATGTGTAAATATGTTAAATAACATTTTTTAACACAACAAGGGCAAATTCATGCAAGAAGATTTATTTATTTTTATTTATTGTTTTATATCGAGGACAATGGAATAAGCACTCATGTGCTTTTTTACATCCAGTCCCCGTGTGTATGCGGTTTTGTAAATTCTGTCATCTGTTTCCACCGGCACACAATGGCCTACTCTTCCGAAAAGCGTAGAGTAGTATGCAAAGAGTATCAATGTGACTTTTTTTATTTGGTAACTTTTTTTTTCTTTTTGAGACCCCCCCAACAAAACTGTCTTCCTGTAGTCATCAGTCTGTCATGAAAAGTATCAAATGGCAAAATATACAGCATGATATAGAGCTATTTTTATTTGAGCACTGCTAATTTCAGTGTGCAGAATGTGCAAAATCCTCAATCTCTTTTTTCTATAGAGGAAGAATAGAATGAAAGCATCACAAGCTGAGAGAACAGCTGCTGCCTTGCAAAGACAGCTGGAAGAGAATTACTGAGGAAATTGACAAAACAACTCAGTGTGCTGTAGTTTCATACAGCTTTTTATTATTTCAGGAGATGTAGAATAAAACCAAAGAGCTTGACAATGCTTAACTTGAAAAAAATAACATCCTGAACCAAAAATTTAAGCAAGTTCAGCCAAGTTGGGGAGAAAATGTGTACAGGATGTCAGTACTTTTTTGTTTTTTAAGTTGGAAATGGTTATCAGGAATATGTAATATATATTGATAGAGAGCAGTGTATAAAAGATTGTGTCAAAATTTCATTGAAATCTGCCGGTTAGTTTAGGAAAAATTTCCATTTCTGTTTGGACAACTCGGTCAACTCATCCCCGTAAGCTCTTGTTTTGGAATAAAAAAACAAAAAAGGTAGTAAAGATAGCATAGAAACACACTTAATTATATAGAAAATAATGTATTAAGACTACATGCAAAATTTGAAGACAATTCATTGAATAGTTTCAAAGTTATGGTTGTTTTTCATATGGCAGGTCAGTATTCTCCCTTTTTTCCGCCGTGCAAATTGCATTACCTCCAGGTTTTTAACATGGAATTTCTCCCATTTCGCTCAAGCAAACACCTTAGAAAAAAATAAGTGTGATTAATATAACTAGTACAAGCTGTCTAAACTGAAAGAAGCTTTCTGCTTGTCTTTTTCACTGTGTTCTGATGCTTCAAAGTTGGCACATCTCACAGATTTGACATGTGTCAAATTGTGGTTTTTCCAAAGTTTGACACCCTAGTACATATCAACCAAATACATTTGTGTCATGGAACTTATGTATCTTAAGAATATATGTTATAAAGATTTAAAGTACTCATTTTCAACTGGGTATGTATGTTTAGTACAATTTTAATGAGGTTCAAACTTGGACGATTTTAGAAATTGTCAAGGGCTTCAGTGTACCCCATTTTTAAACAGCCATATCTCTGAAAGTATGAAAGATAGAGACTTCATTTTTGTTTTGTTTTTTAAGTTTGATCATTATCTTTATGATTATATAGGTTTTAAATACTAAAAGAAATAATCTAATTTTGGCTGCCGGTACCTACTATCAACAACCAAAAAATTAATCCCAAAATATGTAATCCCCCTCTTCTTCTCAGATGCGAGGTTTACCAATGGTGATTTTTGCATATACTATGGTTTTACCATCTAACATTAAGGTGGACCACTGCGACACTTTTTGCAAATTTTCGTTTCTCAAGAACTAGTAAAGATATCTCAATGAAATTTGGTACACATACTAAGTGCATTAATATGGCTATCTGTGCCAAGTTTGAAATATGTAAGTCAAACAGATATGATGTGATAATTTTTCCAAAAAAATATGGGTCGCTGTTTAGCCCATCTGCTACTTTCAAAATATGCATTACATAATGGTGTTTATAATTTTTTCAGTTTGATTTGATATCACTGTGTGCAATGATCACAAAAAAAGTTATGTTTTAGTTAATAAAATGGTGTTTTCTGTCTTCTCCAAATATGCCCAAAAATTTTCATTCCCGTTTTTTTGTTTATATCATTTGGTATTTAAAAACTATAACAGCTACAGAGCTCAAACACTCTCATTGCACTCAGCAGATGTTTCTAAACCAGCATGCCAAATTTGATTAGATTATTTCCATTAGGTCAGAAGTTACAGGTGGGCCAAACGACTGACCCAGCCGGAAAAACCAGTTTTGAGAAAAACGCCCGTAAAGATTTAGTTAACAATTTAATCAATAAAACTCATGATTAAACATTCCAAATAAATTTTGCATGGTAAAATAACATTAGGCCAACACTACTGAGTGATTACAGACAGTTTTTCTTATAGAATAAATTTTTCAGGAGGCTCCTGGGGCATACACCCCCCTTTGTCTGCCTGGCTATGTTCACGTTCCGCATGCCTTACAGTTTCTATTTTCCACCCCTCTTTTCTCTGGCCCTATCAGAGGATTTTCTAGGTGCCTTTTTCACTTTGAGAATGTCTGATTTCTCTACAAACACTTCTGCATTGCTCCCTGCCACAAAATCCAGACCAGCAAGCACTTTGTTGCAGGAAAAGTACCTCACCTCCAACTGCATGCCGACTCTTTCCTTGTTATATGTTCATCTCAGCTTTGAATGTAGATCTTTATATAAATATCAATATATATTATAAAGTGAGATAGATAAAAATAATAAAATGTGTGAGAATACAAAGCAGAATGCAAAACAATAAACTGTGAAAATGGAAAGTACAGGAAAGTTGGAAAGTGAGCTAAAAAGAAAAGAGGCAGGGAAGAAATATGTGTGTGGAAAGAGATGGTGGTAGAACAGGACTCCAGAAGGCAATACAAAGTATTCAATCCTTGGCCTCTTTCTGCAGCCAATTAAAATAATGTATGCTGATGGACTACTGATGTGAAAACATCAGAAATGTGTGTTCTTTTATGCAGTGTTTGTGTATGTGCGAGTGAGCGGATATGCCATATCTGCATGTTTATAAAATTTATTATACTACTTACTAGATATTCAAATAAGAAACAAATTTATTGCATATCAATTGAAAAAAAACATATAGCCAATTTGAATGCATGCACACACACACACACAAAGTGTACACACAGAATGCACACACATTCTGTTGATGGTGACAGCAAACAAAAACGTTTTTTTTTCTAACACACACTGTGTTAAACACAGTAAAAATTTCTATGAGAATTATCAGTAAATTATAAAGTGCCTCTGAAAATACAGACAACTGAATAAAAAATAAAACGGTGAAAGAATCTGGGGGGCGGGAGTGAATACTGAATAGCCCTAGTAAAAATAAATTACTGTATGCTTTCCAAGTTCCAACAACACATAACTTGATAGGAAAAGAATCGTCAGCTACATTCCCAAAACATATATAAATCGATGGAAAATGTAGCTATTCAAGTTTGTCTACCTTCGGCTCCCAGTTTATAACACTTTGTGCACAGTTATGTTGTCACCAAACTTTCTAAGGTTGACACATCAATGACGATATTCTGCGATCGTTTGAAAAGTTGCGGCTCACGGATCGGTCAATTTTTCTTGTGCAACGGGTCTTTATCATAACTAGTGTCGGTGCCAGCCATTGATACACGTTTTATGGAGAAAAATTTCCAATTATCACATCAGAGAAGTAAGCGAGTAGCTATTGACGACATCGCAAGTTGATGTGCACAGCACAGCAAAAGTCGGTCACCATTTCAGCTGGCGATCGTCAGTCTATTTTCCGTTTCCTCCATTTTCTATTCTGTCTGCTGAAGGCATTGACAGTCCAACACTTGTTTTCGGCATATTTTGGCATTTTTGAGACTTTCTGTAAAAAACTTTGGCTAAAAATCCGGTCCGACTCGAGTGTTGATCGAACTCAGGAAGAAAACAACCGCCATCTTGGATAAAAGTCACGTGACTCTTAGAACCAATCAGCTATTTTTTTACGGACAGGAGCCAATCAGAGACTTCGACTCAACCGTATGCCATCAGTAAATGCCTCTCGGGTTCCTTCGGATTCGCTCTTCGTGTGTTTCCGTGAGTGAAGTTACCCATTGACAAGTGTTGTCAGAAAGTAGGTCAGTGAATGACCTTCACATTGATACCATGGAAGGGGGGGGGGGGGGGGGGGGGGGGGGGGGGGTAGAGAAATAGGTCGCGAGCGCTACGATCTCAAAACAGATGCAATTTTCGGGGTTTTTGGCCACATTCGCTCAAATTTCACACACACCCACGTCAGAAAATGATTTTATTAGGTATGATATCGGTCAAAATAAACAAAATGAGTAACAGAAATGTAAAGTTGAGACATTACTTGACCAAATGCAACCATAATCCCAAAAGTCTTTTTTTTTTTTTAAATTGTCAAAAGGTATGCCGCGGTCCTTAAGGTAGCTGCATTCCAACTTCTGAGATGATGTCTGAACACGTCATCAGTGTGCACGAGTTTTCATAGGGTTATACTGTTTGTCATCAATTCTTACCAGTGCGAATGGCCCACTCATCCAAAAGGCAGAACACGAGTGCATGATGTTCTGTGTATGTTCACACACAGGGCCTTGGTTTATAGTCTCACCTGAAAGACTTTTGGAGGAGTGGAGTTAGTTATGATGTTAATTCCAGGGGAAAAATCCCCTCGAACAGGTTGTCTCAAACCTTGGCTCAACGCTGGGTCATCAAATCGCAAGCACAGCGCTCTAACAACTGGCTACTCTGCCCCCCCCCTTTCAAAATATGTAACAATCTGATTAAATGTTTAATCTGAAAAGAGACTCTGGGTTTTTTCCCCCGACAAAAAAAACAAAAAAAAACCTGAAACAAAGATATTCATCTGAGATTAAAACCCAAAACGCCAACATTTTTGTCCAAATTCTATTTGAAAAAAAATAATCAGGACTGGGTCCATCTAGGGATAGCACTGCTTTGATAAGACAAAATGTGAATAAGAGCCATCTCACTGGTCTGTCATTCAATGACTAATCTGAGGCAAGAAGGCATGGCTGTACCATCCTGACTTGAAAATGGTGTTCAATTAAAAATGAGACAGACTGGAACAGAAACAGCTTGAAGTAAACATCTGTCTCTTCACAAGTAAACTGATTTCTATCTGCTGCTGTAAGTACCCACCTTCTGGCGACCGGGGTACTTGAACTTGGCACGACGCAGAGCTTCAATGATGGCAGCCTCATGCTGTTCACGGGCACGCACAGACATGATGGGCTGTCCGATGTTGACACGAGCCACTGTGCCCTGAGGCTTGCCAAAGGCTCCACGCATTCCTGTTTGCAGTCTGAAACCAGAGCAGACACATTCAGTCAAGTGAAAAAAGGCCGAGGTAAAAAAAAGGATACTGTTTTGTTCTCTGTATATTTAAATGACTCCCCATTCTTAAATTTTAACCCTAGTAGCGCTGAATATGCAGCAACAAGCCTCACTTCCATTGGCTGAATTAACATTGGCTAGCATTGTTTTGGAGGAGGGTGGGCTCAAACAACCCTTGATATTGATATATAAAACTGAATTAAATGTGTTAAGCTATATATCACTGGAAAGAACAGATAATATGCTTTTAAATGAGTGTAATTTTATAATAATGTGTAGTGATTATGATTATGTAAAAAAAAAATCAAAAAAAGAAATCGTGTGCGCACTACTGATCACTGTTCCATCGTCAGGGCCCCAGATCGATTTTAACACGATAAGCAAAGTTCTTGCGGTGCATAAATGTCATGATTAGGTAAACACTATTTCTTGACATTAGTTTTCAAAAAATAAGGAGTTTGTATCGCTTTAACGGTCACCAAATACTCGGAAAAGTTCAGCGAAAGGATCGACGCCATCGTGACCGTCATGGCAGAATGTGCGAAGTGGTGGCTTTCTATGACGAAAATACAAAGATCGCTTGATTTCATGTGATGCAAAGTATTCAGCAGCATAGCGATTTGACTCAACAACAGTTATTTCGAAGCCTCGTTGCGTCAAAATAAAGTAAAACAATCTGTGACGTCGAAATCGCCGAGTAGCGAAAAAGTCCATCCAGCAAAAACTAGCACCGCTCGATTCAGTCCGATCGCGATCGATTTTAACCAAGTTTTTCAAAAATATTCCACAATCCTTACCTCATCATCTCTCTTATTGTTTATTTCAACCAAATCCAGCCTCTAAAACTCCTCCTCGCTGTCAATATTGTAAAAAAGCTCGAAAAACGCTTGAAGAAATTCTAGTGCAAACACTGGCCGCCATTTTTGTTGAAGTCTTGGCTGGTCCGAAAAAAATTAAAAATACACTCTTAACCAATCAGATTCTTCGTTGCTTGTGTGTGTCAAACGACCTTCACCCCTTTCTGTGGGCCTACAACGGCCTTAACATTCATTGGCTGACCTTTGAAAGCGAAAGTAAGCTTTCAACTATGACCACCCACGTCATCCCGGAATATTCCGGGATCCGCCACACAGCCTAGACCCGCGGTTCCCGGAATATTCCGGGAACCGCGCTACTAGGGTTAAAACAGTAAGCCAGATTTTAGCTAGTCACACACACGCTTTTTGGGAAAATTGCAAAGGAAAGTAGCAAAACTGGGAGAAATACATGTCTCCCTCTTACTCACACAGTATCAATTTATATAGTTCACTTTATCTTGCTCTGCAGAGTCATGGCACATTAAAGATTTAAGGATCTATTATGGCCCACACGCCACCCTCATTCAGCTCTTGTCATTTCTACCAATTCCTCAGGACAGAGCCAACAATTTTCACAGCTGCTTCTCAGCACTATAGAGCAGTAAATAATTTTACTAGTGCTTGGGGGGAAAAAACCCAAGAAAATGACACACTCGTGACACTGAAAATCTGGCTAGAACCAGAAAGTCGCACACCCTTGGGCTTAAATTTTACATTTTTGAGTTCAAATTTTTTTTAAAAGGGTAACTAAATGACTACCATAGCAAAGCTCTCGCCAATTCAAGCTTAAAAAACATACACGTCTTCCACTTTAATTTTGCTTTCAATTAAATGATAAAGAAGAGCTCTATCATTTGAAACTTTTAAGAAGAAATATATTACAATCAAATGTTTCATTTTGGGGATTATGTACACAAACAATTCACTCCATCCCTTACCGATCAGCTCCAGCACATGACAACATTTTGTTGATGCGGATGATGTGGAAGGGGTGCACCCTAACGCGGAGGTGGAATGCATCCTTGCCACAGTTCTTCACCAGGTACTTGTTGGCACAGATGCGCCCAGCCTCCAGAGCTTCCGACGACAGCTGTTCATATTCGTCAGAAATCAGGTGAATACACAGTGGGAAGTCGTCCACGCGGGCCCTCTTGCGCCCCAGATCAAAGATGCGGATCTTTGCATCTGTAATAAATCACGGGGCACAAAGTCAGTTTTGATGCTGTTCATGTTCTTCTCTAATACATGTATGCATTAATGTAATGATTTTAATACAGTTCTATTTCATTATGAAAAATGTAGGATTAACAAATTACAGAACAGTATTAAATATTTTTTATCTTTAAGAAACGATGTTTTCACAGAAAATCTTGCAAAAAAAAGTTTAAAGAGCTAATACCCCCCCCCCCCCCCCCCCAATTGTCCAATTTTGCTTTGCTTGGGTGTGTATGTGTGTGCATGCACAATAGGCAACTTTTGATGAAAATTCACTTCACTGCCAGTGCCATAAACAACTTCCATCAATGCCACAGGTCATGTTAAAGAGGACAGTTTAAATTTTACTCTTTTTTTTAATTAAATTTTTTTATTAGACTATTTTAAGTCACAGCAGATTTTCAATGTAGTTAAACAAGTTTCACACCTCAGTTGACTTGTGTACATGATAGCAGACATAATTATCATTCTTCACCCCTGACGCAGTTTTGAGTGAAATACCTGTGTTATTCTGACACAGACCAAATGCCAGGCAATCAGTAAAAGTGCTGAAAAAAACTTGGTGCTGAAGAGAATTCTTCAGTCAGAAATTTGGCGCGAAAGAGTTAAACTAAGCACAGTTAAAAACAAACAAAACCCCTTTGCATTCCTACAGGAAAAGGGAGGGAAAAGAAAGACTGCAGGGCCAGCAGCAAAAGAGTTTACTCTGCAGCCCATAGGAAACAGGTTGAGTTGATTTTCCTTAGGGATAATGACAAATGACAAGCTGATAGATTAATAAAACAAGACACCCACACACACACAAAAAGTCCCACTTACCTGGCACACCACGGCAGAATCTTGACTTTGGATACGGTTTGTTTTTACAGTATCGGTAACTGAAAAAAGAATAATTAATTACCAGAATTAAAAATCCAAATTAAATTAGTGTGTTTTTCCTACACACACTGACACAGACTTTTATATTATGCCCAATATGGGTCATGCATATAATTACACACGCACACAGGCGCATGCGCGCAGGATAGCCTGATGGTTAGAACAATTTATTTGTGATCTGCTGACCAGGATAGGATTTTTCCTCTGGAGTTAACGTTTGTGCAAACGCACGCACAACTTGTGCACACGTTAAAACCCGTTCTGCTTTTAGGAAGAGTAGGCCATTGTGTGCCGGTGTGAACGGATGACAACACTGACAAAACTGCATACACATGGGGACTAGATGGAAAAAAAGACACAAGTGCTTATTCCATTACCCTCAAAATAAAATACATAAAAAATAAATTAAAAAATAACACACACAGGAACTGGGAAAGGCAACATTCTGAAGTTTTGAACCTTTCTAAATGAGAACAACACTTTTTTAAAAGCTAAATTACAATTAATCTTAATCAGAAGTGATGAAATTTTGTGCAGACACCAACTCTTAGAGACACAATGTTAGATACTAGAGGAGCTAAGCTACTTTTACTTTGTTGAAATGTGCTGTCATTCAAAAAGAGAACTATAAACTATTACAATAATATTAAAAACTATTTTAAAATTATTACTGGTTCCGACTCTGAAGTTTAATATTAGTAATAAGATCAGACAGTAAACTGAAGTCTCAAGGACTATCTTATTGCTCAGACTCGTGCTTTGAACTGCTCTCCTTGCATCAATGAATGGTTATGAAGACACAGACTGTGAACACATGCTATGAATGATTATGAAGACAGACTCTGAGACTGTGAACATGTGCTACCTAAACTTAAGTAGAAAAATACCTTTTGTGGCAAGGAAAAGGACACGATAAACCATTATTTATGGGAGTGTCAGTATGTACAGAATTTCTGGAAAGAACTTGAAGTGACTATAAAACACAACTGCTATCATTGGACCTTAATGTGGAAATAGTGCTTTTTCAGTTTTTGGCACTGATGCAATTACAAAAACTGATGAAGTGTTTGACTTAATAATACTGTTAGCAAAGTTCTATGTTTATAAATGTCGGATTGGTAAAATAAAACCTAATGTTGGTAATTTTCTGAATGAACTAAAACATAATATATGAAATAGAAAAGCTGGAGCACTGCAAATTAATGCAGTTTACTAATTTTCAGAAAAAATGGTTCCAGTACATAAACTTAGTCGAGTACCATTTCAAAATATTAGTAAAATTCTGTATGTAATTTATAACTCTTGTCTTGCCAACGAAGAAGATGATTGATTCTTTTTGTACTTTGTGTAGCTACTAGTAGCCTTGTACGCCTGTAAAATGGAAATGATGTAATGTTGTCTGGATGAAAAGTTAGTTTGCTTTAAACTGAACATATATGTGTGCCAATCATAAAGATTTTTTTTTAAATAAAAAAAATAATAACACCATGAATTTTTCATAGTTCATGAGAGAGAGAGAGAGAGAGAGGAGAGAGAGAGAGAGAGAGAGGAGAGAGAGGAGAGAGAGAGAGAGAGAGAGAGAGAGAGACAGACAGACAGACACTGAGATAGACAGAGGGAGGGGTCGAGGGAGGGAGAAAAGTCTTCAGACTCTGCTTTATTTCTTGCCCAAATTAAGAATAACACAATTATTGCAAACATGAATGCTGTTGAAAGGCTGGTCAACATTTGAAGGATCAGTGGACTGATGTGCTATTAATTGTACTAATTGATACTAATAGTATTAATTAATTGTATCATGCTTATCTTTGTCAGATATATGCAGAGACAAAAGAAGTTGTTTTTTGTTATTAAGTTTTGTCTTACTCTTATGCATTTCCCATATTTTCCCAGATTCTTACAGTCCTGAAGATTGTTTTTTGTTTGTTTTTTAAAAGGAATTCAAGTTAAATGTATTTTGAAATCTTACAAATTTCAAGTATTTTTCAAACCCTGCTTCTCAGTATCTCAGTGCCACACAAAATATTTTGTAGGACTTTTTCCAGCCCTGGTTTAAAACCTAGGACTTACCACTAGCGCGGATTTCAGGATATATAGGCTACTGGCTAGTGACAAACTTCTGAAGCCAGGCCTATGACAATTTGTACACTCAAAAATTGTGGTTCTTTAATTCGTGAGAATCACACACACACACACACACACGCACACACACACACACACACGCACACACACACACGCGCACGCACACACACAACACACACATGTATACAACTACACATAGGGGATACATATTAATGTACATGAACGCCAACTACAAGCACACGACAGCAGCTAAGAAAATAACGTACCATCTTGCTGGTCGACGCCCCATAATGAAATATTATCTGTAACAGAAAGAAAGACTCATAAGTGACACATCATTCAGGATTGTTATGGCTGCTAAAAAATCCAGATGACAGACGATATAAGATTCAGAATTCAATTATTTCTATGTCTCACCGGCGTGTCTTCCAGCTACCAAGGGACATCAGCCAAGCGAATCGTCTCCACAGGAAGAGGAAGTCATGTGATAAAAATAGGGATGCAGAAGGGAGGGTTTTCTTCACTTTCACTTAGGCCTACTGGATCTGGATCTGGATCGATACGTCGCAGTAACCACTACTGTTTTCTCGAGTAAAAGAACTTAGCCGTTCGTGTGGTAGCTTTTTTCGAATGAATTGTATTTTTTAATTTGTGGCAAAATAGAGCTGATGTCACCATTTCACAAGAATGGGCGGTAAGAAAGCTTTTCTTTTAATAATGTTTATTTATCACCAAACAGATCAATGGGTGCCACAACTTACATGGGAATTAATATGTCAAACTTTGCAAATCTAGTGTTGAAATGTGTTTCCCAATGTCGTTGGACTTAACACACACGTATGTAAACGCGCGCGCGCGCGCACACACACAACACACACACACACACACACACACAGTTGCCACGAACACACACACACACACACACACACACACACACACACACACACAAACACGATACTATTAGTATTTTGATGGCTTTACTTTATAATATTATCTTCTAGTTCTAGATTTTTCAATTATTCATATTTCAAACACTTTTATGCTTGATTCCAGGTCAGTCTTACATGCTCAGAGAAACTTCAGTTCAAAAGCAAGACAAGATCTCATAATTGAGATTAGTCATCTAATTCATTTTCTGATGTTAGGAGGCACTGGTGTTACCTTTTGCTCAATACCTTCGCATTGTGGTATCGTCTTTAATGAAAAAGTTGACAATAGCAAAGTGTGGAGCTGAGCATACTGATGGGTCTTGCACTTGCAGCATAAGTGTTCCTCTATCTATCCATTAGGGCTATAACATGTTACAAAATACATTATGGAAACACTTTAAAAAGAAACTACAAGGTGCCAGTTATTCCTGGAGTGATGATGTAACCCATGTATTATCTTTTGCTAAGAGAAAATGTCATAATTTACATGAATATAGAAATGTTATATCTCTTATCAACAGGTTTAAGCTTCAGTCAATGCTTTTAGATTTTTTTTAAAGCAACATGTATCTGTGGTGAAAATCCTACCAATGATCACATTCTTTTACGATGCAGAATCTGAAAAAAGTGTTACCTGTCTTCCCAGTTCATAGCTTTCAGCAAATTCTAAAACTAGTAAAAGACATTCCATTAATGAAATTGAATAAAAGAAATTGTATTGTCATTAAGTCATACTCCTATTTTCAGACTCCTTTATATAAGGATAGCATCTAGTTATATGAATTGCAAAGTTGATATTTTAGCTGTTAATTTTTTCTTTTCAGAATTCTTGTTTATACTTTTTTCATAATAGTTGTTTATGGCAATTGATTAGTTAAAGTATTAGTTATGTGCATACCCCTCCCCTACACACACACACACACACACACACACACACACACACACACACACACACACATTCTTTCCCGTCTGATATCATTATAAGTTAGTGGAAGGACAAAGTTTAAACTGAAGAACTACTTCTACAACACTTGATACATACATGATGCATTCTCTGCATGAGCTATTATTGAGGATCCATCTATGCTCATCTGGCTCATCTGTTTGCAGCTTGGCCTTTGGATGAGACCTTAAAGCGAGGATTCGTGTTGAGAATGCATACAGAACATCTTGCATGCACACACACACACACACATGGTAAAACCTGTTTGGCTTTTCAAAAGAGTAGACCATTTGTGCAGGTGGGAATGGATGACAAAATTTACAAAACCATACACACACAGAGGTGGATATGAAATAGTGATTGCTTATTCAGTTATCTTTGAAATAAAAGAATCACACTTCTCTCTCTCTCTCTCTCTCTCTCTCTCTCTCTCTCTCTCTCTCTCTCTCTCTCTCTCTCTCTCTCTCTCTCTCTCTCTCTCTCACACACACACACAAACACACACACACACACACATTCACACACACACGCACACACACACACACACAGTCAGAATGCATCTCTCATTCCTCGGATGTTCACCAATGGTGAGATTTTGCATTTGCACTGTTTTTACCCATGATCAAGGTTGCAGCTTTCTAACTTTAGCCTTTTAGGGATCGTGTGTAAACTTGAGTAAATGTGATACCTGTTTCAGTGTTTTCATGCAATTTTTACATTTTTCTTTTGTCATCTGTTCATACCAGCATGAAATGGCCCACTCTTCTGAAAGGTGGAACAGGTTTTTAATATGTGTGCAAGATGTTCTACATGTGTTTGTACATGTATAGGCCTTGGTTTATACTAATTAAAGTCTCATCTAAGAAACTCTTTGGAGATTGGAGTCAGTGCTAATGTTAACTAAAGGTAATATTTCTTAAAACTGGCTCTTTGGTGGTGGTTTGATTCCAGGCCTTATCATAAGCACAATGCTCTAATCACAACAAGTCTACAGCACAGGGTGGTGGGCCCCTCCGTACACACACACCTGCTATATCTAACTTATCAGTTAGTCAAAAAGGTTAAAACTGCCTGTCAGCTTGTATCCATGGCTCTTTGTCTTTAGACTGTCTCTTTCTATATCTGTCTGTCTGTCTGTCTGGTCTCTCTTGTCTCTCTCTTACCCCCTTTCTCCCTCCCTCTGCTCCTCCCCTTCTCCCTCTCTCTCTTTCAAAATAGTATCCTTGTATAGTTTATAGATTAAATTTTACATATATATAAGTTTTTCATCGTTTTGTTTCAGAAGATGGATCACGACAGAATGAAAGACAAGCTTTGCTAACCAGACTACTGGATGCTGTTAAACAGGTGAAAGAGTGTACAAACTGCACTTTATGAAACAAATTTATTTTCTTCATTTTTATAATGAATACTTAACCCTCCATCACAAAGACTGGTGATAACTCATGTGATCTACTTTACAGCTGCAGCTGAAAAAAGGGATTGAGCCTTTTGAGGTCAAAGCTGGGGCATAGTGACCTCTTTACAGTTTAAATCTGTTCCTTACTAACTAACACTGACACCCTAACCTTCTTTGGAGCAGCATCCATTTGCTCTGAACTACCACTGTAGTACTATTATTAGTGAACATTTAGATTTAATATTCTGATTTCAAATCAGATGTAACTTGTTTAAAATTGTATTTCAAATTAGATCTAATTAATACAGAATTGGATTTTAAATCAGAAGCAAATTGTTAAAAAAAAATTATCTCAAATCAAAAGTAACTTGTGCTAAATTGATTGTGAGTTAGAATTACTTGTGTGAATCTTTTTAGAAGCCATATTGATATTCTCAAAAAGGCCATCAACACCATAACCAACTTCAAATGGCCATGAATTAAAATAATTTTTGTTGCCTGCAGCTTTCCTTTTTATTCTTTAATCAAAAAAGCTGCATATTCTAAATATTATATTGTATGCCACTTTTTTTTTTAATGGAGTTAAGACTTTTTTTGTGTTTGGTCTGCGTACACTATACAGCTTACAATACATATTATTTGTTAAAGTTCAAAATTGATTTTCATGTGTGTATATATGTATACATATACAGTGTGTGTGCCTGTTGTGAGTGCATGCATGGGTGTGTGTCATAAGTATGTGTTCGTGCTTTTGTTTGATGTGTACTTTTTCCACTCACTCTCTTCTGCTATTTCACAGTGTCAAGTTCGTTTTGGTGGTCGTTCAGAGCTTGCTACAGATTCAGACAGCAGGTGAGTTTGTACTTTGTCTACTCACAGTATTGTGTTACTAATGTTTATAGTGATTTGTTTAAAAAGACAGAATTATGTATGTGTGTGTGTGTGTGCACATGTGTGTGTGTGTGTGCACATGTGTGTGTGTGGGCACATGTGTGTGCATGCATGCGTACCCATATATATTTGTGTGCAAATGGGATTATCTGCATGCATTTGTGTGGGTTTTTTTCTTAGTTTAACATCTTTTCACTAGGAGTGATTGAAAAACTAGCACAACAGAATGTACATTGCATAAATCAGCATAAATGCTCCATGTCATGTGTGTGTGTGTGTGTGAGTGTTTATCTACTATTTGTATGAGTGTGTGTGCATATGTATATAATCGTATATGTTTCAATGTTTGTATACATGTGTGTGTGTGTGTGTGTGAGTGTTTATCTACTATTTGTATGAGTGTGTGTGCATATGTATATAATCGTATATGTTTCAATGTTTGTATACATGTGTGTATGTGTGCATGCATGCATGCGTGCACACATCTGTGCGTGTGTGTGTGATTGAATATATTTAGTTTACTTTTAATTTGAATTTTTTGTTCCCTTTGAATACCAGGATATCTTGTCTGTGTGCTACCTGGGAGGCAGCTTTGCAACATGGGATGAAGAAAAACAACAAGGCTCTCTCTGCTCTGAGGTATGTAGCAGAAACAGTAGATTTGGGTGTTTTGTGATTTTTATGGTGTGTGATGGAGTAAGGTTTTATGGAGGTGAAGATATTGATTTGAATCTCACTTTTTTATTGTTGAAAAACTTTGTAAACTGCTGTTAGTCTGTGAAGGTCATGAAGGGGGGCATACCCAGATTCATTATGTCAAAAGACCACCGGGAGCCTATCAATGTCAGGCTTCTGTGGGGGCACCAGCCAGAGAGGCCCTGCACTGCCAGGTCACTCCCGTTCTATCAGCGACAGCAACAGCTCAGTCATGAAGCCAGACCAAGTGAGACGACCATCCGGGATAGCACCCACCACAACGTCCTGCCAATGACTTTCTCCCATGAACCTTCAACCCCAAAGGCTTTGATACAAACTCACTACAGGCACAGAAGTGTATGGAAAAACCAAAATAGGTCATCATGAGACCAGAGCAACTGGGGCCACTGAATCAGAGACAATTTTCTTTTTTGGCATGATGATGCTATGGGATTGCATGTGCTTTGAGACTACTTGACAGGGCTGTACTCAACATTTCCTGTCTGATTTGTAATTGCAAGATATAGCGCTATATAAATTCCATTGATTATTATAATATATCCTGGCATCAGTCGGGCCTGAGGGATACAGACACCCCAAGTGTTGGTCAGGTAACTTGAGCAACAATCAAGTTCCATCCGTAAAGTGGATGAAGCTCAACTGTACGGTCCTAGTCTTCCCAATGAACCTTTAGCAAACTTACCTGAGTAAGAGCCAGCCAGAGTCCAAAAAATCCCTATGACTCTTACGGTATTTGAACCCATGATCTTCCAATCCATAGCCCAAGGCTCTAACCACTGCACCAAGGCAGCTGGTTTTTAACATACATATTTTATCTTCTAGGGGACAGGATAGCTCAGTGGTCAGAGCACTCGCTTTCCCCCAGCCAGGTTAAGCAGTGTCGAACGCGATTACCAGTTGGATGGGTGACCGATTGCGTGCCTTGTTTTCAGTACAGTTCCCCCAGTTCACCCAGCTGTAAATGGGTACATGCCCCTCTTTAGGGTCAGAGAAGGTAAAGCAGTGGGGGAGAGGAGATGGGTGCCACCCTCAACATGCTGGCCCCTAGAGAAGTGAGGTCTCTAACGCCTCGCCCCCCTATGACCTTATAGGTTATGGGACATGTTTACCTTTTTTTACCTTTACATCTCTACATAAAGAGAATTCAGGCACTGGCCAGTATGCATTGCCCTGGGAGATCTTAAAATTCCCCACCCTTAATTCACCAGATGCTGCTGCCAGGATTTGAACTCTTGACTTCATGGACCCACAGGCTGTAGCAACTGTCAGACATGCAATGAGACAAATATTCAACGGATTGCTTTGTACTTGTGCATACCCACACAGTGGAGAATATTTTTTTTTGCCAGGATATTTTCTGACTATAGTGGACAGATTTCTGTTTGCTTTCCAGCAACAAACAACAGCAGAGGATATGTGGTAGTTATGTGCATAACTGTACGTCCATGATATAACTGACATTTATTTCTTTATACAGGCACATGACGGAGAAGGCTGGTTTGGGGAAAATGACAGAATTTCTGTCTGATGTGAAACAGCTGGAAACAGAACCTGGTAGGTGTTTTATTCATTACATGGAAATGGGGTTTGTTTGTTTATGTTTTGTGGGCTTTGTATGTTTGATTTGTTTTTTGCTGTGTGTTTTTTGGGGGAGAGGGGTGGGGGGTCTGGTTTGTCATTATTTTTAAGGGTTAGGTTTCCAAAGTCTTTCAAAAGCAAACAACACTCATGGCTTTTTTAGCTCTTTTTGTTTGCGATTCCTTCTTGTGGTTATAAGAGTTTTTGTTGTGATTGTTTTCAGTGTTTGCAAACAAACAGTTTTAAGAAATAAAGAGAGCTTAGTATTGATACTAAAATATTTGTTGCTTTTGTTGATATAATAGACTTTTTTGGTCAGGAGTGATTGTGTCTCTACACTTTCATGTATAAGACTAGACACAAAGTGTGTTTGTCACTGAAGTTTTGTGATTAAGATAAGTGAAGAGCAATTGTAACTGAATTTGTGACTGTCATTTTGCCCAGCCTTCTGGCAGTATGTAAAGGAGCATCTGACCAAGCACGAAATCCAGCGGTTTAACTCCCTGAAGCAGATCAGCACGGACATGGGACGAGGGAGGGCCTGGCTGCGAGCATGTCTGAATGAACACTCACTGGAGCGATACATGCACATGCTGATAGAGAAGGAAGACCTCATCAAGTAAGTGTCTAGAGATGCTCATTTTCTCAGGTGTCCCATTCTGCATGTTTAACCCTCTTGTTGTTGGATTCTACGGAGCTAAACTGCCTGTAGATTTTGAATTCTTTGAAGGTTTTCTACCTCCATCTGACTTACTTTACTCCTAAGACAATTGTGTGTGTGCACAACAAGTTATCAATCTGAAATTTTGTCACAAGCTAGGTATGTCTTTGTACTTGCATTTAGGCGCAAGTTTATGTGTCTGGTCACCAGATGTCTTGTCAATGTCACCTTATTTGTCACCAATTACAGGTAAAAATATGGTATATATGATAAAACAGCAAGTCCTGCATGGATTTGACAATAGTTCAAGCATGTTAGTGTCGAATAAGGAAGTGATACCCAGCTGATGTGTTTACCAATGGTTATGTGCAATAGTACTTCAAGGATGTGTCACACAATGTCCCCATAGCACCTGTTGTTTTATGGTATGTCTTGAGGAGACAGAAGTTTTGTTTAACTATTTTTTCTTTTGAAAACAAGTCATATTCAATCAACATGTGACCTTTATACTGTACTTCATATCTGCGTGTGCTACCACATGTTTGTTAAGTGTACAGAAGTGTATTATTGTACATGCCTGTCACACTGTCACCAGTGTCACAGCACAGGTGTGACAAATTCGAAACAACACAGAACTTCTGTAACCCTACAAAATTTTAATGTTGGTAGTCTCTAAAGTAGTTGTAGTGGTGGCACAGGGTCACATCACATCACAAAAAGCACAAATTATGGATGTGTGTGTGTGTGTGGGGGGGGGGGGGGGGTGTACCCATTGCTCTCACCTGTCGAACCTTGGCAGACGGGAGACCTATTTTCTTTTCCTTCTTGCTATTTTCATTATCGGCATATCTGTTCGTTTCTGCCATTGCAGTTTCAAAGCAAAAGTGTGGTAATAATGAGAAAACAGTCAAAAGGCATCACGTTTTCAAGCGTCTATGCCGCGGACTGGCCAGGAGGTCAAATTTCTCCACAGTCGTATGTGTAGCACAGGTCAGGAATGTGCCCTGTAGCACATTATTTTCAGGCTCACTCTTCTCCCTTACTGCAGCATTTCCTTCCTCCTCTTCCTCGTAAGCGTTTAATATCGGACTCACTTAACAATTCTTGTTCAAATGTTTCTACTTCCAAGACAATAACATTCAATTTATCGTCTCGCTAATTAGATGAATCGTGTGCTACTATAGAAAACGCGATTTTTTTTTCGCCACACTGCACCATTGAAAAGCATTCCGGTCGCTGACTGTTATTCTTCCTTCCCTCCCCACTACACGCATGTTAGTGGTCTAAATTTATCACTGGCACCGTCTGACACCCTCCCTGCATCGCCCCACCAATTTTCAGACACATAGTGTGAAAACCACGAGGTCTGTGTGTGATGGAAAAGTACTGCCCACGTGGGCAGCACCAACTGTCGCTGCGGTCGGATTGGAATCTAGCGGCAGCCTCCGTTACTGTCGGCTGCGGCCGGATCGGGGACTAAAGGGTTAAGCTAAAATTGCAAACTGTTTCTTGTCTTTGCATACCAAAAGTTGTCTTTTTTTTTCAATTTAGTATTTATGTTCTGGCATAATAAATTTATACTGACTTTTATGCATATATCATGTAAAATATATGATTTATATGCATATGTTATGTAACACATATACTATAGTGATGATTAAGAGATTAGTCCAACTCTACCATATACAACCATGTTCTGTTGCCTTCTCTGAACCAGCAGAACCAGCTTTTACCATTAAGCGGTTTTGAGGTGATCTCTCAGAAAGGCCATACATAGCAATAAATCAGTTCAGTAGTATTAATTCTTGTGTCGTTTTGGGATTATGATTCCTATCATTTACGTGCCTGTGAGTGTTGTAATTGCCTTTCATGGGACGATAACATTATTTTTTGCTTGACTAGTGTCTGTTCTGATCCAACACATATGTGCTGAAAACTCCTATAGCAGAGTCACAGATCCAGGGGGATATATATGCTGCATCCCTGACCCCTCCACATCTAGTTTTGATTACCATTTAGTAGCAAAGTTCTATCACAGCTTGTTGGAATCGCTACTGCTACTTAGGTGTTACATATGTAAAGAACATCACATGGAAGGATTTTTGTTCAGTTATAGTGAGACTCTTTTCCAGTGGGTATTGCAGATTCCTTTTTTCTTTGCCTTTTTGTTTTTAAGATTATTTCAACACTTATAAACCCAGACAATGGTCTAGTCTGTAACAGTGTCATTTTCTGTGTTGCAGGCAGTATTACCATGAGTGGGCTTTTATGTGTGACCAAGAGCGCAACAGTATGCTACCAACTATGTCTGCTGGTAAGAACTTCTTTTTTTTCTTAGTGCTATTACAGCTTTAGAAGACAGTACCATACAATCATGGAAGAAAAGTCAAGCATGGGTTGTTGACAGAGGCTTTAACTGGCAGAGAGTGGGTTTTTTACTGTCTAGTGGCATAATTTGCAATTGAACTGTTTATTTGTATTTTTTTATTTATTGTCAAATTTTTATCTTTTAATTTATCATATTTTTTTCTTTTAAGAAGGCGGAAAAAAATCAACATTAATGCATTTTTGTCAGTTCTCTTATGTTATTTAGAGTGCTTTTTGGGGGGTTGTATCTTATTTTATCCTTTTTTAGTTTTTCTTACTTGCATAATTTTAAAAAATGTTATTTCACTTTATTTCATTTTGTGTTGTTTCATCTTATTTCGTTTCTATTTATCTATCATTTTATTTTTTTAAACCCAACAACAACAACAACAGTTGTGACCATGATCATTGTACATTTCATGCCCTTCAGATTCTAATATTTCACTCTTCATATCTCCAGGTTTGGGGTCTGTACTGTTTGCCATCATGATTGATCGGCCGGAGCTGAACCGACCGTATCACAGCAAACTGTCTGTGGGCACTGGTGGAGAAATCAGCGTCCCCGGTACCGCAGATGACGAACCTAGACCTGTCATTGCTGATGACTCCTCCCCCATTGGTTAGTATATCTGCTTTCTGTATGTGAAATGGGCTGTATTTAGTTGGAAATGCAAGTTGTGATATTGGAAGTACTCCAGTCACATTGTTGTATACATTTGAAAGTGAAAGTCATGATGTTTTAAATGCTGAACACGTCTGAAGTCACAATGCTGTATATACATGTAGACAGAAGTTCCTCCATGTCTGTGTTGATCACATATAAAAATTTTCAGGTTACACTCACTGTTATGGTTTTTTTACCTGGTTTCAGTGAAGAGGAAGGAGAAGAAGAAAAAGAAGAAGGTGGCAAACGTGGTGAGCTTTGACGAGGACAAATCTGAACCCCGGCCACGTAGACATGGTGCCAGCAATAAGCCAGCCAGCAGTGCCTTCAGCGATACACAGCATCCCACCAGCACCAGCAGTATTGCTTCATTTCCTGGAAGCACACCTGGTGAGTAATGGTCTTTAACAGCCCACGATACCTTGTAGTATAGAACATGGACAAGTCAGTTGTGAACATATGTGTGAGGTACTTGGGGGATTTTTGTTGTTTGTTTGGGTTTGTTTGGTTGAAGTATAGTCATGATTGTGTAGTCTATGAAGCATGTAACACTCAAACATTTGAACTTATCAATGGCTTGAAACCTCTCACCACACAGAGGCGTGGAAGGAGACGAGCTGCCTGAAGGAGAGGAATGGAGGAGAATCACTGCTGCAGAAACAGTCCAGCATTGTCAGCACTCCGTCCCTCTTCTCTGCCGGGTCAGTAGATGGTGGCTCCAACTTGTCCAGCACAGGATCTGTCGCCTCTTTTGATGGAGACATCGGGTATATGTCTTTCTTTTCTTTTTTTCAATTCCATAGTTACTGAGAGTTGTTTTACACATGATATCTTTGTGTAGGACATTTAGTTGTGTGCGAGTCACTGTAGATTTTCCTAGTTTGTGCACGTTGAGTGTTTCCTTGATTTTAAATGGGTGAAACGTTTGGCAGGCTTCAGATACAGTACCACAAACAACTCACTGTCAAATGGGTAGCCTTTCCACATTTAAAGGATACAAAGGTAATGCAGCGAGGAGAGCATTCAAAGCCTCACAATGGCCCTAAAATTCTCTTCACTTAGTTTTTCATCCTAGTGATAATAGAATTGAATTGACCTAGATTGATGTTTATTTCAAATCCCCTCTACGACATAGGTATCAGCACCCTTTCCTTTCACCTTTTTTTTTTATCTTTGTGTAGAAATAGTTTTTATTTTGAACTTCACTTTGTTTTGTTGGTTTGTGACACAGTTTTATGGTTCCAGTGGATATAAGTGGACGATTGATAGTTTATCCAGAGATTTTCCTTGTTATAAATAAGGGAGGGGATTTGTTGGATAGTTTTATATTCGACATTTACATTTTGTTTAAAGTGTTTTTATAGTTTTTTATCAAGGGTTAATGTTCAGTTCAGAGGACAGCTACTTCAAAGGTGGACAAATGGTCACTTACCCAAAATCTCTCCCTTAGTGAACTTCAGTGTTCTAGCAGAGGAAAGAAAAAGAGTCAAATTTGAATCTCGAGTTTTGCATCATTTTATTTCAAAATCCCCTCTCACATACATGCACTCAAGCACGCTTCTATGCATGCACACACTGCCATCATTATCAGTGATAGTAGAAGTATAGTTTTTAATGTCAGAAGATTCACTGTTTTCTTTCTGTTGTTTGTCAGAAACTGTTTTATGGTGCCAGTGAGAGACAGTGGACCAGATGACGATAGTCATCCTCAGTCACAGAATTCTTCCTTTGTACCTGGCAGTATACTTTCAGGTGAGGGGTTTGTTTGGTAATTGTTTTTTATTGAGCAGTTTAAAGTTTGTTTGTTTTATGTGGTTAGGTTTTTTTGTGAGTTTTTTGGGGGGGTCTATGTTTTGTTTAGCACTCGCTTTCCCCCAGCCAAGTTAAGCAGCATCGAGCGTAGTTACCAGTTGGATGGATGACCGTTTGCGCGCCTTGGCTTCAGTACAGTTCCCCCAGTTCACCCAGCTGTAAATGGGTACCTGTCCTCTTTAGGGTCAGGGAAGGTAAAGCAGCGAGGGAGAGGAGATGGGCGTCGCCCTCAATATGCTGGCCCTAGAGAAGTGAGGTCTCTGACGCCTCGCTCCCCTACGACCTTATAGGTTATGGGACACCTTTACCTTTACCTTTGTTTTTATGTTTTGTTTGATTATTTCTTTAATTGTTTGTTTTTTGTTGAATAGTGTAAAGTTTGTTTGATTTGATCTGATTTTTTATGAGATTTTTTGTACATGTTTTGTTTAATATCTGTTACTCTTGTCCATTTTTGTTGTTAAAAGAAAAGAATATATCTGATTGTTTGTTTCTCCTTTTTTTGTTGTTTTGGGGTTTTTTTGGTTGTTGTCATTGGGTTGGTTTTTTCAAAATAGAGTATTCTGACATTTTGTCTGTTTGAGAATGGGAAATGAAAATCTTAAAAATGCAGAAAGAGGATAAAAAAGGAACATACATACACATATGTATGTTTTGTTGTGGGTTTTTTTCAAGTGAAACATTTATATTCTGATTCCTTTTTGTCACACTGAAACTTTTTTTTTCAAAATTCATGTATTGTTATGTATATTCTTATCATAAGTTTTTTTTTTAAAGCATACACATCCATATTTAAAAGCTTACATGCAAGCACATATGCTACTCTCGTGTTTACACATACACACACACATACTCACACACTCGCACACACACACACTCGCACACTCACCACACAATCTGTGGAGACTGAGAATCCTAAGCTCTTACTTGACATACACATTATCTTTCAGACATTTCATCAGAGGCACCAGTGTTTTCCCATGGAGACATGGGCTCTGCAGTGTTAGCATTGGCTGTGGCACAGAAGGGCTTCGACAGGTACGACAAAGTAGCTGTAGTCATGTGAAAATCAACTAAGCGGGGGAGTAGACTGCCTTCTTGAGCAAATGAATAAGTTAAGTGTGATTTATAGAGTACTAAAAAAAAGTCTCAACAGCCATAGGGGTGGCTGCAGTGCTGGGAAGAAAAGGATACTGAGGAGATGGTTGCAAGTTGAGAATGGGTTGTTTGTTTATTGTTTGTTGAAAGAGATAACTGGGATAGTGATACAGGTGTTATTATTTTGGATACAGTTACTTTGTGTGGTGCAAATTAAAGTGCTAGGGGCTTTTTTGTGTGTGTCTGAAAGATAAAGTGAGTATTTCCTTGTTGGAAGTATTCAGTAGTGTCATATAAGGCAGTGTACTTCCTCATCTTTTGTATGTTGATATTTCCCAAAGCCATATGGAGCTAATATCATATTATGTCTTGTTTTCATAGAGAGAACTCTGGTGATAAGTTGCAAAGTTGGACAAATTTGATACATTAAAAAAACAAACAACAAAAGGTCTATTGTGCAGTTTGAATAGATTTTGGTAAAAATCCTGGGAGTAGTGAAATGAGACAACTTGTGATTTTCATCTAATGCTTATTAGTGCTGGTTTTTGTGGGATTTTTGTTAGGTTGTTTGTTTGCTTTGGGGGGTTTGCTTGTTTTCTTCCTTCTTTTTCTTCCCTTTTTTTCTTTTTTTTTCGGGGGGGGGTGAGTAATGGGTTGGATTTATCAGATGATTTCAGTATTTTGTCCAGTATTGTGCAGCTTAGATGACTGTGTTTAACTTTTTTTTTAAAAGAGTAAAGAAAAGTAAATGAAAGGAATACTGTCTGTATATAAGTTCATAGAACTTTGTTTTGCATGTATGCAGAGATGTAGACTTACAGAATAATTTCATGTCATTGCATAAACATACCAGAGATAATCTGAAGTCAGTGCGGTAATGGAGCACATCTGCAATTTTATCTTGTATTAAAATGAATCTCCTATATGTCTGTCTTTGCATGGTTCAATCTTCACTTATCAGTGTGTGAAGCACTGATTTTTCAACTTTTTCCAGTGCCAGAACTGATGGGGATGGGGGCGTATCTACACTGACGTCAGAACACTCGCATCAAAACATGTCCCATGGTCAGTGAAATCTTTTGCTGATTCCTGTTTAGTCATTCAGTTTTTTATTTGTTGGTTAGCCAGTTAGCGAGCAAGTTGTTTGGATGGTTGATGGGTTGGCGGGTGAATTGCTTCATTAGTTAGCTATACTGTTGGTGCTGTTGTTTGGGATTTTTCTTTGATATAGTTTGGGGGGAATTTTTCAGTAGGTTGTAATCCCTATTATGAAGTAAGACATTTTTAAAGAGTCATCCATGTAGGCTTTGTATGCTCAAAAGACTCAAGACGCATGAAGGCTTTGTTATCTCAGTTACAGAGAAATTTTGAGTGGCATTTATATTAAAATCAAAGCAAGATGTGTACTAGACGGTATAGATTTAAGATTACATCACACATTAAAATGAGAACATTTGACATCATACACACACATACACTAACACACACACACACACACTAAAACACACACACACACACACACACAAATGCACACACACTAACACACACACAAACACACAATACACACACAACACACAACACACACACACTACCGCACATCCTAGCATTAAAAGTAAGCTTACATAAAAATGGAAAACATGATAAAATTCACACTGTGCAGTTACAAGGTACAATTGCAGTTGTCACTCATTTCCCTGTCTTCCCTCCTTCCCTCCGCAGAGTGGATAGACTTTCGCTTTTTAACCAACTCATCTTCTACCTGGTGGCATTGCATGAAGCTCCTACCAACAACAGCAGCAATAGAGACATTTGAGTTGAGTTCAGTTGATCTTCTGCACTGTTTTCCTCTGTGAGTTAAGTTGATCTTCTGCACCGTTTCCTGTATCCTGAAAGTAAATCCTCATCTCCGCTTTTGTCCCATAGACGAGCTGAGGCAGGCGGTGGTGGCGATGATGTTGCGTAAGGACGAAGTGGAGCAGCAGAACCGGTCGCTGCAGATGCTGCTGGAGCAGGAGATGGAGATGACGTCCACGCTGCGTGCAGACATGGCGCAGCTGAAGCAGGCCTCTGCCCAGCTGCAGGAGAATGATGCAGCCAGGCTGGACAAGCTGCAGAAGTAAGGGATGGATGTTGTGTTGGTGTTGGGTGTGGTTGAATATTGTGTGTGGTGTATGTGTGTGTGTGATGTGTGGGTGATGGAGTGTGTGTGTGTTTGTGTGTGTGTGTGTGTGTATACACTGATGTGTGTTGTGAGTGCACATACTTGCATGCACATGTGCTCACACACACACACATGTCTATACACATAAGCATAGCACACGCATGCATGCACATATCAGCATTTTGCACGCAAAGAAAAGCATTAATCCTTGCATCACATTTCTTGTTGATATTCCTTCTAGCTGAAACAAAAGTCATCACAGCAGTCTAAGTTGATCTGCAACACTCTGTTCTCCTTACACCCTGATGTAACTGAATCACACGGCATCTTATATGGAGAATACTCACAAAAACTGACAGTATAGGAATTGATTGAGATTTCTAATATGGTGATGGCTTAAATAGCGTGTTGATTAATGCAGTTTACTGTGGCTTAAGTAGAAATTTGAGCTTTTCTTTGTACAAAAAATGTGTTGTTTATCAACAGAGAGAATGATCTGCTGAAGCATCAGCTGAAGAAGTATGTCAATGCCGTCCAGCTGTTACGAACCGAAGGAGCCACCATGAAAGGTAGTTATGCTTTTGATTTCTCACTTGGAAAGATGAGTCTGTATGTGTGTGTGTGTATGTGTCTTTATGCTTGTGAGTTCAAGCACTCACATTGAACTTTTCTCTTACACTTCTGTGGTTTCTTTTTTCCTTACCATTATTGTTCTCCCATGGGAATGCTATGACAACTTCAGATGGTCTGTCGGCCATAGCAACACTGTCTTCGAAGTCAAGACTGGAGTAAGACAAGGATGTGTGATGTCAGCAGTTCTCTTCAATCTGGCCATTGATTGGGTGATGAGGAAGACGACAGAAGACACCCCAAGAGGGATTCGCTGGAGCCTGTTCTCAACACTAGACGACCTTGACTTTGCGGATGACCTGGCGCTGCTGTCCCACACACACCAACATATCCAGGAGAAGACCAGCAGACTCCAAACATTTGGACAGCAAGTGGGGCTTCGTATTAGCACCAAGAAAACAGAGACAATGTTGCTCAATGTGAACACACCAGCCCCTGTGAAAGTGAATGGAACTGACCTGCGCCAGACAGACAAGTTCACATATTTTGGCAGCATCATCAAACCAGAGGGCGGCACAAAAGAAGACATCCACAACAGACTGGGCAAGGCCAGGAATGTGTTTAGAGAGATGAACAATATCTGGAGATCAACTCAGTACAGCACCAACACCAAGCTGAAGCTATACCAGAGCTGTGTTGTGTCTACGCTCCTGTACGGTTCTGAGTGCTGGAGGATGACGGAAGTGGATCTTACCAAACTTCGATCCTTCCACACCATATGCCTGCGAAGAATTCTCCGAATCTTTTGGCCAGAGAAGATCTCCAATGAAGACCTACTACGGAGATGCAGGCAAGAAGACATGGGAACCATCATCACCAGACGACGGTGGAAGTGGATTGGGCACACAGTCAATTGAGACCCACAGTCAATCACAAGAACAGCATTGCACTTGACCCCAGAAGGAAGGAGAAAGAAAGGAAGACCAAAAGCAACGTGGAGAAGAACTGTAGAAAGTGAGATGAAGGCCATGCAGCACTCTTGGGGATCAGTGACTAGGTTGGCCCAGAATAGGCAGGAGTGGAAGCGCTTTGTTGCTGCCCTACACATCGCTGGGTGTAATGGCTAATGATGATAATGGTGATGGGAATGCTGGGAGCTTGTCAGTGTAAATAGCATCCCCACCTTCGGGAAATTGTGTGCTAGAAATTTCCTCTTTTCTGTCCTTCTCTTTGTTTCTGCCTTGTTCCTGTTCTTCCTGACACCTCTTTCTTGTCTATTTTCTGCCTTCTTGTCCATTCTTCTGCCTTTTTTCCAGAGAGACTCAAAAGATAACTCTTCTCTTCCAAAGCTGAAGTCAGATGCACTGGACCTGACTTGCCAGGCACTTAATCGTAGAACAATGCATTTTCATTCATGACAGACAACAAAAGTTGCTGTCTGAGGGTTCGATGAAGAAGATTACCATTGTTGTAAATTGAAAAATAGAAAACAGCAAAAAGGCAGACATAAACAGTTGTGTTCTGGGTATGCAGATGACCTGGGGATACACCTGGATGATACACAGCCCACCCTCCCTCCCCCCAAGTCCAGCATCGACTACAGCCAGGAGGCTTCAGAGTATGAACAGAAGCTTATCCAGGTCAGCGTCATCTTTCTGTCTTTGTGTGTGTGTGTGTCACTGTGTGTGTATATGTATGTGTGTGTGTGTGTGTGAGAGAGAGAGAGAGAGAGAGAGAAAGAGAGTGAGTGATATGCCACAATAATAAGCAATGCAATACATTTGGATACAGTATGATGCATTAAAATACAATGCAGAGGAAACCAAAGCACAGGTATCATATACCTGATTCTTAGGGGATGGCATAAATGTGATCATTATATGAAAACTGGAAAAATAGCCAATCTATATTTTACTCCCATCCCTTCCCTCTCCCCCTTATCAGTGAAAAAAACCAACATTATTTGCCTAGTATTTTCCCAAAGTTGATACTCTTCCTGCATGCACAGAGAGATGGGTTTAAACAAACAAACAAAAATTTGGATGAATTTTTATCTTGTGACTCGAGTGATTTGGCCAAGTTTTCTTTTGACTCGAGTGACTTGGCCAAGTTGAACTTGGGACAGCCAATCCCTCTCCCAGGAAGTAAACATACTTTTAAAAATACTACAGTGAGTGCTAGCTCTTAAAATTTCATCCAGTTATCTGTAGTTCAAAACAAAGCAACTGTTCAGCAAGATAAAGGTGGAAGTGGTGTTTTGATGTGTGCTGCAGGTGGCAGAGATGCATGGAGAGCTGATGGAGTTCAACGAGATGTTGCAGAGGCAGCTCACAGCCAAGGACACTGCCTTGAAGCAGCTGAGACAGGAGCTTGTCACCTTGAGGGGGCCTGTGAGTCACAGTTTTGATACACTTCTGTAGCAAGAAGGAAGATTCGTTCTGTTGTGTGTGGGGTTGTCAGTATCTGTGTTCTGTAGGGAAAGATTTAGCATTGTGAAACTGTCACTTGTCTTGCATTGTGAAAACCGTCACCTGTCTTGCATTGTGAAAACTGTCACCTGTCTTGCATTGTGAAAACTGTCACCTGTCTTCATCACCACTGAGGATGGAGGGAGCCCCCTCCACTCTTTGCCATGAAGGATGGCCAGGCGACACCATCTCCGCTGCTGTGTAGGATGCCATGGAGCCTGAGTGTGCTGGCCATCAGTGATGTTATCCATGAAGGATGTGGCTGGCCGTCTTTGCTTTCTCTTTGCTGATACTCTCTCCTGCAGGACTGATATCGTGGAGTCATGTCTTGTGTTTCTGTTTATGTGCCTGATATACTTCAGTTTTCTTTTTGTTTATCTCTAGGAGCATGTTATGCTGGACAGCTTATTCCTTTGGCTCTCTTGAAAAGTAAAAGCCTGTAAGTCTTAGTTTTGAAAAACTTCTGCAATATGGAGGAAGATCTGTTCCAAGTTTGTAAGACTCTGTCATTTTCTTTAGAGCAAGAATCAGCATTGTGAAATCAAAAACAAAAATAAACCACAAAAAAGCATTATGAAAACCAAAGATTGTTCATTTGGAATGTATGTTGCTAGACTTAGGTAAAAAAGCAATATTTTATAAAATTTTAATTGTGTTTATTATCAATAGAAATCAGTTGAGCAAATTGTGCTGTTATTGTAGAAAATTAGCATTGAGAAAGTTCAGTATCATTTTTAGAAATTATGTTGTTTGATAAAGAAAAAATACCTGATGACAAAGTAAACTTACTAATAGTAAAATTCAAGTAGATTTGTTGTTGTTGTTGTTTTTAAAAAGTGGCAAATTACCTATTTGTATTTGAAGCATACGGCGTAGTTTTCAAAACAAAGCTGTTCTTCATTGTGCTGACAACTTCTGCATGGCTGCATTGTACCTTTATGTCTTTTAAGCTGGTGAATGCTGAGCAGCAACAACACAAGCTGCAGAAGCTATGTGGTCGTCATCCTTTCCTAATTTATTTTCAGCTTCCTTATAATGAAGCAGTGGAAGAGCCTGGTTCTGACTTAACAAACAGGTGAGACATATGTTTTTTTCAAAGATGTTTGTATACATATTTTTAGGTTAACATGCCTGTATTGTGTGTATAAAATTTATATGTGAATGAATGTGACATATTTATTGCAGTTTTTGTTGCTTGTGTGTGTGTGTGCATACATGTGCGTTTGTCTATGTCTCTGTGTTTGTGTGTATATGTGCATACATGCATATGTGTTTAGTGCGTGAGTTTGTGTGTGTGGTGTGTGAATAGAACAGAACAAAACAGAGCGTGTGTGTGTGTGTTCGCATAAGTGTGTGCATGTAAACATCCATGGGTACGAGTGTTTCTCTAGTGTCTATACCTTCCTGCTTGCCTGCATGCATATGAGCCAGTAAAAAGTTGTAAAGCATAATGTCAGCATTCCTTTTGCTAGCACAGCACAAAATGAACGTTTGTTTTCGGACAGCCTCAGCACTCAGACCCGGGCCCTGATCAACATCTGGATCCCCTCAGCCTTCCTGAGGGGCTCTCCCTCTGACCAGTACCACGTCTATCAGGTCTTCGTGCGCATCAGAGATGAGGAGTGGAACGTTTTCCGCCGTTTCAGCCAGTTTCTGGACCTTCATACCCGCCTCAAGAAAGTCTACCCCATTGTCGCAAGTTTGAGTTCCCTGCCAAGAAGTCTGTGGGAAACAAGGTAATGAGGGATGTTTGGGTTTAGTGTGTGGTTTGTGTGTGTGTGTGTGTGTGTGTGTGTGTGTGTGTGTGTGTGTGTGTGTGGTGTGAGTGTTTGTGCTGTTTTGTTTTTTGGGCTTTCTCTTTGACAAAGCGCATGTCTGTTTTTTTTTGGGGGGGGCGTTTATTTTTTTAAAAGATTGGAAAGGGTGTGGAGTCAGAACCAGTCATAACTTCAGGGAGAAATTCCTCTCAAGAAGACTTTTTTTGGTGAAGACAAACCAGTGCCGTCAGTTACCATCAGATGAGTAGTTGTTCCCCACGAGGATGCCTGTCAGTTTAAATAGCATCCTCACCTTCTGGAAATTCTGTGCTTGGAATTCCCTCTTTTCTATCCTTCTCTTTGTTTCTGCCTTGTTCCTTTTCTTACTAGTACCTTTTTGTCTGTTTTCTACCTTCTTGGTCCATTCCGCTGCCTTTTTTCCCAAAAAGTCTGAAAAGATAACAACTCTCTCCTAAATAGTGGAAAAACTGAAAATATGATTTTTTAAGTTTAAGAAACCAAACAAACAAAAAACAAAAAAACATAAACAAAACCATCTCTCTCCTACTCTGAAGTCACATATGCTGGGCCTGACATGACAGGCGCTTAACAGCATCACAACACATTTTTGCCTATATGACAGACAACAGAAGTTACTGTCTGAGTGTTTGACCAAGACGAAGGAGAGGAGTAGATGGACTTTTCTTATCACTACACCAATGTAGGGAGATTTAGCTGAGGAGTACTGAAGAGGAGAAGAAGCAGATTTTTTTTAAAGGGAATCTAAGATGTTGTTGCACATGCCCTGGCTTAACCTGGGGGGTCACCCAGCATATGCACTGACTCACTCATCACACCTGGGAATTACTATGAGACCTTAACTGCACTGGATGAGACGTTTGCCTGTATGACTCCTTTTCAAGTACCTCAGTATATAGGCAGTCATACTCTGACTTCAGAGGATTTCTTTTCTCCTTTAAAGGAGAGTGATACAAGGAGGAGAATGCAAGTTGTTATGCTAGAGCTTGTCATTGTTGAAGACAATCTCAACATAGCATTAAAGGCACAACAATGTTTTAGTGTAGGCCTTGGCACTTAGCTTACGTCAATAACAAACAACACTTTTGACCTAGGCAAGTTTAAGTGAATCAAGTATGAACATTGACATCAAAAAGGGCATTTACTTACTGCTCCATTCCATCCTGTTGCAGGAGACAAAGATAGTGGAGGCTCGTCGTCAGGCCTTCCAGCAGTATCTGCGGCGTGTCATCAACGTCCTGTTGGAGAAGACCCCGGAACTCCGCACAGATGCCTGCAAATCTCGCCTGGTTGCTCTCCTGCCTTTCTTTGGGTAGGTAGCTCTCAGTCTGATGCAGGCATGGTGATATGAGTATTGATTGGAATCATTCACCTGCTTTATGTATCTTATATCTTTACTGCTTTTATGTATATTTTTTAAATACTTCCACCTTGAATCTAAGGTAACTAAAGGCGGCCAGTATGTTGATACTTTAGTAAAACTATGGTACTTAAAAAGTGTTTGTCTCTACACTTAAGGCATTTCCTGTGCAAAATCTGTAGTTTCCTCTTTTTCTTTAGCCCATGGGTTTGTTTTTTATTCCTACAGAATGAAGATAAGTGAATGAATGAATGAATGAATAAAAAAGAGACTGACTTGTGCTCAAGGAACCTAGGCAGTTGCATTTTAGCATTCCTAGCAACAAAATGAGTGCATGAGTTTTGGCCCCTCCATGGTCTTCTGCCTGTGAGTGTCTCATGGTTACCATTCTTTCAGCAGGCATGAGAGATACATACACCTGCAGTTTTTGGTCAGGTATTAGGAGCAATACTTGAATCAGACAAGTGTTTTTGTGTGAAAGAATGTTGCATACATTGATTAGGTTGTTTTGTGTTTTTCTTTTGATAGCAGGGTGAATTAATTGGTGGCAGAAAAGGACCAATATTTCTGTAAATACATGTTATCTTTCATGTAAACAATAGTTCATTCAGTCCTATTGGTTTCTTTCTTGTTATCTTAATGTGAATTGTTCCTTGAATGCTAGGTCTATATAACTGTCCAAATCACCTTGTAGTGAATGGACCTTAAACCAATGAGAATAAGAAAGAAGAACTCCTGTTCTTTGTGCAGAGAGGACCCAGAAGTCAGTGTGAAGAAAGGAAAAAAGAAGCGGCAGCAACCGAAGTTAGAACCAGCACAAACCCCGGCTGCCTCCTTGCCTGTCCAGAGAAGTTCAGCACAAGCCCTCCAGAACCACCAGTCATGACTGCTGTGAGGAGTCGGCTAGCTGATGTTGGCCATACTATGCTGTACATTTTGGGTGTGTGGTGTTAAAGAGAGAGAGAGAGAGTGTGTGTGTGTGTGTGTGTGTGTGTGTGTGTGTGTGTGTGTGTGTGTGTGTGTGTGTGTGTGTGTTTGTTTGTGTGTGTTGTATATCTGTGTATGTGTGCGCATGTATGAGTGTGTGTGTGTGACAGACGGAGAGATGGCAAGAGTGAGAATGTTGATGCATACACGTGGAGTCTTCGGCAATGTGTTCAGGGCTTTGTGATCATGGAATCGATATATCTGGTTCATTTTTCTGCCAGTCTGAAAATTCATTGTCGCCAAATGAAATGAGATTGTGGTGTGGGCTAACAAACATGTGTAGGGTGTGTTCTACTCTATTTGAAATACTTAGGACTTTTTTTGTATTTTGGTGGAAAACTTTGTCAGGAAGCCACTTGTGTGGGGTGCTTCAGATCCTTTTTGTTTTGTTTTAATTAGAACATTCAGTTGATTCGCACAATTTTTCTTCCCTCCCCCTCCCCCCCCCCCCCCCTCCTCTACTTTTGGTTGTTTTGATATCTTATTTTGAACACGTTTGATGTTTTAACTTGATTATTTTTAATAATTTATTGGTTGTGAGATGGCTTGGATTTTTTTTTCAATCATCAGCATTAATTTTCAGCCTTCTAACTTGTTCTTCAGCTTCTTTCTACCTTTATTCTCTGCTAGTTATTGATGAACCGTATTTGTGTTTCATTTTGTTTGGGGATTATCTAAAAGGTAGGGTAAAAAGCAGGGTGTTAGCAGGCAGTGGTTTATACATTAACTATATTTGTGATCCTGCCCCATTGTTTTCATTCTTTTCAGAAATGAAAAATTGCTCATGTTGCCAGAAACGTTTTTGCTTTTTCAAGAACTTTCTCTTTTTTTTTCAACAATTTCTTAAGTGTTTTCATTTGAATCAGTTCATAAAATGCATATGAATTCGATCATTTTTCCAGTGGAAGATTGGCACTGGCTTATTGAAGATCTGTAGGTATTGAAGTTATTTGAAAATGACATGGGGAATGTATGTCTCCTGTATAGTGTCTGTGTGTAAAAGATTTCTGTGATGTTTTGAGGCAGATTTTTATCTAGTTTTATTCACATGTGCAGTCTGTAGTGTTTTAAACCAAGCAATACATGTAATGAAATGTTTACCCTCTTCTATGATAGTGAGGTTTTTGAAATATTGCGTATTTTATGAAATTGTTGCTGAAAGAAAATGGGGCAATTTCAAAAACTTTGTCTCATGGAGTAAAAAATATTTGGGGGGATGCATTTGATAAGTAAATGATGGTTCAGAGTGAAGTCTTTTAAATTTTAGGTGGTTTTGTTGTTGTTTTTTTTGTTTTTGTTTTTTTGTACTTTCTTCCAAAAGGTTGTAAATTGATGTCCTTGAACTGAGTGCCAACATGAATCTCTTAATAACTCCAACCATTCATTTGTATTTTGGTTTAGTACAGTTGACTAGTTTGCTCTCCTTTCATTTAAACAGCTGGAGTCTACTCACTAGTTGTTGATCACCTAGTGCATATCTTTTTCTCTTAGGCCTCAGACACCTTACTCCTCAACAACCATATAGGGGCCTAAGTTACGGGACACCTATACATATTGTTTTTTACTGTTTGGTCTTGTGCCATGTTTTGAGTAGCACATTGCTGAAGGATGGTTTTTTTGAGTAAATAATGAGATATGGTTGCTTAAAAAATTCAAAGTGAGTCACACACTGCCTTGATGTATGCTCATCATGCTGAAGGCTTGTTTCAGTGCCTCTTATTCTTGTGTTATAGCCATCATGATTTTGTCAGCTATGTGTGAGAAAAATGAAGCTGTGAAATAAAGCATACAGCATGATTGCACACAGTTAAGAAAAAAATCAGTGAAGTACTCTTTATATTCTCTTTCAGCTGAACTATTTCTCTCTCAATTACTTTCAGGGAGAGCATGTTTTATTTCCTGCTATCTATCAAACCTTTTCTCTCTTTACTTCTTCTCTCATCAATTTTTTGTCTTTCGTAATTTTTTTCCTTGTCAAACTTCAGAGCCACCCTGCCATAAACTTAGGTGTTACTTTGAATGGAAAGGTATCAGTTTTAGTATTAGTTAAGATCAGCAAAGAGCTTTTTCTGAATAAAGTTTATTTTGCTTTATGTAAGGATCACAGTGGAAGTTTCTTCACAAGCTAACATGCAAGCAACCAGCACAACCCAGTTTCTCATTTCTATCCCTTCTGCCATCAGTCCCAGAGGAGTTGTTGGGGTTCTGCTCTGCATCTTTCAGGCAGTGTCTCTAGGGCAAGTTGAACCTGGTGGACCCCATTGCTCTCCAGGTACAGAGTACATGCTGGGTATGTTTGTGTTTCCGTAACCCACTGAATGAATGCTACATGTAATACAGGATCTTTTACATACATGTTTGATCCTCTGCAGATCTACTCTTTTAGCTGACTTGAGAGAATGTACAATCCTACCCTTAATTTATCAGAGGTTTCTGCCAAGATTTCAGCCCAGGACTGTTCATGTGGACCCTTGGGATTGAAGTTAAATGCTCCTGTCCACTTAGTTACAGTTTCAGTTGTCAGGGTCTGACTTCTCATTATTATTGAAAGTTTATTCGATGGTGATTTTTTTTTCCTGCCCTCGGCATCAGAAAAAACTTTTCATTGCCTTACTGTGACAGTCGTAGGAATGACAGTATATGTGTTTCTACCAGGTTTTTTTTTCATTTTCCAGAATTGTGGAATGGTTAAAACTGGTAGAAATGGCTGGATTGTGGGTGTGTGATATTTATTTTTGAGGTTTGCCAAAAAATGTGAAAACTATTCTTAATCACAAGTGTCATGCCAAACAAGATGCTAGTCACTGAAGTAATGCTATGATGTGAATCTCGGGTGCTGGAAATTGATTAGTTATGTTCTTGACCATTGGAGAAGGTGATGACCATGATGTTACGCATCACTGGTCTTCAGAAACATAATGATGTGTCTGAAACTGGCATTAGCTGCATTTAGGATTAAGAACTGTTACTCTAAAGCATTTTGAGATCCAATCCAGATTCTGAACAGTCAACAGTTCTTCATCTCTTTCTGTAGTGTGGGTGCACACACACACGCTCGCACACTTGTATATGCTCTTTCTCTCTCACACACACACACAGTTTTCTCCACTATCTACCTACCCATTCTGTAGCAACAAAATCCCAAAACAAAGTAAAAAAGAAAAAACAAAAATTTTATATAACCAAGAATGACTATAAACTATGAATAAAAATGCTACATCTCCTTACACCACTGTTGAAATTTATTAGGTAAAACAGGTCTTGTTCAGTATTGGAAAACCTGTCTGTGGTCTGATTAGTAAGAGTAGCATCTTATACAAAATCCAAGAAATTATTTGCATGATTCTGGGTCTGTTTGTGTAATAGCCAAGGAATTATGTGCATGATTCTGTGTCTGTTGTTTTGTTTATTCCATCAGTTTTCTTAATCAAGCAGTGATCCTCTGTGTATGACTGCACAATTTTTGCGATTACTTCTGTCCTTTTTTAAGAACTGCATGTTGGCTTGTTGGAAAAATTTTTAGAGACGTTCTTTTTTTGTTTGTTTGTTTACAGAGACATTCAGATCCCAGAGTATTTTTTTCTTGAAATGAAATGAAGGTTTTGGATGATTTAATTGTTATACCAAAACACTTGTAACTCAAACAAGTCCATTAAAAATAAATATGGTAACATTTGCAGCATCAGTTGTTAAAAAGAAAAGAAAGATGAAAAGCTTCCCCTACTTTTTAGGCATTTAGAGTCAGACTTTATCTATTCCCACAATGTTGGATTGCTTTGGAGCATGCAAAATTGGGGCTCCATATTTGTGACAAAAGAAGCAGAGATCTTAATTTTGAATGCCTTAACCTTGGTATTGCAAAATTGTTGTTAGTTTCAGAAGATAACAGCTGAAACAGTGCAGCTATTGTCATCTCTGAACAGTGTGAATATTTTATGTTTACAAAGCAACAATAAAAAATTAGAAAATGTAAGTTTTAGATCTGTATTGCGTCTACATAAACATTTTCATGTCAATAGATAACATTGCCACTAGAACTGAAAAATCAAAGGGAAGGTTATATCATGAACAGAAGGAAATCAGACCCCAAATTTTCCACTCCAGTCAACAAGTTTTAGAGTAGTATTGTAGCAGTTTTCTAGTTTGTATATGTTCTAAAATGTCTTGAATGTTATTTTCCACAGCTTGCAAAATGTAACTGCTTAAATTAGGGCATTCGGTTTTACTTGTTTTTAGCAAGACAGTATTTAATTGGAAGGACAAATCTCTCAAAGCATGTTTTGATGGAGCTAAAAATCTCCCTGTTTCATGATGTTTGGTTTGGGTTTTTGTTTGTTCACTGTTGTTTTTGGGGGGAGGAGATAAGGGGAAAATACACATGCAGACAGGAAAAGAAAAAAAATAGTAGGTGGCACTGCTTTTGTGGCAACATGCTCTCCCTTGGGAGAGCAGCCTGAATGCGACTGAAAGTGGTACACAATACAAGGAAGGAGGGGTGTTTCTTGGATTGTTTGCTTGGGGAGTTTTTTGTTTTTAACTTTTTCTTAAATAATACATTTTTTATGGCTTGAGTATGACTACAGCTGAGAATTGATATAATTAGTTTCCATCAGTGTGTTGCCAAAAGAGGGTTGTGTTGCCTGAACAACACATTCCACTGAGTCTGTGGTGCTTTTGTAATGTTTGATACTGTTTGTACAAATCGTATTTCTCTGTGCAAGCGTGCATTTGTTAGGAGCAAGATTGATGTAAATATTTTCATTACTTCTGGATTTTTGTGTGTTTGGGTTTGAGAGAGGCAAAAGGAATGGATGGAGAAGAGTTTTGATTTTTGGTTTATTATTGGCTTTTTTTGGTTGTTGTTTGCTCATAGATCCAAAAGGTGACTTGTGAAGCTTTCTGTAATGCAGCTTTGCTTTTTACTCCATTGTACCTCTGTCCAAAAGGAAAAAGAATGGGAAAAGGGTGTGATAGAAAAAAAAGGGTATATATGTATCAGGAATAAACCAGGAAAATGTTTAATGGAACAGTATCTCCTGTTATATATGATTTTAACTGCAAATATTCAGTCAAATACTTCTAACCTATAAAATAAATATATGAGGTGATGTTGGACCATAAAATTTGCTTGATCCCTTAAAAAGAAGATTTTGTGCCAAGTCATTTTGTCATTCTCCAAAACTTTGAACCAAGAAGTTGGATGAACAAGACACAGGTTTGGCATAATCTTGAATGCTTGCAGGATCTGAAAGCTTGCACAGAAGATGATGGTATTGTAACTTGATGGAATTATGCACCGGGAGAATGCCTGTATTTTATTAAGTATTCTGGGAATGTTTTGAGCTTCGCTTTGATGTTGGTTTTGCTGCATGTCAGTTCTTCTGCTTTGTGTCCTAATGCACACTTCAAAAGTGGGGACATTATTTGCTTTTCCATAGGTTTGTCCTGAATACCTGAATTGGTGAGAGATTTTGTTAATCATTGTCATCACCCCAGTGTTCTTCAGGCCATTGTTTAGGCATACGAGCTATGCAAAGTACTGAGAGAGGATGTCTCTTTTGCATGTGATAGTGAGTGTGGGAAATTTGTTGTAAGTTAGTCAGGGTCTTCCAATGGAGAGTAGTATCCATTCTATGCTTCTCTTGGCTGGTCTTCAGTTATTTATTACATCATGCAATCTAAGGTCATATCAAAAAACGATTTGGAGTCATGTACCGATGCTTCACTAATATAACTTCAAAACTGTGAGCCGTGGCTTTGTAGTCTGCCTTTGAAGTTGATCAGGACCATCTGCTGTGCAATTTCCACACACACGGCTTACACACCATAAGCTGTGCCTACCGTTACAGTCAGAACTCGAATATAACTCTAATAATAGCTAATGTCTTGTCATAAGCTGATGTAGAGCTGTCTCTACTATTCTGTGATTCGCTCTACATCACATAGTGTAGGTTCTGATCAGCACAAGATTTTCCTTTCCAAAGCCCACAAATTCTCTCTAGGGATGTTTTTCTCCTGCAGTGGAGATTCACCTACTGATGATCTTTACAAGCTTTTGCTTTGGATTGACAGGAGGAAGATTCTATCTACAGCAGTTGTTGCTGTTGTTCCTGGTATGCTTCTTTCAAATCTTTATAATCATTTCATTAGTCTAACCACCTGGTTGCATAAAATTCCTTACTTGATCTTCACTGATGTTCAGGTGGGTGGGTGGAGGGAGGGGGGGGGGGGGGTGTCCCCATTATTTCACATAATTATAGCTTGTGAGCAACAGATAGTTTTCCATGTAAGGCCACTATTTTAAATGCAGTCTTTGATAATGACCAGAAAGAGAATTTGTTAGTGTGAATAGTGATTTCAGAATTGTTTGAAAAAGTGATGACTGCTCTAAATGGATGGGTATAATATATATACATTATGGATGTGTGAATGGAATACAAGCATTTGCCTAGTCATTCCAAACAGATGTTATGCTTCACTGTCCAATGTCAGATGCATTCTTACAATAAGAGTGAAATATTTTATTCATCCATTCAACATATAATACAAGCTCAAATTTAATCTTTATTCAGATTCCAACTGTACATGTATATATGCTGTGCTATTTATAACACCATGAGAATTATCAATAGCAAAATCTTGCTAAAACCTCTTATTTCTTACAGCTGATTGGTTTTGGTTTTCATTTTATTTTACATCACATTTACTGTCATATTATCATTTTCATTCCTTTTATAAAATATTGATTTGCATATATCTTCTTCATAATATATGGTTTTGGGGGAGGGTGGGGGTTGGATATGCTGGGGTTTTTTATGCAGAATCAGTTGGCAGACTGTTATTTTTAGGTGCCTTCTTTGTATATAAACTTTTTTCTGGTATTATTGAATGTGCTTTGGACACTACCACAAAGGCATTAGTACATTATGTATGTGAGGTTTACTGACCACTAGATTTTGATGATCTTAATTAATCATGTTGCTGAAGAGGACACATTACCATACTGTTATTTAAAGTACTCACATGAAATATGAAAATGAAAGTATATGTTTGTATATTCTAATGTAAACTGTAAAGAGCATGCCTGAAAATATCTGTTGTTGAAAAATACTTTCTAGCAGGTGCAGGACAATCAGTTACCAATAGTGACACGATTGACATATTTTCTAGCATATTACAACAAACTGTAATTAAGAATTTATTTCACAGTGCTTGTCTATCAGTGTTCCAATATTTGTTCAAGACTCTCAGAAACTTCTCCAAGCAATTTCCTCATAAAAAAGAAAAGTAAGAAAAGAAAATATCTTGTGAACTTTGTGATTAGAACTGTTGAATAGTTGAAAATTGAACATTTCAATGGAATGAATCTTATCAGAATCTGTTTATGAGTTTTACTTACTCACTTTATCACCTTTTGATACTTAGGCACAAAACTGAAGGTATGAGTGCTTTTTATAGGCACAAAACTGAAGGTATAACTATAAGTGCTTTTTATATATCTCCAATAACAGATTTTGTATGCAAATGCCTTAATAAAATAAAATACCCCAGATTTGAGTTTTTGGTTCTTTGTCTTTTTTGTGCATTCAGCATGTGTGTGGTTGTGCTGCTACTGCTTAATGGCCAGGTGGTAACAGTTTCAAAAGACCAGAGGATGGAAGTGTGACGAATCCACTTTTGCATAGCAGTACATGACTGCCTGTAATTTATCTATGAATCCTCTATGCCATGGACTGGCAATGAGACTGCTCTCAGCATTCTAGAGCAACATTTGATCAGATTAGTTTCATGTTATACATTCTCTTAGTTCTGTTTCATGCATTTAGAGTCAATGCAAGATTCTTTTGGTTGGCTATATACTCACAGTCTCCTTTTACTACTTCCTACTCTTCCTGACTGCCTAATTATTTAACTCAACTGATTGCCCCTTGTATAAGCACATGTATCTTTCAAAAAAGGAAAGAAAAAATATACACTACTAACAAAATTAAGAGAAAGGAGAAGGATGCAGAGTTTTTACTTTTTTCCCTTCCATAAAGGCAGGCATACTCCCAACTTCAGAAAAAAAAGATCTAATAATGGTGATTAGCACTGATAATGGTAATTAGCAATGTCATTAAATCCCTAAAAGCACTGTGTTGAAGTATGGAGGTGACTTAAACTAAATAAAAAGAACAAGGAGACATAAAAGACTTTAAGGACATGAAACGTTATGGCACCATACACAAAAATAGCGCACAAAACTCTTGACGGTGTAAAACAAGCTAACGTGACACAACTGTCAGTGCAGAAGTAACACAAGTGTATAGCCAGGTAGCTGTGTTCACATTTCAAGCCACTTTTTCAGGTACTTTATTTACAGTAATATTTTCAGTCCAAAGCCAACTGTCCCACACCTTCAAAGCATCTTCCATGTACAGCCATGTTTCTTCAAACCTCAGTCTCTCATCAAATATCAGAAAGCCTCTACTACTTGTGCAGCACATAATGGAAATTCATCATCCCAATACAACAGATATTGCTTGACAAATTGCCAGTGAAAGGTGACACAATTGTGATTCACAAAACTGACAGCCTAACAATAACACAGGATACACTGGTTTACATTAAAATAAAACAAAATGGAATAATCTTATCTTATTAATCGTCTTCCCCCCTATACAGTACAAGAGTGTGCAGAATTGCAAAGCTATCCTTAGAACAATACTATATATATATATATATATATATATATATATATAGATATATATATGCATGCTCCATTTTCTTAGAATGAACAAGTGCTCAATGACTCACAGGTGCTCAGTGATCTTGTGATATAACATTTATATCCATATAGAAATGTTTCCGTGTTGGTGCAAATTTTGTTCTGTGCATGACAACAATTTCTGGTCACAATTATACCATTCTTCAGAAATAACCATTGACAAGAACCAGCACTGAATGAATAATTGTACAATTTCTAGAACGCATAATCTCCACAGTCATAGGCATGATCCTAGCATTCATCAATTCATTATGTAGCTGAACAGTGAAATAACCATCTTATATCTTTAATCTTTATAAAAATAATACTGACCAAAAAAACCTACATCACTTCCCATGCATTTCAATCTGGGTTGTTTTTTTCTTTTCCAAGCTCACATTTCATTCTTAAATCCAATAGAACCAGACATTTTTACTTCTACATAGCATGCAACGCACATGAATGCATATACACACTCACCCTATCACACAACTAATACACACATACACCACACTCACATATATACAGGCTCATGCACTTGTATACAAGGACATATCTCCCCCGACAAGTATACGACTAGGTTAAGATCAAGGGAGGTCCTAATCATTTCATCTTTATCACCCCACTGGGGTCAACATTGATGGCAGAAGGGTCAAACGGTTGGCCTTTGAATGGGGAGCCTTCAGCATTCCAGGCTTGGCGGAGCATTTCTATTTGTTTCTGAAATTTAAAAAATATGTTTATTTCATACATGCATACACTTTCTGAATCTTGTAAAATTTATATAAGAATGCTATGCTGTCATGAAAACTTATGCTATGCTTTCACAAAAACTTACCTTGTCAAGTCTTTTGGTGAAATCTCACCTTTTTTCTTTTTTTTTTTAACAAAATGTAATTTTGAAGGCACTGTAGCCAATTTTTTGGTGACAAAGCACTCATTCTCTCCTGCTGTCCCCTGGCTCTTTTATAAAACCACACACATTCTTCCTTCCATATTTTCCTCAGTCTAAAGTGACATAGCACTATTTTGATGTTTTCACTTTTTTTTCATTCCTGGTATTTCCTTGCTTTTAAAAGACATCATACAAGTTTTACACTTTTTTTCCCACATATTACTGACTCTCTTTAAGTAAAACCAAACTCAAGAGACTAAAATCAAGATATTACCAATAATATGATGCTTCACCCAAACACTAATATGAAGAACACTATAAATCCAAAAAGGATAAAAAGAGAGAAATTCAAAGTCCACTGAACGTAAGTTTGATACTAAGGAAAAAATTACCTGTGCATGAAAACAAAAATTTCCCATTCCTTGGCTAGAGCTCTGAGGTTTATCAAAGGTGAGATTTTGCAATTGCGACCATTTTTACCCACCATTAAGGTAGCTGCATTCCATCTTCAGAAATGGGCATGATCAAACTACCTAGAACAAAGGATGGATGGTTACACATGTATAAGTTGTGTATTCACCTGTTCATGGCTCTGTGGAAGTCCCAGACGTTTCTGTCGCTCATTGAACATCATTTCTTCAATCTTGGCCTGGGCTTCATCATCCAAGTCTGTGATGGGACGACTACAGTCAATTTTGCGAGTGTTGATTTTGGGCTCGTCATCAAAGATGCCTTCCCACCAACGCTCCTCTTTCTTCTCCAGGTTTATCTGCACAGCACACATCATGAACAACTAAACATACATGCTGCTGCTGTTGTTCTTGTTTAAACTGACACAAATCTACAATTTTGTTAAGTTCAATTGAATTCACATGAAAGGGCAGCTGGACTTTAATGCTTTAATGCTTCTAAATTCCACCAGCATGCAGACAGCTGTGGCATGTCCTCATTCTAACTTTTGCTTTAATGTTGAAATTCAGGACTGAGGAGTCCAAATCCCAACTGATTAACAATGAACAATAAACAGTCCCACTTTTTGTTCGGGGATGCAAATCCCCCAAATTAGGAACATGTCATAACTTTCTGGAACAAAATAAGAAAAATGTGTAAAACAGAGGCACCACTGAGGAAAAAAACCCAAGTATAAAACAAAAATACATGTAAGGAGCCATTTCTCAAAGAGATAAGCAGGACTGTGATTCCCAGACAGGTGATATAGGTCTGTATCAGTGGTATGTTCTGACCACTTTTAGAAATGTTCAGAACACGAGCTCACCCTAACAGTAGGCATGTTTTACTTTGATATGTTTTGAAATCACTACCATTCAGAATGTGTCTGGCCCTCTTTTGTGCTCTAAAACAGTAGATTGAACAGAATCTATGCCACACAGTGATAATCCGTCAAAGAATAAAATTCACTTTGGAAGAAGGTTTTAAAATAACACAAAATTGTATGGGTCTTAACTAGACAAGTCGGAGGCACCGTGGTCGAATGGTTTAGGCGGTCTACTCGTGATCCAAAGGTCGCGGTTCGATCCCCGCTCGGCTCGGTGTTGTGTCCTTGGAAAGACACTTTACTCCTATTTTCCTCACTCCACCCAGGTGTACAAGTGGGTACCAGCTCTGCTGGGGAAGTATCTGGCGACAGACTAGCGTCCTGTCACAGGGGTGGTGAAAAACCATCAGTTCGCTTAACGCTACAGAAACCGGGAGATAAGCTCCGGCTCTATGGGCCTTCTGGCTCGAAAGAACATACTTTTAACTAGACAAGTCTCCTTAAGATGACATTCAAGTATTTCACAATTTTTTAAACTCTATTCACAGTTATTGTATCTCAAAATATGGGTAGACCTGGCACTTAGAAAATTGCCTGGCTGCTGCCTGTAAAACCACCTATACATGCTGAGCTACATCAGTTAGTGTCAGCTCATAGCCACAGCACTCATCATACTCTACTCACATGGACATGCTGACCAGGGCTCAGGGTCCACATGCATTCTTCAGGCCGTACTTCCCATGTCAGAGCTCCATTCACACCTTCCTCCCACCCTCCATCAGCACCTTTGTAACGGACACACAGCTTCTTCTTCCCTATGTCCACCTGAACTTCTTTCCCCTTCATTACAGTCTTTGGAACCTGCAACAGATTTCAGACAGTTTACAGTATACAAAATCATGTTTTTTGGTTTCTCCGCTTTTGCTAAAGACACATGCCTGAAATTTTGTCACACAAAAGAAATCCAACAAAAATCTGTACACTGCAATAGGTCTAAAAGAATGAATGGGGGGAGCAAATGATAAAGTAGCATCTTAAATCCAAGATAATATGATACTAACTGTAAAAAAAATGTTGTTTTTTTATCATGTGTAAAACAAAACAACAACAAAATCTCTTCTCCCAAAACTTAAGGCTTGGTACATTGGTTGCCACAACTGAATGGTACTGAAATCCTCAATAACAAGGTTTTTTTAAAATAAAATATGTATTTTCAATGCTTCATGCTTAATACTATATAATAGACAAAAACAGCATTAGAGAATGGCAAGACTTGTCTCTGCTTATTTTTCTCTCAATTATGATCCCATTTTACAATTTCAAAACTATTTCTTCCTTTTTTGTCGTGTTTCTCCCAGGGGAGGTTTGACATTGATGAGCCTTCTCCATCTCTCTCTGTTTTGAGCTTCCTCCTTATCTATGCCCCTTTCTCTAAGATCATCTGTAATACAGGTAGCCCAGGTTTTGCTAAGGTCTTCCCTTTGGTCTCTTTCCATCCACTACGAAGTTCATTGCTCTTTTATGATGTGGTGGTCTGCTTTCCGTTGAACATGCCCAAACCAGCACAGTCTATTGGTACTAGCTACAGACTTCAGATCATCAACTTTGCACATTCTCCATAGTTCATCATTCGTGATCCTGTCTTCCCATTTGATCTTTGTCATGTAGCATAGCATTCAGTTTTTACAATTTCAAAACTGAAGTAATAAATCCTGTCCATGGCAATCTGAGGACAAGAATAAGTTTTTCTTTGTCTTCGAACAATATGAGTTTTTCAATTAACAAAAAACAGTTTTCAAATCTTCCAAGGCCTGAATATCTTCAGCCTGCTTGTTGACAGTAGACAATAGGTATGAGCTCTTACACAGCACAAATGCACACACACACACACACATGCATGCACGCACCCATGCATGGACGCACACACACAGTGAGATGCGCCACTACAAAAATAACACTGGTAACTTACTTTGACTCTGACATCAGCATCAGTGATTGACTGGGACCAGGAATAATTGTCACGAACAGCACCATTATAACTTTCTGGGTTTGCTTGAAATTCCTTCTGTAACCTGCAAGTGTTTTCCAGAAATACTTTAGACCTACTGTCAATAGATTAAAAACACTGTAAAGAAATTAAGTGATAAAACACAATAAGCCCCTATGAACCCCCAAATTACATTTTTACTTGGGATTAATTATAGATTCATCAGTATTGGTTAAAAACCACACAAGTACTCACACATATATATACATGTATCCTCACACCAGCATGAATCCATGCAGTATAACTACCCAAGCATGTGAGCAAACACACACACACAAAGTTGTTTATGTTCTTTGATGTATTAATGAATAAAAAGCAAATTATGCATTGCTTATTCAATGTACCATCTCACATCTGGAAATAAACATTTTACTTTGACTTGACTTTCACATACACACACACACACAGAGTTGTTTATGTTTTTAGATGGCTTGACAAATAAAAAGCAAATTCAATGTACCATCTGGAAATAAAATTTGACTGTAACTTTCACACACACACACACACACACACACACACACACACACACAATCACACAGCTATTATATTCATGAATACATCAACTTGAGGAGCATGAAATCAATCTTAAGAAACACCTGAGAGTCATACCTTTCCTGCTCCTCTTCTTTCTCATCCTTGGCCTTGTCCTCTCCATCCACATCCATTGCTTTTTCACTACCATGCTCAGGCTCCTTCTCTTTCACTGCCGGTACATCTTTCGCTTTTCCTGCCTCCTTTTTGGAATCAGATGGCTCTGGAGCTGGAAGTGGAGAAGGGGATGCTGTTTGTGGGGGTTGTGACCTCGGGCTTTGCTGTGACTGTGAGGTGGCATGGGCACTCTCAGTTATTTCCTTCAACTTTTCTGGAACATGGACCAGAAAACATTTCTCATGGTAAATCTCAACTTCATGAGGATTTATGCAATGAATGAGCTGCAATGGTTAAACAAGAATAAAATGCACAAGCATGCACATAAAAAGTTCCAGTAATACAATTTTTGCATTAAATATATCCTGCCTTAAAAATTCCAATTAAAATTTGTACTGTGCGGGCGATTTCTCAGCAAAATAACTTGCAATCAATCTGTTTTTCTTTAAAGGAAAAGAAGTTTTATTCCAATTACTGCTTAATTAAATGGTTAAGATGACAACGCAATCCTCAACAAGAAGCTAGGAAAAGAGCTGTTAAGGCTACCAGTGTGTTCTTTACCTTGTCCACTGCTGCTGCTCACAGCCTGTGCTTGTGCTGCTCTCTCCTGTAGCAATTTCTGTCTCTTTACCTCATCCTGAGCTGCCTGGCTTTCATACTTCTTGAAAATCTGATGCACACATAGAAACACACAAAGAAAATATCATTATAACTATAACAAGTTTAAGGGTACAGACATGTATATAATATTAATAATCAACTTTCAATATGAAATGTACTACACATTATTAATATTATATACATGTCTTTATACATGTGATAGTCTTGAGCTTACACAATCACACAACACACAGAGACATGTATATTATATATCATATACATATATGTATACATACATAATAATCTTGAGCTTACACAGTCACACACACACACACACGCATGCACGCACGCATGCACACACATATGTGTGTACATCACAACATGTACACAGAGCACTAAGAACCATAAAAAGGGCGGAGTTTTTTTTTTCTAGGTGATAGAGGTCTTCATTTTCAATGTTCAATATGAAATGTACTACACATTAATAATACAACAGCTCACTATACTCACATTCATAAGAAGCTTCATGGCAACACCAGGTGGAAACCCAAGCTTGTCATTCTCGGATTTCATGATGCGGTAAAAATCTGTCCTGTTTTTAAAAAAAATCAATTGATAAAATGAGTACTTTGCCACAGTTTACAATACACAGTATTCATAAGTAACATCAAAGTGGAAATATAAACTATGAACACTGTGATAAAGAAGACACAGAACTTTATTAGTTTCCAAACACTGCAGTGTGAAATTACAGGCTCTTAGTACAATTGTCCAACTTTTGCTGGTGTCTAAAAGCTTGTGTTTTACTCTAGTCTTTTCCACTACTAATGTACTATTATCACTTGAGAAAGAAAGAATAAGTGGTACTGGTAGGTGTGAAAATTTGTAAATATATTACAAATAAAACTATATCACTTAACAGCTTTTCCTTTAAGGCTAGAATTGTCTTCAATATGAACAATAGCATGTGTGCGCGCGTTGTGTGTGTGTGTGTTGCAGGCTAGCCTTGCACACTGGTTCATTGTCACTGTGTGCGACCGATAAAGCTAAAGAAAAAAAATAGAATACCAATCCACAAAGCTATCATATTTGTTGGCTGTTGTTTCTATCATTCCTAATAAAATGAACTATGTAGACCAGTAGCAGTACACTGCACAGTGGCTGCAGATTCTGATGTCGTCTGCTATCCGTTGACAAGATAAAGAACAACCATTTTTGGAATCGATACAAGTGAACACATACAATTCATGTGTTATTATATACCATGATAAAGATTTACAATCATCTGTTCCAAAACACGCCATACAAACCTTCTGTACAAAAACCCCAGCAAAACATCCAAAAATTTAGCGATCTGGCCTTCATTTTGAAGAATTCCTATCAACGCAGTATCGTACTTCTCATCCATGGCAGCCATTTTGTTTTCAACTGTGAATCAGTAAACGAAAGTAGATGAAAAATCAGCCAAATCATTTCCTAATGTAAAAGTTAAATGTTTCGCTGTGTTGTGATATTTTTATTTATGTAAAATGAAAATAATTATGTTTATTTGTATGAATGTTGGATGATGTGAAATATATGTTATCTGTTCACCACAATGGCTACAAACACAGTGTAAACCAAGCGAATGTGTTTGTGTGTCAAGTCAAGTCAAATTTCTATTTCCAGATGGTACATTGAATAATCAATGCATTTGCTTGTTTTCATCAAGCCATCTATCTAGGGACAAAAAACACTTGATCAATATTATCTAACTACATCATTACCATAACCAATAATAATAAAACTAACTCCAAAAGAAAAATAGACCCAAAAAGAACACTCATCAACAACAAAAATGGCCACCCCCCTCCCCCCAAACAAGAAAATTATACTGCATAACTCGGACACATACACGCGCGCACGCACACACACACGCACACACAACGCAACCCAACATAACCCAACCCAACCCAACACAACACAACACACACACATTCATACACATATACACGTACATACACGCGCACACATTTGTACTCACTTAGATTTGGATTACAAGAAAATTAAAGAACAAAATAATAAAATGTCAAAATATATCAGGTTACAAAATTACCCGTTTCATGTTCATACTTTATGATCAATGACAACCAACACACAAAAATCTATGAAAACCCCCAAAAGCGAACAAAAGAATCCAACAAGGAAACAAACAAACAGACAAAGCATCCCCCCCCCCCCCCCCCCCCCCCCCCAACCAAAAAAAAAGAGGAACAATAAAAAAAACATCAACAAAAGCAAAAATCCCCAAACAAACAAACAAACAAAAAGAAGAAAATACTGTGCATCCATACCTAATTGCATCTACAATGCTGTCAGCATATATATCCTTCACCTCCTCTCAACATTGCATGAACATCTATTCATATGCGTTCATGTTCTTAAAGTAGTACTTTTCAGCATTTAAAATATGCATTCAATACCAATCAAACATAAAAGATCAAACAAATAAATCAATAATAATTATTACAATAAGCTGATACAATAATAATGATAATCACCCATCACCACTAAAAATGATAATACAGTAAAAACAAAACAGCAATGGGAAAAAAAAACAGGGGGGGGGGGGGGGGGGGGGGGGGGAAGGGGCGGGTATCGGGGAGGAACGTAAAAAAACAACAAGCCAACATACAGAAAGATGAAAAGAAAAAGATATACAAACAAAAACACTAGTGTACCTACATCTATGAATCCCTACATAATGAAAGAAAAAAGACAAACCAAGGTTGACAACTAACTAGACTATCAAACCAAAACAATTAAAAAAATTTTAACAGTACTAACAATCCCATCACTAAGAATAACAAAAACAACACCCATAACAAAATCTATTGAACTAGACGTGTGTGTGTGTGTGTGTGTGTGTGTGTGTGTATGTGTGTGTGTGTGTGTGTTCTTTTATTTCGAGGATAATGGAATAAGCACTCATGTGTTTTTATACATCCAGTCCACTTGAGTATGCAGTTTTGTAAATTTTGTCATCCGTTCCCTACTCTTCCGAAAAGAGGAAACGGGTTTTAACTTGTAGGCAAGATGTTCTGCGTGCGTGAAGGACTTTATAGGGGGAGTGGAGTCGCACTGATGTTAACTCCAGGGGGAAAAAATCCTCTTGAATGAGATTCAAACCAGGGTCAGCAGATCACGAGCAGCCAACTGAGCATTTTTTTCAGAGAAGTAGACTCGATAATAAAGCAGATCTAGATCTAGTGAAAAATGGACATGCTTGTATGGAAGGGAACCTGATTCAGTTTGCTTTGTTTTGTCATTAAAGAAGAAAGAGGAAAAAATCTTTTCAAAAGCTCACTGCAGAAGTCACATTTTGAGTATGATAAATGTAGCTTTAGTGTTGCTGTGTTCGAGAAACATGGGAAGGTCGATGCGTGTGTACACGAGTCACAGTTCATGGAGGTTTATCTGCTCTTTTCCATATCTGTCGTCACAGTTATGGAGGAAAACTATTTATTGCATGTTGTGTGTGTTTTGTAGTTCTGTGATAATACAGACGTGTGTGTGTGTGTGTGTGTGTTTTAAAATTTTATATAGAGGATAATGGAATAAGCACTGATGTGCTTTTTTACATCCAGTCCCCATGTGTATGCGGTTTTGTGAATTTTGTCATCTGTTCCCACCGGCACACAATGGGCTACTCTTTCGAAAAGCGGAACAGGATTTAACGTGTGCGCAAGATGTTCTGCATGTGTTTGCACACAGCCTCGGTTTATAGTCTCATCCAAATGTTTGTGTGTCTGTGTGTATGTGTGTAAAATAATTAATGTACACCTTTTTTTCTAAAATTATATATATGTATTTAATGCCATCATCAACCTTTGACACAGAAGCCGTACTGCTGTAAACATTATTATGGAGAAATGCAAAAGAACAAGGGAGGCCACTCAAGTTTCTGTGATTCATCATCCTGACTGCCTGAGAAGGTCTGGTCTCCCACTTGTCTTTTGAGGTGGGGTATTGCACTGCTCCAGCACTCAGCGTCATCATTCAGGCTTACTGTTCTACCATGAAGACTGCATGCTGGGTATGTTTTATCACCCATCCCATGGGCAATAGCTAGTCTAATAATTACACGAAAGATGAAGCATTGAGCTGTTGTGCCTATAATTATGTGGGTTTGCACACTACTGCACAAGACCTTACCAATTTGCAGTCTTTTCCAAAGGACCAGAAATTGCCTTTTCATTCACCAGATAAAGGACCTAAGCCAGCTCTCAAAGCTTTGCAGTGTAGTAGTTTTTATTTTTATTATTATTATTATCAATATCATCATCATCATTGTTATTATCATTTAGACATGAGAAGCAGTCATGGTTGATTGATCCTGGTCAGAACTGTTTTCATTGAACAATGACGTCAGTTACATCTGTGTATATGCATCCACAATGTGTTTTTGTTGTTGCCTCATCTTCTATGACGTTTGTCCTGCTGTTCACATGTGGCTTATTCCAACCTTTCCGCCCCAGCCATACCTAAATTCGCCATGTGTATCCTCAGGGTCTGAAGTCCACAGAGACCCATCGATGTCAGGCCACCGTGGGGCCGCCAGCCAGAGGGGGCCTGCACTGCTGCTGGGTCACTTGGTGGTGTTCAGTTATGCTTGTTCTGAGCTAACATAGGCAGGACACCACCTACTAACCCCCATACTAACGACAGTATTAGCTCAGTCGCCAAGCCAGATTAAGTGAGTCACCCAGTCGAGGTGGCGACCACCACAACACCCTTCACAACCATCCAATGGAACAGATTCGGAATTTGTTCAAAATTTCAATTATCTAGGCTCTGTAAAAGAGAATAATGACTCTTGTCTACAAGACGTCAAGGCTAGAATTATTTATGGCCAAGCAAAAGATCATTCAGTTAAACAGTACTTGGAAAGCCAGAGGTATACCTAAATATTTCAAAATCAGAATTCTCAAAACACTAATATGGCCCAGGCCAAAAGCTGTGTCAGGTTATTGATGTCAGCTAATTGCCAAGGCCTACATTAAAATGTTTATGTTTAAAATGTTGTGTTGAGATTGCCTTCAGCCATGACAAGCTCTTAACATAACAACCTGCACTCTCCTTTATAGGAGAAAAAATCCTCTGAAGTCGGAGTATGGCTGCCTATGTGGCGAGGTACTTGAAAATAGTCGTACACGCAAACTTCTCACCCGGTGTGTACTTCCTATCTCACAGTAATTCCCAGGTGGGATGAGTGAGTCAGAGTGCATGTTCTGGGTGACCCCCAGGGTGTAAAGCTGGGGAACGCACAACAACAACAACAAAACACTAATCTGGCCTGTATTGCTGTTTGGGTCAGAGGCCTGGACACTACAAAAACTGGCAAGAGACAAAAATAAACGTAGCCAAAGTGTGGTTCTACGGGCGACTTCTAAGAGTCAAATGGTCAGACAGACCAAATGAAAACATTCTTGATGAACTCTTGGTGCAAAGACAAATGCTAGCTAAAACTAATAAGCACAGTCTGAGCTATGTTGGTCAAGCAAACAAGCACACAAACAAATTCAATGATGACAGTTCTCCAAGGTAAGGTCGAAGGCAGAAGGAAAAAAGGCAGACCACCAACATCCTACATAGCCAACATCACCGAGATCAGGGGTCTGGGAGGGCTACAGGAGATCATTGAACTCAGCAGAGATCGAGAAAGATGGCGAGCCCTGGCTGCAATACGTGGAGCTCTTACTGTCGACAGTGGTGATGGAGACAGGTGAACAGGTGAAGACTGCTTTTGTGTGTGTGTGTGTGTGTGTGTGTGTGTCTTCAATTTTACGTCTGTTCACTTAAGTGATATTAGACGATGGAGGCAGGGGGGATTGGGGGGGGGGGGGGGAACATAATGAGATAAGGGCTTTAAGTAGAATAGATACGTGTTGGTATGAATGCACATTAAAAGATTATTCCAATCTATATAAATAGTATGTTGCAAAAAGCATGGCTTAGAACTACAAAAATTAACAAAAACCCACAACAATTGAAAAATACTCTAATGTTTGAAAACAAACAATTTTGAACTACTTGTAACGGCAGCTGTGAAACAAGCAAAATGTAGATTCCCACGACCATACTTTACAAAAAAGAGAATACTGGGGATTGCAACAGAGACAAGGCTATCTCACATAATAACTCTGGATTGGTTAAAACTTCCTGCAGAGACTTATCTTGAAATGATGGTAAAAACGTTTTTAAACCTTGACATTGATACAGAACATGAACATTAGAAAATTTGTCACCGCATATACATTGTACATTTTTGGCAAATTTTGCTCGAAAGGCATTTAATTTCAATCTGTAGATTAGAGAAACAATTTTTCTAGTATAGGATTTTCGAAAACCGTACTGAGTGCAAAGAATGTTCTCAATATCCAGAACTGAACAAGTATGCTGGGGATAACCAGCCTCTTCCTGTTTCTTTTTCACATGTTTCCAGCAAACATTTTGAAGCAAAGCATAACCTTCATGAAGAGAAAGAGGAATATCTAAAACAGTTGAATAGCTATCATGTTTTGCTGCCTTTTTGGCAGCTTTGTCAACCATTTCATTAAAATGAATACCACAATTATGTGCGTGTGTGTGTGTGTGTGTGGTGTGTGTGTGTGTGTGTGTGTGTTCTTTATGTCAGGATTTTTTTTCACCGTTCCTCGGCTAGAGCTCCAAAGTTTGCCAATGGATTTTGCGTATGCGACCGTTTTCTTCCTACCATTTAGGTAGCGCATTCCGGCTTTGGGGATAAGGTTTGTTTAATTCTTTTATTTATTTTTTTGTCTATCCCATCGATATGCCAGTTAGTGATGGTGAGCTGCTGACATCACAGCCAGTTTGAAGGTATCGGGCTGGAGGTGAATTATACCAGCCCAAAGTTAGTGAGTCATATCGGCTGATTTTGAAGAAGTTTTGTGGATTTGTTATGGTGACTAAGGGGGATGTAGCTGGTTGCCTGCAGCATTTTTCTGCTTTTAAAGGCCCGGAAGATGAGAAACTAACGAAAACTCAAGCCGCCGTGAGAATAAACCCAGGGTTGACAGAATCGTGAGATTTTTCTCTTCACCTTCATAGTGAAGATAGCTAGCTTTCAGATCGTATTGACATCCAGTTATCAGTTCTGGTGATGAATATGATTTTAAAAGGGTGGAAACTCTCTTTCTTGTTAAGCCGATGGGTATGATATGTTGAATGGTTAGATATGATATAGCCTAGATCCGAAACATACACACACACATAAACACACACACACTCTCTCTCTCTCTTCTCTCTCTCTCTCTCTCTCTCTCTCTCTCTCTCTCTCTCTCTCTCTCTCTCTCTCTCTCTCTCTCTCTCCTTAAGACTGCGACAAGTACGAAATCTTGTTTCCTTTTACAAAAAATCCTTCCCCTGAAGTCGGAGTATGGCTGCCTATATAGCAAGGTACTTAAAAACAGCCATACTCGTAAACTTCTCATCTGGTGTGCAATTTCAATCTCACAGAAATTCCAGCGTGGGATGAGTGAGTCAGAGTGCACATTCTGGAGACCCCCAGGGTGCTAAGCTTGGGAACGCCCAACAACAACAGATCCTGGAGTCAGTCAGTCAGTCAGTCAGTCAGTCACAAGAGTTGCAACACTGAGAACTTTCAAATGCGTGTGTTGCTTCATGGGGTTTGTTTTCAATGCGTCAGACTACCAGCTGTACTCTGAAGGATTTCTGAGAAATAAACTTGGATCAAATAGCTCATTTTTGTTGGGATTTTGTGGTTTTGTTTTGTTTTGTCTCTTCTTTCTTCTTTTTGTTCCCAGTTGATGGACGGTTAACCTGTATAGAGCCAACAAGGCTGTAGGTTGAGCTTTGTGTGGTAAAGTGTTTGTTGTAGACCTCCAAACACCTGCACCCGTATCATGAGTCGGCTGCAATAGCCAAGTGACTTCCGAAGCACCTGCCTTTTAGAATGTAGACTGTGGGAATGAGAGAGAGAGAGAGAGAGAGAGAGAGAGAGAGAGAGAGAGAGAGAGAGGGGGGGGGGAGAGAGAGACAGAGAGGGGAGGGGGGGGGGGCAGACAGACAGATGAGAGAGAGAGAGACAGGCAGACAGAAGATAGATGAGAGAGACAGACAGAAAGACAGATGAGAGAGACAGAGATGCAGACAGACAGACAGAAAGACAGATGAGAGAGAGAGATGCAGGCAGACAAACAGATATATATACATATATATATATATATATAAAGAGAGAGAGAGATATATATATATATAATATAAATATATTGTAGTGTGTGTAGTGTGTGTGTGTGTGTGTGTTGTGTGTGTGTGTGTGTGATTTGTGTGTGTGTGTGTGGAGATATGGAGACAGACAGATGAGAGAGAGAGAGAGACTGGCTGGCGGAGGCAGACCTAGACAGATGCATAGAGATACTGAAACGAAGAATAGGAACAGACATTCCTCTCTCTCCCTCTCTCTCAAGATTACCACAATAAACCATTGTCATTCTCTCTCTCTCTCTCTCTCTCTCTCTCTCTCTCTCTTCTCTCTCTCTCTCTCTCTCTCTCTCTCTCTCTTTCTGAAAACACATTAAGTTTCTAAACACAGAAGTATTGTTCAGCATACTAAACTGTTTGTTCTAACTAAGGTACACAGTGCCATTCATTTTGTCGAAGAAACAGACGTAATCTGAGGAACTCATCTTCCCTTTTTGTTTTTAATACATGACAACTGAATACTGTGGACCTGAAAACATGAATAAATAAATGAATGAATAAAGCCTATGAGCCAACAGATGACTAGTTGTAATTTGTGCTGCAACCAACACAGAATATGTAACAGAAAGTGTTCATGTTTGTAATGGGCATTAAGGAAAAGATAGGTGTATTCCTCCTCCTCCCCTCTCTCTCTCTCTCTCTCTCTCTCTCTCTCTCTCTCTCTCTCTCTCTCTCTCTCTCTCACCTCCACACACACACACACACACACACACACACACACACACACACACACACATACACACACACCCGCGGCAAGGCCTAATGATTGATTAAACAAGGGTTAAGAAGCATACTCGTAATCGCTAAAATTTTGTATCAAACGTACATAATCTTGGTCCAACTGAAAAATGACCTCAAACACAAAACATAACACAACACAAGCAAAGTCAGCAAACAAAACAATGACCAGGAAAAAAAGCAAAAGCCAACACAAGGAAAACGCCAAACCACCACACAAGTCAGGGTAGGGACAAGCAGCTCGCAACGAACATCATCACTCCATCAACTCTTCATCAGACTCCCACAACTGCTTAGGACTAGAGGTCACCATCCGGGCCTTCTTCATGGCGGACTTGGTGTAGCCGTTCTTGGTTCGGTGAAACTTCATCTTGGTGCTGTGCCACCGCGAATCCAGAAAGTCATACATCTGCTGCCGCAAGGTGGCGTTCAGTTGCTGAAACTTGGCAGAGGGCGCGGACACCACCGAGGAGTGGTCACTGGCCCGACTGGAGGGTCTGGAATGGCGGTTGGCTTTTGGTGGGCAGGAGAGAGGTCGTCTGCTGGACTGGCAGGCCTGGAACTCCTTGTCGAGCAGCACGTCGAAAGCTTTCTCCACGGCCGCAGAAGAGGGGCGGTGGACTTTGGCTTCAGGGGTCCTTTTGCTGTACGTGTCGTACATCTCCCGGTAAGCGTGCACCCGTGAGTTCACCTGCAAGGAGATGCGTGCACAAACATGTTAGGTTTGTTGGGTGTTGAACATAATCAGTGAAGAAGGGACAGTGACTGGTGCCGTGTTTTATCATGGTTACCTAGGATCTGGCAGACAGGGATGTTTAGGAATAAGCTGCTGGACATTGCAGGGAAAGGCCTTCTCTGAAACCACTCTACACAGCTGGATCATGAGGGTGAAGTTTATTAAGGCAGCACTGATGATGAAACACTTAATACACCTGTGGGGATGCCATGGCCTGTCAGTATAAATAGCATCTCCTCCTTCTGGAAGTAATGTGCTACGAATTCCCTCTTTTCTATCCCTCTCTTTGTTTCTGCCTTGTTCCTTTTCTTCTTGTCACCCCCTTATTTTCTTATTTTCTGCCTTCTTGGTCCATTCTCCTGCCTTTTCTCCAGAAAGTACTTAGAAGATAACAATTCTCACCCATGCCGACGTCGGATGCGCTGGGCCTGATTTGTCAGGCGCTTAACGGTAGCACAACGCATTTTCGCTCATGTGACAGACAACAGTACTTGCTGTCTGAGCATTTGACCATGAGGAAGAAGAAACACTTAATTAAAAAAAAGGACAATCTTTGAAAAGAAAATACCTGTCCTTGACCACCTTGAAGTGAGCCAAGGCCCTTGATGCAAGCTAATGCCCAAGATTTGCGAATCTGCCTCACGACTGGTTAAGCTTTAGAACCAAGTGATATACATACTGGATAGTACCTTCTAGCACATCCTCTTCAACTGGCATGTTACTTTCCACAATTTCAGTGATGTAATCAAAATTATGTAACTTGTGATAGAATGCAGACACATAGATGTTTCATTGGGTATTTGTGTGTTTGTATAATAAAATCTGATGATTGTTATGGAAACTTTGCTTAACTCTTGAGTATTATGGTAACTTTTGTCTTGCCCATTATGCTAAGCTGCTTTTTAATTGCTGACTACTATAAAAGGCTTGTCAAAGTTAAGATAAGTATGCATCTCTGGCCTAGAGAAATAGACAACAGCAAAATAAGCTTATCCTCTCTTTTTTTCTCCCCAGCTGTTCACTGTCTTGCAATGGCCATCGGTTTTGACAGCCCTCCTATCATTTGTCTCCTATCAAATGTTTTAGGCGGTTGCTGTTCGTGTTTTTTTTCTTCCTATGACATTGATAGTTTCTAATTCTGATAGGTTTTCTACTTGTGGGAATAGAACTGAGATACATTTGATTCAATATCAAATGTTCCTCAGTTTTATTCTCACAATATTTTTGTTATTGTTTCCTTCTTCCTTGCATGCCGTTTTCTTCCTGGTCTACCTGGCAGATAACTTTTGCCTGTCTGTCTGTCTGTCTGTCTGTCTGTCTGTCTGGCTGGCTGGTTGGTTGGCTGGCTGGCTATTTTCTTGCTTGCCGGTTGTCTGCCATCCATTTGCTCTTTTTTTCTTCCTTTGATATTATTTAATTATCTCTCTAACCAACAGACACTGTACACAACACACACACCACACACACAACACACACACACACACACACACACACACACACACACACACACACGCACGCACGCACGCACGCAAGCACACACCCCTTGCTCATTTTCATGGAAAAAAGATTGTTTTTAGATTTTAGTTTTAAGATTAATGATCTAGTCATACGAGCACATATCACTTAACGTGCCAGAACTAATTTTAAAAAGTCGGATGATTTCCCCCCCAGACCTATCTTTTTACTGCAAAAAAGACCAACAGTTTTGCATTTAATGATGCACTATGAAAAGAGACAAATTAATTGTATACCGGTAAATTGTGGCTTAAAAGTCATTTTGGTTCAATTGCTTCCCTTTAGGTTTTATTGTCATTCCTTTACTTAAGGTTAAAAAATTGTTTTTTTGTGGTATACAAACAAATTTAATTACACCGAAAATAAAACTGTCAGCTATAGACACTGTTGCAACCCCATATACCCATGCCTAAGCACCTACAGGCATCCTGAGCCATTTGTCCAGTAGATATAATTCTTATGTGAAATTACAATGGAAAAACAGAGAGAGAAGGCAAATGACTAACCTTGCTGGGAGTGAGGGTAGTTCTGTTGGAACCCTGGCTCAGCCGGATAGGAGTGTGCTGTGTGGTGGTGGTGGCTGGATCGTCAGGATCCACTTCATCACATCCATCGTCGTCTTCGTGTTGGGGCAGAGGGGATTTAGGAGGGGGCAGGATCATGGAGTCCTGAGTGTCGATCACCCTCATGGGGCGGTACCTCATCACCATCTTGCAGTCGTCCACAGACAGAACGTTCAGAATGCTGTTGGACGTGGAGCGATCGCTAATGACGGGTCTGTGACGTGATTCTGGGGTCAGAAGGTCTTCTCCCCTGTCTTTTTCTGGGAGGTCTGCCTCTTCTGCCTCCCCTGGTAGGCACTGGGTACCTTTGTGTTTAACTTCACCATCACTGTCGACGTCTGCGTTGCTGTCCTGGCCATCTGCTACTGCTTCAGATATCCCTACAATTTTGGGAACATCCAGTTTCTCAGCTTGGGAAGCGTTGACAGTTACTTCCACGATTTTGGGAACATCAAACTTCTCCATGTTGGAAGGTTTAGACCCTTTCTTCTCTGAAGACCCTTCGTGACACACTTCCATAACGTTCTCTTCGTTCTTCACCAGATAGTCAGGTATGTCGACCAGCAAATTTTCTGGAGGAGGCGGGGGTGGGTCTTTGGGATACAGCATGGGTCTGTTGATGGTCCAGCCTGTGGACAGCTTACGCTTAAACTCAGGCTGGATGTTGAGGTGAACGACTTTTCGCTCCTGAACGTAGTGGGCCTGGGTGTCAGCCATCTTGGCAGCCAAAGCCATGTTCTTCTCATCCTCCATGTAGCGGTCAGAAGACCAGGGATTAAACACAGCTTTGCCAGTCAGCACTGCCCTCTTCACTTCATTCTTCTTTCCAGGTCTGGTCCATAAGATCGGAGGGGGGTTAACAGCTCGAGTCTTGGACGTGGATTTGTTGGGCGGGAGCATATAGTCCGAGTACTTGCATTTCCGGAACAGCTGGGGCGGTTCCGCTTCCGGTGGTTTGATGAAGAGGCGGTTGACCTCGTTGCACCATTGGCCGATGGATTCGTACTTGTCTGCTGAAAGCTGGGACTTTTTGGCTTTGCTTTTGTGACTGGAGTCTGTGCCTTTGGGGAGTCTCTGTTTCTGGTTGCACCACTCAATCAGCTTGGTGTGGTGGGCTAGAGTTGTTCCGTTCATTGTGAAGGGAATGGCGAAATGGCCACTGTTTGCAAACTGAACAAATTATGCCTACACTCTGTTTGTGTGTGAGTGCAGTCACCGGCACCTCATCTCACGATTTCTGTCATGGTCTGCAATGCATATGTAAAACATATTTGTCAGTATGTGTTGTAAAGCAGCACACATTGAGTTAACAGCATGTGCGTACATGCATAGGCTTAAAAGCACTTGTGTACATACTTAGGCCTATGTAACTTTCATGAGTAGGGCTATAAAGAAAACATTCTCTGTGTGTTCTTCTGTCTGTCTGTCTGTCTGTCGTCTGTCTGTCTGTCTGTCTGTCTGTCTGTCTCTCTCTCTCTCTCTCTCTCTCCTCTCTCTCTCTCTCTCTCCTCTCCTCTCTCTCTCTCTCACTCTTTCTGTCACTGTCTGCGTCTGTGTCTGCCTGTCTGTGTATGTCTGTCTCCCCCCACCCCACCCCCCTCTCTCTCTCTCACACACACACACACACACGCACGCATGCACGCACGCACTGCTTCCTTTCCTTCCCTCT
>CM054134.1:106186763-106196763 GCA_028751875.1 Rapana venosa
AGCATGAAGAAGGAATCGACATGTCATTTATCTTCTCGTGGTCACTTCGACTTGAATAGCTATCGAGGTGTCGTCAGATCAGATTGATTTTATCACAATGCACACTCGAGGGCAGGTACAGGTTAACAGATACTACAATAGCACCACTTCGTTAACACCACATCTATTAGCTCTGTATGTAAGAGTGTGTTTTGTTGCTGTTCATATACTCTTGGATTTAGTTGAAAAACCTGTTTTTGTTAAGTCCACCTCGTCTTCTCGATACCTTTTTTTTTCTTTTTTTAAACTAGGGTCTATTTTTGGGACAACAAAAAAACTGAGCAGACGAACAGGTATGGAAAGAACCAAATAAAGCATAAAGCAACCCCCCCCCCCCCCCCTTCACCCTCCCCAACCAACCAACCAAACAAAAAAAAACAAAGCAAACAAAACAAAACAAAAAAGGAAAGAGCAACAACAGTTGTTTTTTTTAAATCAACCCCCAAAAGTGGCAATAGCAACTCACAGAGACAGAGAGAGAGCGCCCCAAAATAGCTATTTAATAAAGAAATTCATGTAAGTAAGTGAGGAAATAGGCTGGGAAAGTAAGCAAACAAGTAAGTAAGTAAGTAAGTAAGTAGGTAAGTAAGTAAATAGCTGACTGACTGACTGACTGTCATCATATCAGTCATGTACAGTAAGCAGAGAAGAGGTGAAAACTGGGTTAAGCGTTTTGGAAGAAAGTTGTAGTGACGTGCACTATAGCTATGTCATATTATATCCCCTATTCTAAGTTCAGAATGTGATTTAGTGCGACTCAGAACTCGTGATGGGCTTTTCTTGGTTTAAATGTCAAGTAAATGCCTGATTAGTAAGAGCTCCCAACCCACACTAATATGCACGTGAGTGTGTGGGGTGTTGTGGTGTGTGTGTGTGTGTGTGTAGCACAACCCACATAACAGTTACACTACTACACTTTTGAACTCATGCGCACGCGCATGTGTGCGCAGCGCGATGTGTATGTGTAGCACAACCCAAACATGTGCACTACTGCACTATTGAACTCATGCATGTGCGCATGTGTGTGTGTGTGTGTGCGTGCGTGCGCGCGTAGGCCGAAAAAGACCGGAATGACTGACTCTGAGAAGGCCGCACTAATGCTAAAGAAAAACTCAATTTCCGGATAGCAAACTCTCACCCTCTTCCCACCATTGATATGGCTAGAGCTGTTTTTCCTTTCTTTTCCGAACAATGGAACACCGGTCTGCCAACACTGTGTATCTAAGGTGCCTGAGATAACTAAAACCGGTTATCAAAAGGAATTGTGGCCCGGCTACTGGTAATATAGTCTATAAACTAGAACCGATGTATGATATGGGCAAGTCAATGTATATAGACACATTCCAGTCCATTTCTAACAAGTGTTGATTTAGGATCATATGCACAACCATACTAAAGAAGTTTCTTCTTCTTGCTTTTTCTCCCTAATCCTGTTTTTGTGGTGGTGGTGATGATGGTAATGGTGTTACTGTTGTCGTCATTGTTGTTATGCTGCTACTTACATATGTTCTCAATCTTGCTTCCTTGTTAGAACTTTGATTCTGGTTAGGTTTAGCATGCTTATAATTATTATAACTTTTCATGTCATGTTAATCCTGGCCTGACCCCATCCCAGTAGCCAAAAAGCTCTATGGAAAATGAGAGGATCTGCAGCATACAGCTGCCTTCGTCACATAGACTGACCTATCCATCTGACGAACGAAAAAAAAAGTTAATTTAAATCATAACTTTGTTGTAAAAAGAAAAACACATCACGCCTTTTTTTTTCAATATTTCATTCTGGTTGGGTTTTTGGTGGGGGTTTTGGGGGTTAGTTTTGACTTTTTAAAGAATACTGTCATCAGATCTTTGTGTCTGGTTTACTCTGTTCTTTATGTCTTTGTGTCTTCACTCTTGCTTTTCTACGTCTTGTTCGTTTTTTCTTTTCTTTTCGGGAGGCTTTTTGTGGTCTGTCTGTCTCTCTGTCCGTATGTCTCTTTGCCTTCTTTTTTCTTCTCCTCTTTTCTCCTCGCTCCCATTTTAGTCTTTCCTGCCTTATCCTTCCTTCCTTTTTCATTTCTTTCTTTTCTTTTCTGTTTAAAAAAACATTTCTATATTTCCTCTGTATTTCTACACTCTTTTCCTGTGAAATCGAAGTTGGAAGCAAACATAAATCCTGGCGAAAACTATTGAAAGCGTGTGTGCGTGAGTCGGCAATGGCGATATCTAAGCTTCACACACACACACACACACCACACACACACACACACACACACACACACACAACACACACACACACACACACACACACAGAGAGAAGAGAGAGAGAGAGAGAGAGAGAGAGAGAGAGAGAGAGAGGAGAGAGAGAGAGGGGTCTAATTTCCCTAAGAGTATAATGATAATACTCTGTGTATGAATAAATACTACTGGTTTTCCTTTCCCACGCTGTAGGTAAAGGCTGAAAGGAGGGGGGCAGGAGGGGAGGGGGGTGGGGTGGAAGGAGGTATTACTACTGATGCAGGTTTACTGAGATCAAAGGTTTTTGAACCTGTGTGTGTGTGTGTGTGTGTGTGTGTAATAAGTCTTTCATCGCTTCCCTATGTACTTGATTGACTGGTTGTCGTTCTGTCGCTTTCCTTACTATGCGTCTCTATTGCTTGGTTTTGTTTCCGTCTCTGTCTGTCTACCTCTGTCTGTCTGTCCATCTGTCTGTTTGCCTGTATGTCTGTCTGTCTCTGTCTGTCTGTCTGTCTGTCTGTCTGTCTCTCTCTCTCTCTCTCTCTCTCTCTCTCTCTCTCTCTCTCTCTCTCTCTCTCTCCTCGCTCTGGCTCTGTTGTGTGTGTGTGTGTGTGTGTGTGTGTGTGTGTGGTGTGTGTGTGTGTGTGTGTGTGTACTTTAACGATTTAATTCAACATTATTCAATGTTTTAATCCCTGGATTTCAATTATTTGTTCAATACTTTATACTGCATTGAAGTCTAGAAGTTAAACCTCGGGAGTGGCTTTACTTGGTTTGTTTTGCTTTGTTCAAAAAGAAAAGCTTTTCGGCGGAATCATGCATTTTCTTAAATTTAATCAACAACCAGGTTGGGTTTTTTGGTTTGAGTTTTTTCTTTCGGCATTTGTTTAGTGTGTGTGTGTGTGTGTGTGTGTGTGTAAACGCGCGCGCACAAAGTCAGTCGAGCACACGTTCAGTTGGCTGTACACTCCCACCCCTTACACACACACACACACACACACACACACACCGACTGCCTCACAAATAAAACCTCATTAACAAATGGTTCTACCTTAAACGATTGCTGTATAAAAAAAATTTAAAACGAAGCAGAAAAACATATTTCGCTTACCTTTTGGTACTGAAAATGGTGATCTTTCCTTCAAAATGAAAAGAAAAAAGTCGAAATGTCCACCTGACTTTTTAAAAAAAAAGTCCAACAAAATTACCACTCAGGCTTACAATTCCTTTGTAAACACATGGTACTTAATGTTCTGAAAACTACACGTAATTATGATCACCGAAACACACCCAAGCAGTCTATCCTTTGCCAAGACCAGATTGGTTTTCTTTGTATCGCGCTAGTGTCGATAGACTTAATCAGTGGAGGCAGTTAACATACGTGTGTGCTCGCTCGTGGCTCGCCCCAGATTCCGATACCCTCCTCTCTCACGGGTGAAAAGGGAGCAGCTCACTTCAGCCTGTTTAGGACCGAAGTGGACTTAGATCGATCGAAATCACAGACGAAAAAGGTTAAAAGAGATTATCGTCTAGCGAAAGGAGAGTGGTAGGTAACTTGGGAGAGAGGGGAAGGGAGGGGGCTGGTAGGCTTAATCTCTTTTTCTCACGACTACTTTTCACGAGTCGCTCGATCTTTGGTCGAGCTTGCTTATATCCCCGGCTTTGCTGATCGGCTTACAATACACACCGCCGTGTGTATAGCCTTGTGTATTTTGTGCTGATCTGATTATACAGTAGGCTAGAGGGGAAACATTAGGGTTTTTTCCCCCCCACAGATCACCAGCAACGGCCGAGCTCTTTCTGTCTTTCTATCTGTCTCTTCGTACAATATCTGTGTGTGTGTGTGTGTGTGTGTGTGTGTGTGTGTGTGTGTGTGTGTGTGTGTGTGTGTGTGCGCGCGCGCGGCGCGGTGTGTGTGTGTGTGTGTGTGTACTGTTTTTATTGATTGATTTTTGTATTTTTTTTGGTATTGATTGATTGATTTACTTGCTTTTTGACTCCGAGCTTTTTGGGAGGGAAAACCTTTTCGATGTATGACTTGTGTGTGTGCGTGCGTGGCACGCGCGTGCGCGTGGTGTGTTTTTTTTTGTTGTTGTTGTTGTTGTTTGTTTTTTTTTTTTTTTGGGGGGGGGGTTTGTTTTGTTTTTGTGTTGAGTTGTTTGGATTGGAAGGTCTACGAAACTGAACAGTTCATTCATTCGTTTGTTCTCTGTCTCTCAAATAATTATGTCTCTTACTTTGTCTAGAAGTCTGTCAGGATCTCTCTCTGTCTCTCCTTCTGTCTGTCTGTCTGTCTGTCTGCTTCTCTCCTCTCTCTCTCTCCTCTCTCTCTCTCTCTCTCTCTCCTCTCTCTCTACCCCTGACGGTTCTGGCTATTGTCCAGATCTCGTTAATTAATCCAGCTAGGATAACGTATACAGCATTATTGCACTTTCTGACTAGGTTCCAACGCAGTACATAGCCTATAGTCCACTGCACACCTATTTATGGGGCCTAATGTGTATTTCTCTAGCCATTCCCGTTTTGTGTGTTTTCTTCCACTCTGTGCCTTTCATTTATTCTGTCCCTTTACTATTTTCCTGTCTGTCTCTCTGCCTGTCTGTCTCTCTGCCTGTCTGTCTGCTGTTTCTCTATCTGTCTCTCTGTCTGTCTCTCGTGTGTGAGTGTGTGTGTGGTTTTTTTTTAAAAAGTCTTTTATTTAGAGGAACATGAATAAGGTCTCGAGTGTGTGTGTGTGTGTGTGTGCGTGCGTGCGTGCGTGCGTGTGTGTGTGTTTACCATTCAGGTCCTGTGTTCATGCGGTTTTCTAAATTGTGTTATCCGTTCTTAAAAAATATATATATATCCGTTCTTACCGACACATAACTGCCTACTCTTCCCAAAGGCGGAACAGGTTGTAACATGTGCGTAGGATGTTCTGTGTGCGTTCACACACTGAACCTCGGTTTATAGTCTTATCCAAATTCTGTGTGTGTATATGTGTGTGCGTGTGTGTGTGCATGTGTGCGTGCATGTGTGTGTGCGCGCGCGTGCACGCGCGCGCGTGTTTTGTGTGTGTTTGTGCACGCACGCCAGGGGGTGGGGGGGGGGGGTGCGGTGTGTGTGGTGTTTAGACGTGCTACCTTCTTCGCTCTGCTTAGTGACACAGTCAATTGATCAGTTAATCTATCAGCTAGCCAGTTTATGAATTAATCAGTCAGTCAATTAGTCACTAAGCGTGCGAAGTGAGTTTGTAGATGTGTGGATAGATAGGCACCCGCATGCAAAGCGGCACGTGAGAAAGGGAGAGAGAGAGAGTACTATCCTATGTTTTATACACACACACAAACAAAAACAAACAAACAAACGCACACACACACACACACACACACACACACACACACACACACACACACACACACACACACACACACACACACACACACACACAAGCAAATGCATTGCTTATTCAATGTACCATCTGAAAATAAAACATTGACTTGACTTGACATAATATATATATATATAATATATATATATTATAATTGTGTGTGTGTGTGTGTGTGTGTGTGTGTGTGTGTGTGTGTGTGTGTGGTGTGTGTGTGTGTGTGTGGAAAGTCAAAGTCAAAGTCAAAGTCAAACTTTTATTTTCAGATGGTACATTGAATAAGCAGTGCATTTGCTTTTTTTCATCAAGCCATCTATCTAAAGAAAAAAAAAGCGAGAAAAAAGATAATGTATATGCAGACATAGAATAAAAAACCTAATCTATAGTAAACTATACGAATCAAACAAGAAAAGACAATAACAAATGGATATATGGAATTAAAAACAAAACAAAAAACCAGCAAAATATTAGACCATACAATTCAAATAATTAAAAAATCTTGAAAAATTATCCGTCATAATACAAACAAACAAGCAACAAAGAAAAACCAAACCAAAACAAACAAAGAGGACAAAACCAAATAAAAAAATAAAATAAAAAACAACCACACCAACTGCTTCCCCCCACCCCCTCCCTCTCACACACACAAACCTTCAACCATACAAACAACTGAATAAAACAACAACAAAAATGAATCAACAAGAACAACAAGGAAATAAACAATCAAACAAAAACAAACATACGTGTGTGTGTGTGTGTGTGTGTGGTCGTTGTACAGTTATGTTGCATTCTAACATTTTGCACAACACTCACGCATGGATGTATGTGCCTGCGCACACACACACACACACACACACACAACACACACACACACACACACACACACACACACACACACACAGTAATGCTGGTACTCCATAAAATATTCAAGTTGTCTGAGGTAGATTAATCTATGTTTTAACGGTGAGCCAAGGCTGTGAAGAAGAATTGCGGAGAAAAAGGAGGAGAAGAAGGAGGGGGAAGAGAATTGCGATGAAGAAGGAGAAGGAGACGACGACGAAGAAGAAGAATTGCGAAGAAGAAGGAGGAGACGAAGGAGAAGAAGGAGGAGGAGGAGGAGGAGGAAGAAGAAGAAGAAGACGAAGACTGAGGAGGAGGAGAAATAGGAAGAAGAGGAAGAGAAAGAAAGAAAGAAAAAAACAGAAGAAGAAAATAAGGGATGAAGAAGACAGAAGAAGAATACAATACGGCAAAAAATATATAAATGAATAAATAAAACCGCATAAAAAACCCTTTGGTTATTCTTTTCAAAGATATTGTGAAGAGACAATAAAAATAAATAAATAAAACCGTATTAAAAAGCCTTTGGTTATTCTTTTCATAGATAATGTGAAGAGTCAATAATAAATAAATAAATAAAACCGCATTAAAAAAAAAAAACTTTGGTTATTCTTTTCAAAGATATTGCGAAGAGACAATAAAAAATAAATAAATAAATAAAACCCGCATAAAAACCCTTTGGTTATTCTTTTCAAGATATTATGTTCTTGATTTTGAACTTCATTGAACGCTGTTTTTTGTTGCACTTAATCAATGTTAATTACTTTGCATCTATGTGTACGTCGATATGTATGCCTGAGACTTTAAAGCTTTGGCAATAATTTATGTCTATAGATTTGCATCCCTGCGATTCTAGGCCTATGATATGATATGAATTGTAAGAGAAGAGGGTGCGTGCTTGCGTGCGTGCGTGCGTGCGTGCGTGCGTGCGTGCGTGCGTGCGTGCGTGCGTGCGTGCGTGCGTGCGTGCGTGTGTGTGTGTGTGTGTGTGTGTGTGTGTGTGTGTGTGTGTGTGTGTGTTTAAGTGATTACAAAGCTATCTTTACTGAGGGGAAATATTAAAATATGTGTGTGTGTTGGGGGGGGGGGGGGGGGGGGGGGGGGGGGGGGGGGGGGGGGGGGGGGGGGGGAGGGAGACATATGCCTGTTTGTAGCAGGTATGTGTGTGTGTTGTTGTTGCTGTTGTTGCCGTATGTTTAAAGTCTGTTCCCAAATTGTGATATCAGACTAATGTGTGTGTGTGTGTGTGTGTGCGTGCGTGCGTGCGCGTGCGTGCGTGCGTGCGTGCGTGCGTGTGTGCGTGCGTGCGTGTGTGCGTGCGCGCGTGCGCGCGCGCGCGCGCGTGCTGTCTGTGTTTGCATGCGCGAACAGTGCCGCGCTGCATGCACTTGAACCTATGCTTTTAAAAGCTGTTATAATCATTGACATTGAAGGGATAGAGACCACTTGTGATAGTTTTCAGGTTAAGAGCATTTTAGGAGTCTTCTTTTGTATTATTACTTTATGATGTCTTTATATTCTATTATTAGAAATATAGTATATTAAAAGGCCTCTGTAGGGACCTTTTTACTACTGTTTAGACGTGGCCTTACGGATGGAAAGCAATAGGAAATCTTCAAGTTACATGTCAACCAAACAATTAACTAACCAATCTTTTGATCGACCGGTCAATCAATGAATCAATCAGTAAGTGTCTTGGTTTTTAGAACTCAAACAGTATTGAATTCTCTGCTCATTATTTCTCTTCTTTTTCTTGTTTTTTGTTGTGTGTTGTTTTTTTTTGGGGGGGTTCGGTTTTTTTTATGAACAGTAGCCTATCGGAAAATTACAACTTTCCAGACTACAAAAACTATTCGTGTATTGATACAAGCGAAATAAAGTAAACAAAAGTGTGTGTTTGTGTGTGTGTGTGTGTGTGTGTGTGTGCGTGCGTGCGTGCGTGCGTGCGTGCGTGCGTGCGTGTGTGTGTGTGTGTGTTAAAACTATTGTTGCCAGTATATTAACTGAACATACCTTTTGTGAAGGGGTGGGGGTATATGCAATCTACTAGCTTTCCGTTTATGGAAGCTTTAAATGTTGACGCATCCAAAATAACCCATTGGAATAATACACAAGAGGTAAAGTCACGTAGTGAAACGTTACTGTCAAGACACTTCAAAAGATAAACGCTGCACGTGAAGAATTCAGACTATCGTCAAGAAAATGTAGCACTATACCAAACTTATGATGCTTCCCCTGGAACAGCTTTAATATATTATGTACATAGCATATAACGTTTCCTGAGCCACTTGCTTCACTTACCTGCTGTCACAAAAATGGCGCTTTGGTTGGTTTCCAAAAACCAGAAGAGAGTGAGTGACACATGGAAAAGCCTGATGTTGGTGTTCGAAGTTCTGCATCTCACAAAGAAATGATTGTGCTCGACTGAGTACAGCAGCTGAACTGCCTAGGCTACGGATGAAGTGTATTATACTCTTTTCCCCTGGTTTTCTTCTTTCTTTTTTTTTCTTTAAATTTTTTTTTTTAGTTTTTAGTTGACGCTCTTTTTCTTCGATCGGCTTAATACTGACCCTCCCCCCCCCCCCCCCCCCCCCCCCCCCACACACACACACACACCCTTCCTTCCTCGTGCTATCTTAAAGGCGCCAGACTAGTTGTCATCACCTACATCGTCGTCGTTGTCGTCGTCGTTGTCACCATCACAATCATCGTCATCGATATCATTGTCATCACCACCACCATCATCATCGTTGTCGTCGTCGTTTAGTTCATTTTTATCCTCTTTTGTAATCATTTTGGAGTCCTTTAGAGTTGCTAAGTGGCTATTATTTTTATCCTCTTATGTATTTTGGGATACAACCAATGTATACGCAAATAGTAAAACATGTTGTAGTGTATATGCTTTAGAGATTGCCCACAATAGCAATAATGATAGCAATGACAATGTTGTTGTTGTGCGTTCCCCAGCTTTACACCCTGGGGGTCAGCCAGAACATGCACCCTGACTCACTCATCCCACCTGGGAATCTCTGTGAGATAGGAAGTACACACTGGATGAGAAGTTTGCGTGTATGACTCTTTTTCAAGCACCTCGCCATATAGGCAGCCATATTCCGACTTCAGAGGATTTTTTTTCTCCTTTAACAAAGGAGAGTGCGGGTTGTTATGTTAAGAGCTTGTCATGGCTGAAGGCAATCTCAACACAACATTTTACAACATAACAACGTTTTAATGTAGGCCTTGGCAATTAGCTGACATCAATAATAACTGACACAGCTTTTGGCCTGGGCCGGAGCAATGCAATAATTACCCTACCCAGTGCCATCCTGTTGTGATGATCATGGTGGAAGTGGTGACTGAGCCTGCTGTCTGCCAGGGTTAATAATGATGATAACGAAAACTTCATTTCACCTAGCCTAAGCATATAAACTGTTTGGGTGACAACAAAATTAAATATGTGACATTGTGTGCCAAAATGAACATAGTGCGTAAACAAGAAAAAGAATACAGTATGAAGTCTGCATGTCTACAACTTTG
>CM054134.1:106201763-106211763 GCA_028751875.1 Rapana venosa
ATATATTTTCAAGAGTGACACTGAACCAAAGCTGAACAATCTTTTCTGGTGTATTGAATGATAAAGCAATTGTTCTAAAACAAAAGGCCTATTGCAAACAAAAAAAGCAGTTACCGAAAAAATAAAACATACCCATTGAAACAAGAAAAGAAACATGCCGTGTATATAAGTTTTCTTTTCCTCTTTTTTTTTCTTTTGACACAGCCGCTTTGCATATAGTTCGCAGCCGCACGATTTCCGAAGACAGCCCCGACTTCCTTGTCAAGCGGCTGTTAGCAGTTGACAAGCAGTTTGTTGCGACGATGGTTGTGTTTTCTGTCTAAAGGACCAAAGAGCTCTTTCCCTTTCCCGCAGAATGTGGAAGAAAGAGAATTTGCGCAAGAATTTCTTGCGTGTGAAGCAGATTGCCGATCAAAATTTAGGAAGGTGGGTACACCCCTCTTTGCCTTTCAGTTTCATCCATGAACCTGAGTTTTGATAAATTTTATACGTAAGTCGGGGGTTGTACCGTAGACTATGGTTTGTAAAATGATGTAAATAAAAGATCTGATTATAAAATATGTTCGTACTTATGCAGCGGTTTTGTTACGTAATTGTTCATCAAGTTAAGTTGTGTAATGAATCCATTCCTAGGCTAACGAAGGAGACATAAGGTATCAAACAGGAAACTTACTTAGAACATACCATGACTCATTTTGCTGCATTCCAACAGCTTAGTGGAAGTTCATAACAACTATGTGACTTTGCCAGTCCTGTTTTGCTGTGTCTCTATTTCAGTGTTTAACATTCCAATTTTAGATTACACAGTTTCCTTATTCATAAATTTATAAAAATGTTGCTTAGTTTCACATCAACTTCACGTCATTGATAGTCACGCTATAAAAAAAAAAAAAAGTGTATTTTATCTTGCAATGTGCTGAGTTATTACATGCTCAGTGTATATGTGTTATTGTGTGTGTGCATGTATGTGTGTGTGTGTGTGTGTGTGTATGTTCACTATACAGGTGTGTGTGTGTGTGTGTGTGTTTGTCACTGTGTGTGTGTGTGTGTGTTTGTGTGTGTGTCACTGTGTGTGTGATCTCGGTTGGTCAGTATCTATTATCTACTGCTCTTTCATAAATTATATGTGTGTGTGTGTGTGAGATCTCAGTTGCCAAGAGTTGGTCAGTATCTACTGCAGATTATGACTTTATATAGTTTATGTGTATGTGTATATATACACACACATAATCTGCAGTAGATACTAACCAACTCTATATATGTGTGTGTGTTGTGTTGTGTTGTGTTTATTGCGTAGATCAATCACAGTATCATGTTTCTCTCTGTGTGTGCGTGTTTGCTCTGAGATGTTAAGTTGTCAGTGTTTACTGCTGAAGAGTCTCTGTCTCTCTCTCCCTCCCCCCTCACTCTCTCTCTCTCATGTGTGTGTGTGTGTGTGTGAGATGTAGACTGAAATTAGTTCAAACTATCACAGTATCAGTCTATGTAATGTATCATATGTATGTCGTATACATGCACGTCCTTATAATAATACAATCATAAAATTTGTTTTTAAAAATTCATGTTGCTGTCTTATATTAGTTTTAATCATTCACACTAAAATTATTAGCGACCCATCCTTCCTCCCCTCCCTCACACACACATACACACACACACACACACACACACATACACACACACACACACTCAGAGGACATGCACACACACATGAATGCAAGCACACACGCACACACAGTGTTGATGTACAACGTGCACATGCACACACACACACACACAGAGTGTTGATGCACATGTACACGCACACACACACAGTTTACACACACACATGGATATATATAATATATATATACATTTTATATATATATACTATATATTATATATATATATATATATTGATGAATATTTGATTTGTTGCTTTACAACATTCAGCGCTATATAAATTCCATACATTATTATTATTATTATTATTAATATTTGTTCCTAACTTAAGTTAAGTTAATACTAATAGTTAATTTATCGCAATGTACATATGGGTGCCAAAAAAAACCACCTCACATACACACGCAAAAAAATTATTTTTTAAAAATCATCTGAGTGCTTTGATTTGTTGCTTTACAAGATTCAGCGCGATATAAATTCCATACATTATTATTAAACGGAGGAAACCTGAAAAGTGATGGTTTAGTAAATGGTTTTTTCTTTGCTTTCACTTTCATGTCTCAGATTAAAAGTTTTAATTTTACAGGGTTTGCTTTGAATGGAAGTGTTTTTATCTTATAATTTATTCTGTTTTATTGAATAATTTATTTCATAGTTCTTTATGATTTATCATTTTTTGTTGAAGTGTGTGTGTGTGTTACTATTAATACTGATCACTATTGTATTGACAGCATGAGTTTACAGAGTAACAGTCTAACACATTGTCACTGTGTCAGTATCAGTGTGTGTGAGTGTGTTTGTTTGTGACTCTTTCTGAGTGTCTCAGTGCTTGTAAACACACGCACACACACATGCACACATGCACACACACACACACACTCTTTCTCTCTCTTCTCTCTCTCTCTCTCTCTCTCTCTCTCTCTCCTCTCTCTCTCTTCTCTCTCTCTCTCTCTCTCTCTCTCTCTCTCTCTCTCTCTCATAATCATATGCAGAAATTTGGGGCTTGGATGCAGCTGTAACACATTCCGTGACATTGTGAATCAGTGCACCTCTTTGCTTTAAAGCAGTTTTTAGGCATAGAATGATCTTGTTTATAGTGAAACTGATAGATAATTAGATATCTTCTCTCTGTTAATGCTGCTTTAAGATGTGTTAGATATTGGATTAAGATTCTGCATATGAATGAGAGCAGGCTACCTTTTAAATCCTACAAGATGCTTTATGATCTAGATGTCAAAGGGAAAAACAACTGGGCGACACAAATACGTACCTGTTTGTGTGAACTCGGGTTTGGATTTGTTTGGCTCAGTCAAGAAGTCGGAAATTGTAGAGAGTTTATTAACGCTTTCAGGCAAAGAGTGATTGACTGCCGATGGCAGCAATGGAGTGATCATATACAAAACAGTGAAAGATTTCAAATGTACAGACAATTTATAAGTTTGCATGATGTCAAACCTTATCTAAAACTTGATATGGATATATATACATTTGAAAAGAATTATGTCTAAGTTTAGACTTGGTGTATCAGATATAAATGTTCATAAATTCAGATACAGAGAACATGATATTGACGACCTCAGGCTGCTATGCCCATTATGTAAGCAAGCACTGGAGGATGAAGTACATTTTGTGTTGTGCTGTCCAGTATTACTATTAGAGGATGTTAGGCAGAACTACATCCCTGTTAAATATAGTAGACAGCCTAATTTATTTCGACTCTGTTTACTCCTGGCATCGAGTCATCCTGAGGTTGTGTGCAGCCTCACTTTATATTTGTGTAAAGCTTTCACAATAAGAGAGATAATTGTTACCCTAAGTCATATTTTTGTAGCTGACTTTTTGTTAAAAGTAACATGCTGTCATTTTCTATTGCTTTTACCCCACCAAAATACTAAGCAGTTTGGCAACCCCTTCATGTATGGGCCAATGGTCTCTTGTGAATAAATCTTTCTAGTTCGAGTTCTCATAATCATATGTAATTTTAAGATCTTTAATTTTAGTCTTTATTAGTCATTCAATGAAAAGATGTGTTGGGATGGGGGGGAGGGGGTATCTTTCCTCTGTGTGTGTTGTGTGTGTGTGTGTGTGTGTGTGTGACTGTGGGGTGTGTGGGTTTTCATGTTTACGTGTGCAGAATAGGTAATTTAGGAAGAGGAAACTACAACAAAGATAGGGAAAAATGCTCCCCCATTAACCAAAAAAAGTATCCATGGGCAATAATGATAAATTTAGTTTATAAGTTACATAGTTAAGGAAGTTGACGATATTTGACTTTGAGTAAATGTTATGTAACAATAGCTTGATAAGATAAATAGCACTGCTGTCTTTAGGACTGTTTGCTATTTAGATCAGATGTGTTCACAGAGAATATTATTAAAAAGATATAATGTGATCAATGTATCAGAGAGCATGAGTGAAACCAATTGTTTTTATTCAAAAATTTTACTGCAAAAGAAATTGTGTTCTGTTACTTAATACAGTGACACGACAAAATAGTGATAACATAGAATATTCCAAATGAATAACAGTTAACACTACAGGGCCAGAAACACACACACACACCCCAAAACACACGCAATATCACACAATCAGACACCACACACACAATCACACACGCACGCACACACACACACACACAACACTTTTTACTATTATTAGTGTCATTAAATTTCCAATAGTACACTACAGTGTATCCTGGATTTGATCTTACAAGTACAGGAAGAACGGATCCAAACTGATTATTTGTGAAAAACTAGACTTCTGAATAACTTCATATTTGTTTACTTGAGAAAATTTACCCTGGAGGCATTCAGAATAATTGTTGTCTGTAAGTCTGCTATTCTGCGCATATTGTTAATGACTTTCTGAGTGATCAATACATCAGCAGTCAACATGTGCAGTAGTGCAAAAATCAAGAGGGCATGTGACACGTCTTCAGATGGTGGGGCCTTTTGTGTGTGTGTGTGTTTAACTTTTATCAAATTATTGAGTTTTTTTGTTTTTTTAAAAATATTTTGGTCATGACAAAGCATTTCATGTTCAGTGTTCTGCCCAGGCCTGAAAGTAAAACTAAGAATAGACTGTGTCACAGGAGATCACATTCTTCAAAGCTCATACTAATTGTAGTTTGTCAAGCTAAGGCATCAGTTTGATTTTTTTTTTTTATCACATGGGGATTGATTTTGTAATGGGAAAAAACCAACGAAACAAAAGCAGTAATCAAAATGATGTAATGAACAGAAGAATTGTGTATTAAACCAAACTTTCTCTATGACTTGTACTAAAGTGTGAGTGTCATTCACTTTAAAAAATAAAAAAAATTCATCTTTTAAACTATTTTAAAGAGTGCGTAGTTTGTACTGTGGACTCTAAATTCATTTCTGGCTGTATCATATCCCTGTTGTCGAGGACACAGGTCACCATCATGTTGTCTAATTTCCCCATCCACATGTGTCATGGCTGATCTTTTGTACTGTTGTAGAGCTGGAGGGTTCCCCCACCCCCACCCCACCCCCTCCTGTGTCGTTTTCTTACACTAGTTACAGTCACTAAGCCTCTGTATCTAACATTGTCTCACATTTTTCTTTACCTCCTCCCCCTCAGTCCCTTTGCTCTCATTTTGCCCCTGTGACCTTTTAAAAAACATTTTTTTTGCACTCCAGTCCCCTCTGACCTCTCTCCCCCTCTCTCTTTCTGTCTCGGCCTCCACCTCTGTGTCTGTCTGTCTGTCTGTCTGTCTGTCTCTCTCTCTCTCTCTCTCTCTCTCTCTCTCTCTCTCTCTCTCTCTCTCTCTCTGATGATGACCTCAGGTTGCCTTGCCCATTATGTAATCAAACAGTGGAAGATGAAGTTCATTTTGTGCTGTGCTGTCCAGTATTAGAAGATGTTAGACAGAACTACATTCCGGTAAAATATAGTAGACAGCCTAATTTATTTAGATTCTGTTTACTCCTGGCATCGAGTCATCCTGAGGTTGTGTGCAGCCTCACTTTATATTTGTGTAAAGCTTTCACAATAAGAGAGATATTGTTATCCTAAGTCATATTTTTGTAGCTGACTTTTTGTTAAACAGTAACATGCTGTCATTACTATTGCTTTTACCCCCACCAAAATACTAAGCAGTTTGGCAACCCCCTTCATGTATGGGCCAATGGTCTCTTGTGAATAAATCTTTCTAGTTCGAGTTCTCATAATCATATGTAATTTTAAGATCTTTAATTTTAGTCTTTATTAGTCATTCAATGAATAGATGTGTTGGGATGGGGAGGGAGGGGGTATCTTTCCTCTGTGTGTGTGTGTGTGTGTGTGTGTGTGTGTGTGACTGTGTGTGTGTGTGTGTTTTCATGTTTACGTGTGCAGAATAGGTAAATCAGGAAGAGGAAACTACAACAATGATAGGGAAAAAATGCTCCACCATTAACCAAAAAAAGTATCCATGGGCAATAATGATAAATTATAGTTTATAAGTTACATAGTTAAGGAAGTTGACGATATTTGACTTTGAGTAAATGTTATGATAACAATAGCTTGATAAGATAAATAGCACTGCTGTCTTTAGGACTGTTTGCTATTTAGATCAGATGTGTTCACAGAGTACATATTATTAAACAGATATAATGTGATCAATGTATCAGAGAGCATGAGTGAAAACCAATTGTTTTATATTCAAATTATACTGCAAAAGAAATTGTGTTCTGTTACTTAATACAGTGACACAGACAAAATAGTGATAACATAGAATATTCCAAATGAATAACAGTTAACACTACAGGGCCAGAACACACACACACACACACACACACACACGCAATATCACACAATCAGACACACACACACACAATCACACACGCACGCACACACACACACACACACACACATATTACTATTATTAGTGTCATTACAATACCAATAGTACACTACAGTGTATCCTGGATTTGATCTTACAAGTACAGGAAGACACGGATCCAAACTGATATATTGTGAAAAACTAGACTTCTGAATAACTTCATATTTGTTTACTTGAGAAAATTTACCCTGGAGGCATTCAGAATAATTGCTTGTCTGTAAGTCTGCTATTCTGCGCATATTGTTAATGACTTTCTGAGTGATCAATACATCAGCAGTCAACATGTGCAGTAGTGCAAAAATCAAGAGGGCATGTGACACGTCTTCAGATGGTGGGGCCTTTTGTGTGTGTGTGTGTTTAACTTTTATCAAATTATTGAGTTTTTTGTTTTTTTAAAAATATTTTGGTCATGACAAAGCATTTCATGTTCAGTGTTCTGCCCAGGCCTGAAAGTAAAACTAAGAATAGACTGTGTCACAGGAGATCACATTCTTCAAAGCTCATACTAATTGTAGTTTGTCAAGCTAAGGCATCAGTTTGATTTTTTTTTTTATCACATGGGGATTGATTTTGTAATGGGAAAAAACCAACGAAACAAAAGCAGTAATCAAAATGATGTAATGAACAGAAGAATTGTGTATTAAACCAAACTTTCTCTATGACTTGTACTAAAGTGTGAGTGTCATTCACTTTAAAAAATAAAAAAAAATTCATCTTTTAAACTATTTTAAAGAGTGCGTAGTTTGTACTGTGGACTCTAAATTCATTTCTGGCTGTATCATATCCCTGTTGTCGAGGACACAGGTCACCATCATGTTGTCTAATTTCCCCATCCACATGTGTCATGGCTGATCTTTTGTACTGTTGTAGAGCTGGAGGGTTCCCACCCCACCCCCACCCCACCCCCTCCTGTGTCGTTTTCTTACACTAGTTACAGTCACTAAGCCTCTGTATCTAACATTGTCTCACATTTTTCTTTACCTCCTCCCCCTCAGTCCCTTTGCTCTCATTTTGCCCCTGTGACCTTTTAAAAAACATTTTTTTTGCACTCCAGTCCCCTCTGACCTCTCTCCCCCTCTCTCTTTCTGTCTCGGCCTCCACCTCTGTGTCTGTCTGTCTGTCTGTCTTCTCTCTCTCTCTCTCTCTCTCTCTCTCTCTCTCTCTCTCTCTCTCTCTCTCTCTCTCTCCTCCCTCCCCCCCCTCCCCCCCCCCTCTCTCTCTGTCTCTCTTTCCTCCCTCCCTCTCTCTCTCTCTCTCTCTCTCTCTCTCTCTCTCTCTCTCTCTCTCTCTCTCTCTCTCTCTCTCTCCCTCCTCTCTCTCTCTTTTCTGTCTGTCTGTTTCTTCGTTTTCTCATAAATTTCTCTCTCATGACTAGACGTCTAGAGTCATACACACACACACACACACACACACACACGCCTGCACACTCTCACCTTCACACACACACACACACACACACACAACACATACACACACACACACACACATATACACACACACACACACACGCACTCACCCTTCAATCTCATAAGTGTATCATTGTTTGTGGCATCCATATCAGATGGACAGTAGCACTTTGGAAAGTAGCTCAATGGGGGATAAAAAACACCTTGTTAATTACAAAGTCTGTATGATGTTTCCAATGATAACATTTGGTTTGGGTTTTGTCTGTGTAATGTACTGGGAAATGGACAGAAAATCTTTCTGGTTTACAATTGAATTCCCTGATTATTGGTAGTACTTAACACTGTATGCCAAGTTTAGTGAATGAAAGGCTGATAAAGCTCAAGTGATCATGTATGTATAATGGCAAATTTGAAGCGCCCATGTAATGATGTTCTGGGCAATAAGTTGCATTCTCTCTCTCTCTCTCTCTCTCTCTCTCTCTCTCTCTCTCTCTCTCTCTCTCTCTCTCTCTCTCTCTCTCTCTCTCTCTCTCTCTGATGATGACCTCAGGTTGCCTTGCCCATTATGTAATCAAACAGTGGAAGATGAAGTTCATTTTGTGCTGTGCTGTCCAGTATTAGAAGATGTTAGACAGAACTACATTCCGGTAAAATATAGTAGACAGCCTAATTTATTTAGATTCTGTTTACTCATGGCACCTAGTCACCCTGAGATTGTGTGCAGCCTTGCTTTATATTTGTGTAAAGCCTTTAGAATAGGAGATATCTTGGTTTCTTAAGTCATATTTTTTGTAACTGATTTTTATTGTGGTGGTTGTGGTTATTCAATAACATTTTGTGCTGTTTTGGGGGGTTTGTGCTTTCTAATTTTTCTCACTAAAATACTAAGCAGTTCGGCAACCCCCCTTCATGTATGGGCCAATGGTCTTTTTGTAAATAAATCTTTCGAGTTCAAGTTCTCTCTCTCTCTCTTTTTTGCTTTGGTGTTGGTTGCTTTGAAAATCCAGGGGTAGGAAGGAAGTCACAGAGTACGATGTTGGTGACAAAATTTTAATTGTTCAGTGTTGTGGTACTTTCGTTACCGGAACACTTTGCCTGATATCCGGACCTGCTTATCCTGCCTACTCTTAAAAAATGGCATATAGGCATGCATACATGTTCTCTTATTGTTAACATTACAGATGTTATTGTTTTGTGATGAGTACATAGTGAGTTTCATATTAAAGGTTTTCATACTGTTTTGGTGAATAGATGTGTTGTTAAGTTGAAGAGGATATTAATTAAGAAGCATGGCTGAAATATTAATGGTTTATATAAATTGATCGCTTAAGAAGTAATGAAAACAGGGGGAGGAGGTTCCTTTGCTCTTTTTGTGTGTGTTTATTTTGTGATTTCATTTATGTGTTCTCTCATTTTGTGGAAAAATGGAATAAGCACTCGCGTGGCTTTTTACATCCAGTCCCTGTGTGCATGCAGTTTTGTAAATGTTATGATCTGTTCCTACCAGCACTCAGTGGCCTACTCTTCCAAAAGGCAGAACAGGTTTTTAAGTGCATGCAAGATGTGTGTGTGCATTTGCATCAAGGACCTTGGTTTATACTTATTATAGCCTCATAGGCACAGATGTTAACTCCAAGGGAAAAATCCCCTTGAACAGACGGCTTAACAGGTGGCGGCTCAAACCTAGGCTTGAACCTGGGCTGTCAGGTTGCAATGCACAATGCTCTAACCACCAGGCTTTTCTGTCCTCCCTTCCCTCCCTCCCCCAATGTGTGTCACGTGTGTGAGTGTGTGTGTGTGTGTGTGTGGTGTGTGTGTGTGTGTGTGTGTGTGTGTGTGTGTGTGTGTGTGTGTGTGTTACAATAGCTACAGTTGTTAGTCACTTAGTGTCTGTGTTCATTAACTTGATTTCATTTGTCATTCACCATATTGGATTTCAGCAGTGATCATTTGATGCATGTGTTTATTCTTGGTACACTTGTCTTAGTCTAAAGGTTTCTTGAATTAATTTGTTTATAATGAATTCATGTTAACCACGTATACAAAAGGTTTTTATGAATTATATTTATGTAAATCATTAAGCTTATTC
>CM054134.1:106214263-106321763 GCA_028751875.1 Rapana venosa
TTCCATTTGTCCTTCCACATAAACTTGTCGCTCCTTGTGTGTGTGTGTGTGTGTGTGTGTGTGCGTGTGCGTGTATTCGTGAATGTCTATTATTTATATGTGTGTATGTGCGTATAATAATATTAATATGCACATGAGAGAGAGAGTTACAAAGAGATTTTGTGATCAGCCCAAAAGATTGTTACTATTTTTGGATCCACCCACTTCTCTAAGAGAGGTAAAGTTTAATTTGTGTCAAGTGATGCTAGTACTTAGTAAGTTAAATAACTTACAAGGACTACTCATCAGACCCCTTTTCCACTCTGCTTGAGTCCAGTGACTGTAATTATTCCTGACTCGTCATTTGATTTAGTCATGAAGTTTACTGATCGAATAAATGGGTCACAAGGCACATTTCAAGATCAAGATGTGATCAACATGATAAAAACAGAAACTGCATCCCGTGACGGTGACCAATAAGTTGGTGACTGTCAGCAGTTATGGTTAGTGTTACATTACAGATGGCTAATTTGAGCTGAGTGGCAAAGAGTTGTCATTATTATTGCTCGGATCTGACTATGAAGAACATGACATGGGTTGCATTCTCTGTCTCTCTTTCTCTCTGTCTGTTTCAATGTCTTGGGTGTGGGTGTCTCTTTCCCTCTCTCTCAGTCACATACACACATGCACACTCATATGCACACAATTGCATATCTCTAGATGCGCATATATGCACTCATGCACACGGGCATAAGGAAGGTGGCAGGATGGTTAAGACATTCTCCTTCCAACAAGTTAACCTTGAGGTTGTGGGTTCGATTCCTAGCCTCGCCCTTTCTTCCCAGTTTGACCAAAAAATCGAACTGAATGTCATAGTCCTTCGGATGAGACTATAAACTGAGGCCCCATGTGCGAACACACGCAGAACATCTTGCGCACACATTAAATCATGTTCCGCTTTTCGTAAGAGTAGGCCATTGTGTGCCGGTGGGAGCGGATGACAAAATTTACAAAACCACATTCACATGGGGACTGGATGTAAAAAAGCACATAAATGCTTATTCCATTATCCTCGATATAAAAGAATAAATAAATACACAGATATGCATGAGCATGCATGCACATATATATGTATACAATTTTTTTTTTTTGGCGGTGGGGGGGTTGGTTTGTTTTGCTGTTGGTAATGGTATAGTTTGATGAAAAATTTTCAGATCTTGACAAGTAGATACTACTTTGAAAATACAATTTTAACATCTAGTAAAGTACTGCTGAGGGCATTTTTTTTTATATCACCCTTTTTAATTTTGATTTCTCTGGGCTTTTTTTGGCATTATTATTGTTATAGTTATGTATGAAAGACACTGGTATGAATGTGTTCATGTATACACATGTATTATACATCAAAATCACCTCCAAGGTAAATAGAGGTTTACAACAAGACTATCCCAAAAGTCAGAATGCGGCTACCTTAACAGTGGACAAAAACGATTGCAAATGCAAATCTCACCAATGGTGATCCTCAGAGCTCTAGCCGAGAAACAAAACAAAACGCCACACACAATTCACTAACTTCTATATATATAACCAGTGTTGTGTATCAATGGTGTGCAGGGCGGAGAAGTCTGAAGTGCTGACAGAAGACCAGCAGGGCAATGAGAAGCGGGTGGAGGTGGTGCGACAGGTCACCCATAACCTCATCAAAAAGGTCACCGCACTCCTGGAGGCTCCCCCTGGCACCGATGCTGAGAAACGATTGGTAAAATTTTGTGGCTCATTTTTTTCTGTTCACACTTAATTAACGTAGCTAAGCCATAAGGGTGGTTCAATATTATTGAGGCTCCTGTTTTAGTTCAAACTGAGTTCAGCTAAGCCTTATGGGGTGGTTGATGATATATATATATAAATGTTTTTCGTTTTCAACAATGACCTCCAAAACAGTAGAGGAGGCAGCTGCTGTTTTGGAAATTGGGCAGAAATTTAATTATAGTGGAGGTGCCTTGCCCACAGCACATCCTTACTCTCTCGGCCAAGAGGGCAAATGGACAATCGGCGTTGGAGATGTTCTCCGAAGAACAACTAGCCCCCAGGGCTGCAGTCCATAAGAACTGTGCAAGTCAAGATTTACTGTTGAGGCTCTTTTTGCAGAAAGTACTAAATGTAATCTTTAAAAAAATAAAAAAAAAGGAAGCTCAAATCATTTATTACCCTAGTGAGGCTTTGCTCTGTACTCAGTTTGTTTGCTAATTCATCTTCGATGATGTTTCTGTCCTGCTGTTCCCACACACGGCTCTTTCCAGTCTCACCACCCCAGCTATACTCAAGCCAGTTGTGTTGTATCCTCAGGGCTAGGAGGCCACTGGAAGTATGTTATTGTTCAGCTGCCATGAAGCCACCAGCCAGAAGGGTCATGGTGTGTGTGTTGCTGGGTGGTGCCTTTCTGATCCAGTGTGCTCAGGATACTGGTCCTACTGAGCCCATTTACTGATGACAGTGTTGGCTTCTAAGACACAGACAGAGCCTAGCCAGAGTGAATGAGACACCCACCTTGTGGTTGTTGGGTGGGGGTTTTTTTGTGCTGTATAGATCTATGTTACTGTAGTTGCTGAAAGGTATGATTCTCATGCTGGCCGTCTGTCCCTCCCTCTGTGTGTGTCTGGCTGTCTGTCCATGTATCTGTCTGTCTCTCTGTCTCTGTCTCTCACTCCCTCTCTCTCTCTCTCTCTCTCTCTCTCTCTGTCTCTCACTCTCTGTCTCTCTGTCTCTCTCTCTCTCTCTCTCTCTCTCTCTCTCGCTTTCTCTCTCTCTCTCTCTTCTTCTTCTCTCACCCTCTCTTTTCTTCTACAGTGTTCCCCCTCCCTTTCTGTGTTATTATTTTCAAGTATGTTTATGCCATCTTTTCCATCTTTTAAAAATGCATTATAAAGAAATGAAAAATGTTAGTTACTGACATTTTCTGTCTGTGTCTTTCAGAAAAAGCTTCCAGAGACCAACTTAAGCCACACATTGATTGAATCGGCTTCATTGCTTGGCCCAGACACCTTGTTAGGGTATGAGTCTTTTTGGTCTGCATCACTTTTGCTCACTCTTTATCATTTGGAGTATGAAGATTTGATGTACTTTGCAGATTGTTCATAAAATGTGGGTTTTTAAAAAAAAATTGTTTTCAAATAAAATATTTTTCCTGTATATTGCAGAATCTCTTCTAGTTCATATTCTTATTCTTAAAGTGTCAGCTGATTTTAGAGTATTTTAGTCCTCCAGTTATTTTATGGTTTTAAAAAAAAATTTGGGGGGGGGGTTAAGTTTTACACTACAAATTTTGGAATAATGTATTTAATGTTTGGGCAGTGCTGATGAAAAGGGTTTGATGATTTTACCTCTTTATTGCGGTTTCTCGTGCTCAGTTGCCGTATTGAATGAATGACATATTTATTCGTTTTTTATTTTCCTCTTTATTTCATTCATTACAACTTTGCTTTCTCAAGTGGTTGCTTCAGTTTTTATTTGGTTATTTCCTTGTTTTGGAATTCCTTTCTTGGGTGATTTATATTGATCTTGCATATTGTTTGATTACTTCCTTGTTTTGGAATTCCTTTCTCAGGTGATTTATATTGTTTTATTTGATGTGTGCTATTTGTTTTATTTAGTTTAGCTTTGTTGAAGGGTCATTTTGATCATTGGGTTTATTCTGTTCAGATCAGCGTACTTATTTTACTGAGACACCAATGTGCACATTTGAGATTTTAAAATTTTTTGTTGATGGTATGTTACTTGATTTTTTTTTAGTTGTGATGACATTAATAAGTAATCAATGATTTTATCCATTTGATATGGTTTTCTTAGATTTTTGTTAATGCCTTCTTGAATGACAAGTTCATTGATGTAGATATTCTTTTAAAGACATTCATGTTGGCATTGTGTGCTGGACAGGATGATATGCCAGCAGTGTGGAGACTGTCAGGGAGATTTGGCCCGGGAAGAGTTGCAGTGTGAGCTGGAGATAGAGAGGGAAGTTCTGACCCCGCTGCAAGTCATAGCAGAGGTATACATTCGTGTCTCTTTTTTATGTCACTGGTGGGTTTTTAAAATAACTCTTACATTTGATTGTGCTAGTTTCTTTTCTACTGGGTTCCCATGGGTTTTTCTCTTCATCTTAGGTCTGATGTTTTGTGAGTGGGGTGGTGGGGTGGTTTGTGGGGGGGGGGGGGGGGGCAGTAGGGAGTTGGGTGTGTTAATGATTGATGTTTTCTTGTTTTTGTTTTGGTGTATCATGGTTTGGATATGAGAGAGTGTTTGTCTTGTGTTTTGTCTCACACAAAAATGACTCGGAGCAAGGAAAAGCATGAAGGGCTGGACAATTACATCAGAATAAAATATCAAAATGAAAGGAATTAGGAAGAGACATGTGTGTGATGTTTTACTTGACCGCTTTGTTCACTTTCTGCTGTAAAAAGAATGAATATCTGCAAAGAGGTTAAAGATAAATAACACCAGTGGTTTCAAACCTGTTTCTAGTAATTCTAATGCATGTAATATAGTGGAAACTTAAAAAAATACTTTATTTAAAAATTATGCAAAACAAAGTTAAAATAAAGAAAATCTGCTTGGCCCCCCCCCCCCCCCTTTTTTTTTGTATACTGCTTTTGAAATGTTTTAAAAAATTTAAGTGGACAGGTCTTTATTTTTTACATTGAAAGACCTGTGGCAGTAACTGCTTGTGTATTTTGATTTTGATTTTTATCATTGCAAAATAGTTTCACTATCGTCAAAATTAAATGCCTTATGAAAGAAACTGTGTCGAACATTACTTTCAACTTGTTTGTCTTGAATTAACCAACTGTATGAATCTGTATTTTGTTTCAGCTTGACATACCAAGCATCTTGAAACTTCGGAAGCAGCTGAATAAATCAACATTAGACATGGACTCTGCTAAAAACAGGTAGGTTTCATTTCAAATAATTGTATATGCCCTACGTTGGTTTTCTGGTTGTCTTGTTTTGCTTTGTTTTGTTTTCAAGTATTCAGATTTTGATTCACTGGTGCAGTTTGTAATGCAAACTGTGTGTGTGTATGTCTGTGTGTGTGCACGTGTGTACATGCGTGCATGCATGCAAGTGATACGTATGTGAGGGGAAGGGGGCTCATTTATGTCTCCTCATCATTGCATCTTTTAAACAAAGGCTCTCTATTTTACTTGAATCACAGTATTGTTAACAACAACAAAAAAGAAATGAAAAGATCCCATTAAACAAACAGACTTATATAGAAAGATGTACGTTTAACACAGTGACTTATATAGAAAGATGTACGTTTAACACAGTGACTTATATAGAAAGATGTATGTTTTACACAGTGACTTATATAGAAAGATGTATGTTTTACACGGTGACTTATATAGAAAGATGTATGTTTTACACAGTGACTTATATAGAAAGATGTATGTTTTACACAGTGACTTATATAGAAAGATGTATGTTTTACACAGTGACTTATATAGAAAGATGTATGTTTTACACAGTGACTTATATTGAAAGATGTATGTTTTACACAGTGACTTATATAGAAAGATGTATGTTTAACACAGTGTGACCATGAGAAACGAAACATTTAGAACTGTACACATGCTTTATATATTTTTTCCCCTGCACCTCTCTTTTTCTACAGATTCAACTCTGCGGTGCGGCAGTCCCATTTACAAGGGACCAACATGGCATCTGCTGCGGCCAAAGCTGATGCCGTCAGGGAAGAATATGAAGAGGCATGCAACAAAGTAGAGGCCATTAAGGTACTTTGTGAAATGGTGCCAGCAACTGTCTGTACAACTGATGCTCTTTGTATCTGTCTCCTTGTTTTTGATTTCATGTCTTTTTGTGTGCCCTTTTTTCCGTTGTTCTGTTATCTGTGACTAACTTGGGTCTGTACATGTCTTCTCCTTTTTATTTATCTATTTTTTATAGTTTGGGGGGAATCAAGGAAAGGGGGGGTGAGGGTGTTGTTTCTTAGTTGTGTGTTTATATCGAGGGCTTTGGCAGGCTGTGAGAAATGTCTTTTCTAATCCAAAATCATGAATGAAGAATCATTTAAGAATGTAATATTTGTTTGCTGAAATTTTAAATGATTGTTTGCAGGACAACCTTAGCATTGAATTGTGCAACTTCATCTCCAAGGAAAATGAACATAGTGCGAGACTTATTGCTGTAAGTAATCTTTTTTATCTTCTAATTAGTATTACTTGTCTGCAATAGTAGTTGATATTTACTGTTGAATTGTTATCATTTGTGTAGATGTTTACTTGACTGGAATGCTATGTATTGGGGTTTCTTGTTGTTGTCGTCGTTTTATTCATTTTACAAATGAGAACTGGAATTATACACTTATATGCTTTTTTTGTCTCAAAACTATTATATCATGATGCTCTGAGCATCTTGACCTAGCAGCCCATCTGGGTGTGTTCTAGGGTTAGATAAGAGTGTGCTGTACATGGGAATGAAATTTGTGTGGTTTTTTTCCTGTTCCTTGGCTAGAGCTCCGAGGTTCACCAATGGTGAGATTTTGCGAATGCGACTGTCTTTGTCCAACATGAAGGTAGCCACATTCCAACTTTGGGGATGATGTCTGAACATGACACCAGTGTGCATGTGCTTTTTTTTTTTTAAATCGTTTTCCATTCCTACTTGCACACTATGGCCTACTCTTCTGAAAGGCAGAACAGGTTTTAACATGTGTGCAAGATGGTTTGCTTGCGGGTTTTCTGGGGAAGGGAGTTGGTACTGATGTTAACTCGAGGGGGAAAAAATCCCCTTAAACAGGTCTCATCAGGTCATGAGTGCAACGCTCTATTAGGCTCCTTCCCTCATGTGTGTTTAGTTACAACAATAAACTGTTGTGTTGTGGTTCAATTACTGCTCATGCATGTATGGTTTTTGTTTTTTAAAATTGTTTTTAGAACAGAATACAAGATACTTTTTCTTCAGAGCTGTTTGCTTTGTACGTATGTCTTTTCTGTTTCTGAAGAGTTTGTTAATTGTAAAGTGTACAACAGTATTGTATGTGTTTGCCCTTTTTATTAATGACAACCCCCGCCCCCCCCAAAAAAAAAAAAAAAAAGAAAAAGAAAAAAAACAACAAAAAACAACTAAACACAGGTGCTACAAATCATTTTCACTGTCTACTATGATAACAGTAAAAATATTTTTTTTAAGTAATTAAGAATTGATCGAAACAAATATTGGCAATGCTAATCAATTGTGCCAATGCAATTTCAATAAATATATTACGCAGACCTCTACAGTTGATTCACATCCTATTTCAGGTTTTGGTATGCATTCTTGTGAAGTTTTTATTTCACTTCTTGGATTCATAATATATACATTTTTAATGTATGCAAGCTGCTGTTTCAGTTATTAGAGTCACAAGCAGCGTACCACAAGAAGGCACTGCAGATCATTCAGGCTGTGATACCAAAGATGCGGGCAACAATAGGTGAGAAATGAAAAAGATAGTTTTGGTTGGAGGGTAGTATTTCTTGCTTTCCTGTCCTTTCTATTTTAAAATTTTTTTGTTTGTTTTGTGTTCTTTCTTATGCTTTTATTTGTTCATGCTTGTATTCCTGGCATTATCATCATCTTGTGTGTGTGTGCGCGTGTGTATGTGCATGCATGTGTGTGAGCGTGTGTGTGTTTACAAGTTCATGAACCTGTGTGTGTGTGTGTATGCACACGTGTGTGTATGCTTGCATGTAGGATGAGTTGAGGATGGCTTTATTTTAGAAGTTATTCTCTAAATATGTCAGTTTAGTCTCTAAACGTGACAGTGACTTACAGTTTTATCTTTGAACAGTATTGATGGTCATGATTGTCCTCAAAATGTTTATTATGCCAGGTCTCTATATATTTTCTTTTAAAATCAGATTGCCTTGTGACCATTGTATGACAAATATGCCTGTGTACTTATAATAATAATGATAATAATAATAATAATAATAATAATATATGGAACTTATATACTTATCAGTCTGTTTGCCCTGAGTATGTAGACAAACGTGTTGGTGCTTCATGGTGTGCAGAGGCTTCAGAGGCAAAGCCTGTGTTTGGGATGTCTCTGGAAGAGCACTTGCAAGCCACGGGTCGGGACATCTCCTTGGTCCTGGAGGCCTGTATCCTGACACTGCTGGTCTCGGGCATAGAGGAAGAAGTGAGTGGAAAAGATGCAGTGTTAATACCCTCTCTTTTCCCTTGGCTCCTTGAAGAAGTGGTTGCGGCACGGCTTTGAATTTGTCAGGCCATATCTCTCGTCAAGTTGAACGTGGCAAGAGTCCTCCTTTCTCCACTAGGCACAGGATGCATGCTGGGTTTGTTTATAAATGTTTTGGTAACCTACTGATCCCTGATATGAATTACAGGTTAAAGGGCATATTTGATCTACTGCATGGGTATTTAAATGAAGGGAAGTAAGGCACTGGCAGCTCTGCATTTTGATTTCATCAGGGCAACTGTAAAAATCCCTGCCCTTAATTGGCCTGGTGCCACTGCTGAGATTGGAACTCACAACTTTATGGTCCCATAGAGAAGGAAGTCAGATGCACTATCTACCCAGCTGAAGTGTCTGTCACTGTGTTATACACTTACATGTACAAATGTCTCATTCTGGAAATCAGTTGTATCAGCACCTTTACAATCTTACCTTCCAGAAACAGACCTCATATACATCGCACATTTTGTTTCAGTTCAAATATGGTCAGCATCACATTTTTGGATACATTACACAACAACAGTGTGCTGTGTTAAAAACAACAAAGATTGGAAACCCTGTCCTTATTAAAGTCAAACATCACTATAGACCTTTGAAGATTTTTGTACAGCTTAAGATTTTATCTTTTGGGATTTGTAGGTGAATAGTTTGAAGGTCTGCAGGACTAAGGAATGGAGTTTGTGAGGCTGCTGAATTATGCAAAATACTAATCAGAATAGGATGGAGGAGGAAGAAGTGTAATAAGGGCTTGGGGAGATATAAGTTTTCAAATAAACTTTTCTTCATGAAGAAATTTATTTTTGAATTTTTTTTTCTGATTTGGCAGATAAAGGACAAAATTGTCTTGTATGATTGTGTACATTCAAACATTCATGTGTGTGTATGTATTTCAGCTTGTCATCATTTATCATTATTCCATTGATGTTCATTGTTGTTTTGTTTGTAACCAGGTTATACCCAATTGTCAGAGATCTTCTTTTTCCTTCTCTTGAGTAGGGATATGCAGGTGTGTGTATGAAGTGTGTATTTGACACTTGTTTGTACACTCTGGGTATGTAACTGCCTGTGTGTGTGTGTGTGTGTGTGTGTATGTGTTTGTGTGTGTGTGTGAAAGTCAAAGTCAAAGTCATCCTTTTATTTTCAGATGATACAGTGAATAAGCAAGAATATGTGTGTGTGTTTTAGATTGTGCGCTTAGATGTATGATCTCACATGCTTGTTTGTGTATGTAAAAGTTCTTGTATATGCTGTTTTGTGTTTGGTTTTTTAGTTCTGTATTTGTTTTTTAAAGTACTAACATTTTACAGTAGAAAGAAATCTGAATTGAAATTCTTTGCTCTGCCTTTCTACAGGGGTTATTCAGAATAGCTGGAGCTGCTCTGAAACTAAAGAAGTTAAAGGTAAGTCTGCATGTTTTCTTCTTCTTTTTTGAAAATATTACAATTATAAGCAAATCCGATATTGACTTTGTTTTAAAACTTGCATGCTTAAAGTGGTGTGACAGGCCCTTAGTAGACCCAATTGTTCCTGTACTAAACCGTTTTTCAAATACTGATCTGCTGACCTGAAAGAGAATTCCACTGGAACTGCAAAAAAAAAGTAACATCAATTTGGTCACATGATTCCGGTCTGCATGGCTGCATTATAGCCATTGAGTATTCAGTTCACAGTTAACAACTTCCATCTTTGAAGGTATCATTTTCCTATTTCAACTCCTGCTGCTACAGATTTGTTAACTTAAATACTATTCTAAAACCATATACTCACAGCCCTCTTTACCATATGTGTAATATTTAAGACCAGTCACTTTATTGTAAGGTGAAATGTTTGTGGCTTTATTTTTCCCTCATGGAGTGATTTGAAAGTAGCGCAGCAACCACAAGTGTATTCTTTTCTTTTTTTTCTTCTTGTTCTTGGGCTAGAGCTCTGAAGTTCACAAATGGTGAGATTTTTGCATTTGCGACTTTTTTTTCTCCTAGCCGCGTTCAAAATTTGGGATGGAGTGTTGTCTTGTATCGTTGTCAGCTTTAGACTATTTTGTTTCAATTGCTGTAATGTTCCTTGTGTAGCAGTGATTCTGAAGCACCATTTATAAAATCTCCATAGAGCTCAAAGGTGGTTTTCAGTGTGTAAGAGTATGTTTTCATGTATTTTTTTCCTGAATACTTTTGGTGAATATCAAGTCTGACGCTGATGGTTTCTTGCAGGCCTGTTTTGATGCACATTCAGTGGACATGGAGGACTTTGTCACAGACCCTCACACAGTGGCATGTGAGTCTTTCTCTGTGAAAATCGATAATAGTCACTGCAGAATCCATTATGGTCTTTTTTCTGTGCTGCTGTCTCCATCGCAGAGTCCTTTCAGCCACTTTGAATCAGGGAATGAAACCAAAGCAGTCAAGAAGGAAAGAAAACACAAATTCTTGTCAAAGGGATGTATTCTGGTTTTTGTATTCCTACCCCCACCCCCACTATACAGTTTACAGGTTTTGAACTTTAAGGAAGAAAGGCAAAGTGCACAATTCCCCCCAAACCCCCCCACCCCCACCCCTGCCAAACAAAAAACAAAACAAAACAAAACAAACAAAAGAGAGAGAGAGATTTAACCACTGAAAGTAAACTTTGTTTGGAATCTATTCTTTCTTTCCTTTTCCCTTCCTTCTCCTTTCCTTTCCTTCTCTCCCATCTTTCTTTATTTCTTCTTTTTATCTTTTAACATGTCCCTTGTTTCTTTCTTTGCTTTCCTTTCTTTCATTGCTTTGTTGCTATAACTGGGAAAACAAATAAGATATCATTGGGCATACAGTAATCAAAACTTTGTGTTTTTTTCTTCTTCCAGCTCATAAAAAGAATGAGGGGGGGGGGGGGGGGGGTAGGCACACAAAAAGTTAGAAATGATCTCATATGCCATAACTTATGAAGCAACATGCTTTATAACACCCATGCAAATGTTGGAAAAGATCTGTAAGCAATACAGCAACTATAAAGTATAAAATGAATGCTGGAGGATGACGGAAGTGGATCTTACCAAACTTCGATCCTTCTACACCATATGCCTGCGAAGAATTCTCCGGATCTTTTGGCCAGAGAAGATCTCCAATGAAGACCTACTACGGAGATGCAGGCAAGAAGACATGGGAACCATCATCACCAGACGACGGTGGAAGTGGATTGGGCACATCCTCCGAAGAGACCCACAGTCAATCGCAAGAACAGCATTGCACTGGACCCCAGAAGGAAGGAGAAAGAAAGGAAGACCAAAAGCAACGTGGAGAAGAACTGTAGAAAGTGAGATGAAGGCCATGCAGCACTCTTGGGGATCAGTGACTAGGTTGGCCCAGAATAGGCAGGAGTGGAAGCGCTTTGTTGCTGCCCTACACACCGCTGGGTGTAATGGCTAATGATGAATGAAAGTATAAAACGTGTATAATCAGTAATGGAGAGATAGACCATACACCCTACTTCTCTTCCCTTCAACTCGCCTGTGCCACGCCACGCCCCCCCGCCCCCCCCTCTCCTTTCCTCTGAAATTGCATTTAATATTTTCAACCATCTTTTGGAGGTTTGCTTTTGCATATAAATATAGTGTGCCTCAATCTGTGCAAGCCCTTTTTGACCTAGGTTATGACAAATTAGGGGGGACGGGATAGCCTAGTGGTCAGAACAATGCGCTCGCAATCTGACGATCCGGGTTCATTTCCCGTTTAAGGGGGATATTTTCCTCTGGAGTTAACATCAGCGCAGACTCCACTCTCCCCAAAAGTCCTTCGGATGAGACTATAAACCGAGGTCCCGTGTGCGAACGCATGCAGAACATCTTGCGCACACATTCGTTTTTCGTAAGAGTAGGCCATTGTGTGCCGGTGGGAACAGATGACAGAATTCACAAATCCGCATACACACGGGGACTGGATGTGAAAAGCACATAAGTGCTTATTCCATTATCCTCGATATAAACAAATAAAAAAGCTATATAACTAATTTGATATTGTTTATGATATAAATCTGCTTTGAATGTGTGTATATAGCATTGTCTAAATATGTGGTGATACAGAGGTTAGATTGTTAAGATAATAGGGAAATACGACTCATGAAGATCGAAATATCTTTTTTTTTTGCAGGTGTCTTGAAGCAATATTTGCGAGAGCTGCCTGAACCCATGCTGACCTTTGAACTCCATTCAGAATTCATGCAGGCCCTTCATGTGTAAGAGCTATGTTACTTTTTACTCTTTTTTTTCCAACCAAAAACGTCTTTATAATGTATAGGTCAAGGACTCAGTAATCTAGCTATAAATATGTAGTTTTGCTTTCTTTATTGGTTTTTGTTCTGTTGTTCAGTTTTATTTTTCTAGTGTTTTTTTTTTTTTTTTTAGGGGGCAGGGGGGTTAGAGAGGGGGATTAATTATTTGATGATAATGAAGATGTCAATCAGACCAGTTAAATATATTGGAATAACTGCCAAGTTAACAATTAGACTGCAAGAACTGTCAAGTTAACACATCGGCAAGAACTGTCAGCCAGACAAACATGTCAACAAGAACTGTCAGCCAGACAAACGTGTCAACAAGAACTGTCAGCCAGACAAACATGTCAACAAGAACTGTCAGCCAGACAAACGTGTCAACAAGAACTGTCAGCCAGGCAAACGTGTCAACAAGAACTGTCAGCCAGACAAACGTGTCAACAAGAACTGTCAGCCAGAAATAAGTAGGGTTTTTTTGTGGTCCTTTTATCACAAATTTTAGATGATGGACTTAAATTTCATTATTTGTTTTCCTGCTGTTAATTCATCATTTTGTTTTTTTCTGCAGCAGAAAATCATTATAGACTTTCAAAAAATGGGGTTTTTTATGGTAGACTATGCTTTTTGAATGATACAGTTTTGTTGTAAATGTTGATGGTTTTTATTTGTTTCAGAACCCAAGATCAGAGATTCAAAGCATTGTATGCTGCTGTAAATAAGCTTCCACCTTCATACTACAAAAATGTCAGGTAAGAAAGAGATGCCATATCATGAAAGCCACAAGAAGTTGTGTTGTTAACTGATTTGTAGTTTGGGCTGCATTAGAATGACAGTTGTTGTTTTTTAAAAGAAGAAGAAGAATGACAGTATATTCTGTGTATATCCTTGTGCAGTTCCAAGATTTTTGTTGGTGTGCTAAGGAATTTTACCTTACATTACATGTCCTTATCTTCTTGACTGCTTAGTGGGTGACTTGGCAGCCAACTCAGAAAAATAGAGGGCTAAGGTACAGCTAATACATATATTGACTTTGAATGTAACACTGAGAGCTAAAAACGCTTTTAAAAATCTGCAAAACATAAAGGAAAAGAAGTAAAAGAACTAAACATAGTGGAAAGTGCATAGACAAATCAAAGAGAAAGTTTGTGTTGCATGTTGATAGGGAAAAAACCAAACTAGAATCTGAAGGGAGCAGAATTATGATTCAGCGCTATATAAATTCCATATATTATTATTATTATTATGTGTGAGAAAAACAATGACTTGTATGAATGTGATTAGATTTGCAAGGTTGAACAGTTAACAGTGAAACAGTTGCAGATTGGTTGTATACCAGTCTCAGTCATGGCATGTTTCTTTGAGTGAAAACGAGGCAGGTCTGCCCTGGACGAGTGCATCTCCATAAGTGCAGCACCAGCTTTATACAGAAAATTTTCTTGTTTGCAGATATATTTGTTTTGGTATGAGATAGGCCATCTGTACAGAAATTTGCCAGGGACATCTCTCTTGTCATATTGTGAGATCTTCAGTTTAACGTCTATTCACATTTAGTGATTTTAGACGGGAAAAAGTAATATAAACAAGAGAATGCAAACAATAACAAAAAGTGTCAAATAACAGTACTTAAAAACTAACTTTAACATACTACAAAAACTGAATTATCGGACTTCTTATCAATCCTAACACAATGTCCAACAGTAACGATGGTTCAGACAAAATCTGATCCAGTGATAAACTTGGTATAGCAGGTAAAAATGCTTTTAAATGTCCACAATCAAAAATAACATGACTATTGGTAATCTTCTCCCCACAAATACAGTTTACATCTTTCACGTACTTTGTCCTGAAAGCATTTAGTTTAAATCTGTACATAAAGGATAACATATTTCTACGATTATGCCAACCACAGACTTTGTTAGAAATGAAAGCATTTCGAAAATCTATCACATTGCTTGTACAGCCATTATAAAGACAATAGCCAGAATCATATATTTTCTTTCTGAAGTGCTTCCAGCAAGCGTTTTGTAGCAAGCTGTATCCCTCATGCAGAGATAAGGCAACGTTTATTTCACAAGAACTATTTTTATTTCTCGCGCCATATTTTGCAAGACTGTCAACTTTTTCATTAAAAAAGATACCAGTGTGTGAGGGAACCCAACAGAAAGTAACAGTACTACCTCTTAAAATCAAAAAGTGTACCAGATGCCTGATTTCAATGATTAGGTCTTTTCTTACTTTAAAAGTAGAATTTCTTAAAGCATGTAAAACCGATTTAGAATCAACACACAAAAGTATGTTGAATATGTCTTTAGGGAAGTCAAGTACATAGTTAAGTGCCAGCACTATAGCAGTTAGTTCAGCTGTAAATATAGATTTATTTTTTCCTAGGTAGACAGCTCGTTCTACTTTTAATGATGGAATAATGAAAGCTGCACCAGCCTCATTAGTATTTAAAACGGACCCATCAGTATAGATTTTGAGATGATCAGGATAAGTAGTTTGAATATGTTCTTTTACTAGCGATGTAAGAATGTTAACATTTTCAGCTTTTCTTACAGAAGAATGATTTATGTCAAAATGAGCTTTAAAAAGTTCCCAAGGTGGGTAGGGAGCTGACTGTACTGATTTTGCTAATTCATTTGGTTTAAGTTCTGAATGTTTAAAAAGGGGAGAAGTGTAAGTATTAATTGTAGTAAGCGAGCTGATAGTTCTTGCTCTTTTCGGAAAGTGAATGTCAGACTTTATCTGGACTTCATTTTCAACGTTGCTGTCATTTGTTGTACTTCTTAAAACATATTTTGCCACAGCAAGCTGTGGAGTTTTCCTTACTTCTAAGTTAACGTGGAATCAACATATTGAATATATGGCAACTAAAGCTAAGAAAGTTCTTAACTTCTTAAAAGTTACTAGTAAACAGCCATGGGGACAAGATATTACTGTATTAAAGCATCTGTCCTTGTCCCTTGTGCGATCAAGACTGTCTTATGGACAAGAAGTATTTTTCAGTGCTCCAAATTATTTGCTTCAGAAAATCCAGAGTCTTGATTGTAAAGCATTTCGACTTGCTTTAGGTGTACCAGCTCACGCCTCATCTCTAGGTACATATAAGGAAGTAGGAGTTCTTCCTTTAAATGAATGAAAATTGTCATATTGTGTTCTTTAATGTGTACTTAATGTATTTTGCTCTCTCTCAACCTCAATTTATTACCTCTCTCAAAAGACTCACACCCATGGTCTAGTGGATGGGGTCTGGCTTCAGACTGATATTGAATTTGCAGCTCTTGCTTTCTAGGTGGATGAGATACTGCAAGATCACTAATCCATTGTTTAGTTTTTTCTTTCAGTATGTGACATTTAAATCCATGGCGAAAAAAGTAGCATAATAAATAAGTAAATCATGCATGAACAAAATATGTAATTCACATATGAACAATCATGTGTGAACAAAATATATAAATCACATGAAAATATGTAATTCATCGGTAAACAAAATATATGATTCATGTGATTAATTTTATTCATGTGTGCACAAAATATGTCATTCATGTGTGAACAAAATATGTCATTCATGCGTGAACAAAATATGTAATTCATGTAAGAAGTGGAGGAAAGAATTGGCAAGTCTGCACGGAAATTAGATTATCCCACTGGAGAGATGCTGCCTGATATATAAGGCCTGCATCAGACCTGTTCTCCTGTATGGCTCGGAGACGTGGGTTTTCACAAAAACTGTCGAACGTTTGTTGAAGAGCTGTGAAAACCGAATGCTACACTACATGACAAAGGTCAAATGGGAAGACAGGATCACGAATGAAGAACTATGGAGAATGTGCAAAGTTGATGATCTGAAGTCTGTAGCTAGTACCAGTAGACTGCGCTGGTTTGGGCACGTTCAACGGAAAGCAGACCACCACATCATAAAAAGAGCAATGAACTTCATAGTGGATGGAAAGAGACCAAAGGGAAGACCTAGCAAGACCTGGGCTGCCTGTATTGCAGATGATCTTAGGGAAAGGTGCATAAATAAGGAGGAAGCTCAAAACAGAGAGACGGAGAAGGCTCATCAATGTCAAACCTCCCTTGGGAGAAACATGACAAAAAAGGAAGAAGAAGAAGATGTGAGAAGTGATGGGGAGGAGGAACGTTCTTTTTGATTGCATGCTCACTTTGGCTGTGCAAAAAGTAAAATTTCAATTTAAAAATCATCCTCATCTTCCTTCACCTATTGGGGTTTGGTCAACCATTGGGGCACCACTAAGGATTTTGCAAAAAATCATTCATATTTTGTGTTTTAAAAAAAAGGAAAAAAGTATTCTTTAGTTTGCAAGGAACAATTAGTGTAATTTGTCAGATTTTTTTAACTACAATTCATTGTGTATATAAGGTGCATGTTAATGAACAGGTTACAATATATACATCAGCATATTTGCACAGTTTATTGTGTATACACAGTGAACACCTGTTCAGTATATTCTATGTGTACAGTATGAGCAGTGAGTGTGTGGGTAAGGGCGTGATGGTGTTTTCCAGATACCTGATCAAGTTCCTGGCTCTGCTGGCAAAGAAGAGTCACATCAACAAGATGACACCAAGCAACATTTCTATCGTCATGGGGCCTAACCTCCTCTGGGGCAAAGGGGAATCCGCGTAAGTAACGATAATTATAATGATAATTGATATTTAGAATGTCTCACCTCATAAATTCAGAAACCCTGGGTGTGTACAATAGGCAATAAGTTCAACAAGTTCTGGAAGTTCTGTGTTAGGAATTCCATGTTTTCTATCCCTCTCTTTGTTTCTGCCTTGTTCCTTTTCTTCCTGTCACCCCCTCCTTGCCTATTTTCTGCCTTGGTCCATTCCCCTACCTTCCTTTTTTCCAGAAAGATTGAAAAGATTATTCTCTCCCATGCCGAAGTCCGATGCACTGAGCCTGACTTGTCAGGATGCTGAACAGCAGCACAATACATTTTCTCTCATATTACAGACAGCAGTATTGCTGTCTAAACGTTCGACAAAGAAGAAGCTCAGGGTGTAAAGATGATGTTCTGGGCTCAGGTTTTGTTTGTGTCCACATTGTTTCAGACCCAACATGTTGACGGCAGGGGCAGTGAGTACCATTGTGGAAGCACTCATTACCAACGCTGATCAGTTTTTCCCTGGAGGTGAGTCGATAGATTGAAGTTTCTACTGTATTTGTTTCTTTTGTTTGTTTTTTTTTATCTACTGCTTTTGGTTATTATATGTAAATGGTTCTTTTTCTCCATGTGAGTGTTTTTATTTTATTTTATTTTATTCTTTTATTTCGAGGATAATGGAATAAGTACTCAAGTACTTTTTTTCATCCAGTCCCTGTGTGTATGCAGTGTTGTAAATTTTGTCATCCATTCACACTGGCACACAATGGCCTACTCTTCCGAAAAGCGGAACTGGTTTAAGGTGTGTGCAAGATGTTCTGCATGCATTTGCACATGGGACCTCAGTTTATAGTCTCGTCCGAAGGACTTGGGGAGTGTGTGTGTGTGAGAGAGAGAGAGATCCTTACTTTTCTTTTAGCCTCCAGAACAGAAAAAATACTGTTATATCATCGCTGACATGTACAGTGTAAGATATATGTGTGCATAGACCATGTAAAAAAGATGGAGCAAACACACAAGCTCATAATGCCATTCTTGTTTATAATCTCATCTTGCATGTAAATATGCAAACTCCTTTATGGGAATGTCGGTCACTAGCTTTGATAGATACAATGTCATCGCATTCGGGAAAATCTGTACTAGAATATGTGTCTTGTTTCCATCACTCTCTGTTTCTGTTTTGCTGCTTTTTCCATCTCATTTCTTTTTTTGTCGTTTTCTGTCTTGCAGAGTCATTCATCCATTGCTTTATCAAGAAATTCTACCTGTGAATCACATTAGAAAGTTCTTTGTTGTTTGCACCTATGATGTGTGAAATTCTTGTTGGCTTTTTTTGTTTGTTTGTGATTGCTCTTTTTTTTCCTTTTGGGTGGGGGAGGGGGGGGGGGGGGGGGTAATGGTAATGTATGAAGGTTTTGGTTTCTCCTGGTCAAAAATGAGTCCATGCAGTACCATTGTGATGTGTTAAGTTTTCCTTTTCAACTTTCTTTTCATATTTATCAGGCTGATTGAATGTGCCACCAGTAGTGTTCTTCCTTATTGTGGTGTCAGCATCAATAGGTCCTTTTAGAAATGCTGGGTTTAAAGAAGATGGAGGAAAAAGCACACACACACACACACACACACACACTCTCACTCACTCACTCATACACACACACTCTCACACACTCACATACACACAGGCATACACAATCTCACGTACATACACACACACTCGCACAAACATCATCAAATTTCAGGAGTATTTGTGAGCAACTGGGGGGGGGGCATAATTTGACATCCAATTCATTATGTCAGCAACGTCACAGTACTTTTTGGGGTTTATTTATTTACTTATCATTCTTCCCCTCCCCCTGTTCCTCAGGTAGGACTTCAAGGTTTATCTATGTGATATTTTGCATATACAGCTGTTTACTGACTATCACAGTAGCCACGTTTCATCTTTGAGGATAAAGTCTAAACTCAACACCAGTGTGCATATGTTTAAAGTTTTTAAAAATGTTTATCTGTTCTTACTAGCATGCAATGGCCTACTCTTCTGAAACAGGCATGCCAGTGGTGGCTTGAATGTCAAACCAGCGCCAACAGATTGCAAGCTTAATGCTCACAACTAGGCTAACCCAACACAGACAGCCCCAGATCTATCATTTTTATTCTTCTATTTCCCTTTCTTTATAAAAAGAAAATAAGTTCTTGAAGAAGTCAACTCCCAGAAGACCCACCCCTCATTCTTCACACAAAAATAAAGCCCAAACCAAACCATCGTGTTTGTGCTATATGTCTGTATTGAACAATTGTGAACAATTTTTATTTTTCAGAGGGTAGTAGATTAAGCATTACATGCTTTTTTACATCCAGCCCTCAGCCCTCATACACACACACTCTCACACACTCAGTAGTTGAGCATTCAGTAGGCAGCCAGTTTCCAGTCTGAAAATGCCTGTAGCATAAACATGCTAGAGTTTATTTTGACTTTTATTCGCAAAGTCATAATACAGCTACCTGAAAATAATGGTTGGTAAAAATGGTTGCATTGGTGAAATCTCACTATTGGTGGACCTTGGAGTACTAGCCGAGGGACTGGAGAAAAAAAAGAAAAAAAAAATGTTGACTTTTGAGTCTGAAACAACAGCAGGTTCAGTATGATTGAACAGAAAAGAACATGGTGTGTATAACAATATTAATAGAAAAGTGTGTGTCATGTGTAGTGTGCCATAAGTGCAGTATCAGTGATTTGGAAATGTTTGTGACAGAAAAATTATTATTTTTGATGGGTCTAGTCATGACTTGAGTTAGGTTGACTATGATAGAGACGCGTTTTAAAGGATCTTGTTCCTGGATTTTGAAATAGGTGTTAAAAGTGGGTTTTAAAAAATGTCTGTATATCATTGTTTTATGTGTATGGTTTTGTAAAAGAAAGGTACATGTCAAGCAAGAAATAGTCTTCATCTTCAGTGGTCTGTTCATTAGTCCAAGTATGATGGGTTAGTGCACATGCTACTAAATCTTATTCTCTGAAACCAGTATAAAATGACCTATAAAACAGATTGATTAGATATCTTGTTTATGAAAAGAGACTCATGAAATCCAGAAAATTACGTAAGGGAAGACAGCATCAGTGTGCTATCTCACTTTGCATCTGCCTGATTGCTAAAAATAATCCTACTACAGCCAAAGCTGTTTGCGCAGTGAATGAACTTTAACATGAACACTAACTAGTCTGTTTGGGATTTGAAATGCCCTGTTTGAATTGAATTGCAGCAGCCTCAGTAAATTCCCAGTCACTTGGCATACAAACGCTTTTGGTGTTCTGAAAAATGCGTGTTGATCTTTTTTCTTCTTCAGCAGACCTGTGCTGATGCAATCTCAGTTTTAGATATTCCGCGACAGATTGAGTGCATGAGTGCCTATGTGAATGCAGGCTTTTCTGTTGCAAGTTAACAGTTCTGTCATATGTTGTTTTTTCCTCTGAATATCTTTTCTGTTGATTCTTTCTGGTATGTGTGTGGTTTGGGTACTGATTGGACTTTTATGTTGGCTTGAACACAGAGCTTGATTTTCATTTGACGGGGCTCGGTTGTTCCCCGCCAAGTCCATCCACCGCGTCTCTTTGCACCAAGGAAGTGGTGGAGGCCACAGTGGAAGAAGCTGCAGCAGTGGAGGAGGAGGAGGAAGAAGAAGAAGCTGAAGGGTGTGAGGCGGAGACAGGGGCTCAGTCAGACGAAAGTAGGGGTGGGCAGTTGACCACATGGGAAACTAGGGAGTTTTTGAACACGTCAGAGGAAAGTGCCTCTGTGGATGTGGGAAGTGAATCCAGTGTGGAGATTATGCTCCAAGGATCAGGACCAGGTGAACAAGGAATGCTGGGTACTCGTGGGTGATGGTGGCTTGCATAACGGGTCCCACGTACTAACCTTAGTGTGGGTGTAGAATCATACATCAGTCTGGATATTGTGTTGTTTATCACCAGTCGTCTGGCTGTAGCCTCATTGATCACAAGCATCCTGATGCCTGTTCACAGACCATTGAATCATCAAGGTGGTGGCATATCTATATCCCCACGTCAGCCCGCAAGAGTAGGCTCGGGCATTCACCGACAGCATGCTCATCATGTGTACTGCCAGAGCTTTCATGTGTATCTGCAGCGCAGTCTGTTTTGTTTTGATGTGTGTGTGAATGTGTGCAACCGGAGTGTGAAAATCAGAGTGTCCAGGAAGGGATGAAGTTCATTGTTTTGTGTTTTCTTTCATGGTGAATGTATGACTGTGTAGTTTCATTCCTGTGTCTAACAAGGGATTTGCCAATGCTGCTTCTCTGAGAGAACCAGTAATCTTTTTTTTCTTCTTTTGGACAGAGCTGCTTCTTCCAGTCATAGCATCATACTAGCTGAGTATGGTACAGAAGTATTTACTTTGGTCTCAAAAGATTGACTGTGGACTTGACAGTATGCTGGACTTCCATTCCAATCAGTGATGTTATCTGTGGTTAAAGTTTGGAAGCACTTGATTAATGAAGAAAAGTTTGCGATTTTTTCTTTGTTTTTCTTCTTTGTTTGTTTGGGTTTTTTGGTTGTGTTTTTTAGTTCTCGTATTGCCATATTTACAGTTCCAAAATTACCATCATTGAAGAGGACACACCTCCTGCCCCCCCCACCCTCCCCCCCCCCCGGGACATACACACACACACAAAACCAACAAAAAACAGACACAAAAGCCCCACTTCCCAAGTTGTCCTTTCTATGTACACCAAATAAGAAACATGTATCAGATGTTGTTGTTGTTGAATCATTGGTCACTGGACTGGTGAAGCATGAACCTGTCTGGCCGGTTTTTTTAAAAAAAAGGTGGTGGGGGTGGTGGCTAGTAAGACAGTAGGGGAAACAGATCGGAAAGCACATTCAAGTTTGTAGTAAATCTGAACGTTGTAGCCCAGTTGCAGAATAAAGAATGGACCACAGATAGCTTAACTCAATGAGGTCCTTCACTGTGATGTGTCAAAGCTTAAGATTCGGCAGAATTACGAATTTTTTTAAAATACACTAAACGATGTTCAACTGAAGGGAAAGTACTCTGGCCTGTAGGGCAATCATTTTTCTGAACACAGCTGCTTTCCTTGACCATAAGCTTGCCTAGTTTGCATGTGTTGGCTACTTTTCTTTGACATATCGACAAGTGTATTCTTTGGGACTTCAGGCTCTCCAGTGTTATGATTTTAAAAACAAAAATTGTATAGCGCAAAAAGTGACATCAGGTGGATTCAGCCAACTTCAGGGAACTTTACTTTGGTGAAAAATCATCACATTTTTTCAACGGGACCAGTTGATGGACAGTTCAAGCCATGTAAGATAAGCAGCCCTAATTTTCAAAACTTTTTATATTTCAGCATTCTTTGACATATATTGAAACTTTGAGAAAAACAATTACAGTCATCTATTGAAAAACTGTGTAACAATCTCAAAAGTAGACATAATAAACTTTTCAATGATGTATAATTTGTATGTCTTTATTATGTTGGGTAAATCTGCTGAATTTTTAAAAGATAGCCATAATCATGCATCACCACAAAATGGCAGGATCCATTTCACTGCGGCTCCATTGAGTTAAATATTTTTTCCCAAAGCAGGAAATTTCTTCAGGAGTATATAATACTTAATCTGACAAGATATTTGGGGGATGATTGATTCTATTGTGTTTAGAAAACTCCCTGGAAAGAGGTGTTTTTTCTTTATTCACATGGCATACAATACTTGAATGTGTGGGTGTTTGGTATGATGGCCTGTATTGGGTAATGGAAAGCACAGCAAGTTTTGCATGAAATGCTTTTTTTTTCCAGCTGTAGCTTGTTGTTTGTCAAACAGCTGGTGTTTTATGGCATTGTTGTTTTAGTTGGCTTCGGGTGTGTGTGTGTGTGTAATTTTGTACGTATATGCTTTTAAAATGAGATTTAACATATGCATTAGTTTCATACTTCTGCCAAGAAAAAAATTCCTGCATGCATGAGTGCTATTAATTAACAATATACTTTTGTTGTATGTCTAGAACTTGCATAGTCATAGCTTTGTTTACATCCTATTGCCATCCTTTCCAGATCTTCCTCATATATCTTCTGTGAAGTTTCCGTTATTTTTTTTTTATCGCATTATTTGTAGTTTTGGTCATAAATTGAAATTTCAAGAATTTTTTTAAAAAGTCAGATTGTTTTTGTTTGGCTATACATACAGTCAAGAGAAAGTCTAAGAAATAGTTTACTCGTTACTTGTTTAAAAACTAATAGAAAGTTCAAGATATAGTTTACTGGTCTCTTACTGGCTCTTGTTTAAAAACTAAGAGTCTTAAGTCTAAAGTAATAGTTTGCCTGCCATGTTTGAAAGAAGAAGAAGCCTGTGGCCTAAACTAAGTATGCAAGTCCACTTAAATTGTGTCACACTTTCGCCATTTTTACAGACCATAGACAGGATGTTTTAGGTGGAGAAAATGCATTGTCTCTATGCAGAATTTTATCATTGTCTCTTGTGTGTGTTGAGTCATTTAATCTCATTTATCTTTCTTTTTTTTAAATCATAATAGTTTTTCTGTGAAAGAACTCTTACTGACCTATGTGCGGAAGTTATCTTGGAGATGAGAAACATGAAAAAAAGCCTAACAGAATTGGATTTCTGTAGGTTTAGATATGGTATAGTAAAAAGTCAGCATATTTACATTTTCTTATTATGATTTCTTCCTCCAAGTTGCTCATTCTTTTCCAGATTTATGTATAATATATATATATATATATCGGTGCTTTTCAGATTAGCTAAGTATAACTGCAGAGTTTATTCAGCTTGAGAGCACTTCTTTTCATGTTTAAATCTAAAAACCTTGTATCAGATTATTCAATTTCACATTGATATGTAAGGCATTGTTTCTGCCTCCGTAATTATCTGTTCTAGCAGTTGACATTTGATATTGTTCTGTTTAAGTAGTTTAAGAGATTCATGGTGATGGCAAGTTTGTGGCTGTGCATGCATCTGCTGTTGAGAAAGAAAAATCAATATCTTTGTCTCAGACCTCCTATTTTCATCAGTCTCAGATCTGGTCTTTCTTTTGTTGGGTTTTTTGTTTGAGAACTTTCTGAAAATCCTCTACTTCTGCATATGGTGTTTCGTAGTGATAGTGAGATGAAGTCTGAGCAACAAAGAAGTGTGTTAAAGCTGAACAGGTTCTAAGGGGGAGTAAAGAGATGGAATTCAAGAAGAGGGGATTGGAGGAGGGGGGGGGGGGGTCCAGGAAGTTAAGATAATGCTGCCATTCTTACAAAAGTAGTGCTGTGATTCTTACAAAGTAGTTTTATTTCTTGTAAGTCTGATTGATTATGATACAGCATTGTGTGATGGCATATTGGAAGTAATGTGCGAGTTTGGCTTCCAGTTTAAGAGTGTATGCATCAGAGTGTTTTTACAGTAACAACTCGCCTGCAACAGTTCATGCACCCTGGTAAGGTAGACTGACCTCTTTTTGTAAGTGACACTGTTGTGATTTATTCAACAGAAATAGAATTCAACGTGACGGGCGGGTACCCACCAGACAGCCCTGGCCAAGAGAGGCACAGTAACTCCATCATGTCGGTTTCCTCTCCCTGTGTCATGACACATCCCCCCGGAACTGTCGGCAACCATCCGGTGCCAAACAATGCCAGTCCTGCCGAAAAGATCACTGCTGTCTCCCCTACTGCTGAAAGGTTTGACATTCTTTTTCAGAGGTAGGATTTGCGGGGTGGGGAGGGGGATCCATACAGCAGTGCCTTGCTGCTGTCTTGTTAACTAATTTGACTGACTGACTCTGGCCAGTTTACTGTCTGAAACCTGAACTATTCTCAGTTACTGGTATCACCAGAAAGTGCATAGCAGGAGTGATAATAATAACAACAACAAAAGTAAAGTTTTCAGAGCCCAATGTATATGTGGTTGGTAGATATCAGAATGAGTCAAGTGCAAAGACTGGCATGGGAAAATGATACTGTGCTGAATTGCCAAAGCATTATGGCAGTATCTGAAGACATTGTTTTACTTTTGTTTGTGGTTTGTAATGGTTTCTTTCCAAGAACATGAATGATAGCACGATGTCAGCAGGAGTTCTTTTTCAGTCTTTGTTGAGGCATTTACTTCTGGAAGTTTCTGTTTGGCCAACGGATCGGTGGTCTAGAGGTAACGCGCCTGTCTAGAAAGCGAAAAGTCCGGGTCGGAAGTGTGCGTGGTTCGTATCCCGTCTGGGCCCGAAACTTTTCCCCCATCCATTAGATCATGAGTGGTGGTCTGGGCGCTAGTCTTTCGGATGAGACGATAAACCGAGGTCCCGTGTGTTACAGAAAATTATGCAGCGCACGTAAAAGAACCCACGGCAACAAGAGAGTTGTCCCTGGCAAAATTCTTAGAAAAAAGCGACTCTGATAGGGAAAGAAATACAGTTGCAGACCAAAAAAAAAAAAAAAAAAAGGTGGCGCTGCTCATGTGGCGATGTGCTCTCCCCGGGGAGAGCAGCCTGAATTTCACGCAGAGAAATCTCGTGACTTAAAGTGGTATAAATAAATAAATGAATAAATAAACGGAGCAATGCACAAGGCATAATTTGTCTGAAATAATAAGTACAGCAGCTAAATATGAATTCAGAAAAAAGAAAATGTGCTGTGTCTTTTTCAGCCCAGAGGGACCTCCACTCAGCCCCAAAATTCAGCGTCGTGCAAGCAAGAAGCCTGCTCCACCCCCTCCTCCAGAACGCCCCTACTCTGTGGCGGTGACAGGCATGTCCAAAGGATCAGGTAATGGTGGCCATTCTTCACAGACATGGCCTCGTAACGCACCACTTTCCTCTCCCGAACCTCCCTCTGATGTAGGCACACACTGTGGCACTGAAGACAAGCGTCCTTCACCCCCAGAGCGTCGAATCTCAGGCCATGAACGACCCCATGGTCCTCCCCCGGAGAGGCCCAGTGTTCCCCCTCCTGAGCGGCCGAAAGGTCTGCCCCCTGCCTCAGCAGGCAACCAGCATCCTCCGGGGGCTCCTGGGGGCGGTCACCAGCGGTCGTCCTCGACAGGAGCCATGTACATTATCACTGAGGCAGGCCCCAGTGCAGCAGGTAGCTCCTCGAGAGACTGTGTGCAAGCGGGTGCGGGTAGCTCACTAACAACAGGGCAAGGGAACACAATACCCAGCGGTACCCTCACTCTGGGCCGACATAGCAGCATGCGACCGGCCCGTCCAAACCCTCCACCCCCACCCCCTCCCGTCAATTTGCAGACAGAAGAAACTCATCTGTGATGTCAGATCTTTCTAGTCAAAAGGCTGCAAGGTGTCTTTGTGTTGGGGGAAAATCAAGCAGTGTCTGCCTTAATGATTTGTGCTTGTTGCTTTCTGCTCACAGCTGTGTCATTCAGCAAAGGAAAGGTAAAGAGAATGTCTGACAAACAGTTCATGTTCTCTTTTTTTCCTAGTAAATTCTGTAATGGGAAGGATTTTTGTTCCTGCCGATTGTTTTTTTCCACCTCCAAAGCCTGCTCAAAAGAAAAGTCAGCATTGAGATCTCGAACAGGAAGCATAACAGTGTTTTAACATTTCAGTGTAGAAAAACAGCTTGCACAACACGCTGATTTTATCAGTTTTACATTTGATTTTACCAGAGTTATTGTCTTGGATGTTTCTGAAATTTGACGTCCAAGTTTTAATATTCAGAGTTTTGGGGAAGTGAGTTTGAAGTTCATTTTCTCTGGAAGCTGTCTCTTCTTGTTCTGTCAGGTCTGTGGTGTTAGACTGTGTGTTGTAAGGGAACAGGGACAGAGGTCTTTCATAACAGGAATACAAGTCTTTCATATTTATGAGAAAAATAAAGGTCGAACAGATTTTAGAATCCATTGGAGATCACGGTCAGTTTTGAATCACTCCGAAAGCACACAGCTGTTGTTCATTTTCTGTATTGTCGTCTTGAAAGTTTATTGGAAATATACATAATTGACTTCAGAAATCTGTCACAGTCTTCACATGTCTGCTCAAAGGTGACCTTTACATCCATAACGCGTAGTTCACGCCTGTAGCTTTGATCACACAGTCAGACCATTTCTGCAGCTGTGCATGTTGTCATAATTATCACCTGTATTATCAGTGTGAAAGCATGTTGATGCCAGGTGGGTTTTTTTCTCTTTTCTCTTTAAAAAAAAAAAGAAATGATTGTAATCTTTTCATGAACTTGTGTATTGTGTTAGCGGGCTATTATAGTATTATATTTGTATTGTTCTGTACTGAACACAACTGACTGTGATGGAATTGCATGCTTGTGTCTCTGTTGTTTGTGAGGTTGTTGTTGGTTTGGTTTGGTTTGAAAGAACTCGTATGATTATTTCGTGTATATATGGTCAGTTTGAATACAGTTTTAAGTGCTTCCATATTCTGCTTCAAGATCATTAGTGTGCAATGATGTTTGATTCTTTGGAACAAAACAGAGCAACAACAACAAAAGTCTTCTGTGTAGATTAGAGTCTTTCTGCTTTGTCTGTCATATGTAGAGAGAGGTATGTTTGCTTGCTTGTTTGTGTTTTGAGGGGGTGGGGTGGGGAGCAGTGAAGCGTCAAAGGAGAGGGGAGGGTCTTGTTATATATCCAAAGTTGATTTGTGTGTCTTGGTTTCCCCTGTGGGGATGGTTCAGTATGAATAGCATTGTCGTCATCAGGAACCTTAGGTACAGAATCATCTTCTTGTTCCCTGTGGGGATGGTTTCAGTATGAATAGCATTGTCGTCATCAGGAACCCTAGGTACAGAATCATCTTCTTGTTTCGATTCCTTTTCATGGTGGAGTGGGGGGGAGGGGGCTTTTTTTTCCCCCGTCATCTCTTTTTTTAATTTGTTCTCTCTCTCATCGATCCTGTCCCCTGTATTTTGACAATTATCCTCACAGGTCTGATGACAAAGTGAACTGTCTTTGTGTTTAGGGATGTGGGATTCACACTTGCATATAGCTTTTAGTGACTGGGGGGGGGGGGGGGTGAAAATAGCCCTTGGTAATAAATTGGTGCATTAGCTCACATAAGAGCATTTCCTGAGTCTATTTTCGTATGTGTATTGGGATGTACTCCTCTTTCTCTGCACATGTCTGACTCTCAGACTGGGTGTAGTGATTGTTTTTTGGTTCCTTTTGCACAGTTTCAACCAAATTATTTGTTTGCCATCTTTACTGTTTTCTTTGACACAGTGCTGGCCCTATTATGGCCATATATATTGAGCTTGGCATAAACAGTACAAATGAATTATCTTGATTTTTTAAAATTTTGTTTTGTTTTTGTGCTATTTATATTTTACTTTGATAAAGACATTATTTCAACAGTTTATGTAATGCTAATCAGATTGATTTGACATAACATGACTGTGTTTCTTCTACCTTTGCTTGATTGTATATTCGATTTGGGTTTGGTTCTTCCATATCAGTATTATCCATAATTTTGTATTGTGCTTGCGATATCTGCTTCTTTTTTTTTAAGCCATGTTTCATCATGTGGAGTGATTTGGTGCATTGTTTTTGAGCTAATCTGATGTCAGGAAGGGATTTTTTTTATAAATGAAACAGATTCCTTAGCTATTGTTTTTTGTGTGTTTTTTTTAAATTCAAAATACAGAAATCAGGCAAACTTTCATTGCAAGTGATATCGAACAATAATGAGTTGTGAAAGATTTTTTCTTTCTCAGACTGCAGCAACGTTTTTGGAAAAGCAAGAATCTTCTTTGTTTGAAGTTTTGCATTCTTCGTTTAACTCCAGTTCATGGATGTTAATAGGTAAATTATCTAGTTTGTACACTGCTCTTCAGAGAGTGATATTTTCACACGTGATGCGTGCTTTTGGGAGGGAGGGGGGTGAGGTTAATGTATCATCATGAATCCTACTCAGATGACAAGACCTTAAACGTGAGTGTGATGATCAGTTGCTTTCACTGCTAAAGAGCTGTTCAAGAACTAGCCTTTCTAGCAATGAGCCATGGATGGGCAAGTTCAGAAATATGTCTGTGCATAACCCACATGCTCTCAGATGATTTATATGTGGGGTTTGGGGGTTTTTTTGGCAGGGGAGTGGAGGGGGGTGACTAAACTTCGATTTGTTTGTTTTACAAGATTCAGCGCTATATAAATTCCATATATTATTATTATTACTAAACTCATTCCTAGCTCACTTGTTCTGACAATCAGTTCTCAAACCATATGTATTCAAGAATTTTTTCTTCCTTGATTTGTTTTGGCTGCCTCGCTCATGCATCTGTTGGTTTTTTTGGTTTTTTTCAATTGATTGTGAACAGTGTATTTTTGGTTTTCTTTCATTTTTTTAAATTTTCATTTTATCAATACCATGATCACGATGTTTTATTGATCACATCTGTACAGATCCTACCTCCTTTTGTGTCCTTTTTGAGGGTTTTTCTTCTCTGCTGTATCGTTGTAGAGTGTTAAAAAAACATCAAAATTTGTGCTTTTTTGTTTTGGGGGTTTTTTGTGGAAGTGTAGATCTGTTTAAAATATTGTAATTGTCAGAGAAGAAGAAGAAGAGATTGTAAAAAAGATTGAAACATCAATTGGGAAGGGTTTTTTATATGAAAAGCTATGTCTTTGTTCATCTGTTAAAACAGAAGTAAATATTCTGTAAAAGTAAGAAACTAAAAGCAAAAGAAAACCAAACAAAAACCAAGAGCAGACATATGAAAGTAAAGTGTGTGTGTCGTCGTGTGTGTGTGTGTTTGTGTGCATTTCATAACACAATGTAGCAGATAACAGCCAAATCACCACTTGGTAATTTTTGACAAGATTTTTTCTTTGTTTGTGAACAGTGTGTAACTGCATACGTTTTTTCTGATATTTTGTGTGTGAAGGTTCCGAAACACTGTGTGTAAATATCAAAAGAACATGGCATGGCCTTCTCAGTAATGTTAAGTGCTTTTATAAGCAGTGTGCATATTTTTCTGTGTGGTGGGGGGGGGGGGGGGGGAGAATTTGTATTACAGTAACGAAAGACAAATATGGGAGGAGAAGGATTATTTTCATGATATAACCATCCAGTCACCCTATTTTCTGTTCATTCATTCTTCCCATAAGGAAAGAGAAGGATTATTTTCACAGTATAACCATCCAGTCATCATGTTCGCAATTCCATTTTAAGTTATTTATTCTTTCCCATCGGGAAGAGAGGGTTATTTTCACAGTATGACTTTCCAGTCTTCCTGTTCTCTATTCTATTGTAAGTTACTCATTCTTCTATTGAGCAGGCGAGCAATTGGAAATGAACATTTGGGGTTTTTTAGTTGAAATTGAGGTGAAGATGTTCTTGTTCAATGTTTTCTTCCATTGATTGGTCCATACCTTTCACTGCCAATGATTTTGAGAGGGCTTACATACAGAATGTGGATCATATATATAGTTATGCTTTGTTATGTCTATTGCATAGTCACATTTTGTATTGTCTGCTGAGTCCTTTGGCTACAGTATTTGATTTCAACATGCCATTTCAATGTTAATTCTGTTGAGGTTTTCAACAAAAGAAAATACTTTCTGTGATGCTTTGTTGTCGCTTAAAACCAAAAATTACTATTGACTGTATATATAAAACATGATCAATCTGATATGTGTACTATGGGCCCTGAGTGTTATTGTCTTGTTATGTTCTGTCATTCAAAATGATCAAACCTGGTAATTTGAGTTGAAAAGCTTCCAGACTAAGAGTGATACAGGACTACAAGAGAGTTTATGGTGCTGATGAGCTTTCCGCACAATTAATGACATGCACAGAAAAGCAGATTATGCTAATGGTCTATGCAAAACAGGCAGGTGCTCAGTGTCTGAAAAAAAATCTAAAATACTCTACAGACATTGTGAATAAGTATGGTTTTGTTCAGAAGGTGAGTATATTATTACACCAAAAATCACAAAGTACAAAATTCGTTACATTTTCCAAAAATGGTTTTGTTAAAGATCTGTTCATAATGATACAGGGACACCAAACAGACAGTGTCTTCTGAAAAAAAGTAACAGCTAACTTTTTGTATGTTTGTTTGCTTGCTTGTTTGATTGGTTCCAGTTTTGGAAGTAAGTGTATCTGAATATCAAATTTGAACATGAGGAATCAGTTGTCTGATTGATGATCTTGTCAAATGCTTTCTTTAAAAAAAAAACGTTTTTATTTGACATGAATCACGTGATTGTTTTCACGTTATTAGAGTTGCCATAGTTGTTAGGTGATATGCGGTAATTGTTTATAAGTTATTAGTGTTGCCATAGTTGTTAGGTGATATTTGGTAATTGTGTATAAGTTATTAGTGTTGCCATAGTTTTTAGTTGATATTTGGTAACAATTCATGTTTTGCTGTGGCTACTAGTCATTGTACTCTTAGGCATGCAGTAAACAAACAGCTTCTTTCATCATCACCCATCTTTCCTGGCTTGCTCACAATCTATCACACATGCACGCATGCACACACGCGCGCATGCACAGACACACACACACACACTCACGCACACACACTTATTCCACTTATATCAAGTGCCTGATTTTTTTCTTTGCTTTTTTTTTTTTTTGGTTGAGAATGTATTGCTGTGGCAAACAGCTTGTTAACAACTCAGCAATGCCCTGAAGGAAGAAACAAGATAACCAACTTTAACCTTTTGTTTTGTCCAACAACTTTTGGGGGGTTTATTTTGTCTTGGTCCTCGTTCATATCTGCACGCACCAGAGACACAAAACCATCATGTATATATTGATTTTTTCCTTGAAAATTAAAAACCTCAAAATTGCTTCTTGGTCCAGAACCCGCCAAAGGCTAACAAAACCAACGGTAAAGTACTGTGCCGCTCTTTTCCTCCTCCTCCTCCTCCTGTAACCCATGCACTGCTGTACATACCTTCCGGCTGCTGTGGATTTGAAATGTGTCTTCTTCTCACCTTCCCTCTGCCTCCTGATCAATTTACATACTCCTGCTTCCTTTGGACAAAAAAATTTTCAGAGCAGATTCAGCATGACTGCTAGAGTTGTATCATGTTTGCTTTGCAATTCTGTGTTCTATGGCTATGATGGTGTGCCGAGTTGAAGATGTAGGCCTGCTGCTGATGCTGTGGAATGTTCTGGAAAGGGTTGGGTACTTAAAAAGAGTGTGAAAGGTTTGCACCATGTGGGAACCGGGTGTGTTGTGGAGTTGTGGGAGGTAGGGATGTTCTGAGTGGAGCCTCAGTGAGTTTGTACGTTGGGTAGTGGGTTTGTGTTTTTTGTCTGGAAGTGTTGGTGTAAAGGGAAAAAAAAAGATATGTGGAAGTGTCCACAGAGACTTTGGTCCATGTACAAACACACACACACACACACACCACCACACCACACACACACACACACACACACACACACACACACACCACACTACACTGTGCTATACCACACACACACACATCTTAGTGAATGTTGGGGAAAAGTTATAATAAAAATACAGAAAAAGAAACCATTTCAATATGAAGAGTCCATGACACCAATTACAGAGTTGATTTTAAATAATCATTTCTTCACAGGTGTGTGATCACAAAGCAGCATTCATGCTTATGATTTTGTCTGTGTGGATATAACTTGCCTATTCCAGTTCACCATTCAGACTTTTTTTTCTTTTTTAACCCTCGCTCTATCCCAGTAATTGTATTATTCAGGACTAGTAAAGCAAATGATCATGAGGTTCCACTCAGTTAAACATTTTAAAAACTAAAACTGCTCTTTGCTTCTTATTGTGATTGAATATTTTGTTAGTACACAAAACATGTTGGTAAATGGCAGCTTTGATACTAGCAGGTCCTAGATCTTCAGACTACCTACAGCATGGTCATGTACTCAAAAGCATGGCGGCTACGCACATACATTGCTTTACCAAGTAGGTCCTTTTTTCGTTTTTCTGAAGCATGAGAAGGAGTGAATCATGTACTGGTAGACATAACAAACATAAGGAGCATTGCTTGTGGTAAGCTTTATAGATTTTTTAAATCAAATCAGATTTTTGTGTTTTCATCATTAGAGACTGCTTTTCATCTTTGGTCTGAAATCATGTGACTGCTTCAATACTGTATGCATATGTAGATCGTCTTTGAATTGTGATACTTTTTTTTGTGGGAGGTTTTGTTGATTATTGTGTTTACTGTCACTCACTCATTTCGATATCAATGATGACGAGAACTCTGTCACTGCGTTCTGTCAATGTTATTTAAAAGAAAAGGTTGATTGTGAAGAATTTATGCTGACCATGCAGTCTTCTGTAATTCCTGTCTGGAGAAATGTTACTTGTGTGTGTGTATTTATATTTCCCATGAAGCCAAATCGTTCTGAAATTATGACATTGGTAAACTTTGTACAAAGTTTTGTTATGTAAATGTTACATATGTGTGTTTTTGTTTTGTTTTTTTGGTTCCAATATATTGCATGAAACATAAAATGAAACGCATTTAAATTGCATGAGCTGTGTGTAGCTTTCACCTTTTATTATTTTGCTTTCAGTCTGATTGCAACTATGTATGAATGTTTCTATATTGCAATTTTGGGGGGGTAAACCATTTAATTTTTGCAGAGTGCTGTATATTTGGGTGTAATAAATGCCATATATTTTCTGTGAAAACTATGTGTGTTTCTTTTTTTTCCCCCTTATGTTTGAGTTTTTGTTGTCGCTGTTGTTGTTGTTGGTGTGATTTTATGTTGCTCATATTTGCTTTCTTTGTCCTGCTCTCTCATCACTCCCCACCCTCTTCATCTCGCTGTCTTCACCATTCCATTAGTTCTTGCTTTACTCTACCTTACTTTGTTTAGAAAAAGAAACAACATTGTTGCAAGCCAACTGGTTTAGAAGTGTTATATTTGTGCCGTTCTTTCTGTATTGTTCTTCTGTGTGTTTAGTTAAGAAGTATGCAGGATATTCAGGAAAGTGGGGTCATGGAATAATGTAGTGCTTAGATGTCAGATGTCATACTTCTGGTCTAACAGTAATTTAGAGCACAGGTTTAAACCTCAGCTTCAGTATCTTTTTGAGGGGATTTCTCCCTTGAGGTTTACATTGGCACTGACTCCACTCCCCCGTCAGTCCTTCAAATGAGACTATGTACCAAGGTTCTATGTGTGACTTCAGTTTGTGCACATGCTTACATCCATCCACCTTTCATTGAAGAGTAGGCCAGCTATGGTGGGTGGGATGGATGACACAAACATACCCAGCATGCACCCTGCTATCGGGAGAGAGATGGGCTCTGCCAGGTCCACTTTGCTCTTGATATTCTGCCTGGAAAAATCCAGTGCAGTGCCTCTACAAGTGTTGATGTCCTCTTTAACTCTTGTTTTTACAACTTCCCAAGAGTTAAAGGGGACGTCAAGTCAGTCACAGTACAATTCTCAATGTGTCATTCCTCGTGCTACATGTTATATCTTAAGTGAGTGTAGAGAGGTTCATGATTCTTGCACTTATTCACGCACTCGTATTTCTGGTATGGTACATGTCATGAGATAAAGTGGTTAATCGTTTTTGATATGGACAAATATTATACAAGAAATAGATCACAAAATCTTAGTACACTCAAGAGAAGCCATACACTTCGGAAGGTAAGTATCATTTTCAACATACAGTTAATGAAATCAAGGGTTTATGTTTTGGATGATTACACAGATCATATTAAATTTTAAAGACACTAAAATCACAACTGTATTCTGTTATATTGCGTCCAAATTAAGAAGATTTTGCTGAAGATTCCTATATGTAAAGTTTGATTGTCTCAGGAACAGATATCATCATATATTACTGCATAATGAACACATATTGGTGCATAATTCTCAGATTTATCAAAAATGCCATCAGCAAATTCATTTTCTCAATCATCAGTAATGATTTTTTTAAAATGTATTTGCATCCTTGCAGATTACTTGATATGATGTATTCCAAAAAGTATTCAAGAAAAATATTGTCAAACCAAATTTGCTACCTTTCATTATCATTTTGTGTCTACATCAAGTTGAAATAGATGGCTCTATAGGAGTATATAGGACATTAACTTTTGTTTCTCACTAAATTCAGGACTTAACACAACTTTTTTTAATGATTGCATTCCCCCCCCCACCCCCCCTTCCCCTTCCTTGTTTACCTTTTTTCATTCATTTTTCTGTGTGTTTCTCTTTTCCTCAGTTTGGAGCTGTTTTACCGAATCCTCCAAAATGGCAAATCCAACCCCTTTTTCTTCCCACACCTCTGTGCCCTATGTTCACCATAATCCTACCCCAGAGAAGAACCGTTCACTTTTGTTTTAGATTCAAATGTTTCAGGTCATCCAGTAAGAGGGCATTATTCAAAAACAAGTGTTGTAGGTGATAGTTCCTTTGCTTGTTTTGTGGAAGCAGGTATAGTCATAGTTCATTTCAAAACTGTTTCAATGACAATTAAGGTCCATGAAAGGCATTGAACAATTCTGTAATGATAGATGAATCAGGCGTCTGCTTTGTCCACCAAGATGTCAAATTGTGATATTTAGTGGTTATAAAATAGAAAGCAAAGTAACAAAGAAAAGAACAACTCTATTGTTTATTACCAAAAAAATCACTAAAACAAATCAAAAACAATACAGAAATTAAAGGGGTGGTTGTAGATTTTTGTGCATATGAACCTTGCAGTGTATTGTGGCCCTGTGTTGACCTGTTCATGCATTACACTTTCATGATGAACATAACAATATTTGTTTCTAGCCTTTTCTTTTAAGCCTGATGATATTAGTCAAGCTCCCTTAAGTTGGAATGTGGATTCTGTAGTGGTGGGTAACAACAGTTGCATATGCAGACTCACCAATGGTAAACATAGGAGCTCTAGCCATGGAACAAAACAATAACAAAAAGTTAGTATAGGAAACCATGGTCGCATACACAAAATCTTACAATTGGTGAACCTGCGATCTCTAGCAGAGGAACACAAAAAAGCCACATAAATCTTCACAATAATTTGATTTTCAGTTGCCTCTTTCTTACTGAGAAAACAGGAAAATGAAGACAGAAAATAGCTATACTTTATACTACGTCCTTGATGTAAAGAGCTAGTCTAAGATATTGCAGGAAACCTTTGGCAAACTTCACATTAAGGTGCTTGAGAAATTGGTTAAAAAAGAATTTTTTTTAAAAGAAACCAAAAAAAACCACTGGGATCTTTGACCGGCCATTGCAAGGGAAAACCCATCAGATAACCAGGTTTCTGTGTGCCACAATTACATGATGAGTGTTATGAAGACTATACCAATGAAAGCAGAAGACTTTACGTACCAGAGTAAAAACACCTACATAAAAAAAAAATCTCCCTTCATGGTGGGCAAAAACAGTTGCATATGCAAATTCTCAACATTGGTAAACTTTCAAGCTCTAGCCGAGGAATGAAAAAAAAGATGTTAGTCATAATCTTTCTGTGGTGTGGCTGAAGCATACTGTCGTCTTACTGATCAAGAGAAAATCAACATGATCGGAGATCATCATTTTTTGTTGTCATTTTTTACCTGAGCTACAGCTCTGAAGTTCACCAAAGGTGACATTTTGTATATGCAACTGCTTTTGCCCACCATTATGGTAGCTGCATTCAGGGATGATGTCTAAACATGACACCAGTGTACATGCGTTTTTAAGAGAAATGTTGTCATCTGTTCTTACCAGCACAAAATGGTGGACACTCCTGAAAGGTGAAACGTGTTTTAACATGTGCACAAGATGCTTTGTATACATTCACTCATGGGACCTCGGTATCCAAAGGATTTTCAGGGAGTGGAGTCAGAACTGACGTTAACTCCAGGGGGAAAAAATCCCTTCAAACAGGTGTCTTGGAGGTGGCTGAAATCCATGTTGTTAGATCACGAGCTCAACACAGCATCCACAAAGTGCCAGAGAAGGGTCTGGTTGGATTGCAGACTTGGTATCCACATAACTGAGGCACAGACTGATGCTTTCACTTGCTATATATAAAATAGAGCAGCTGTAGTAGGTAAGATCACTCCACCAAGCATCTCTTGACAGTGCAACAACCTTTTTCTTATGAAAAACAAGGAAAATAATTGTTAAACATGATTGTAGTCATGCATTATAGACAACTGCCAAGACAGTAACAACACCATCTGTTCTTCCACTCCATGCCCAATCTAGTATGCATAAACATTCACAAAACACACTTTTAGTAGTCAGTTTTCTGCAAATCTGATAATGGTGGCCCCTTTTGTAAACACTTTGTTGTTGTTGTTGTGCATGCTCCAACTTAGAGATACTTTGTTTGAACCAAGGTAAAGGTGTCTTTTTTTCATTTTTGAAGTGTTGTATTGTGGCTTTGAATGAATATACAAACCATCCTCTTGTCCCTTTAACACTCTGTACTGATGTTCTGAATCTTTCCCTACTTGGACACAGACTGACAGCAATTTTCCTGCACCATGGTATTGATGATGAACAGTTTCATTGCGTGCACATGTAACCAAAATGCAAAATAATACACAAAAAATGTTTGCTTAACATGGAGATATAGATGATACAGAGTTCAGCAAACATCACACACCCCACTCTAATGCATTTCCTTCTTCAGCATTTTATCTCATCAAAGGAGGGAAAAAACAAAGAAGAAGATGGGGGGAAAAAAGCCTTTATGCAAGCCTTTAAATCTAGATGCTCAAATTCACTCTGACCAAAGATATAACCATATGTGTCTGTATTGCAGAATTTATCAGTATTTGTGCTCAGCATGTGGACAATTTTATCATGTGACAATGTTTATTTCTATTCTCTTTCAGTTACGAAGAAGGTTTACACAGCATATGTTTGAGTGAGATTGCAGACGAGAGATAAGAGGAGGAGAAGGAGGAAGCCTGCAGGATTACAGAACACCAAACAGTGCAACATGCCAGTGTGAGACGTAGTAGTACGCTGTGTTTAAAGATTCAGTGCACTGTGTTAGTGTACTGTGAGACTAGTGTGGACTGACAACAGTGCAACACAAGTGATGCCTACTGGTGATTTTTTACAGACTCTTACTGTGCAAACTGGGTTATACCTTTCCTGTATTTAGACCAAAGTTCCCACCCCACAACAAAAGCGTGCAGTTTTGTATAAAAAAAAATTTTTTAAATTCCTCCTGTAGTTTCTTTTTAATTCTGAATCATTGTAAATTGTTTGTGATGAAACGTTGTAGCTTTTTTTTTTTTTCAATACAAAAGTCATGTTGTAAGGGCACATTTGGTGAAAATACCAAACATTCTTTTAAGAGCTTGGTTTTTAAGAGCTCTGGAACTGTTTGTTTGTGACCACTAGGACTTTCTGCTGGCTGAATGTTAAGAGCTCAAAGTGAAAATGAAAAAAAACCTGTGATCTAATGTAACCTTCCTCCCCCCACCCTCGCCCCTGATTTTTGGTCAACACACCTCTTTTGTATTATGTAACTGTACCATACTGCAAAGTATATACATGGTGTATCAATTAGCTGTAACACATTGCATTACGTGTACGTACATGATTTTTATTAGAAGTTTCATACACATGCACTGTTCAGTTTTAAAAAATGTATAAATCTCTAAAGCCAGGTTCTGCTATTTCTTAATATATGCCTTTCAATAAGTGAGAACGACTGAGCTGGGGTGCTGGCTAAATGACAAAGAAAGTTCTTCACAGGAGCAACACAAATCCTTGATGAGGAGATAGCATAATAAAACCTTTACTTCAGCATCAGGAAATATACAGAATTAGAATAAACAATATCTAAGATTAAAGAACAATGCATTGTTGATTATCAACAACAAAAAACAACAACAAAACCAACTAAAATAACACTGTAAACTGGTAATAAAACTAAGATGAATTTTTTTTAAACACCCCAAAATGCATAGAGGATAATCAAAATTAGGGAGAAGGTGCAGGGTCAAAGCAGCTTTTCATGTATCAATCCATGGGCAAATTCACATCATTCAGGGAGAACAGCACAAAATAATTTTTTAAAATTATCCACAGTTTTGTTCTGTCTAAACAGGAGTACTTAATTTTTGTACTGATTGTTCTCGCAGACAAATCAGATTTCATTCTTTTTTTCACCATTGTCACAAACTACCCCATCCACCCAAAAAGTCTACCAGCCAAGACAGACCAGGCATTGATTCAAAAACAATTACTAAAATAGAAATCATATTAACTTTTTTTGTCACTGATTTTACAATTTTAGTTCACTCTAAATGTTCCGAATGATATCTATCTGTAGTTTTCTTAATTACACTCAAATATTGTATTGTTGTAAAGAGATACGAGTCATGATATGTCATCCACAAAGGGAATTTGATTTGAGAATAAGAACTTTCCAAATTACAAATAGTTATGTTCCGATTATTTAAAACATGATATACCCATAGTCTTAACCATGTCCAGCAAAACCAGAATACTTGAACATACTTTCAACATGGATTATGGATGCATAATATTCAAGCTCACTAAATGCGCCAATAGATTATGAATATGACTGTGCAAAGTTTTTTTGACAGTTTACATGTCCTTTTCTTACACAATACTGTGTCTCTGCATATCTGTTACATTATGGTGTGGAAACAAGTATGGGCATTATCATGTGTAGTCCATAGCTTTGATTTGATGTTCATTACAGATGAACTGACTAACCTATGATAGATAGGTTTTGTTGACTCAGAACAAGGACAAGGTGCTTGTCCAGGTATGGCCACATTCATTCATCAGTTACATCAATGATGCCTCCAAAACATGTTTATAACTATGCCTGCTGATTCATCCAAAACTACTCATTTTAATTTGAGATTTCCTAATAATTCATTTTTTAATGAGAAGGTAATACTAGTACCTGATTTCCATCTGGTTGTTTTGTAGTAAACTAATTTATTTCACTGTAAGCAAGTGCTGAGGAAATGAGGAAATATTATTCCATTTCTGTGTTAAATCATATGCTTTGGTGTTATTTGTATGAGTTGTGCACACATTTGCTGTGCTTTTGTTGCTTAAATTGTTTTCCGTAGAACACTGAATTAACTGACGGAGTGGAAAATAAAAAAAACTGAGTGGGATCATAGATGTTTGTCCTAACAATTCACAACATGGCTGTTTTATAGAGAAAAGTGTGTCATGTACGTGTGTGCGCTCGCACATGCGCGCACACACACACACACACCAGTGCACTTTTGGGATATTTTAGCCAGTAGAACTGTGAAACACATAAACAGACTAAACAAACAAACAAAAATCAGGAAAAATTATGCCTGAACATTTTACAATAATTTTTCACTCCCACCCCCTTTTCTTTTATTTTCTTGTTTTGTTTGTTTTGGAGGACAGACATTAATTTAAAAAGAGAAGGAAAAGAGAGGACATGAGAACTTGAAATCAGATTCTAAAGATTTGTTTCTTGAAATGCTTTGAGCTGTCAGTGTGAAGAATGTTATTGTGTATGAGCATTATCTTTCCTATTGAACAGAATGAGCTCAAGTTGTATTGGACTAGAGAAAATAAAATGGTACAGCCAAATTATGCATGCAAGTACAATCAACAGCTCTGTTTATCTTTTGTTGCTGATCAAAGGAGGTGTAAGGGGTGTTTTCAATAGTGTTCTACATCCTTCTTGAAAATTCCATTGTTTTGTTGGAACTTAGCATGTAATTTTTAATCATTAATGCCAGAGAAAAAGTACTCTGTACATGCTTTTGATGTGTAATGACTCTTCATATAAAATTTGTCACCATAGAAAGCATTTTTTATTTGAGTGACATGCACATGGACATGATAGTATTCACGTTCACATCTGTATGCTATGTTTGGATTATTGTCATTCTGTTGAACTATTTACGCCATAACTGTTGTATACACAGGCGCATTTCCATGTACACATGTAAATAAGTCTAGATTTGAAATATCATGAAGACATGTGGTAAACAATAAATTTTGCATGACATGTCTTGTTTGAAACTGTGTGATGTGTATGTCTGTATAGATTAGATTGGTATATGAACATGTATGAAATTTGTCCTCATTTATAGGTTTGGTATGCTGTTTGAGAAAAAACCTAAAACAAAGACCAATCTTCAAGCAGAAGAGTATGTGCTATTGCAACCACATCGTCAGGCTCTGCCTTTTGCATTTAAATACTCAAACCCATGCACTTACATGCATGCACACATCACAAACCTCAAAGGGTTTGACTCTAACTTACATCAGGCAAGAAGTGCATGAGAAATCAAGACTGAGGTCAACATGAGACCAGAACAACAGGAGCCACTGAATCAAGAGTCATTTTCTTTTCTGAGAAGAGGGTCTGCAGTGATGAAAAAAATATATGATGCTGCTACATAGGTGCACAGTTTTGAGACAAAGTGACAGGGCTGTACTCTGCACTTGATCATAATAATTATATCTTGGTACTGCCAACAGACACCCATAGAGTTTTCCAAGCAGTTTGAGCAGTATTCTCAAACTTGCACCAGTAAAGTGAATGATGCTTGACTGTAGTGATGTAGGGACTGTAGGGACTGTAGTATGGTCCAACTCTTTCTCAATGAATCCACAGCAACTCACTCTGGGGAGGAGCCACTCAAATCTGAAAAACCTTATGACTTGAGGGATTTGAATCCGTGACCTTTCTTCATCCAGGAATACCACAGTGTGATGGTGACAAGTGGGTAGGGTGTGTGTGTGCGTGTGTGCGAGACAATATCTGAGGTTACCCAATTTAAAACAAGCAAACTAACCTTTCCTTGTTTTTCCCAACAATGAAATGTTGGATCTGTCTGTGTTTCCATCAAATACCAAAATCAGGGATAAAAGAATCTTACTCAATGGAGATTTGATCTTCCACAGGCTTATGATTTACACAGTGATGAGGGTAACACACCGACTCTGCCTGTTAGCCATCACTGTACTTCGCAGGCCCGGCAGACCTATTTGTCTTATTCATAAAAAGAATATTTGCTTCTGTCAGAATGACTGGAATTTTATGTATTCCTTCACCTCAACTTGAACTGAATGTCAAGTCTTTTGGAGAACTAGTTGGACCCTGCGCTTACATACTTGTGCACGTCAAAAGAACCCACAGCAGTTAAAAATCAGAAAGAGCAGGCAGGTACCTCCTGACCATCCAGGCCAAATTCACTGGTAGGTTCAATTCCCAAATGTATACCCCAAGGTCAGAATATGACTACCTCAGTAGTGGGGGGGAAAAAACAGTTGCATATGCAACAGTCTCACCATTAAAGAACCTCAGAGCTCTGAGAAACAAAACACCCACCCCCAAGAAAAAACCAACAACAGCAAAACACCCCCCAAAAAAGCGTTAAAGAGAATAGACTGCACTGGTTGGGCCACACTCACTGTATGGATGATGGCCATATCCCAATGGTCAACTTCAGCTTAGGGAGACCTATCACCTAAGATAGGAAACACAGGCCAACCTCTGTCCTCAGCTAATACACAAAGACATGCATGCATGCAAGATAGAAAGGAAGGCCTGTGGCTCCAATGTTGGGTCTTGGAAAGGCCTTGCTTCTCTCGGACAGATGGATCTCTATGGTTTTCAGCAAGTATTCTCATTTCTTGGATGAAAATTGCATCTTTTTAAAGTTATATGCCATGGGTAAATTATACACGTTACTCAAAATGTCATTTGCAGCCACAAAACAATAATTAAAAGTCAGAAAATCATTGCAGATGATTTATTCAAAACAACAGACGCTTACAAGATTTAAAAAAGAAAAAAAGAAGTAAGGGCCCTAATTGCAGTGATTGTTGGAGTGATAAACTAATAGTAATAGCAACTTGACAAGTATTAATTGGAACAAAACCTTGCAACAAAGGCAAACATACACTAAAGCAAGCTAAACTCTGTCTTTAAAAAAAGTTGTTAAAAATACACACACACACACACACACACACACATGCACATGCACGTATACACAAACCCCTACAAAAAAACCCATAACTCTTTTGTCTAAAATTGATGCTACACAGCATCATTGCAACATCCTTTTCAAGATAAAGAAAACAGCCTCTGCTGAAAAATGTTTCATACAATACTTTCACACAGGACTTTTTTTTTAAACCATATTTTGTTGATCAATTCTGGTCAGCTTCTAAAACAACAGTGAATGAAAAATGCTTGCGTGTTTAAGACTATATCTTTAAAAAAATAGAACTCATCATGGTCAGAAATCTGTAACATCTGATTTTAAGCAGACATTTGAAGGGTTTTAATTTACTATTACACAGGTCATTTCATGGTGTCTATAGTCCCACTGACCACAAAGACCATGTATGGGCTGTTGCCTCTCATGGGATTTAAAATTGCTTGAAAAGTTACTGTAAGTCCAAAGTGAACATATATATATATATATATATATATATATTATATATATATATATATATTATATATATATATATGTCTGTCTGTCTGTTAGTGTTACTAATCCTTTCAAATACATCAACTTTGAAAAAAAAAAAAAAGGTACAGTAGCTTGACTATTCTATTCCCTGTGGCAAATAAAACCAGGTTGCGCTGAAGACACCAGCTGTTTGTTTTTTATATCATCCCCACATTACAAAAGAGCATAAAAATACCTCATCAAGATAATAGTAATAAAAGAAGAAAAACAACCCATATGAAATGCCTTATGGACAATTAACACATCTGAAGGAACAACATGTACCCATCCCAGTGTCTATGATTTCACCAACTGCTTGCCAGACCAAAAAAGCATGGGCAAAATTGCATGGGCAAAATTTCATATCATGCACAGAAAAATGTTGTCAAACTTTCTTTAAAATAAAAAAAAGGCAGGGTAATGCAGAAAATAAGCAATAAAACAATCAAACAAAACCCCTCAACCAAAAAAAACACAAACAAAAAACCCCAAAACTATAACAAAAGATAGAAGAATGGATAGATAGAAAGAAACTGAGTGATAGAAAAGTTGAAAGTTTGAATACATAATTTCCAGAAGGTAGGGATATGTTCTTTATACAAAAACTAAAAGAACCCCCAGCACAACACCCTCCCTCCCCCCCCCCCCCCCCCCCTCCAAAAACAAAACAATAAAAAACAAAGACAAAAACAAAACCACACAACAAAAACACATACAGATCAAATTAACAAAAACTACCCTCCTCCCCCCAAAAAACAAAAGACACACAATACACAAAAAACCCAAATCAAAATAAAAAGAAAAAAGTTCCATCAAAGTTTGTAAAAATCCTTACTTTCATTTTTTTTAACAAAGGATTTAAACCATCTTTTCAGATATTTTGAAACCCATATCAACATCAACACATCTTCAATCTAGAACTAATATTTTCAAGCATCAGACTTACTCTCTGAAAATCCTCCTATCTGTCTCAATCTTGTCCCCCCCCTACCTCTTTTGTACTAAACACACACATTATGTACAGAGAGAGAGAGAGAGAGAGAGAGAGAGAGAGAGAGAGAGAGAGAGAGAGAGAGAATATGTGTGTGTGTGTGTATGCGAGTGTGTGTGTGTGTGTGTGTGTGTGTATGCGAGTGTGTGTGTGTGTGTGTGTGTGTGTGTGTGTGTGTGTGTGTGTGTTGTGTGTGTGTGTGACACTGGATTATACATACTCTGAGCTCAATGAAGATCTATACTGACAATGTTGATTACCTTTGTTGTAGTAACTCTTGCCATTTTTTAAATCTCATTTTATAATCTTGAGATTAAAATATTTCTCACACAAAGATGCATTATGTTATTAAACATTATTTTGTCAACAGTTGTGACAACAGAGTCAATATAACAAATAAAGAAAATATAGACAACAACCACAATATAAAAAAAAAACACTATCATTCATTAACTCAATAACTGGTAATCAATGAACTATGCCTAAAATAACCAACTAGTGCTTTCAAACAGTCCCTCATTTGAGGAGGTTGTTATTTTCCTCTGTTTTGGTACATTAACATATATTACACTGTCCAATAAAAAATGACTGTCCTCTCTCTTCTCTCTCTCTCTCTCTCTCTCTCTCCTCACACACAGTAACACACACACACACACACAACCACACACTCTTCCACAGTCACTCATACACACTCACCACTCCTACACATTCAGATTAACTTGGACAACTTCTTTTGAAGAGAATCTCTGTAAAACTGGAACACTTTTTTGCTGGCCTCACGGCACACAGCGATACATTTATCATACTGCTCAGGGGTATACTTTCCCGATGAGGAAACTCCTACTATGTCGAAAGTTCTATCTTGATACACAACAGTCAAGGTTGCTGAAACGTCTGAAGGGTCAGACTGCGTTTCCTGTGGCACCAAGCTGATCATTCCGTCTTTGGAGATAACTGCAGTGACTGCTGCCACAAGGAATTTCATGCTGACACTCGCATCCAGCAGAGCGAGACAGGCAGCGTTGATGCTGGCCGCCAGCAGTGCTCCATCATCCTGCAGCTCTTGAGTCACGATGGTGATGGAAGATCTCGGATGGTCTTCGACAGTCAGGCTTGCTTCAAATACCTCACGGATATTCTGCTCGAGGTATTTGTCGGCACAGTTTGGCAGCCCGGCTTTTGGCTTGACGAAAACCTCCACGGTAGCCCTGTCTATGAATTCTTTGGAGATCCTGACCTCGCAGGGTCCGTACACAGCCACGAGGACCGAGGTGCTGCCCTGAGTGACAGCTGCACTGCCATCAGCCTGAGACAGCTCCCCCAGCTCGCAGCTCATGGCTGTCAGGCTGGCTGTTGAGCCCTCTGCTGTCACCGGGGTTTCCATCTCTGCAAATCACATGACGGTTAGGGTGAGAAAGGCACCATGAATTGCAAATTGCAGAATGCACAGGTCTTGTAAATGCTGTTAAAAAAAATCAAATATTTGTTTTTGGGTCTGCAAGCATCAGCAGATGGATTTAATTGTTGATGTGTCTTGGTTAATGGGCTTTCTATTCAACTCTGTTCATTTTTGTTTTGAAAGCATCAGCAGATAAGTGAGGGGAGGGGGGGGGGGGGGGGGGGGGGGGGGGGGTTCTACGTCTAAGAAGCTTTGGAAGAAGAGGGTAAATTGATCAGATTGTCAAGTCAAATTTTTATTTCCAGATGGTACATTGAATAAGCAATGCATTTTGCTTTTTTTCATCAAACCATCTATCTAGGAACAAAAAACAACTTGATCAATAATATCTAACAACATTATTTATCATAACAAATAATAATAAAGCTAACTCCAAAAGAAAAAAAGAAGAAAGAAAACACATGCACACACTCTCACACATGACCAAAAACAAAAAAACTAAACAAAAATGGACCCCCCCCCCCCCCCCCCCCCCCCCCCCCCCCCCCCCAAGAAAAAAAATACACTGCATAACTCATACACAAATACATGCGTGCACACGTACACACACACACACAAGGCAACGCAATGCAACATAACACAACACAACACAACCCAAAACAACACAACACAAACATTCAAATACATACACATGTATATACACGCACACATATTAGTACTCACTTAGATTTGGATTACAAGAAAATGAGAGAAAAAAATATCAAACAAATTATATCAGGTTACAATATTACCCATTTTTTCATGTTCATACTTTATGATTAATGACAACCAACACACAAAAAGCATGAAAACCCCCCAAAAGCGAACAAAAGAATGGAACAAGGAAACAAATAAACAGAACAAAACATCCCCCCCCCAAAAAAAAAAAGAACAATTCACAAAAACATCAACAAACACAAAAAAAACAAAAATCCCTAAAAACAAACAAAAAGAAGAAAATACTATGCATCCATACCATGGACAATACTGTCAGTAATTATATCTCTCCTCTCAACATGCATGAACATTTATTCATAATATATATGCGCTCATGTTCTTAAAGTAATACTTTTCAACAATTAAAATATACATTCAATACCGATCAAACATAAAAGATGAAACAAATAAATCAGTAATAATGATTACAATAAGCTGATACAATAATAATGATTTTCACCCATCACCACTAAAAATAATATTACAGTAATAACAAAAAAGTAATGGAAAATGACATGGGGGAGAAGGGGGGGGGGGGGGGGGGGGGGTATTGAGGAGGAACGTAAAAAACAACAAGCCAACATACAGAAAAAGAAAAAATTGTGTGTGTGATTGCATGAGCGTACGTGCATACATGTATGTATGTGTATGCCTGCATACATTTATGCATTTAATATAATTTAATAATTATGTGTGAAAGAGAGACAGAACACATTTTATCGTATTCTATTTTTAGTTTTTTTTCTGAGAGTAATAGATTAAGCATGCTTTTTTTACATCCAACCTTCAAGACAGCAAGAGCGAGAGAGAGGTGGAGAAAGAGAGAAAGAGAGAGGATGTCCTGTTACCCTTGCCATCTTCATGAGTCTTTTTGAGTTTCTCCAAAGAGTTAGACTACCTTTGATCTAGCCCAGTGGTTCAAACTTGTGATCTGATAGCCTGGGATCAAGCCACCATGGAAGCATCCGTTTTAGGGAAATTTATCCTAGAGTTAACATTAGTAGTAGTACTGACTCCATTCCCCCAGGAGACCTTCGGATGAGACTATAAAGTTATAAACAGAGGCCCCATGAGTGAACGCACCCAGAGCATCTTGCACACACTATCTATCTATCTATCTGTCCCGTAGTCTGACGACCGTGGGGGCACCCTCAAAGACTCAACAACCAGTTTCCTCCATTCCTCTCTCTGTTCTGCCTTTCTCAGGGTTTTGTTGAGTTCTAGGCCTGTCCATTCGCTGATGTTATCCTCCCAGCTCTTCCTTGGTCTGCGTCTGCCTCTTCTTCTTCCTCCTTGGACAGTGCCTTGTAAAACTGTCTTTGCAAGTCCTTTGGATCTTGTGACATGCCCATACCATTTAAGTTTACGCTTTTTCACGATCGTTAGAAGGTTCTCATAGGGTCCAATGGTTTGCTGGATTCTGTTATGCATGCTTTCGTTGCTTATGTGGTCTTTGTAGGAGATGCCAAGGAGTCTCCGAAAGCATCTCATCTCCACCGCCTGTACTCTTCTCTCCAAATCTGCAGTCAGGGTCAATGATTCACAGGCATACAGAAATATGCATATGACAAGGGAGCGCATTAGTCTGATCTTGGAGATAAGTGAGATATTTTTATCTCTCCAGATGGTGTTTAGTTTTGACAAAGCTGTTATTGTCTGTGCAGTCCTGCATACCACTTCTGGCTTGGATCCCTGGTCTGATACAATGGCTCCCAGGTACTTGAAGCTTTGAACTGTTTCCAGCTTCTGGTCATTACCCTGATATCAGTGCTAATGCCGTTGGTGTTATTAGTCATCAGTTTGGTCTTCTCTGCACTGATTTCCATGCCGTATGTTTTGGAGGCCTTATTCAAGTGTTCTGTTGCACACACAACCACATTAAAAACCCATTCCGTGTTTTGGAAGAGTACACCATTTTGTGCCAGTAGGAACAGGTGACACTCCCTCCCCCCCTCAAAAGCACATGGACAGGTGTCATGTTTAGACACCACCCCCAAAGTCAGAATGGGTCTGGGTAAAGATGGTTGCATATAAAAAAAACCTCCCCATTGGTGTACCTTGGAGCTTGTACAATCTAGCCAATGCACACACCCTTCTCCACCCCCCCCCAAAAAAAAAAAACCACCCCACCAAAAAACTAAAAAGCATCCATGGAGTGATGGACACTCCAGCTTATGGATGGCAAATGTTCCTTGATCAAGTTGATATTTTTACTCATCAAAATAAGGGTATGTGCATGGTCAGGTATACAAGTGGGGTTTGTGTACAATAAAATAGCTTTAAAACTGAGTCTTCCTTGTAATCTTTAAATACATCATTGCTTGAAATGTTGCAATATCTTTCATGCAGTGTTGAATGTTTGTAATCTCAAACCATGATCAGTAATTGTATTCACTTTAGTATTTTGCTGTTTCTCTATCCAATGTCTGATGTGTACTATGCTACTTAACACACTGCTGACAACTGATCATCAATATTCATTATTTATGTCTTAAGTGCCTAGTGTTTATTTTGAATACTTTGTTGTCCTACTTCAGAGATCAGTAGTGGTGGCGGTTGTCTTGAATGATCTGGAATTATCCCTGAGGTCAGTGCAAAACATAAACCTTGTTTGCTATCTTCATTGCCACTGTCGTCACTGGGGTGTCACATTCTACATCACTGCCACATAGGCGGGTCTGAATGCTTTTGCTCTACTAGAGAAGACCTCGAGTCACTTTTGCTATAGATCCTTTCCTCTTCTTTCTAACAATAAACATGTTCTGATCTTTTGAACCCCACACCAGTTAGATAACATTTTCGATGTTAGAAACAACCATTTCGAAATAAGTAGATTCAAAATAACGGAAGAGAAAAGTTAGGCCTACCTTGTGTTGAGGGTACTTCTGTGCACCTAAGCATGGGCAGTCTGCGATCTTTTATGTTGTTGCAGTGAAGTCCTCAAGGCCCAATGAGGAACACGTGCTCTCGTCTTTGCTTCCTGTTAGCGTATGTTCCATCTTCCCGATGTCGGGTTTGGGGTGATGTCACCAGTTAGTATAGCCAAACTAGTTCTTTTTTACGGACACAAATTAGTATAGTTTTTCTCTCCCACGGAAGCAATCTACATACATGAACTGGTTGGGTGTTTTTTTAATCTGAGCACATTTTTTTTATTTTTCATGGGCGGCGTACGGGGAGGGGGCAGGGAGAAAAAAAAATGCTGTGACGTCATACTTAATCCGGTTTCAAGAGGATGAAACATAAATCTTCCATTCCTATCGATGTAATACAGGTCTCACTCCAGCTTTAGCTTCCGGGTGAAGGAATGACCTTTTCTATATTTAAAGGCTAGGGCCTAGCAGTTCTAGTCAGAAAAAGTATATCACTATTCAGTGGAAGGACGTTATACTGAAGAACTAACTAACATAAAAAGTCAACAACAACTAGAGGTCTAAGCTTATTTTTTAAGATGTTATATGAAAAATATCAAGTCAACTAAGTAAAGAAAATACTTTAATCATCACATGAAGGCACACACACACACACACACACACACACACACAAAACACATTGAATCTTTTGTTTGCTTTTTGGGAGTTTTCATGGTTTTCGTGTGTTGCTTGTCATTAATTAGAAAGTATGAATATGAAAGAGCCGGTGATATTGTAACCTGATATAATTTGACATATTTTTCCTCATTTCCTTGTAATCCAAGTAGTACATATGTGTGCGCGTGTACCTACGTGTGTGTGTGTGTGTGTGTGTGTGTGTGTGTGTGTGTGTGACTGTGTGTGTGTGTGTGTGTTTTTTTTTGTTTTTTTTTCTTTCTTCTTTTATATCGAGGATAATGGAATAAGCACTTATGTGCTTTTTTACATCCAGTCCCCGTGTGTATGCGTTTTTGTAAATTTTGTCATCTGTTCCCACCGGCACACAATGGCCTACTCTTACAAAAAGTGGAACAGGATTTAACGTGTGCGCAAGATGTTCTGCATCTGTTCGCACACGGGGCCTCGGTTTATAGTTTCATCCGAAGGACTTTGGGGGAGAGTGGAGTCTGCACTGATGTTAACTCCAGGGGAAAATATCCTCTTGAACAGGAATTGAACCCGGTGGCCAGATTGCGAGCGCAATGTTCTGACCACTAAGCTATCCCGTCCCGTCCCGTCCCGTGTGTGTGTGTGTGTGTGTGTTTATTTTTTTATTTTTTTATTTTATATCGAGGAGGATGGAATAAGCACTCATGTGCTATTTTACATCCAGTACCTGTGTGTATACGATTTGTAAATTCTGTCATCTTTTCCCACCGGCACACTATGGCCTATTCTTACGAAAAGCGGAACAGGATTTAATGTGTGGCCAAGATATTTTGCGTGCATTCGCGCACGGACTTCGGTTTATAGTCTCATCCAAAGGACTTTTGGGGAGAGCGGAGTCTGCACTGATGTTAACTCTGAGAAAAATATCCCCTTGAACGCGAATCGAACCCGGTCGTCAGATTGGGCGTGCAATGTTCTAACCACTAGGCTATCCCGTCCCCGCCCCTCCCCCGCGCGCGCCCGCGTTTGGTTGTGTTGCGTGTGCGTGTGTGTGTGTGCGCGCGCGTTTGTGTGTACGAGTTGTGCAGTGTACTCTTCTTATTTGGGGGGGGGGGGGGGGGGCGGCTTTTTTTCTGTTTTTGCTGTTGGGTTTTGGTTTTTGGTCGTGTGGGGTTGTTTTTTGTTTTTTTTAAGTCAGTTTTATTATTACTGGTTATGGTAATAATGTAGTTAAATATTATGCCGTCAGCGCCTGGGGTTTATCACAGTTCTTGATTAAACCATTGACGATGGGGGCAACAGCAAAGTGAGAGGCTGTATGACCAGTGGCTTTCCCACTCATGGAATTCCACTTTACAGCTTAGTCTTTAGTGATGACTATGACTCTCTGACTAGGAGGCTTGACTTGCACAGTCCTTATGTGCTGCAGCCCTGGGGGCTAGTTGGCCTTTGGAGAACATCTCCAACGCTGACTGTCCTTATGCCCACTTGGCCGAGAGAGTGGGGATGTACTGTGGGAAAGGCACCTCCACTATAATCAAATTTCTGCCCGATTTCCGAAACAGCAGCTGCCTCCTCTGCTGTTTTGGAGGTCATCGTTGAACACAACGGACAAAAATACATACAAATATTATTGATCAAGTTGTTTTTGTTCCTAGATAGATGACTTGATGAAAAAAAAGCAAATCATTGCTTATTCAATGTACTATCTGGAAATTTAAAAAATTGACTTGACTTGACTTGACTTGAAAACACACACACACACACACACACACAAAACAAAATAGGCACATAATGCAGTAGAGACCATGGACTTAGAAAAGACAAATAATTATCATCTACACACGCGCACGCGCGGGCGCGCACGCACGCACGCACGCACGCACACACACACATACACACACCACACAAACACACAAACAAACAAAAAACAATAGGATTTTTCCTCTGGAGTTAACATCAGTGGCCGACTGCACTCTCCCCAAAAGTCCCTCGGATGAGACTATAAACCGAGGTCCTGTGTGCCAACGCACGCAGAACATCTTGTGTACACACTAAAACCCGTTCCACTTCTCATAAGAGTAAGCCATTGTGTACCAGTGGGAATGGATGGCAAAATTTACAACACTGCATAACACGGGGATGGATGTAAAATAGCACATGAGTGCTTATTCCATTATCTTCGAAATAAAAGAATAGAAAAGAAAAGAATAGAATAGCATGCACGCGCGCACACACACACACACACACACACACACACACACACACACACACACACGCACGCACCCACGCATGCAAGCACACATGTATGCATGTGTGTGAGGGGAAAGGGGTAAGTATGAGTGTGTGCTCATGTCTTCACTCTGTAAAGAGAATGTACTTCTGTTTGCATTGCAATAACCTCTCTCTCTCTCTCTCTCTCTCTCTCTCTCTCTCTCTCTCTCTCTCTCTCTCTCTCTCTCTCTCTCTCTCTCTCTCTCTCTCTCTCTGTGTGTGTGTGGGGGGGGGGGGGGGGAGGGGTAAGTATGGGTGTGTGTGTTCATGCCTTCACATTGTAGAAAGAATGTAGGTCTACTTGTGTTTGCATTGTAATAACTTTTTTTCTTTATTTTTCACCTTCCATCTTTGTATGCATATGTCTACTTGAAGTTTGTGTGTGTGTGTGTGTGTGTGTGTGTGTGTGTGTGTGTGTGTGTGTGTGTGTGTGTGTGTGTGTGTGTGCATTGTTGTTGTGCGTTCCCCAGCTTTACACCCTGGGGGTCACCCAGAACATGCACTCTGACTCACTCATTCCACCTGGGAATCACTGTGAGATAGGAAGTACACAGGGTGAGAAGTTTGCGTGTACGACTATTTTCAAGTACCTCGCCAAATAGGCAGCCATACTCCGACTTCAGAGGATTTTTTTCTCCTATAAAGGAGAGTGCAGGTTGTTATGTTAAGAGCTTGTCATGGCTGAAGGCAATCTCAACACAACATTTTAAACATAACAACATTTTAATGTAGGCCTTGGCAATTAGCTGACATCAATAACCTGACACAGCTTTTGGCCTGGGCCAGTGTGTGTGCGTGTATGTGTGTGTGTGTGTGTGTGTGTGTGTGTGTGTGTGTGTGTGTGTGTGTGTGTGTGTGTGTGTGTGCTTGCTCATACCTTCACGCTGTAGAGTCCTTCTGATGAGACTATAAACCGAAGTCCCGAGTGCCAACGCATGCAGAACATCTTGCACACACGTTAAAGCCCATTCCACCTTTGGGAAGAGTAGGCCATTATGTGCCGGTGGGAACGTATGACAAAATTTACAAAACTGCAAACATACCGGGTCTGGATGTAATTTAAAAAAATAAAAAATAAAAAAAAGCACATGAGTGCATATTCCATTATTCTCGAAATAAAAGAACAAGACAAAATAAATAATAAAATAAAATAAATAAATAAACACACACAAGCACTCTGTTAATATCCATCATCACCATCACCACCTCCACCATCGTCACCCCCATCATCACCACCATCGCCATTATCATCGTTCTTCTTCTTCTATTTACCTGTATACAGCAGGCACAGGGAACAATGGCTATGCATAATGTCTGCAGGTATGAACAAAGCATATGTTGTGCTGTCATGGTTTTATCTGATATTGTGAGGTCTGGATTTATAATTATAAAAAAAGGTTTCCTCATTCACTTTTTTGGGGGGAACATAGATTTATATTACTTTCTGAATGCTTTTTTAAGTCAATTTTCTTGTTTTTTTATGTGAGGGTAGGATGAAAAAAGTTGTGTAAACTTAATCTTTTACCCTCAATAAATATCATTTGGACTCGGACACACTCACTCGTGCCATGCACACACACACACACATTGCACTTAGGATTACACAAATATGTTGTACAATTGCTTTCGGGATTGAGTAAATAGACTGACTTAGTCATTATATTCAAATGGATTATATATTTTTATGCTCATAATCTTGTGCATAGTTTATGGTATCCTCCTTTGGATAAGACTATAAACTGAGGTCCCATGTGTAAACATATGAAGAACACCCTATGCACACGTTAACAACTATTCCACTTTTTGAAAGAATAGGTCATTTGTGCTGGTTGGAATGGATGACAAAATTTACAAAACTGCATGCACACCGGGGCTGGATGTAAAGGCACGCACGAGAGCTTATTCCATCATTCCCGAAATGAAAGAATTCATCATTCATTCATTCATCAGTCCCGTGACCTTGGCGGTCGTGGAGGAGACACGAAAGACGATGCCGTGGTAAGCCTCCTCCATCCATCTCGGTTCTCGGCTCTGCGCAGTAGTGCTGGAGATGGTAGAGTGGAAGTCATGGAGGGTCTCTCTCATAATGTTTTCCAAGAACAGATTAAACAGGACTGGAGATAACAGGCATCCTTGTCGGACCCCAACTGTGATTTTGAAGTAGTCTCCGACCTGATTGTTCAGAAGGACTGCACTGCTTACGGTGTTGTATAGTGCTTGAATGGTTTGCACTAGTCCTTCTTCAATGCCAAACATTCTGAGGACCTGCCACAGGCCTTCGTGCCATACTCTGTCGGAAAGCCTTCTTGAAGTCGATGAAGTTGTGGAACAGGTCTCTCTGATGTTGAAGATGTTTTTCCATCAGGATGTGGCAGTTAAAAATCTGTTCGATTGTGCTCCTGCCTGCCCTGAACCCAGCTTGTTCCTCTGCAAGGTGTTCTTCTGCCTCCTTCTTGAGTCGATTCAAAATAACTTTGAGCATGATCTTGCTGGCGTGGCTGATGAGGCTGATTGTTCTATAGTTTTGGTATTGGCGTAAATTCCCCTTCTTGGGCAGGGGTATGATGAGTGATTGTGTCCATTCTGTTGGCCACTGTTTTGTCTCCCAAATCTTCTGACAGATAGCTGTAATATGTGTGATGACTGTTTCGCCACCATGCTTGAGCAGCTCTGCTGGTATGTCGTCTGCTCCTGGGGACTTTCCTACTTCCACTTCTTCCTTCAGTATAGGTAATGGCGAGGGTACCCTTGATGTTGCTGCTTCCTCTTCTATTATGCTCTTGTCAGGTTGGATTGGGTAGTTGTATAGTTCTTGACAATACTCAGACCATCTGTTCAATGCAGCTGAGCTTTCTGTGAGGAGGTTTCCGGAGCTGTCTTCAATGACTGATGATTTGGTTTGAAGTGGTTTTGTGAGTTTCTTCAGGGTGTCGTATGCCTTTTTACTGTTGCCCACTTTCATGCTTTTTTCGATCTCATCACATTGATCACTGATCCACTTCTCTCTGGCCTTTAACAATGACTTCTTCACAAGATTGTTGGCCTCCCGGTATTCTTTAGGGTTGGAAGACCTGGTTGGTTTCAGTGCTCTTCTTGTATCGCAGAGGTCCAAGATGTCATTGGTAGTCCATGGCTGGTGTTTATTCCTCTGACGACCGAGTACCTCCTCTGCTGTTTTTCGGACTGCCTCATTTAAGTTGTTGGTGAGGTCATTGATGTCATTGTCCAGGAGGGTTAATGCCGCAAAACGTCCGCCAAGCTTAGATGGATCGGTGGTCTAGAGGTAACGCGCCTGTCTAGAATGCGAAAAGTCCGGGTCGGGTGTGTGCGTGGTTCGTACCCCGTTTGGGCCCGAAATTTGTCCCCATCCATTAGACCATGAGTGGTGGTCTGGGCGCTAGTCTTTCGGATGAGACGATAAACCGAGGTCCCGTGTGTTACACGTAATTATTTAGCGCACGTAAAAGAACCCACCGCAACAAGGGAGTTGTCCCTGGCAAAATTCTTAGAAAAAAGCCACTCTGATAGGAAAACAAATACAGTTGCAGACCAAAAAAAAAAAAAAAAGAAAGGGTGGCGCTGCTCTTGTGGCGACGCGCTCTCCCCGGGGAGAGCAGCCCGAATTTCACGCAGAGAAATCTCGTGACTTAAAGTGGTATAAAAAAAAATAATAAAAAAATAAATAGCTTGGAAGATCTCCTGACATCTGGATCTTTCAGTTTGTCCACGTCAAATTTGATAGTGGGTTTGCAGGCTGTTTGTTTTTCTTCAGTTTCATTTTGAATACCAGCAGCACAAGGTCGTGGTCGCTGCCTATGTCAGCTCCAGGGTAGGTTCTTGTTCTGGCTCTGTTGATGCTGGATTTGAAGCGCCCTGGTGTTAAGATAAAATCTATTTGGTTATGGATCTTGCCGTTTGGCGCATGCCAGGTTGTCCTCCTTGACTGCTTGTGGGATAGAGGGTATTGGCAATGGTGAGTCTGTGGGTGCAGGCAAACTCCAGCAGATGTAGTCCCCTGTCATTGTTCTCTCCAGTTCCAAACTGACCAACTGTTCCAGCCCAATGGTTGTAAGAGTCAGGACCTACTTTGGCGTTAAAATCCCCATTGAATGATGATGATGTCTTTCTTTCTATCTTCATAATGGTCTCTTCAAGATCTTTGTAAATATCTTCTACTTCTTCATCTGCATGGTCAGATGATGGTGCATAGATTTGTATGATGGTGATGTTCTTGGGCTTGGCCGACACCGGATGCTGATAATCCTGCTGGAAGCCGGTGTACAGCTGATAATGCACCCCACTACTTCCTTTCTGACAATAAATGCCACTCCATGGTGGTGGTGTTTCTCTTGACCACTGTACCAGATCTTGTTGCCCTCTTCAGTCATTGTCTCACCAAATCCTGTCCATCTCACTTCTCCTAGTCCAATAATGTCCCAATTGTAGCGGCTAAGCTCATACTCTAGTTCTTTGATTTTTCCGCACTGATAGAGTGTACCGACGTTCCATGTACCAATGGTGATCTGTTCTCTAGGGAGCTTAAGAAAGAATAAAAGCAGATAAAATAAAGGAACTAGGGAGACTGTCTTTACAAAGAAAGCGTTCAAAAATTCAAACCCACCAAAATTAAGCAACAACACCTGAAAAGTGAACCAGATGCTTGTCTTACACTGAGAATAACTTTTAGTTTTGGTGCTGCTTTGGTAAGTGCTGAGTGTTTGGGTGGTGTATGAAATGAAACTATAACTAAAACAAGCAATCAACCGGAAGCAAAAATGGCTTCCGGCGATTTGCTGATTTTTTTTTTTACACCACCATGAAATAAAGTTATGCAAATGAACATTCGTACTACTTTTGCTAGGCTATTATAATAGTTAGGGCCTTCAGCATATCCGTTTGATGGGAACACATTTTCAGATAACCACTGCAGCATGCACATTTTATTCATAAACATACAAATTGCCCCGAATTAGTAGTTCGGCTGACTGAGAGCTGCTGAGGCTATAAATAGCCGATAGCCCTAAAACTCAATGTCAGTCTGTGTGCTGTAGGCCTAAAAGAAATTCATACGCGTCGGCTGGGACAGCCCATGCATATCACATTATGTTCATCCGCCATTTGTTAAGGAAAGTACAGCAACTTACACTTGCGAACATACGACAAGGTTCTGACAAGAGTCGCTTCATTTACAGCACCATCAGCATGTCCCATAGAGACAGACATCGTGACAGGGACAGAGATCGGGACAGGAGAAGGTAATTTGACTATACACAGGTTTTTGAAGGGCAAATTTACCGGTAGGGTTTGACCTATCCTAGTGCTATGAGATGTGAGAACAACGTTTCGTGACCAAGATGGAGTCGATTCATTGTAGTCTGTAGATCTCGTATGTTTGTGTGCGCGCGCGTATAGGCCTAGTTATCAGCAGTATAGATCTATCACTTTTTCATGTCGACGAAGAAGGGTTAGACAATTTTACTTGAGTAAAAGCAGCTCTTCACAATTGGGCGAAATGGTTCATTTTATATCAATGTGAACTTCTGACGTTTTAAAAATTTTACATTCTAATTATAGGTCTAGTTTCTGTTTTTTCTTTTTTTTTTCCTCCTAAAGTAACTGAAAGCTTAGATTGGCCAAAGAAAGTTAGATAAATAAGATCCACTTGAGTTTGCATCCTAGTTAACTCTTTCTATCCCATTATGTGTGGCCTGAGTTTTCACCTGCCCAGCAGCACAGCCAATTGTAAGTCTTGTGTATGGAAATGGAATGGGGGGGGGGGTACTACATAACTGTGTGTGAGTATGTCATATATAATAATATGTGTTGTTTGCACAGAGAGCATAATGTGTTTCAAAATTGTGTATGGTCTTTTAAGTTGTAACTTGTGTAAGCTCTCTGATAACATGTACTGTAAAGTGTAATTCATTATTTTATTCTTAGATGTGTAATCCTTTGCTGGTATTAGTTTATATGAATTTTTCTGTTAGAGGTAGAAAAGTATTTCACTATTTGGAATTTGTACTACAATAATAATTCTTGAAAATCATCTTGCAGGGACCGATCCAGAAGCAGAAGCCCTCGCAGGGATCGGGACAGAGATCGTGACAGAGGAGGTTTCCATGGATTTAGAGGTGGAGGAGGAGGGGTGGTGGAAGAGGGGGTCAGCCTGGTCAGAATCTCAGGAAACCAAAATGGGATTTAAGCAAACTGACCAAGTTTGAGAAAAACTTCTATGTTGCTCATCCAGCTGTACTCAATCGTCTTCGAGTAAGTTTTGTTGTCTTCTGATCAAATTCATATATATGTGTGTATAGGGCTTTGTCTTAAATAAAATGTTATAATTTTTGTTCTATTTTCAAAATTGTGCTTTTCAAATTACCATTAAAAAAGATTTTCATATAATTGCATCATAGGTTGTTATGCCATTGACTATAGAATGGCCAGTATGAAAAAATGTACATCATAGGTTGTTATGCCATTGACTGTAGACTAAATGACAAGTAAATTGTTGCTTAATATGGCCAGTATAAAAATGTATTATTTTTTAAAAAGTTGAAGTTTTTGTTTTGTGTTGTAAGTTAAATGTAAAATTTATTTAAATTCATTTTTTATAAGGTTTTGAAAAATAAATGTAATTTACAATCTGTTACTTGTTTTTTGTGAAAAGGATTTTTAAAAAATTGTTCCATGAGATGAACTTGAATTTGCGTATGATATATTGTCACAAGTTTTTGTTGTTTTTTTTCCAGGATGAAATCGAACAGTTTTTTGGAGAAAAAGAAATCACAGTACATGGAAGGGATGTACCAAATCCTGTTTTTGCATTTGATGAGGCTGGTTTTCCTGGTGAGCCTTTTTACAGTTTAAAAAAAAAAGAGATAGAAAAAAAGCAAAAGAATAGGAAAGTGGCTAAGAGTAGAGTAGGGAGCATTTAACTGTGGGGGAGGGGGAGACAAAATAGTCGCTTTTTCTTTCAAGATAACTGACAAAACAAAATAGCATTTCCAAGATAAAAACATAGGTGGCCAAGGAAGGTCAGTAGACCACTTGCAAATGGTTCTTGGGTAATATATAGGAGAGTGTTAAAAAGATTTGAATTCCTGAAGTTGGAATGTGGTTGCTTTAATGGTGGATAAAACCGGTCACTTACACAAAATCGCACCATGGGTGTACTGGGGTGGGGGGATTCTGAAAGCCCTTGGTTTGAAACAGGGACTCTTTAACCACCTTTGCATAGTGTATATGATCTACAGTAACCTTAATTTAAAAATATTTTGGCAGGTTATTTTTTGCTTTTTGGAGATACTGGTAGCTTGGGTAATAATAGTTGTTGTTTTTTTTCTTTGCATAATGTATATGATCTACAGTAACCTTAATTTAAAAATATTTTGGCAGGTTAGTTTTGGCTTTTTGGAGATACTGGTAGTTTGGGTAAGAATAGTTTGTTTTTTCCCCCTCACATTTAAATGGTCTAGTTGAAAGAAGAAAGGGTTTTTTTGTGTGCATGATATTTGTGTTTCTATTTGGGACCTCGACATTAGCACTGAGTTAATTTGATGAACCAGCTTCTCAGGTGAAATCCATGTTTTCCTGAAAGTATTGAAATAGTCATTGAGGAGTGTAAGGCACCGAGTTGTTAGGAATTATTATTCTGTGAAGCACATAGAATGGTAAGATGAGTAATGATCGATTGCTGTGTGTGCAGATTATGTGATGCACCAGATCCACAGGAACAGCTGGGTGTCACCTACAGCCATTCAGTCTCAGGGATGGCCTATTGCCTTGTCAGGCCGTGACTGTGTGGGCATCGCTCAGACTGGTTCTGGCAAAACATTGAGTGTAAGAGTCTTTGTCCTCAATTTCTTTCTTTTCTTTTTCTGTCTGTTGTTTCACTTTAGCAGTTGTGGCACAGCCTGCAGAAAATTAACAAGCAGTGGTGTATTGTAGTGAGTTTGGATTTTAGGTCTTCTGCATTGCTATTTGTAGAAAGTGATTTACAGTGCCTGGCTTTTTATTTTATTTTATAAAATAAATAAATCTCTTTGTAACATAATTTTGTTTATAAAAAATAGCATGGGCAAATGTGATTGTTTTTGTATTAATTTGTAGGAAAGTTTTTTTTCAGGTAGTTGACTGACATGGCGTTTGAGCTTTTTAGAAAGGGAGACAAACATATATATCAACCTGAAAGGAAAAGGTGTAAAAGTAATAAAGAATTGTTAGAACTATAATGTATATTATATTGTTCAAACTATAATGTTTATTATAAGTCAAAGCAAACTTGTTGATTTGGAAACAACTGCCAGGATAATTATTTGTGAATCTTTATAGTCTTAAACATGGTGGTAGAAAATATGATATTTTTAGGATCTCTTATTGTCCATGAAAGTCAAGAAAAGGGGCTTGCTTGCAGTTTTATTCATTCTTTGTACTTTATTTGGTACTTTTCCAAAAATAATTTGAATTATATCAATTTCTGTTGCAGTTCATTCTGCCAGCTATTGTGCATATAAACCATCAGCCTGCTTTAGAACGTGGAGATGGACCAGTTGTAAGTACAAAATTGAAACAATTATTGATGTGTAATTGTGTATTGTGATATTGCCTCAAAATCATTTTGAAGATCAAGGTGGCAGGATGGTTTGGATGTTCACTTGCCTAACGAGTAAACCGTGAGGTTCTGGATTCAATTCTGATTCTTGTCCTTGTTTCCCATTTTGACAGGAATGTGGAATTGAAAGTGAAGTCTCTCAGAGAGACTCCAAACCAGTCGGACCTGTGTGCTTACAGTCTTGTGCATGTTCAAAGAATGCACGACAGTTGAAAATTGCAGAAAGAGCAGGGAGGTATCTCCTGACTGTCCTGGCCTAATTATTAGGTTCAGTTCCCACCTGCGTCCCCAAAGGTAAATGGGAGTTGGGGGGGGGGGGGGGTGGGAGAATTGTTGCATGCTAAAAAAAATCTCACCATTGGTGAACCTCTGGAACCCTAGCCAAGGAATTGGGAAAGAAAAGTTTTGAAGATTGGTCATTTATGAGGTAATATGCCTTTGTTGTTGGTTTTGTCTTCTAAATCAAAAACCTGAAATTCAACTCCTTCGTGCCTGCTGGCCACTTTTGAGGGAGATAGTCATTTTATGGAGGCCTGAGTTTACAGAGTTGTTATTTCTTTGTTTCCTGGATTGCCAGAGAGAGAGAGAGAAACTGTGCAAAAGGGTTACTCCAGTTATCATATCTTTATATTATGGTGCTGAATAAGAAACATAATATGCTATGTACCGTTGTGTAAGGAAATGATGTGGCATTAACAGTAGCATAGTTCGATGGTCTTGTGTGCTTGTGGTGCCGCATAAGGAGACAAAACAGTTGACCGTATTGTGTCACAAAAACAAAACAACAATGTGCAGACTGACTGCTAACAGTACAACTGAAGCTGACAAAACATGCTTTTGTACTTATAGTTGTGATTTTCAAGTGCAGCTGTCATGAACTGAAAATCACACGTCTCTTGTGTCCTTGTCACCATGTTATCTATCAAAGCACTAGTGTATTTTCAAGTATTAAGTCTTATTTCTAAACATTAGCTGTGAGAAGGTGTGATGATTTTAAAAGCCAAGTAAACATAGTACAATTTTACCTGTAGAGTACATGTGGTGTTTTTGTTTGTCATTGTCACTCCCTTATCACAAAATTAATGTGTTACATAAAGGTAAATAACTGTGACAAATTTAAAGAAGAGTGATCGGTTTCTCTTCATCTAATTCATCATCACTATCACTGTTCTGATAAATCAATGCAGGCAGATTCGTTGTCTCTTCAGTAAGTTCAAACAAATCCTTCATCACTGATATTTTTATCAGCTATGTCACCAGAAATCTAATCTGTGTCTTCTTCCTCCAGTTTTGAGAGTAAGAATAAGAATGTGTAGAACAATTTGCAGCTTTCCCAGGGGAATGGGAAGGGATCACTTTTAACCTCTTAACTGCCCAGTGCAAGTGCACCCTATATGCCGGGGAATAAAATTTGTATGTACCACTTGCTATGTTCATATCCCTCTTACTCAGAAATTACTACATGAATAATCCTGATAGTCTACCCAATGACTATATATATCGTAGATTACTTCTAGGAAAGCTCAAATTAGTTAGCATGATATTTCAATGCGAAAATATATTTAAAATGTAACAAAATCGACAAAAAATACACTTTCCTCATCACCACTTTCATTCTGAGTACCCCCCATCTCAATAACGTCAAACATAAGTCCAGGCCAAATCTCATTCTTTTTTTTTTTTTAATAATAATAATAATAATAATGTATGGAATTTATATAGCGCTGAATCTTGTAAAGCAACAAATCAAAGCGCTCAGATTTTATTTCATACCACTTTAAGTCACGGCAGATTTCTCTCCGTGAAATTCGGGCTGCTCTCCCCGGGGAGAGCGGGAGAACGCGTCGCCACTTAGCGCTGCGCCACCCTTTCACCCTTTTTTTTTTTTTTTTTTTTTTTTTTGCTGCAGCTGTATTTGTTTCCCTATCAGAGTGGCTTTTTTCTAAGAATTTTGCCAGGGACAACTCTCTTGTTGCCGTGGGTTTTTTTACGTGCGCTAAATAATTACGTGTAACACACGGGACCTCGGTTTATCGTCTCATCCGAAAGACTAGCGCCCAGACCACCACTCATGGTCTAATGGATGGGGGAAAAATTTCTGGTCCAAACGGGGTACGAACTGCCGCACACTTCAGACCCGGACTTTTCGCTTTCTAGACAGGCGCGTTACCTCTAGACCACCGATCCATCTTTTTAATGCACGATCTCCTGAATCATACACGATCGTTTTCATCACTGTCAGGTAAATGTAAAGTTTTATTTGCCACTTTTTCTGCTGTGTAAAGTTATTGATACCGTCAACAAGAAGTGTCAGCCATTTTGAACAAGAACTGCCTAAGCAGTCATGCATAAAAACACAAAATACGAGCTAAAAAGCGATCGTTTTTGCCACAATTTTTGCAGCTAGATGTTGCCAAGCAACAGGAAAGTAATCTCCACTAATTTTTGAGTTCTTTCCATTTAACTGTAGTCAAGGAAGCTGGCTTGTTTACTTCGGTTCGACACCCCGGAAATTTTCCGGGTTATAGGCGTATAGGGTGCACGTTTAGCCCTGGAAAATTTCCGGGGTGGGGCAGTCTAGTGGTTTATAAAAAAAAAAAAAAAATTTAAGAGAGAGAGAAAGCTCTTCTTAGTGATTAGAATGAGACAAGGTTTTTTCGCCCTTATAAAAATGCAGAGATCAGCTGATAATTTATGAATTTGTAAGGTAAGATTGTGGTGACGTTTGTAAGGATGTACTGCTTGCTAGTTAACAAAATAGGCCCCTGTGAGGGGTCAGAAGAAACTAAACACAAAAAAGTATTACCGTTTCTTCATTTTATGAAGAAATGCAAACATTCAGATATATTTTTGTTCTACATTGAAGAGCATCAGTAGATACTTGTTGTGCCTTGCACAGTTGTATTGTCTTAATTCCCATATCATTGTACAAATGAGGTTGGTAACTTCATTTAGTGCTTTAGAGGTACACTTTAGTCACAGAAAGAGAAACATAGGGCTTTGTTTTACATGAGAAGTGCCTTTTCGATTGTGCGTTAAAGGGTTTAAAGTTAAAGGGTGCTCTTAGTATTCATAAATGCAATATTGTTTCTTTAGTTTATTTTTCCTCATCACTGTTGAATGATAATCAAGAAATGTGTAAATGGTTGCTTGACCTTTAATGTGAAGTTAGCATCTGTGTCAAAGAATTGGTAGCTTAATTAAAAAAAGATAAAGCATGTAAACATGTACACTTTTATGTGCATGACATGTGCACTTGTGCGCACACACACACACACACACACAAAACACAAACAGACACACATGCATACTTGCTTGTATACATACACATATTAGTTCACAAGCACGTGTGTATGTCCATACACACACTGAAGTGCACAGTGCTCTCCATAACTTACCTAGTTCTTCTCAGTCACAAACACATGGAAGAAAAAGAACTGTTTCCTATGTGCAGGCATTGGTGTTGGTCCCAACTCGTGAACTGGCTCAGCAGGTGCAAGTAGTTGCTGCAGAGTTTGGTCAGTCATCCTCCATTCGCAATGCATGTGTATATGGGGGTGCACCCAAAGGACCACAGATTCGAGACCTGGAAAGAGGTGAGAAGAAAAGCTTTACAAGAGCATCTGCTGAGTAACTTGTATTGTAGGCAAGATCTGTAGAGTTCTAAGTAGCAACTTGTTTGTTGTTAGAAAAAATACTGTCTAGCCAAAATAAGCATGGATGGTTGAGAGGATGTGTGTGGAGTGTTCATTATATTTATTTTGCACTTGTATCTATTTAAAAAAAAAAAAATCAGATAACTTGGGAAGAGTGTAAGTTAAACCAAAATAGTATTTTAAAAAATGGTATTTTGGGTTAAATAGTGATTCAACCTTTGGGTCTACTTATGATGATTTAGCCTACCTTTAAGTTAGCTACAATCCCACGTTGGGGATGATATCTAAAAACACTACACAAGCGTGTATGTTTAAAAAAAACAAAATCATTATATTCGAGTTGATGTTGACCTTGCTGGATGTGTTCTTATGAGCCTGTCCCCCCAAAAAGCTGCGTTGGGTGATAATTAGGTGGGGAGTCTAATAAGCCATACCCTTGGAAAACCTTTGTCGAAAAAAAAGGTATGGTAGGGTATTAGGAAGGAGTGGAGAGGAGGTGGGTGTGTGATATTGTATGATTCAGTTCAGTTTTGATAATTTTCCATTGGATAGAAATATTTTTGTTGGCTCGTGTTCAGAATTTAGTAGACTTTAAGAAGAAGAAGAAAAAAAAAGCATATTGATGTTATGAAAAATTGACTGTTGCTGACAACTGTATTTCTCATTTGTATTTCAAGGCTAGCAGCTCTCTCTCTCTCTCTCTCTTTTTTTTTTAAAGCTTAATGACGTCTCTCTCTCTCTCTCTCTCTCCTCTCTCTCTCTTTTTTTTAAAGCTTAATGACGATTAATGTTCTTATGCTAATCAACATTTTGTTAAAACAAAGGTCTCTATAAGTTAGTGTAAGGACATACAAATTTCATGATATTATGTGCATTAGCATGAAGAGCTTCAGCAAGTGATCTTTTATGAAAGCATATTGTAGGATTATGTGCAATAAATGCTTCATAGATAGCATGGATAAACATTGGGCTTGAATGTTTGCAGGCTGTCAAATCTGCATCGCCACTCCTGGCCGACTGATCGATTTCCTGGAGTCAAATCGCACAAATCTTCGACGTACCACGTACCTGGTGATGGACGAGGCTGACAGGATGCTTGACATGGGATTTGAACCGCAGATCAGAACCATTTTGGAGCAGATCAGGGTGGGCTTTGTTTTCACATAAAACATGTTTATGTAGTTTACAATAACAAACAAACAAAACACCAACAAACAAAATAAGACAACACATACAATTCCTTATAAAAATGTCTGAGAAATATTGAAATGAATTCATTTAGAATACCTCACTCTGAACCATATGAGTAGGAATACACAAACGAATATAGTACACAATCACATGAGATCATAGAAATGTAAATAGGAAACAGAATAGTCTCTTTTGTACAGGTCTGTAGGTTGGCTGGGAGAAGGGGGTGATAATGACTCTGCCCCCCCCCCCCCCCCCCCCCCCCCCCCCCCCCCTTCCTTTTTTTCATTTCAGGGGGCCCTTTGTCCCCCTTTTTTGAAATCTTAGAATCAACACTGGAAACTTTTTCGTGTGTTGTGTTATAGACATTTTTTAAGTTCAGTGTTTGGTTTTTCTTTCTTATTGAAAATGCTTATTTCATGGTGCTGCAACTTCATGACTGTATAATGAAGATGGATTAAAATTGTTTGTTGTTTTATTGCAGCCTGATCGTCAAACCTTAATGTGGAGTGCAACTTGGCCCAAAGAAGTCCAGAGGTTGGCAGAGGATTTCCTGTCTGACTATATACAGGTCAACATTGGTGCGCTTCAGCTCACTGCCAATCACAACATACTGCAGATTATTGATGTCTGCCAGGAGTATGAGAAGGAGGACAAGTAAGTACAAACATTTCAGTCTCTGAATTGGAAATCTCCTCAGGGACGTAAATACAATTACAACAAGAAGTAAAAGAAACTTAAAAGTCAAAATTATGGTCTCAAGCAAGGCATTTTATTAACAGTTAATGTTACGTGCGGTAGGCTGATACTCGTAGAGTGCGTTAATGGGTGGTATCGTCATACTCGGCTATTAGAAGCTGGGTTTGGCCAAAGAGACCTTTTCTTGCTATGCGTGGGCATTAAATGCCCCAGAAAAGTGGGTGTTTTTTTTGTTTTTTTTCCATTTTATTTCTTCAGGAAAGTGTTTGTATAATAGCTGTTGGCTGCAAAAAAATGTTTGCATCGATTTTAGGCAAGTTTTTCACCAGATCTTTTTTGGTGACCCGCTTTTCTTCAGCATGGCTGTACCTGCATTTGATATCTTTGTTAATTCTGTCAAGTCTATAGAGTATTTGATAGAAAACTATGAAGAATAAGTGTTAGGACTTGGAGAAGATTATCTTAGCCAGAGTGATGGAATTGGGTCCTTTGAATACATTAACATCTGGACTGAAATATCTGATTTAAAAAAAAAGCTTTTAGGTATTCAAACACATTACTTTCCAGTCCGTAATCTAAGGCACTAACCATTGTGCCGAGACCAATTTTCTTTATTATTACACAATCAATAATAAACACTGAAAAATCTTTTCTAATAAAATAAAATTTCCAGATGAAGTTTAACATCTTTTCTTTAAATTTGTCAAGTTTATTTGGCTGGCTGTTGACAAATAAGCATACCACAGCCTTTTGAATATACATTCATGATTTTGTCCAGTTTTCATGGAGTCTCTATTGGATAGAGGTTTGGTTCAGTCAAAACTCCTAACTGGTAGTTGAGAGATGAATCTTAAAAATTTTTTTTTCTTAAGTTGAAGTTGCAAAAAGACATGAAACCAAAAGCCATGCCTTGTTGGTGATAGGTTAATAGTTATGTCCTCTTGGGCCTCTTTGTCTGTGTTTGTCTCATGAAGATGATGTGCCTGTAATGTTACAAGTATCCTTTGTCGGGGTTTGTCTATCAGAGGTTTTTATTCAACATGATTGGGGCTATTGAGGTGGATTCTGTGTGCATGGTGAATTTATCATACATTTAAAGATTAGTCATAGGGCACTTAACGATTGGTGGTATAACAGTGCCATTTAATACCCTGCCATTATATTCTCCTTGCATCCTCCTTTAGCTATGGTAGCAGTTTTATTGCTAAGTTCAAGGCGATAGTTGTGGGCTGTCCATCACCTGAAGAAATTGTTTTAGTTGGGGATGTTTAGTCCACTGTTGTGGAAGGCCAGATAGGAATACAAAGCTAATGAATGTACTAATGAAGTATTTTTTCATGTTTTGGTGACTGCTGGGTTGTTTTTTTTGGGGGGGGGGGGGGTTATTCCAAAATACATTTTTAGATGGAAAGATGAGGGAAAAAATACATGAGAAAAAAGTAAAAGGCTGACCAAAACTGTGTCGAAGAATTGGAACCCAACATTCAAGTGAAAATTGAATCTCTCTTTGACTTGGGTGGTCTGCAACAGAATTTTTGATATATTTATAAATTTGTTTTCTAGTTTCATGGTGTATTTTCTCACAGAAGCTTGTGTAAAGAATATTGTTTATGTCATTACATTGTAAGTTTGAGATAAAGGCCATAGCTCACTGCATCAAATTTGTAATAGTTTACCAGTCACTAAGAATCTAGGGTCTGTGTCAACCAAACACTAAGAGCAAGAAATTATGACACTTGAACTTCTGTTCTTCAGGTTGTCCAAGCTGCTGAAGGAGATAATGAGAGAGAAGGAAAACAAGACCATCATATTTGCAGAGACCAAGCGCAAAGTGGATGATATCACTCGCAGGATCAAACGAGAGAGGTAAACGATTCATGAAATCTGTTCCATTATTTATTTATCATTTATTTTATTATTTTTTTGGTTTTGGTTTTCTTGTCATTTACCTGAGCCCTTGTGCTTTTTTGGTAAATAGTTGCTCATTTTGAAACAAGACCATCGTATTTGCAGAAACCAAGCGCAAAGTGGATATCACTTGTAGGATCAAACGAGAGAGGTTAGTTTTGATTCATGAAATCAGATTTCTGTTACATTATTTACTTATTTTTTTATAATGATTTTCTTGTCATTTACCTGAGCTCTTGTGCTTTTTGACAATAGTTGCTCATTTTGGCAAACATTAGAAAGAGTTATTTGTAGGGGTATGCAGTTTAGAGTTTTAAATGTATCCATGCACACACGTGAGCATGTGTGTGCATGGTTTCTTTGGAGCTAAATATGCTGTGTAAAGAGAGTTTGACTTGACCGTGTTGAAAATGCTCGAGAAGTCAAATGAGGTTCATGTCATTTTGTTCAGCATGGGTTTTCCCCCAATTTTTCAGATGGCCTGCTATCCCCATCCATGGTGACAAGTCACAGAGTGAACGAGATTGGGCTTTGAATGGTGAGTGATGTTTTCTCTTTTCCTTTTTAGCTTATAGATATTCTTGAGGGTGTTTTTTATGTGTAGGGATCTGGTAAGAATCAGAGGTGATGTAAAGCAAGTTAATGTGCATGCTTTGTATGCTTTTGTCCTGTGGTTTACGTATAAAGGAAAAAGATTCTGTGAAAATTATGTGCTTTAGGAAGTCTTATAGTAAACATTTGTTTGGGATGGGGGGTGAAGTTCTGTGCGTGCTTGTGTTTAGAATAAAGTGACTTCCTTTGTTTGCTTTTGAAAAGTCTTGTTTTCTCTCTTGTTTGTTTGAATTTCTACAGACTGCTTGCTTTTTAAGTGGGAGATTTACCATTAGACCACCAGTCTACCACAGTCTGTTTAAAAATCAGCTTGAATTATGGATTGAAGCTAGATTCAGACTGGCTGAGAAGATAGGATTATCACTGACAAGAATGAAGAAGTCTAGATGAACATTTTCTATTTGCTATAGTGATGGAGACAGGTGATGATGACAATAATTTAATTAGAGAATGTATTGCTTGATTTAAAGGGGGTGGGGGTGGAGTGCTAGTTTTGTTGACACTTATGCATCTTTGTTAGCTGTCGTTGTATTTTATGACAGGCATGATGGCATATCATTATTCATGAAAAGGGGTGATTTTTTGGTGTTTTTTAAATTTTATTTTTTTATTATTTTTTTTTATTTTACAGATTTTCGTTCAGGCAAAGTGCCTATCTTGGTTGCTACTGACGTTGCTTCCAGAGGTCTAGGTAAGCCAGATGGGAATGTTTTTACATCTGTAATTGATTTCATGTTTGTAGAATGTTGTCTGTTTTATTAAAAATGTTTTGTTTTTATCTTCTTTAATTTTTTTGTTCTGAAAAAAAGACAATTAGTGTAGCCAATGGGAAAAAAAATTGAGCAGTCTGTTTGGGATGTGTGAGAGAATGTATGGGAGAAGGTTTATATGTTTCCAGTTATTTTGATTTTCCATGAGGTTGGTTGTATGTGTGTTTGCCTTAAAACAGACACATGCAGTAATGTATATATGCAGTAATATGTTTTGTATTTTATTTATTTCATTGTTTTTATTAATAGTGAAAATAAAGATTTGCTTTAAGAATTTTTTGGTTGTAATGGTGGGATGCAGAATAAAGAATTATTGAAGGCATTTAAAGATAACTCCTCTTCAACTAGTTTGTACTGTATACAAATCTGCATCAAGCTTAGTTTTAGAAAATTAAAGCATAATTTGGCCTTCCATACCCTGATGGTGTTTGTATGTCCACCCCTTCTGTCCCCATCCTTCCCCTTGCATTTAAAAAAAATTAGTACTGTAACAAAACTCCCAATGAGAGATCATAAAAAAGTACTTGAAGTGTAGTGAACTGAACAGTATGATCATAAGAGTTATAAAAGATATTTTGGTATTCCTAATATCAATATACTTACACATTTGCAAACAAACACACATGCACTCGTGCATGCTTTGCACAGACATGTCTTTGCATATACACAAACACATAACCCAGAATATGCATGATGGTATATTATGCATCCAGAACATGTCATCTGACCACCCAGGTGCTCATGCTATTTGAAAGGTGTTGGGGGCGAGGGGGGCTGAATTTTATTACCCGTGGGGGAAAAAAAGAAAGGTGTTTTTAGTATAGTTTTTAGACTTACAAGAAGCAGCTTGGTAAGTGGAAGATGGGAGGTTGTTCCTGGTTTAACTCTGTGGTAAAAATAGTACTCAGCTTTCCCGTCGATGCCCACTAATGCCCGCAAACATGTGCTCACTATGGGCACTGCCACTGTTGTTTTACGTAAATGAGACTCTTGCAAGAGTTGCTGCTTTGCGTTAACAAGATGACGCCATGTTGTCAGCACTTGAATGCGTCCAAATCAGCAATTAAGCAAATTATGAATTTTCAGAGTTTGCTAAATATATTTTGTTACAGGCAATGGTTAGGATGAGGTGCTGAGAGAGGATGTGGACGCCTATATAGCAAATTTAAAGGCTTTTTCCACTGGAATATTGTTAAGACTGATTGAGCAGATGGGGCAGAGTGGCCTAGAAGTTGTTTACAAGTTTAGTAGTAGAGATCGTGATTGCCATACCAATAGCAAAAAATGATGAGGTATCATGATTTATTTTGCTTTTTGGTAAACAACTGCGTGAATGCAAAAATCATCTGGCCAGTGTGTACTTTATTTTATGCAGGAAATACTTCTTGCAGTAAAAGATAGTATTTAATCAGTTTTTTTGTGTAGTGACTATTGAAAAATTGTAAAAATTACTTCCCTTGGACAGTCCTAAAGTGAGTAATGAATGTACTGTGTGACCTCAGGCTGCCATGAGTAAAGATGCCTAAAAAAGAAGGTGCCTTGTGTGTTTGATCTGATTTTGTATGAGGTCATTTTTAGTGGGACGATACCAGGCAGCAAACCGTCATATTACACAACATTGTTAGAATAAGGTGTTACATAATGTGTGGTGTTGCTGAACACTTTATAGAAGGTTGGATGTGTGTTATAAGAGGAAGTATTCAGTACATTTTTATGAAAGCTTGTAAACGCACACAGACTTTGCTTGGAAAATCAGTTTGTTTGTAAATCTTATGAATTTTTTGTGTTAAACTTTCAAAGAATCTGAAGTATCTTTCACATTCAGTGATCCCCAATATTTTCCCCAGTGGTTAATCAAATGAAAAAGTTTTTGCTATCTGAAATGAGAAACAAAATGTTATGAGGCAGGCAATAATGAGATTTAATAGGCGTGGTCAAATAGAAGACCAGCATAGATTTATGGATATGTCATGTCCTTATTAACATCCTAGTTTTGAAAGGGATGAAAAGAGAGAGGTGAGCATTAACAGTTTTGCAGACCTGTGCACCCTTTGTATTTGTTGTGGAAAAAGTTGGAAAATTTGGAAATATTTCTTATTTCTTGTCAAGAAAAATCAGAAAATTAAAATTGTCTGCTATTGTTCAGAAACTTCAGTTCACCTCGTGTTAAGTTTCCTGTTATTTTTCAGACTTAATCTCCCCTTACCATGCATATGCTATGACCTTTGACAGCACCACTTTCACAACAATATGGCAGAACGAGGTGGAGATTTTCGCAAAAAAACTGACCGAACTGATAAGCTTACAGTCGAAGAAAAACATGGGAGTGAACACAAAATTATGTTAACAGGCCAGGATGGGGTGAGAAGAGGTGCAGTTGTGAATATAAATGCACAGACAGCAAACTTGGCAGTGAGATGTTGAACCATAGCTACTTCATCCCAATAGTGAAATTCTGATCTACAAAGTAGTTTTCTTATAAGGGGGAAAACATTATGTTAGATATCAAATCTTTCTCTCTTGCTTTGTCTCTTGTTTCTCAAATATTTAAAAAAATTATTTATGTATTTTTTTGGCTCTCACTCACTCTCTCTCTCTGTCTGTCTCTCTCTTTCTTTTCTTTTACATACTTTCTCTTACAGTAACTTAGACACTCTCTTTTTGTATGTCTGTTTGTCTGTCCTCCTTTCTGCCCCCTCTTCACAAGTTTTCTCCTACCCCCCCCCCCACCCCACCTCCCTTTCTCTCTCCCCCTCACTCCCTCTCAACTAGTCTTCCCCACCCCCTTTTCTCTCTTTACCCATGCGCGTGCAACACACACACACATCTGAAGCGCACCTTTAAGAGGGTTTTTCACACACACACACATAGACATCTAATATCCTCCTTTTTAGACATATGTAGATTTGTTAAAAATAGTGAGAAAACAAAAAGCATATGAACTGAGTACAGAGGGAAAAGATTTTTTTTTTAAATGGCAAACAAATGAAGAAAACAGCATGATTTAAAAAAAAAAAAAAGAAAAAAGTGGTTTCTTCTTCATGTCGAAAAATTGTGTCATAAAAATACTTGAAAATACTGTAACTCTGTGAAAACTACTGAGAATTGTCTTGAAAACACTGAAATCAGTAGTATGAGGGTATACAGGTCTGGCTTTGTCTGGTTGGTTCTTTTATATATCTCTCTTTTTTGTTTGTTGTTTAAAAAAAAAAATCTTTATAGATAAGTTGGTTAACATTTTACAAAGATATTATGGCAAGATTAAAAAAAAAAGTCTTTTTCTTTTAAGTTTGTTGCCTGTGTCTTTTGAAGACTGTACATTTAGGATTGTCATATTCATAGTTATCCTGGGTTCTGTCCTTGAAAATTTGTCTACAGTGTTGCATATTTGGAAACTTTGAATTGTTTAACCATTGTGAAGTAAGGTGTTCTCCACATCTGGTCTTAATAGATTTGGTTATTAGTACAAGAAAAGTTATTTTCCTCATTGATGAAAAATATGAGGTTTGATGGAGTGTGGACAGACAATAGTTTTTGGATAGTGAAGGCTGTGAGGAGGGCAGCCATAAAATGCCAGTAACCGGTAACACCTTAGCATGTGTTGCAGTTTCTTTGAGTATCTGTGGGAATAGTAGATTCACGTGGTACTGATGTATAGGGTTATTTGTTTTAGCATTAACTCTTTCGTCATGGCTGGCCGCTTTAGTGGGACAGTATTTCTTATTGCTGACTCCTGAGTTTCCAGTCCTACCTGAGTTTCCAGTCCTACCTGAGTTTCCAGAGAGAGTGCAAAAGGGGTTCTTGGGTTACTGTGTGTTTACCCTTTGAAGCTGAATAACAAATATGACATAAGGAAATGATGTGGCAATAAGAGTAGCATGGTTTTCTGAACTGGCTGTGTCACATAGGGATACAAAATAGTTGACAGTATTGTGTCACAAATAACAAACAAAACAATTACATGCAGACATACTGTTATTGAAGCTGACAGAATATGCTTGTGCTCACAGATGTGACTGCCTTTCATGTTACTGTCTTATACTGAATGGAATATCCAATCACACATATTGGTGTCCTTGTTGTCACTATGTAATGCCATCAAAGCACAAGAGCATTTCAAATTGTAAAGTCTGTTTCTATACAGTAGCACTGAGAAAGTTGTTGCGAGGATCACAAAAGCCAAGACTGAAGTAAACACATTACTCTTTTACCTGTTATGTAAATGTGCTCTGTGTGTTTGTCATCTTCTCCATTTTGTCACATATATATGTCACATGAAGGTAATACAGGTATGAAACACTTTGAAAAGGGGTGATAATTTATCATCAAATCATATTTACTTTGTTGGTTCAGATGAGTGCTGGCAAGTTTGCTATGTCTGTTCTTCAGTAAGTTCAAACAAATCAAAATCATCGTTACTATTCTCATTAGCTGTGTCTCCAGAAAACATATATGAATCTTCTACCTCCAGTTTTGAGAGTAAGAATGAAAGAATAATTGTGCAGTTTCCCATTGGGGTCAGAGAGGAGGGTAAGATTTTATGCATTTTTTTTTCCATAAAGAGAGAAATCTGGTCTTGATGATTGGAATAAGAGAAGGATAATGAAAAGTGCATGTGAAGCCAGCCATAGCAGGTCCAGTATACAGGAAACGATTGGTAAACGGCATCCACTTGCTTTCTACGACTTTCCCATGGAACAGGGAAAGTGCGTTTAGCTTTCATAAAAATAATCGGGGGTCTTATCTGTTGACACTGGACGGGTCAGGTGCCAGAGCAATCTGCCAACAGCTCTTAGTTGTTGGGTGGGAGTGTATAAAAGCTGGGGTTGTATCCCATTTATGTGGATGTATCATCGATGAAGTAAAGTGGCCAGCTGGCCTGAAAGGAGACCTGTGTGCTCCCCACAAAAGTGGCCAGTCGGGCTGAAAGATAGTAAGTAGGGACGAAAGAGTTAATTAATCAGTACTACCAAAAAAATTTTAAAAACAGAAGTTTGGGTATTAATAGTGTCTGTAAGTGGAGAAGGAAGAGGTGGAGCAGAGAGCCATCATATATTTTATGCTTCTCTTCACTCTTCACACAGCAGCAGCAGCAGCAGCAGCAGCGGGATAACAGCAAACAGTCTGGCATGACTTGGGCTACACATAGAGGGGACGCGACGATAGGAAGCGGCCAGCTGACTGATCGGCTGGCCCCTTCTCTTCTCGCCTCTCCCTCGCCATGCCCGCACAAGTAGTGGTCCAGACCCGGGCAGCGTAAGTACGGGAAGGCTGATTGGTGGTTTAGTTCATGACAAAAATAATGTCTTTGTCAATTTTTCTTAGGCCTGTTTGCTCCCCTCTATGGGTGGAACTTGGCTGACCTTCTTGATAGCTCTCAGTCCAATCTGTCACACTTAAGTTTTATCACCATATATTTTTGGGTGCTAATATGCCCCCCCCCCTCCCCCCTTTTTTTGTTGTTGTTTGTCTAAAAAAAAAAAAAGGGGAGGTATTTCTAATTTTCTTGCTGTAGCTTACACAAGAAAGCCCTTCACAAGAAAGTGACAGTTTGGGAGCATGTCAGAAGGTTCAGCAGCTCCTACCCCAAGTTGTGAGCGGCGGGTACCCCATTTTTCACACCACCTGGCCACCCGTAATGCTGACGGGCGGTGTCTGGCCACCCAACTTCATGCCGCTGTCATGTCGGACACTGTGCTGCTTTGCTGCTCCGGATTTGCTGTATTTGTTATATGTTTTGTGTGTTTTGTGAAACAAATGGCGCAACAGCTTTTAATATACTTTAAATAATAAATGAGTGTATGTTACTAAGGAATGGGGAGAGTGAGTGTGTGGCTGAAAGATGAAAAGCGTGCTTTGATATAAGCATAGACTTTATTGGAAACAGTTGCTGAAAGCAGACAGTAGAGCATAGCTTCAGAAACACTCTGAAGAATGTTGTTTTAGGGGGTTTCTTTGGCTAAAAAGTGTCGAAAGAGTGAGATAGGTATATTTTTAGGAATATGTGGCATATCTATGAAATGTTTGTTTTAAGAATGTTTATTTTGTGTGTGTGTATATATGTGTGTGTGTGTTTGTGTGATGGTAAGTATTAGCCAAGTTTTTGTTATGGTCTTTTGTGTCTTATTGGTGTGATGTCCCTCTTTACAATTTTTGTGTGTGTGTGTGGAAGAAATGTGCTTATCTTTCTTTCCTATTGACTGCCTTTTTTACAAGAGTGCTTTTTGTAATGTCTTTTGTCTCCTCGTGTTAAAAAAAGATGTTGCAGATCTTCGGAATTGGCTGGATATGAATGAATACTTCTCTTTTTATGTGGAATTTACAGATATGTGAAGAATCGATTGGTGAACCTATTGCTTGACACTTATACATCCTGGGTTTAGTATCTTGTCCTATATACGTCATTAGTGTAGTTTTTCTGAGGTGCAGCATCAGCTTAGCGTTGCCCTTTTGGTCAGTGGAGCTGTGACCCCATCTTCAATAAAAGAATGAAATATGTGCTGGAAGGTCATCATTTGATGGTGCAGTCGTTCTTGTTTTCTTAATGAATGGCTGAGCAAGGCATTGTACACCTTTTAAGAGGGTTATTCAGTTCTTGTCTGCCTGTCCCCACCTCCAACCCCTTTTTTATCTTGTATATTCTTAAATTTTTTGGGGAAAAATATTCATTTACTTATCCATGTTCAGGTCTTTCGTTTTTGAATGAAACAATCGGCTAAAAATGTATTCCATATTGATAAAAAATTTTGTCATTCGCAAAGGAAGGAATTTTCAGCTAAGTTCTAGATAAAAGATAATTTTGACTTTTAACTAGTAGTATGGTGTTTGAAATGTGCTGGTTGACACAATGATCAAAAGTTATCCAAGAAATGCTTGTTTTTCAGTATGTAGTTTTGTGTATGGTCTGTTTGTATATGTATACATAGTTGTGTTTGTGTTCCTTCATTATCTTCTTCCTTTTGACTGATTAAAAAAAAAAAGTGTAAATCTATGGTCACAAAACCTTGGCATGCATATATATAATTTCCAGCTGTATTTCAAGTTTTGTGTTGCTGGAAAGTTAAAAACAGATATTTATCAGTAAAACAGGTAAGTACAATGTTTGATAAAATAGTAAATTTGTGTGCTGAATGTATTGCTTTATACATGTATATCATTTTGATGTGTGCATTTTATATTTGCAGGGTAACATTGTGTTGACTTGTTTATTGCAGGTGAACAGTAAACCATAAATTTTGTCAACATTAGCATTGTTGTGAACCTCTGCAATAATTGTGCAGAACAAAAGATGATAATGTCGTGATATGTGTCCTCTTTTGTGTGCTAGTTTTCAACTGGAAAGGAAAATATAGTTAGTTGTGTGTTTGTGGGTGCGCGCGCGTGTGTGTGCGCACTGGGTGCACGTGCGTGTGCGCGCATGTGTGTGTGCGCACTTGCGCGCGCGCGTGTGTGTGTGTGTGCGCGTGCATGAGGGAATGAGGGAGCGTGAGTGCATGTATGCTCACACACATGCACAAACAGCTTATTTTTGACAGCATTTGCAGGGGATCTTTGCTGTTGTCAGATTGCTAATATGGGGATATATAAGTAATACACATTTTTAAAATATCAAAAGGGCATAGTCATATATGACAAAGGGGGGCTTGGTGTAGGGGAGGGTGGTGGCGGAAGAATTCCAGTTGATTCTAGGTTGAAGGGTTCTGGCTGCAGAAAATGTGCAGCAGTTGTCAGTAGATGCACAAAATGAAAAGGCAAAATAAAGGGGGCCTTATTGCTCACTATACAATAGGGCTGTGTGTGCCATTACAGCTGCTGTGCACTCTGCTTCACTGAACGGTAGATATGTTCAGTTATCTCAGCTGCAATGTGTATAATATAATTATAATTACTGAGGTGCTATTTCTGTTGATGTTTCTGACAGCGAGATTCAGCTTCAATAGAATTTTCACTTGAACACCATCACACTTTTATCTTTAAAAAAATGTAGTAAGTAATGTTAAGTTTCAGAGAGGAGATTAAAAAAAAAAAGTGAAAGAACAGGAATTTTTTTTGGGGAAAAATCTGTTAATAGCCAGAAGCACGCATCATTGCTTTTAGTGGTTACAGAGTTAGAAATTGATCATTCCACTATTTACTGTTCACATGTTCTTTGTTTCTGTATCATTAATCTTTCAGACGATGAATCACTTATGTGTGCTTGCTTTTTTCACCCCCTCCCCCTCTTTCCTGGGTTTTTTTTTTGGTGGGGGGAGGGGGAGGAAGGGCGTAATCATGATATTGAATGTAAGGATGAAGTGGGAAGCCACCTAACGGTTTAAGAAAGTGACAAGATCTTTATATGTTTTCGGTTCAGTCAAACTGGGAATCCAACTGAGTTTGATAAATTTTCAAGAACACAATGAATGAAGTATGCATGTACTAAGCATCAGAGAATAGCAAATGTAGGTATATGGAATCGTTGTGTCGCCTTGTTTTCTTTCATTCCAAAATGATTTGTATATATAAGATGAACTCAATGGCCAGAATGGACACTCATGCCTTTTAAAAGTTAGATCTTTTTTCAATCTGTGAAATATGAAAATAACTTCCAGCCCAATCTTTGTTGATCGCAATGTAGTGAAGCGCAAGCACGATTTTACCTTATATTTAATCACATATTCCGCAGTCACTTGATCATATTTGTGACCGTGAATGTTTGAAAGGCACAAAAAAACCCTGTCAGAAAATATGTTTTGTTTCTTGTTTGTGTTGTAACTGTCTCCCTAAACAATTTTTTCCCCCGTAAGTGTTTATCAAATAAATCTATTTCTATTTTACTGTAGTCTTTGTGAATGATTAGGTGTATACTGTACTCTAGGAATGTGTTCTGGCTTTGAAAGATGTTAAAATACAACGCAAATACACCGCACCCCTCCCTTTCGCTTAGCTTTTACTCAATATTTCCCATTCAACAATATATTTGTTTTGTTTTTGTCCTAGTCTAATTTCTTTAGAAAGTTTAACATCTACTCAATCACCAGACTTTTCCAGATTGCTGTGGGATTCAATTTGAAGTAGCAGTTCTGGAGATCGCACAGTACCAGATGTGATAAAGATGTAGAAAAGAATTGTATTTTGCTTGAAACGCAAGTGCAGTGCACCAGATTGTTGTGAATAACAAGGGTTTGCCTGTGATGAGATTGTTAACAAAAATTGTTATAAAAAAAAAGAAAAAAGACCATATATGAAATTATAAAGGGACTTACAAAAAAAGTCAAACTTTAGGAATTTAGTTGCAACAGCTTGAAAAATCTTCAAATTGCACTTGCAGGAGAGGTACCCTTTCTTCACCTGGATATTCCTACATGGATGGTCAGAATGATCAGAGGGATTGAAAGAGGAAGGGTGCGTGGTTAGGTTGCAGAGTTACCAGTTCTCTGATGCACATTGAACTTCATGTGTGATGGATTAACATGGCACTAACCCTCAACTTTGTGTTCCCAACAGATGTGGATGACATCAAGTTTGTGATCAACCTGGACTACCCCAACAACTCTGAGGACTATGTGCATCGAATCGGGCGCACAGGACGCAGCAACAACACTGGCACAGCCTACACTTTCTTCACCCCCAGCAATGCCAACAAGGCCAGTGACCTGATTGCTGTTCTGCAGGAGGCCAAGCAGGTTGTGAACCCAAAGCTCATCCAGCTGGCAGAGTCATCCCGCGGCTTTTCAGGTTAGTCTTGCGCTTACCGCTGTTCAGATGTATTCATGCAGTCCTATACATGTGTTGCAGAGGGTAATGTTCCTGATGGTGTTCTAGTTTCCATTCACTAGTAGCTCGGCTTTAACAAATATGACAGGTTATTCATTTGGAGGATAGCATGGTTTAATAAAATGTCTCAGCTCTTTACTATGTATAAGGTCAAAATGTCTTATCATGTTCAATTGTGTATAAGGTCTTCAAAGGATAATTTCATTTAAATACGCTCAGGGTTTTGTCTGTGCCATGTTGCAGACACTAGTTTTTCTTTTTAACTCTCTTGGTTCTGTCAGATATCTCTCTCTACTCATTTGTAAGGGCTTGTTGAAATGACAACAAAAACAGAAAAGTTAACGCAAGTCATCACCCAGACCTGCCATTCTTGCTACTATAAATTACGGCGCATAAGCGCGATTCACAAGTATATGTCCACTGATGCAACTTCCAAGCTTGTCACATCTCTCATTCTTTCACGTTTAGACTACTGTAATTCTCTTTTGGCTGGTCTACCAGCATCATCTATCCACTCTCTTCAACGCATACAAAACTGCAGTTCGACTGGTCCTAAGAAAGAAAAAAAATCTGAACACATCACTCCTCTTCTGTGATCTCTTCACTGGCTGCCTGTCTCACAAAGACTGGAGTATAAATAAGATCAATACCCTCTGTTTCAAATGTCTCCACAAATCTGCACCCTCTTATCTCTGTAACTGTCTTCACCTGTACACTCCATCCCGTTCCCTTCGTTCAGCTGCAGATACTTTGTGCTTTCGAACACCCAGATTCAAACAAACCACTGTCGGCCGTCGCTCTTTCTCTGTTTCTGGTCCATCCACTTGGAATGACCTCCCTCTTTCACTTCGCCAAAAGCCTTCATTTGATACCTTCAAATCCAGCCTCAAAACACACTTATTTCCTACCTGAGACTTTCCCCCTCATATCTGTCCCTAATTTTCAACATCTTTCACCTAAGTGTGTTTGCGAGTGTGTTTGTGTGTGTGTGTGCGTGTGTATGTGCGCGCGCATGGATTTGAAATCTGTTCTTCATTATGTTTAAGGCAATGTGTGGCACTAAATTTTACTTTTTACAATTGAAGAATCAAAATCTAGTTTTTGATGTTAACTTATAGTACTATGACTTCTAAGTTAAAAAATGTTATTTGTTTTATGTTAGTAAGCCATGTTGTCATGGAAACCAAGATAAACATCCGCCATCTTGGATTTTTTGGAAATCATTTTTCACCTATAAATCAATGTACATATGATTTTGCACAAAGTGCATAATGGATGTATTTACTATTTAAGAGACATTTTTCAAAACATTAATTCTTAATTTTTTATAAAATTTTTTCAAACATGGACATTATTATATGCGGTATATATGTAATTTGCTCTTATAACAGAAAAAATACTCAATATATGAACAAAAACTCTCTATAATAATGTCAGGAAGACAATAATGTGTAAGTGTGCCAAGTTTCATTAATTTCTGATAGACAGGTTTTGAGAATTTTTCGATTCCAAAATGCATGCCATGCAAAAAACCAAAACTGAGAAAACAGAGGAAAAAGAACACAAACATGTTCAGATCAATATTTATTACTCACAGCCTTGCTGGAAGGCTTCAATACACACAGCAAACCTTTCAGCAACAAGAATACACAGTCAGAACACCCTGTAGCAAAGCAGGGCCACTTTCCAGCTCCATCAGCTCCTCCTACCTCTTCAGTTTAGCAGCTCACAGAGTGTCACGCCTCTGGATCACACTGTCTGTCTGGTATCTGAGGCTGTTCTTCTCCCTCTTCTGCTGTCTGGATGCCCCCAGCCTCTTCATGTACACTCTTTTATCACATCCAAAACAACTGGCAGTGTCTTGGGTAGAATCAGGACCAAAATTGAACTCATGGATGGCTGTCAGAGTGCGAAGAGAATTTGCCGGTATGATGTGAACTTGTCCTTGGAATGACAAATTCCATGAGACTGTTCAAGCACTCCTTGAGTCTTGAAAGCACCACATCTTTGAAGCAGCTTCATATTTGTCAGTCTCTCATAGACAGGCATAAGGTAGATATGCTGCTTCTCACAGTTCAGGGGTGTTGTCAGCTCACTGAAGGTCTTGGCACCACCAGCTGACAGCAGCTCTGTGTATCACAGCTTGTTGCGCTCCATGGAGCACACTACAGGACTGCTTCAAATTCCATGTGTGCTCAAAAAGTGGATCAAGATACAGATCTAGTTATAGTTTCTTATTTTAGGAGCTGTGTGTGTGTGTATGTTATTTATTTATTTTATTTTTATTCTTTTATATTCAGGATAATGTGTGTGTGCATGCATGTGTGTGTGTTTAGGTATACATGTGCAAGTATCAGTGTGTGTGGGTTACTGTTAGTGTGTACAAGCATGGAGAGTATGCTGAACATCTATAATGAATTTGTTCAAACAAGTCACTTGAAAGCTGGCTTCCACTCCATTTGAACATATTCATTTCAGCCTGAATCCTTTTGTAAAAACTGTTCATTCATTCTAGCAGTTTTACCCAGTACTTATGTCCATACACACAGTAATGTTGTTTCTTTTTTTGTGGTCTTATTTGTATAATGACAGGTAGAAATAAAGAAAACTCACACACACACACACACACACACACACAAAAGAATTAAAACACACACTCTCTCTCTCTCTCTCTCTCTCTTCTCTCTCTCTCTCTCTCTCTCACACACACACACACTTTATAATTTAGATGCTACAGAAATATAATTTTAAAAAAAACACCCCAACTTACCAGTAAAATATATTAGCCTTGAGTTTTCCACCCCCTCTCTCAGTCAGGAAACATTCTATGCCCTCTACAGCTTACTTACTGTGAAACACTACACACATGATTACACAGAATAGCTAGTCCACGTGGTTTCTTTTCCTCTGTTCTGACACTAAAAGTGTGTTTACACTGGGAGTAACTTCAGCTCGTGACAGTTACCAGATGGCTCTGCACTGGCTGTTTCCAACTTTTTTTTCACACACTGCCTGATATGGTTCATGTTTGGGCCGAGTACGAGCTTTCTTAGACACCAAAACACCCTCAGTACGCTTTGATGTTGACAACGAAGCAGACGAACGGATTTCAGTTTTTGAACGATGTGCTGCTCGGTCAGACTCAGCACTGATTCTCAGCAATTCGTCCGTTTCCTTCAATGCTGTGCATTGTCGAGTAAATGCAAGGTGTTTTTCTCACCTCGGCTTGCATTTAGGAGCCATTCGAAGTGTTTATTTTTTCAAACGAGTCATTTTTCTGCTTGAAGCGGAGGCAAAAGCACGATGTAAACAACGGCCATTTGCAATGACATAAGCGTCACGTGACCCGATACAGCTAACCGGCTAGCTTGTTTTTGAATCGCTCTCTATATATGGAAGTTGCCGTGGATATGCTAATCGTCGAAAATGACGTATAGTTCGTTGTGAATGAGTTTTAGCAGTCAAAGCTCTTCGGAATAGTGTAGGGGAGATAATCTAGTTTCGTTTGGTGTGCGACATGCCGTAGTTTGTGAACGAGAAATGTCGGTTGCTAAGGCAAAAAGATCGGTATTTTCACGCATTTTTCGGAACAAATGAAAGCAAACTCGTTGGGTTAGGTTAGTAAAATCTCTTTTTTTTGCAAAAATACACCATTTTAATGAAATTTAATTATGGAATAGGAATATAGACATATTTTAGAGTGTAAATTTGGAAAAATCTAAAAATAGCCAAATTGACCCAAATTTAGCAAAATCTACTGCCGCACATTGCCTTAAGGAGATTTGCATGCGTGTAAATGATTTGAGTGCAAGCACTTCATTTTTGTTTTTTACAAGATTCAGCGCTATATAAATCCATATATTATTATTGTTAGTTAATGCACATTTATTTAGTTATTGTCAATGTCTTGATTTTCTGACCTTTGTATTTTAGCTTGAGGAAATGGGTAGACAGTAGCTGTGATTTCTTTTAAGTTAATGAGAAGCATCAATTCCTTTTACATTTATGAGATGCAATGAAGGGCAGAGTTTAACCATACCTAGGAAACACGCAATGACCACAGAAAAGGGTTATGATTGATGGCTTTCAATAGAGAAATAATCATGAATTGCTATTATTAGCTTATGTCGGCACACACATACGCACATGCACACACACATACATATGGACAGTCCCACATTCCAATCAAATGTTTTGTTCTAATCAGTAATGTGACAAAATACAGTTTTGAATGGATAGAGTTAATACCATTTTTATATTCACCATACATCTAAACTTTTTAAGACTATAGATTTGATCTTGAACTCGTTACCTTTTTTTTTCTTCTGAGGGTGGGGTTTTTGTCTTTCCTTTTTTCCTTTTTTGGACACACACAGAAAAGTCTTTTTTCATGAACACTTTTAGTGTTTAGTAGCATGTTAAAGCTGTATATAGTACTAGATCGGTGGATCGGTGGTCTAGAGGTAACGCGCCTGTCTAGAAAGCAAAAAGTCCGGGTCGGAAGTGTGCGGTGGTTCAAATCCCGTTTGGGCCCGAAACTTTCCCCCATCCATTAGACCATGAGTGGTGGTCTGGGCGCTAGTCTTTCGGATGAGACAATAAACCGAGGTCCCGTGTGTTGCACAAAATTATTCAGCGCACGTAAAAGAACCCACGGCAACAAAGGAGTTGTCCCTGGCAAAATTCTTAGAAAAAAGTCACTCTGATAGGGAAACAAATACAGATGCAGACCAAAAAAAAAAAAAAAAAAAAGAATGGGTGGCGCTGCTCTTGTGGCGACGCGCTCTCCCCGGGGAGAGCAGCCCGAATTTCACGCAGAGAAATCTCGTGACTAAAAGTGGTATAAAATAATATTAACAAAAAATAATAAATAGAGGTAGTGCAGGGCTTATTGTGCTTATTACTGATGATCAGTTTACCAGCACAGGTTTCTGTTCAGATGTTTGGGTTGTTTTTGGCCTTCTGTTCAGAAAAATGAACTTTTTGTCAGAGAAGAGCACTTGGACTTTTTGTAGCTTGTATCCAGAAATGCATCTTGTGAAGTCTTTATGAAAAAGCCTTATAGTGTGCACACTGTGTGGCTTGCTATTGTCAGTTTTGTCTTTGGTAGCTTACAGTAACCCCTATCAAAAGGAAACTATCCATGGTTAGCTTTTTCTAGATGGAAAACAACTAAAGAGTATTTGAAGGGTAGGAATTCTGTAATTGTTGAGTGGCATGTGTTTTGTTGGCCATTGTTGCTAGTATTAGGTTTTTTCATCAAAGTGTTCTGTGTGTTTTGTTTAGTGATGGGGTGATAGCAATAGGAATTTAATACATTTTTATGCTGTGTTCCAGGAGGTCGCCAGAGGTTCAGAGGAAGAGGCCGTGAAAAGGAGCAGCGCTTTTCCTCAAAAAGTGACCTGTCAGATTATAGAGATCGAGACAGAGAGAGAGACCGGGACAGGGACCGAGACAGGGACAGAGAGAGAGACCGTGAAGACAGAGATCGGGACAGAGATCGAAGGGAAAGTCGTCGTGATAGAGATGGAAGTCGCCGGTCACGCTTCAGTGATGTTGCATCTGCAGATAACCCTCCTTCCACTCTTCCTTCATTGATGGACATTAATACAAGTGGCACAGTTGCATCCAGTACTGCTGGCCAGCCCAAACCTCTGATGACCTCTGCCAACTTCCAGAACATGAGCAATGGAGTAGCCTCCCAGCATCCAAACTTCAGCAGTCAGACCCCAGGCAGCAATTTTAATGCCAGCCAGAATCAAAATTCGGGGAACTTTGGCAACCAGAATGGCAGAAATTTTAACAGTCAAGCTTCCGCAAACTTTGGCAGCACCCAAAGTTCTGCAACTTTCAGTGGTCCAAATGCAGGTGGATTTAGACCAGGCATGAGCACTAACTTTGGAGCTGGAGGAGACATGCCACCAAAGGGAGGACCTGGTTTTAACCAAGGTGTAGCTGGGAACAACTTTCAGCAGGGCAACAAGTTTGGAAGTCAAAATTCAGGACAGCAGCAGCAGCAGCAGCAAAACAACCCAGCGTCAAATTTCAACTGGATGAACTTTGGTGGCAACAAAGGGGGCAGCGGCAACACTTCTGGAGGCAGCATGGGACCACAGAGTGGCAGCATGGGACCACAAGGAGGCACTTTGGGCCCACAAGCAGGTAACCTTGGGCCGCTTGCAGGCAGCCTGGGCCCTCAGACTGGGAATATCAATTCTGCAGGGGGGAAGTCCGGTGCACAGAGTGGTATTCTGGGGCTGCAAGGTGGACAAATGAACCAGCAGAGTGGCATAGTAAATCCTGCCGGTACTCACCTGGGACAGCAGAACAGCAGCATAGGGCAGAGCAGTTTTGTCAGTGCAGGGGGTAATGTCTCGGCTCAGAGCGGTGGCATGGGTCCCCGAGGTCCTGCAGGAGCAGCTCCTCCCAACATGGGTCCCCGAGGCCCGCTTGGTCTGCCTCCTGGTCTGAACGCATTGGGATCCCAAGTACCATTCCCTGGCTTGATGACTATGACTGGAAGTGGAGCTGCTGCTGCGGCTGCTGTCAGTATAGGACAACGTCCTCCAGCTTCAACGGTGGGAGGTGGTGTGCCTCCTCCTCCTCCAGTCAACTCCATCAACAGCTCTGCCCAACAAAGTAGTAGCACCAGCTCTGCAAGTCAGGTTCCACCCCCACCCCCTGTGAACACCCAGGCCAACTCTGTAGGCCCCCGCGGAGCAGCACCAGGCTTTCAGAACACATTCAGTACAGTGATGCCCCATGGCATCAGTGGGATGGGATTCCCCCCACCCCCACCTGCCATTGGTTCCTTGATGCACCAGCAGTGGCAGCACATGCAGCAACCCCCCACTTTGGGCAAGATGTTTGCCCCTCCACCTCCTCCTCCTCCACAAGGGACCAAGGCTGCTGCCACGCAGCCTCCTCAACCACCACCAGGCGCTGTACCTCCACCTCCACCTCCACCTCCCAGTTACTGAGCAAAAGGCCTAGTCACCGCAGTACTTCTATTACAGACCCAAGTTCATCAGATATTTGTTTTTCCTTCACCACACATTTTCTCATTTTCCCTTCAAGTGTTGGATGCATGATCAGATAGATACTGAATCAATTATGGTTTTTAATGGAAGGTTTTCATTGTTTTGGGTGCTTTTTTGTTGTTGGTTTTTTTTGTTGCCTTTGTGTAGTTGAGGGTGGATTGGCTTTATGACTTTTAATTGATCAAATGAAAGGTTCCTTTTTTTGGTGGTTTTTATTCCATTTTGCACCAAATGTTAATTTCGGTTCTTTTCATAGTCCTTGTTTTTGGTTCAGATCCATGCTTGCACAAGCTCCCTCAGATGTAAAATTAATGCTAAAGCCATACTGAATGTGATTAAAATCTTGACATGTTAAGAAAAGGGTTTGTTGGGGCTGGGGTTTTTTGTGTGTGTGTAAAAGGAAAATCTTATCAATTTTGTCCACCATCCACAGGTTGTTCCATTTTCACCATGTCGGTAAAGTCATACATGTGCTTTTTTTGTGTGCTTTTTTTTGGGTGCTGTTTTGGTATGTGGACATTTCGTTTTCGCAGACAGTACATATTTGTGTTTGCAAACATTTACTGAGCCAGCCCAGGCGATGGGGTCTTTAATATTGTGACCTGTTGCCTTTGGTCTTATTTGTTGACACACAAAGATGATGTGGATGTCTTCATAGTAGATCAGCTCATACCTTGATTATGAAGGTCAGAACAAATCTTTGCCTTTTCCACTAGACACTGTCATGGTTTAAGTCATGGACTGTGCGAAACATTCATATGGAAGCCCAAATGTATGTACCCAATTAGCAGTGTACATTTTAACTCTCTACTGATTGAAATAGCTGAAAAGTATGCTCCTGCCTGTGAGTTCACAAATCTTGTTGCATACAGCAATGACATTTTCTCCTATTCCCATGAGTTTCAGATATGAATGGTTTAACAGCATGTCTGAGAAAGTTTTCTACTCTGTTGCAATATAACAGTTGTACCTTTTATTAGAGTCATGTTGTGGTGTGCCATGACATTTGAAGTGTATTTGACTGAGTATATGCATTTTCCATATTTCAAATGAGGAAAAAACCAGAATAGCACAGTAGTTAGCTTAGGAGTCATGATCTGAAAGGTATTTCAGTTGGAGCTGTCCATTGTTTTCCCCTAGAAACAAGTGTTTTGGATGAAAATGTAAAGTGGGATCTCATCTCGTAAGTGAAGGCATGCATGCCTGACTTGCACACACACACAAAGGCAGTCTGTAATGGAAGAGAAGGAGGTAAGTTATGTTGGTGGTATGGATGACACAAATGCCAACAGATATCCTAGGCATCTTGAGTGCATTGAGTTACACTGTTTTGAAGCATCCACCAAGCAACCAATGTGGTGTAGTCAGTTGTGAATATGGAATGTTCCATTCACTCTGACATCTTTGGAAAGCTAAAATATGAGGAATAGAACCTATACACCATCAGTGAGGCATCTCTGATCCTTTTTTTCTGGTTAAAAAAAAAAGTGGTCTTTTGTGATATAATAAATCGTGTATCATTTTGAAATGCAATGTTTGTTTCCATGGTTTTGTAAAGTAAGTACTACTGTATTTTTATTTTTTGGGTGTAAACTGTGATGCAGTGAAAGAAAAAAAAGTTTTATGGTCTTCACATTTTTATGTTTTTCCTGGCTTTTTTTTTATAATTTTTTTTTTTTAGTGGAGTGTTGGGAGAGAGTCGGTCTTTAAAAAGCTGCCCATTGCTGTCATAAAATGGAAATACTGTTGTGAAAGATATCCTTGGCCATTTATTTTCATTAAAAGGTAAGTAGAATAATTTTTGGTGTCTTCGTCTTTGTGCATGAAAGAAGTGCTGAAGAAAGATGTAAATCACTCAAGCCAAGAAAGCGTCTTCAGGTCTTGTTGATTGACCAGTACTGAATAGATCTAAATTTGCTTGGTCAATATGGCCTTCATCTTGCATGTTCCATGTTCAGACCAAGGAAGGAAATTTAAAAAGACTACACCATCTACACCATTATTTTTAGTGGAAACTCAAAAGAAGGGTCACACAGTGTAGCTATCATGTCAGATAAGCACTATTCAGCTTGCTTAAAAAGCTACAATCCCTCGAGTCGGAATGCGGCTACCTTAATGGTGGGCAAAAGCCGTTACATGTCTACACAAAAATCTCGCCATTGGTGAACCACAGAGCTTTAGTTGAACAAAAAGAACCCCCCACACAAAACAACAAAAAACCCAAGAAAAAAGGCTTCAACATCAGTGACAGAATGCTCATGATCAAGCTATGCAAAGCCAGTCCCCATCAACATTATTCAGATAAAATGCGCCAACATTGAACAGCTCACATGAAGATAGGGAACTATTCTCCATCAACATTGTTAAGATATAATGCACCAACATTGAACAGCTCACATGAAGCTATAGAACTATTCTCCATCAACATTATTCAGATATAATGCACCATTGAACAGGTCACATAAAGATAAAGATAACTATTTTATAATGACCTGCAGATAGCCAAAGACAAATACCTGGCAGGGAAGTCTGCATAATCGGTGGAGACTTCCAACGCTAAAAGAAAAGACATGAATGTGGCATTGGACCTTTCAGCCATGGCTCAAGAAATGACTGGAGATACACTTGCTGTCTTCTGCCAAGCAATGTAATCATTACAAACACTTAAGTTTCTTTAAGCACCCGGACAGGAGATACACATGGATCACACCACTAGATCAAAGCTGCCATCAGATTGATTATATACTAATTGATACAATTTGGCAAACATCACATTTTTAATGCCAGAACAAGACCACAGGGGCAGATAGCGACTTGGATCACTTGCTTGTGTCCAAGAAGATAAGATTAAAAGCAAACAGACATGAACACCTGGACCCTGCAAATATAATCTGGACAAGCTACTTTACACAAGCGTAAAGTGCTTATGAAATTGAAATGATCGTTTTGAATCCGTTCTAAAAAAAAAAAAGGTCTAAAAATGAGGCTCCACCAGAACAGATCTGGAATGGAGAAAATGTGCACAGACGCTGCCCAGAAAAACTTGGGAAAGAAGGAAAATATTCCAAACCCTTTATTAGAGACAAAGTTGTCATAAAAATTAGCAAGAGAAAAGCTAGATAAGAAAAAAGATGACTGAGATATGTTGGGCATACAAGTAGAAATGTACAGACAAACCTGATGACGACACTTCTCCAAGGTAAGGTCGAGGACAGAAGGAAAAGAGGCAGACCGCCAACATCACTGAGATCATAGAACTCGGCAGAGACAAAGAAAGATGCGAACCCTGGTGGCATTGCGTGGAGCTCCTACTGACAACGACAACAATGGAGATAGTTGAGTTGTAATGTTTTTGTCCTGAAACACTAGACTGAAGGATCAATCCACACACAGCAGTACCATGGGGAAAAGGCTGAGGAAGGTTAAGTGAGGTGGGCTAGGATGATGAGGGAAAGATGCGCATGTTTTTGTTACTGGCTGTATTTCTCCATCTTGAGCTAACTGCCAGATGGCAAACCACAGAATTATTGAGTAATGAACAACCTTACACACACACACATGCACACGCAAAGCTGAGCATGCCATCTGCAGCTTGCAGGGGGAAGGGCTCCACCAGGTTAAATTAGCAAGACGTCCAACACTGGATGACAGTTTTGGTGGGATGCCCCTTGCCTATGACCTCTTGGAGTTCAGGTAGAAGAAAAGAAAAGACTAATCACAGAGCAGTGGTGGAGGAAGTGTTGAGTTTCATCTTGTCACAATGGAAGTTAGTCTTGACTTCATGCGTTAACATAATTACATGCACTAACATAGCTACAACTGTTTGTACAAGAATCAATTAGCTATGTTGTCTATACTGCTGTGGATTACACCTGTTGATGAACTGTAACATAAGTCTGTCATCACTGTTTATCGACTGCGGAGCCTGGGTCCTTTACATCCTAAAGATTGCCAAGGAGTAGAAAGTTTGACATTCACACTTCTGCTTGCTATGGGGACCATTTGGTCAAGGATCATTTTCTGTAGTTCTTCAGTGTTGTACGTTTCAGACAGTTACTGGATTCACACATTAAATTTGCTAGTAATTTCAGAAAAGCATTTACATTCATCTTGGAAGTCATCAATGTACCAAACTCGCTTTTTTCTTGATGTTACAATACTGATGTCAGGTGGGTGATGTTTGTATAACTGCCAAACTGCAATTCACAACATAATAGACATTGTAACAGATTGATGCATCTGGGGTTTTTTGGGGTTAAAAAAAAAAGTGCTTTGACTCCATAGATCTCCAATTTTTGGTCACTGCTGACACTTCACTGTTCCCTTGCTTTGGAATTTGGAAAATTTCATCCATGTGATTCCCCTCTAGTGGAACATGTGGTAAGCCTACTTTGAAACTAAAGACATTTTTAAAACAGCAGCTGACACTTTCCTTTCTCATCAGCTTCTGTTCACATTGCTGTCTCAAATATCTATTCACCATTTTCTGAAAAGAATTCCTTTGGAGCTCCACTCAAAGATAGACTTTCACCAATGATTTGCATGCAAAAAATATCCACAGAAAAGGTTAGGCAGACCTTGAATTGAGTTGGAGGATCTGAAACCCTGAGTATGCTGTAAGAGAAGAATGACTATGTTTCATGTATATTTTCCATGCATACCCTACAGACCTGTTTATTTCAGTTTGCTGTCAACACACCAAAAAAAACAAACTGCTGGGTTTTCCATGAACATGTGAGGGATACTCAAGGGAGAGAGCAGAAAAATCTTGTTGAATGAGAGGCAGACAGACACACTTCTCATCTGTATTATTTTCTGTGTGGTTCATCCACAAAAGCGCTTGATAAAAAGAAAGAATATATTGTTCATGAAAATAATTTATTTTTGTAAGAAAGAAGAAAATCTGGATGCAGTTTAGTGTGGTAGGGAGGGGTGCAGTTATACCAAAAAACAACAACAAAAAAACCCAAAGAAAAAACAAACATGAAGAAAATGACAGCAACAAAAATGCAAGCACAAATAATCATCCATTATCTTTAAAATTTGAACAGCCAATCCAAGTTTCAATTTAGTATTCTCAAGTACAAAAACATTAATTGATAGATACTGATGCATGCACACAGCAAGCTTATTACACACAACAAACAGTAAATGTACACATGATGACAGATCAATTCCATGCTAATATTTACAAAGTGAGCATATTTTAGAATTGTAAAAAAAGATCACTGTACATATCACAGATCTGGGTATGAAGTGTTAACAGTTTGAAATGGGTATGAATTTTCTTCACAAAAATTCAAGTTTGTGATACTCTTACACAAAGAAAAATAAAGACTGTAATGGTGAAACCCAGCACATCCTTCTTTGGTCAACATATTTCTGTTTAATCATTCATACATTTGAATGTTGAAAAACAGACAACACATTTTCATTCCAGCCATTAGTTTTCTAAGTATGCAAACCTGACTCTCAAAGAGCACATGAGATAGAAAGAAGGGCAAGATGTTTCATGTAATCAAGATTTTTTCGACTGACAAAACAGATTTTTAAATGATGGGATGCATGCACATGCTCTCTCTCTCTCTCTCTCTCTCTCTCTCTCTCTCTCTCTCTCTCTTCTCTCTCTCTCTCTCTCTCTCTCTCTCTCACACACACACACACATTCTCTTTTTAAGAAATGTCATCAGTAGAAAAATGCCTGTAAACCATCACAACTAAATCCTGGACTGTTTGACAAAATGATGAAACCAACTAAACACTGATAGGATGAGAAGAACAGAAATGAACATACAGAAACGGTTTTCTAAGGGAGGGCATGCCATGGCAGGACATCACATTCTTTCCTCTTCAAGCATAATTATGAAAGAGTCTTCTAAGAGACTGGGTACAGAAAGGCAGTTTAGGCTTTGCTGTTGCAATTTTTTTGTCTTCTATTTTTCATATTATCCCCCCCCCCCCCCCCCCACTCCCCCTTCATATTATGTTGTTTATGACCCATCTCCAAAGTCAGAATGCAGCTACCTTCATGGTGGGCAAAAGCCGTCCCATAGGCAAAACCTCACTATTAGTGACTATCAGAGCTCTAGCACTATTAGTGACTATCAGAGCTCTAGCTGAGGAAAGAAAAAAAAATGGATACAGATTACTGTTACTCTGGCTAGAAGCTCACAAAGCAAACTGCTTTAAATCCATATCAAGGATGGAAACAGGACAGCTGAATAAGTAGGCATAGCAAAATTCAGAGATTATAATTATAGCCTTACCAGTTTTCCCCCATTTGATGAAACCACAAACATTAATAACAACATCACGAGAAATGATCCACACAAAAATATGCATCAAGGTACACCGCACTGCAAAAGGAAGGTCTACCTCCGAGCAATCATAATTCTAGGTACAAACAAATGTAATACAAAAAATAATAAAAATGTTGGTGTGCAGTCATTGAACCAAATTTTCTAGTTAATCAAAAGATAGGGAAATCAATGATTGAAATTGATCACTCAGTCATAAGGATCAAAACCTTACTGGCCCTGAAAGCCATATCTTGTTGAAGGTCAAAACCTAAATCAAATTTGTAAAACCATCTCAGTTTAAAAAAAAAAACGCACAAAGATTACAAGAGAAAATCTACCAATTGTGTAGTTTTATGTCTCAATGCGGAGCCCATTATATCTGAGGGGTCACACAGGGGAATTGCCAGATGGGGAAAAAACCACAATAGAAAAATCTTCAGCATTACAATGCCTTGTGAGAAGAAGAAAAAAAAAGCCCCTCCCCCCTCCCCCCACTTTGATAATTATGACACTTATAATTATTAGCAAAAAGTTAAAATTGAAAAATGTTAGTCAATCCATCATTTTGTTTATAGTCATGGTAAAACATTATGGAACACGGTCTTCAGGGATCTGTTTTAAAATGCTTTAGGTTATAATTATGCCCTGAAATCTGGACACTTGAGAAGCAGATATTTGATTTGGGTGCCTGTATCTGACGGAAACACCAAGGAATTTGGTAGCTATTGAACCTGCTTGAAGCAGAACAAGGGAGAGGTACAGAAAGAATGGAACAGACAACTTGCGAGATATAACAGATAAACAGAAAAGAAAAGAGGGATACAGTTAGAGCAGCAGATTGACTAGCACAGTAGGAGTATTAATTATTACCTGTATCACCTTGGTCAGAAAAACAGACCTTGGTGTGACAAAGGGAGAGAAACATCCACTGATCAAAATGAAGGGCGCCATGATTTGTCATAATTGCCTGTTATCTATTTACAGCATTGGACGGATTTTCTTCAGCAGCAGATCTTTTTGGTAGTTCACATACAGACACAAATATTTTACGTGGAGGTTGTGTGAAAAGGGTAGCATTAACTTTGAAATATGAATGTAAAAAAGCAAATCCTGACACTTGCAGCAAGATGATAAGGTGGGTTGGGTATTGCTCATAATTTAGGAAACAAAGTTTTGATTCAACTTAACTTTTTAAAGTGACACTGTCCATATTTGAACAGTAAATGGAAATTTCTTGATCACTGTAATATGGTCCAAGGTATGGTTCTGACTCCCACAGAACAGTAACAGGTGAACATTTAGGCTAGGCCCCTTGATCCTAAAACATGAATTGATGATAATCAGAATTCACAGACTTGTTCTTTTGGACAATGATCGGTTGCACATTCACCTAATCATCTTTTAAACTGATGATTATTTTAGATTTGATCAGCATAGTGTATGGATACCTGTAAGGAACAAGCAACTTTATTGGGTAAATTATTTTAAAGCACAGAGTAACTGAGCCGTGAAATAAAGCTAAATGGAAAAAAAAATTACTGGAGAATACACAAGTAACAATGAGATTAACATCCCCCCCACACACAATGTGCATAATATTATTGATCAATACTAACAGAACACATACAATATGTTGAAATACGGGAAGAAACCAGGTGCATCACATACATAATATTGTGGTGAAGTAAACAGAACAGTGCATAAATAAATCTGAGCATTTCTCATTGTCTTGACTGACATGTCGCTATGAATTACAGAGAACGTTTGTTGTCCCCAGAACTGACAGAAGGAAAGAAATTGTGTGTGTATGATGTAACAGTGATTCATCTCACACAATAGGCCTATACCGACAGCAACCTCTTTTTTAGACTAACTTCGAGGCATAATCAGAATACTGAAATCAGTATCTGATCATACAGCAGTAGGCTATTAACATAGCGTCAGTACAGTTTATATAAACTGATTCAGGGGAATGAGGAAGTGCAGACTGTTTTGCATTTTTTGGTGCTCCTGTTCCTGTAACCACTACCGACTGGATAAACTGGATCATGATACAATTCTTAGCATAGGTAGGCCAGTGCTGTAAACACACGTAAGATAAAGCGTTGCCATCTTTTAAAAAATTTTAATTTTTTATAAAGCAGAGCAGCATAAGCAGTATATTCTGGTAATTATTTGTTCGTGCTGCTGGTAAATATTTAATCAAGGTGAACAAAATATTTATCTGATAAGAGAGAAAGCGATCTATGTAGATAAAAAGTTAAGGACATTTGAGACGTAGTTATGAAGTTTGGGAGAAGAGTCAGGGTAACTATCACCTTAGGTGTCTGACAATGTTTCAGGGATGTGGGTTGAATGAAAATAATACTGTTTTCTGTGAAAGATGTTTTTCTGATGTGTCATGGGTCAGACAACTCAGAATTAGGAAAGTTGTTGCCCCTGAAAGGTGTTTTTTCTTGTTCTATCATTGTAAAGTCTGTGGCATCATGTTGTTGTAGCTATGAGGTGCTTCTCTGTTATGCCAGATTGTGAGTTAAGTTGATACCGTTGTTCCTGTAAGATACCTCTCGGTTGTTTGCCTCTGATTAACAATCACTGAGTGATGTTGTCTTTAAAAGGTGTTTGGCTGTGTTAATTTGTTGTTTCTGAGAGATATAATTCAGTTAATTGCCATGGATTAACAATGATGAAGTGACATTGTCTTTAAACGATACTTGGCTATCCTGTGGGTTAACAGTTACTGACATTGTTGCCTTCAGGATGTTTTTTCTATGATATGTTTGTTACTGAGTCGTCGTGAACTGTATTGTGACATTTGTACAGTCAAGAGACATATATTTGTCAGAGCGTAGGGTCCATGTAAACCAGCCCTTGTAATGAGGATGGCGGACGTTTCATTGTGCGGCACCCCTCCATCACACAAAGCCTCTTTTAAACACTGTTTTCATTATCTATATTGCTATCATCATTCTTTGTTCAATCGCCTAATTCAAACAGACTTGGGGGAGATCTTTTAAAGGGAAGCTGAAATTCAAACTACAGTATTTCATATCGGCCTATGATTTACACCAGATGGCTTGATGACATCCCTAAGATGTAGACGAAGTGGCCTGACATGGCACAGGGAGGCAGAAGACAGGAACGGATGGAGGGAGGGCTGCCACAGAGGGCTGGCTGCATCCTGCTGTAGATGGACAACGGCTAGATGGGTTTTTGGTTGGTGGTTATGATTTTTGTGCAATTTGCCGACGTCTCCCCCCCCCCCCCCCCCCCACCCCCCTGAATCTTTTAGGTGGGTTGATTTCAAAAGACATGTATGATCTGCTTACCTATTACCTTTGAAGATTAAAAATTATTTGATTTTAAGTGATTTGATTTGATGACTAACGTGAGTGTACGATGAGAAAAAGGCTACATACTCGTATATTTCTTTTTCAGCTCCATTTACATGGCCTTTGTGAACAATTCCAGTAAATCCAATTTGTTTTTAAATTTTTTTTTATTTCGAAGATAGCAAGTATCTCATCATGATTGTCTAACAATTAATCTGTATTTTTTTGTTGAGACTGATCATCCAGTCTTCAGTTGTACAGCATGACTTAACAATGTAAACCTTAACAAACAGCATGTTGCCAAACAACTCACCATGAACAAGGAAATACCAACCTCGTATTGAAAAAGTGAACAGGACAGAGTACAACATCATTACACTAGGAGTTACTTATCTTTTAAATTAAATTTTTTTTAATAACAGATGACTGATAAATATTGAGCAAGAACACAGACCATTTTGATCATGACCCAGAATAAAAAACCAAAACAACTCACACTTAAAAACACACAAAAATAATTAAAGTGTACTGCATATCATGGTAAGAACTACACAACATGATCAGCTCCTCTCCACACTGAAGTAGATGAATGATTTCAGATTTGAGAGGAACTGCAGCAGCAAAAGTTCAGGCTTTGTCTCTCTTTTGTGCAAAATGGATTAGAATGACTTGTCATTCCATCAAACTGTTGGTTTAAATACATACAATATAAAAACCAAAGAAAACAGAGCGATTGCAGCCAGTTCTGAGCGTTAGAGGGGTCAGGCTTCGGTCTCTTGCCGTAAGGATTTGGCAGACCTTTTCCGTGTATGCGTTTGCGGTTGCTGCTGCTGCTGTTGTTGTTGTTGTTGATGTTGCTGCTGCTGCTGCTGCTGCTGCTGCTGCCCCTGCTTGGTCTTTTGAATGTTTTCGTTGTAGCTGAATGGTTGGAAACAGAACGCCTGCCAAACAGAAACACATAGAAGATGGTCATCAATGGATGGTGTGGCCTTTACGTGAACTATTAAAAAGTTAACATTTTGCATACAGAGACGTGAAGCAGTTAATGCAAATCTTACATCACGATTGAGTGTTATAAATATCTTACTAGTTTCTTTCCATGACGGCTTAAAAAATTATGCATTGTTCTGGTCCTAGTGTCAACAAAATCGTAATGGGTTCTATAAAAATTATATCTGACTTGAAGGCATTTGTATTTTTTTATGACTTTGTTCTTGATATTTTGTATAAATTTGATTTAGAATTAGACTTATTAAAAAAAACAACCACTATAGTTATTCACTCATAAGCAAAGACATGCAATGCATAGAGGAGGGCACTGAATCTACTGTTTCGTGAGTTAGTGTGTACATCTGCTCTCTTTATTATTTGGTTCATAAACACTGAAGTAAATATATAGGAATATAAATCTTGATATGACAAGAGATTAAAGTCAAATGACACACTTACAGACACATTTATACACGCAGTTGGATCGAGGCAGAGACTGAATTCGTTATAGGGATCAGAATTCAAACAATTAGTCTATATAGTGATAATAGATTAGTTTAACACATAAAAACTAGAAAAAAAATATTGGTAGGCCTAACTGCAAACAAGAAAAAGGAACTGAGATTATCATAGCCCCTTCACCACTACCCCATGCCCCCAACAAACTTCAGATTAGAACATGGTGTAGCCTACCAAAAGTCTATACTATAACTAATGTGTAAACAACAAAAATCAAACTTTGTAGGTGCACCCATACCGTCAGACATAATATCATACACGCATATAATTCTTACATGCACATGAATACAGAAATAATGACCCAGTCCACAAATATACGAAAAAAAGCAAAAGCCACGCAAAATGTGTTAGAATCAAAGTCACTGTCCAAATCTGTTGACACAGCACTGCATTCTACAAGGAAGAGCTACACAAAGCAGGCACTAGTTATCAGGGCGTTTTGTTAGTGGAGTACCCCTGGCCCAGTCTGTGGGGGGTTAGGGATGATCAGAGAAGGGAAGTCTACTCTGGTGAATCATTACCCACAAACGGAGCTACGACGCAGTGCTGCAGACCTCAACAGAAGTGGATGATGGTGACTGACATCCTTGCTGGGTAGGCTACTTTTGAGGGGACAGGACAGAGACAGATGCAATATCCCTGTCTGGAATGTCTTGTGTAAACTAAAATTATGTGAACGCTGACTGCATTTCAACAACTGTCAAGAGCTTACTAAAGAGCAGGCCTGAAGATGGATGCACACAGGAAAGAAACATTTCGGAACAGATTAATGGTCAGTTGGATCAGAAAGCACCAGAGTTCGAGGAGAGAGGACAGGAGAAGATACAATTTCAATGTTTGGAAGATCTTGTATTGACTGTCAGTGCAACTGAGCTCGCTGCACTCAACTATCCATAGTCTCTGCTAGATGGTGGGTTTGAAGATGGATGAACAGAGAAAAAAGGTTTGTATCAAGTCGTCAAGTTGATTAGAAAGCACTAGATGAGATGTAAATGGCAGAGAAGAAGGAAAGCGAAGGAATATAAAAGGTAAAGGTGTCCCATAACCTATAAGGTCGTAGGGGAGCGAGGCGTCAGAGACCTCACTTCTCTAGGGGCCAGCATATGGAGGGCGGCGCCCATCTCCTCTCCCTCGCTACTTTACCTTCCCTAACTCTAAAGAGGCAGGTAACCATTTACAGCTCACTGCACACAACTATCCATAGTCTTTGCTAGATGGTGGGTTTGAAGATGGGTGAACAGAGAAAAAAGGTTTGTATAAAATCAAGCTGGGTGAACTGGGGGACTGTACTGAAACCAAGGCACGCAAATAGTCACCCATCCAACTGGTAACCACGCTTGATGCTGCTTAACCTTGGCTGGTGGAAAGCGAGGGCTCCAACCACTGAGTTATCCCGTCCCTGAAGGCAGCTTATAGGCAGCTTATAAAGATCTTGGTAGCATCGATCAAAACGCGCAATGTGTTTGAGCTTTATCTTCTGAATTTTTGGAATGAGTCATGGACAATGTCAAAGTAGTCCAGCCCTTGGATGGAAGTAGTCATCCCCGATAAATGGGAAACTTCCGTGCCACAGTTTACAATTCTTATTGTTGCAGAAAGGTTATTCAAACCAAACACCATTTTTATTGACATGGTAGGTTTGGTATGAGTCCACGATGACTGTCCTGCTGGTTGTGTTTTTGATAAATGTTGATAGAACCCAGGACTATCATTTGCCCCACTGAAGGACTTGACAGGTAACGCCTGTGTTGTGAGAAGAGAAAGTCATTAAAAAGCTTTGAAGATCTTGTCCAAAGAACAATGAATGACTGAAAATGAGCTTCCATGGTTTGCAGATACCGGCAAAAGGTAACTACAGAAAAAAAGAAGAAACTGTGTCTCGGAGAACACAAACACAGGTGATTATAACTCTAATCTTAATTCAAGTTACTACTGTTAACTCTACACAAAGTCGAGTTATTCAGAAAAAAAGAGACAAACTCTACACCCCTGGAATCCTCTTACCAATGGCAGAAGAGAGACAGAGATAGAGACAGCCACTGCACAACTGAGAAACTACAGCATGAGAACTGTTCAGAACAGCCTGGTGCTTTTCTGAAAACGCAGCCCAGGCAGCTGACCAATGACCTCAGTGTCGTTGCCTGCGCTGGAAGGTCGAAGATTGTTCTTGAGGCTGTGGATGCTGCTCTTTCGCAAGTCCCTGGGAGGGCGAGGAAAATCTTGAGGAGAGCCATACTCTTGGAGAGAGTCTGAGAACCTCCCATAGCCGCCCTTTCTTGCAGAAGATTGGTCAGTCACAGAAGCTTGCTCCTGGATGGACTGGGATGGGCTCTGTGATTCAGACTCATTTCTCAGATGACTGACATACTGCTCTTCAGATTCTCTCGGCACAGAACTTTCATTGTCGCTAGTCTGGACATCAGAATTGGAGGTTTCCTCCTCGCAGTTTTGTAAGTCTGGAATCAAAGAGCGGGAGTTTCTACGACCTGCGGCGCCATTCTCAACAGGTGTCAGATCAGCTCTGGGAGACTCTTTCCGCCGCTTCAGCCCAACATTGCCGCTCTGATGAAGCTTTCTGTCAGCCAGTGACTGGCCAGCTTCCTTGTCAGAAGGCGAGGACACAACAGAGACGCGAGGGCGAGAGGGAGAAGGAGAATCAGGAGATGAAACCAGTGTCAAAGCAGGCAGGACAGAAAAGACAGAAGGAGAAGGAAAGACAGGAGAGGATGGAGCACACACGGGAGGGGAGGGAAGTCGTACAGAGGGTTCAGACTTTCGACGGGAAGCACGTGCAGAAGAGAAAACAGACAAGGTGTTACAGTCAGGGGAGATTTGTTTCAGTCCAGAGTTAGAGGGGGTCATAGAGAAAGGGTGCGGGGTGGGGAGGGTGCCGGTGGAGGGGATGGAGCCTCGGAAGCGCGGCTGGTGAGACTGGGAGGCAAACTGCTTGCATCTTGGGGAGGCGAAGTTGATGAGAACAAACAGCTGAAAAAAGGCAACAGAACACATCAAGTGCATGGCATGTCATTACAGGACATCCACCAAAATAAAATATATCAACGTGCATTGTTTGGACAACATGAAAACAACACAAAAGAAAGCCACCAACTGAAAGAACCAAACAACAAACAAACAGTACAACACAAAAGAGAGGGAGGAAACCATGCTGACATCCAGTTAGGTCCCTTGTTTCTGTACTTTCACAAGTGCAATTCTAGATTCCGATCCTGGCTTATGTCTTATATCTCTTTAATCAAACAGGATTGATAAAAAAGTGACGGATGTTTAAAAGGAACCACTCAAACATTAAAAGGGAAAACCTATGACCTCATTGTCTTAACTTGCTTATTATTTGGACCTTCTTTGTCTTCAGAATTGGTTTCTCGATTTTAATGATCAATTTGCTTTCTTTAAAAAAAAATCTTTGATGTTATGTCTTTGGTGACGTACAAGTTTGGCTGTTCTCACACTACTTATTCCGATCTTGCCATGGTACCACAGCCATATCCAGGCCCTGGTTGGTGTCATGTAGCGTCTTCAGAGTCAGTATTGGAGTCTGCTGGGACATGGTATATGATCAGTGTTGGGCCTCTGTGAGGCAACCAACCAGAGGGCTCTGCACTGTTGCTGAGTCACTTTGGAGGTGTTCAGTTATGGTTATGCTTGTTCTGACTGATTCAACATCAGGAAGACATCACCTACTAAGACCCACACTCATGACAGTTTTGCTGCAGAGCCAAAACCAAGCGAGACCATCATCTGGAGTAATGCCTATAATTGATGTCCCTCCAAATATTGTTCGCCATAAATTTTCAGACCCCGAAGGTTTTAACAAACTCACTGCAGGTACGGGAGTGCTAAGACTGAGATCAGTATGACATCAGAGCACCAAAGACATATTCCTTTTCAGTGTGGCGTAATAGTCCATCGTGAAGAGGATGCTGTAAAGATGAGTTCTATGGATGTGCACCAGCTTGAAATTGCTTGTTCTACGCTTCCTATCATACCTTGAGGCGTCAACCAGGCTCGAGAAACACAGGTAAGTGAGGGTCAAATACTTTGAGCAACTCTCAAAATCGCATCTGCTGAGTGGATGATGCTCGACTGGCTGTGTGGTCTCAGTCTTCTCCATAATTATGCCCATAGCAAACTCCCTTTGGACGAAGTTGGCAGCAGTCTAGAAAAGAATGCCTCTAAGGGGATTCCAGCCCACAACTCTCCAGCCATGAATGCAACGTAGCTGGTATCCACCACTGCACTTTGGCCGCTGGTATTTAGGACGGTTTTTGATTGACAAATGTTTACAATGTAAATCTAAATCAGGGTAGCCTATATTATATTGCAGCCTCAGCGATCCTGGCCTAGCAATTCTAAGGTCCTTAAGTGTCCCTAAACCCACAGGCCTGTCTGATTTGATACTGTTGATACATGCACAACAATGATCGCCAGTTCGCAAAAGAGATCGATCATCGCTCTTGAAGTTATTTAGGACTGCCATTCACCATGAAAATCTCCACTTTACCGAGGAACCACACACACACACACACACACACACACACACACACACACACACACACACATATATATAATATATATATATAAAATATATATATAGATCTACACACAAACACACAGAGATATAATTACATATATCATATATATATATATATCACACAGTATATTACATAACAAATACACTCGTGCAGCACATCAAAACAACAGCCCACAACGACATCCCTCTTACTTTATCTGTGGCTAGCAAAGGGAACTCTGCCGTGGGGTTGGTGATGACATAACGCTTGGAGGACGGGCTTTTGGCGGACTCGCTGGTGTCTCGGAACCGATAGAGACCAATGCACAGGATGCCGTAGGTCCGCAAGGCATGGACAAATAGGTCCCCGTATGTCCCGCTTCCCTAGTGACATCAGAAACACCAGAATTAGCCAGACAGAATCAGACAGGCCCAAATCCCCGAAAATGAAATGCGGCTACCTTAATGGAGGGTTAAAAACAGTCGTATATACGTGAAAATCTCACCATTGGTGAATCTTGGAGCTCTATCTGAGGAATGAAAACAAAAGATAGGCCAAAGCCTAGGCAGTAATTAGTTCTGTTAGGAAAGAGCGTAACTTTCGTCTTTAAACACATATAGGCCCTCAAGGGTGTGTGCATGAATGAATACACAAGTGCACGTGCACTTATCCATTTCACAAAAACCAAGATTTCTTTTTCAGTTGACTTTTTGCTGTAGTACCTACGCTACAAGAGAAAACAACCCAGCAGATAGATATTACAGCTAAGTTGGCTGCTAACAAAATGGAAGAAGAAGAAGAAGAAGAAGAAGACGATGAAGAAGAAGAAGAAGTAGAAGAATTTAGAGGACAAATAAGAAGGAGAACGCAGGAGAAGACGACCACAGAAGACAAAGAAGAGGAGGGAGAAGAAAAAGGATGAGAGAGAAGAGGAGAATGAAGGAGGAGGAGAGGAGGAAGAAAGGAGGAGGAGGACGGGAAGAAGAAGAAGAAAAAGATTAAATGAAGATGAAGAATGAAGAAGAAGAAGAAGAAGAAGAAGAAGAAGAAAATGAAAAAAACACACAAACAAACGAGAAAACGAAACTTACAAACTGACAGAGTGGTCCCTCGAACAGGGAGATCTGGGCTACTCGACATCTGTCCCGATTGGCCAGGACGGCAGGAGTGCAGTAGCCTCCCCTCATCCCTGCCCCTTCCGCCAAAATCTGCTCCAGTTCCGGCGTGGCGCCACCAGTAATGAGTGTGCGGATCAGAGTCAAGGCGTTGTCATTGAAATAGCTCTGCAAGGAGGGAAAATATGATGATAATCAGTAACACTTAACGTTTGTTGTACTGGAGTTGGCAATCACTGCTGATGAGAAGACAACAGATCAGCAACAATCAAGTCTGTGGTATTGGACTGAGATGTTGATTACCGCTAGGCTAGTGAGAGGAAGGTCTTACAGTTACATCAAAACAGAGCACACTTCAAAGACCAGACGAATGGTAACATGCAAGTCACCATTAAGATTTGCACTGAAATGAATCGAATTATATCAACCCTTAAGAAGGAGTGTGGCAGGATGGTTAAGACGTTCGGTGCAACAATTATACCGTGAAGTTGGATTCGATTCCCACCTTGCCTTTTTTACAACCATGTGACGGAAAAAAAATCGACTTTAATGTCAAAATCCTTCAGAAATATAAACCGAGGCCCGTTTGCGAGTACACGCAGACTTGCGCTTAGGTCAAAAACAATCCCGGGCTTTTCGAATGGCAGGCCGTTGCTGCCGTAGGAATGGGTGACAGAAAAAAATCCAACACCCAGCGTGCAAAAGGTTCGTGTTTAGGACACTATACCCGAGTCGGCGATGCGGATACCCTAAACGTGGATGGTAGTAAACTGTCGCATTCGAAAATTATCAATAAGACACCCGTGAACACTAGGAGCATCATCTAAATGAGCCGAGGAATAAAGAAAATTATCAATCCTAAATGTAAGTGCATATTATGCACACGCACGCACGGAATCGTGTGCAGAGTTCCCTTTACTAGCTAGCTACAGATACCAAGTAAGAAATAATTATGTTGTGAGGAGTTGTTTGGTGTGTGTCGTGTGTGTGTGTTGTGTGTGTGTGTGTGTGTGTGTGTGTGTACGTGTGTGAGGCGTGTGTGTGTGTTTTATTTATTTTATTTTATTCTTTTATATCGAGGATTATGGAATAAGCACTCATGTGCTTTTTTTTTTACATCCAGTCCCCGTGTGTATGCGGTTTTGTAAATTTTGTCATGTTTCCACCGGCACACAATGGCCTACTCTTCCGAAAAGCGGAACAGGATTTAACGTGTGCGCAAGATGTTCTGCATGCGTTCGAACCACGGGACCTCGGTTTATAGTCTCATCCGAAGGACTTTTTTGGGGGAGAGTGGAGTCTGCACTGATGGTAACTCCAGGAAAATATCCCCCTTGAACGGGGCGTGTGTGTGTATGCGTGCGTGTGTGCGCGTGTGAGTGTGCATGCTTGCGAGCGCGCGCGAGTGCGTGCGTGCGTGCGTGCGTGTGTGTGTGAAGTTCCGCGGCATGCTCTCCTTCAGTAGGCTGTAGGTGGAGGAGAGAGAGGCTGTGCAGCTAGCAGGGCCCCATGCTCACCGTGCTCATGAGCGAGTCCAGCACACTGACGGCGAAAGCTGTGCCGCAGGCGAAGGGCTGTGTCAGGTACAGCTCGGTGTCAGGGTCGTCATCGTCGTCCTGATCCAGAAACTGCACGTTGGAATCGTTGGCTGCAACCCACAGTAACATACAGCAGAGCGCGGCATGAGAGGAGTAGTAGTCAGGCCTGACGAGGGGAAGGGGGGGGGGGGGGGGGGGGGGGGGGGGGGGGGGGGGGGGGAAGCCAGTCTCTGCCAGACATAGGCATTATCTCTAAAAAAAAAAAAAGAAAAAGAAAAAAGAGAGAAAAAACCCTCTGCAAGAACCAGACCCTGGAGTTTTGCCATTTGCCTATCCCGCAGAGAGTGAGTGAGAGAGAGAGAGAGAGAGAGAGAGAGAGAGAGAGGGGAGAGAGAGAGAGAGAACCCTCTGCAGAACCATACCGAGTTTTGCCATTGCTATCCGCAGAGAGAGAGAGAGAGAGAGAGAAGAGAGAGAGAGAGAGAGAGAGAGAGACAGACAGACAAAAGACAAACAGAGAGAGAGAGAGAGAGAGAGAGAGACAGAGACAGAGACAGAGACAGAGAGAGAGAGACAGACGAAAAACGGTACAAGAGAAGAACAGACGAGAGAGAGAAGAGAGAGAGAAGAGAGATAAGAAGAGACAGAGAGACAGAGAGTGACCGACCAACAGACAAGACAGAGACAGACCGACAGACCAAACAGACCGACAGACAGACAGACTGCTGTACCCAGTTCGGTGATGAGGGGAATGTTGGTTCCAGACTCCGAGAACTCCTGACGGTTCAGAGAGGAGGTGCTGCCCAGGGTAGAGAAGCCAGACGGCAGGAACGCTAGATAATAATAAACAACAACACAACATACAAAAAACCCAAAATGATTATATCAAGGAATAAACTGGATATAAAAAAAAGAAAGAAATCACACACACACCAAAACACATAACACTGTAGAAAAGTCAGTCTGTAAAACGTGGGTATACACCAACATCGCACAACAAACACGCACTGCACACACACGCGCAACGCACACACACTCTCTCCTCCTCCCTTCATCTCTCACTCTCCCACCCCACCACCCACTTGCCCTCCTAAACAACACACAACATCTCCCCACTCCTCCCGCATTCATAACCGCTCCCTTTCCTCCCACCCCCACACACATACACAACCTAATCACCACCACCACCACCCACCTAAAACCTCCACACACCATCATCCTCGCTCCTAACCACGCACAATTCCCCCCCCCCCCCCCCACCCACCACTGCCTCCCCCCCCCCCCCCCCCCCCCCCCATCCCGCTTCTCTTACCAGGGGCGGGGGCGGAGGCAGGGAGGAGGCCGAAGCTGTCATCGAAGGTCATGGCCTTGATGTTGAGGGAGCAGAGGATGGCCTCCTTGTCCACCAGGTTGGGGTCGTCCATATTCTTGTCTTTGGCCGACACGATGACGCACATCTCACACAGGTTGATGTTCACCTGCCCGCAGGTTGGCTCGGTTCAGCGGAGACCCCTGCGTTATCATCATCATCGTCGTCATCATCATCATCATCATCATCATCATCATCATCATCATCATCATCATCATCATTTATACCACCGACCACCTACAACAACACCACCACATCATCGCATCATCATGCACATTTTTCATCATTTCTTATTTCATAATGGATGGATAATTAATAAGCTGAATCATGTAAAGCAACAAATCAAGCGCTCAGATGCATTTTAAAAAAAATATTATCGAGGATACTGAATAAGCACTCAAGTGCTTTATTTTTCACAACAGTCCCGTGAAGATTAGCGGTTTTGTAAATTTGTCATCTGTTCCACACCGGCACCAGTGCTACTCATTTCGAAAGCGAACAGATTTAACGTGTCAAGATGTTTGCATGCGTTCAACACGAGCCGTTATGTCGCATATCCGAAGGACAAACAATTGTAGAGGGTTAAGTGCAGTGAATTGAAAATTAATAGTAGCCTATGCGAGTATTGGAAGGTACGGGATAGCTCAATGGTCGGAGTACTTGCTTTCCCCCCAGCTAAGTTTAAGCAGCATCGAGCGTGGTAACCACTTGGATGGGTGACCGTTTTTCGCGCCTTGGCTTTAGTCCAGTCCAGTGTGTGTTTGAATTAAAAAAAATCGTCCTTCAGTTTCTCTCAGATTTTAAAGAAGTGATGTGAGACAAAACACAAATATCACGAATAATTTAGGAAAATCCATGCCTTTTTCATAGTGAATTTCTTTCCGTCTAAGATAACTTAGTAGAGTAGTGCCAAAGCTACTTCTATAAAGCCTTGAAGAGGTGCACTTGGTATAGTTAATAATAATAATAAATCGAATTCATATAGCGCTATATCTTGTAAAAAACAAATCAAAGCGCTTGCATCCATTCCACTCCCACACATGCAACCAACAATGATTAACAGTTTAACAAATTCAAATACACACAAACGC
>CM054134.1:106337030-106362030 GCA_028751875.1 Rapana venosa
ACAAAGCCACACGTTCTTAAAAAAAGCCACATAACTTTAAAACTGGTAACTAACTCACTGGGTTCAGAAAAAAGGTAAGAAAAAAGGGGGAATTTCAACTTCCTTGACAATAAATTTCCCCCCCTCGATCATAATTATATCCACCATCAACTTTAACAATAGCCACAGGGGAAAGAAATTAGTATATCATTGCTTTTTTAGGCTATTAAAATTTACGTCACCAAGGGAAGTCTTTATGGGTCAATGTCATTTCCGTCCCCATCGTTGTCATCAACAAACGCTTTAAAAAAAAAGTTCTAATTTTTTACAAAAGAACAACGAACGAACAAACGAACGAAACCCAAACCAAAGAAAAAACCAAACCCGCCACCAACCAACCAACCAACCCAAACCAAACCCAACCAACCAACCAACCAACCAAACCCCCAACCAACCATAGAATTACTTCAGAATAGTGCGAACATTTTTGGGTATTTGGCAATTCCCCCCGTTTTAGATAAAATGATGATCCATCACCCTTTTATCATCACATTTTTCATTGTTATTACATTTTCAACGGGTACAACTGGAGGGTTTGTCACACAGCGGCACATTTTACACGAATTTTCGGCCAAGTGGGGGGGGGAACATTCATTCTCTGTTGACTTTTACATTTTCAACATAACCACTGAAAACACCACCGTAAAGAGAAAGATGTTACCATAACCAAGCATATTTAGGGGGCGCCCATCCCCTCCCCGCTGCTTGACCTTCCCCCCGCCCAAAGAGAAGGTCCTATTTTTCAGCGGGGGACTGGGGGGCTGAATAGAACTGCCCAAAAAGTACGAAAGGTCACCCAAACTGTGAGGGACCACCTCAAAGCTGCATAAGCTTTCCCTTAGCTTGGGGGGGGGGGAGCCTCTGTCCCCTACCCAAAAGGGGACTTTTACAAAACTCAGATCACGGGAAGATAATTATTCCCCCCCCACCTCCAACCCCCCCGGGGCGGGTAGCTCAGTGGGCAAGCACTCGCTTTCCCCCCAGAAAGGTTTTAAACAGTATCAGCGTGGGTTCCATTGGATGGGGGACCGTTTGCGCGCGCCTTTGGCTTCAGTATAGCCCCCAGTTTACCAGCTTTAAAGTACCTGCTTCTTTAGGGCAGGGGAAGGGAAAGGAGCAAGGAAGGAGATGGGGCGCCGCCCTCAATTTTGCTGGCCCCTTGAAAGTTTAAACCTGATGCCTCACTCCCAAAGACCACAAAAGGGTTTTGGGGCACCTTTTTCCTTTTTCAGATCATGGGGACTGGCGAACCAGGGCACGCAAGAAAGTCCCCCCCCCACTTGGTAACCACGCCCAATGCTGATTAACCTTTGCTTGTGGGAGAGCGAGTTTTCCGCCCCTAGCTACCCCGTCCCCCGTCTAGATACAGTCTGAGAAGCCCCCGGTTTTTAGGGCCTCATGGGAAGAGTTGGCCATGAGGGTGGGAAGCCTGACCAGGCAGCTCTGGCGTGAAGCCCCCTTTACCCGCCACACACACCCGTCATGCCCCCCTTCCATCCCGTGGGGGTGTTCAGCAGATAGGGCCCGACAGGCACGTTTAAGAGTGTTTTGGTGTCAAAGCGTGTGGTGTGTGTTTTTGTGTGTGTGTGTGTGTGTGTGCGTGTGCGTGTTGTCAGTGTGCGTGTGTGTGGTGTGTGTGATGTGAGTGTGAGTGTGTGGTTGATGTGCTGGGTATGTGGGTTTTAGTGTGTGGGTATGTGTTGAAAAAGGTCCCCCCCCAAAAAAAAAGATAGGGGAGATCTTCATAATTTTTAAAGAAAAATCAGTATAGCTTTTAAACTTTCATTTGTAACAGACGACAAACAACCATTTATTGACTTTACAAATACTGCAAACAAAAAAAACACAGAACCCCCCCCCCCCCCCCCCCCCCCCCCCCGACCAGTGAAAACATTGTCTGTCGAACCGTGCCCATGTTCCACTTACTACTTGATTTGACTTCTCCCTAACTCCTGTAACGAGGAGGTCCATGAAGTCACGGGTTCGAATCTCGGCAGCGGTGTCTGGTGAATTACAGGTGGGGATTTGTTACGATCTCCCAGGTCAACTTTAAGATCAGACCTGCCAATGCCTTTATTTTCTTCGAGAATAGCTACATACATGTAGAACATCAACTATGCACAATAAAGATCCCGTAATTCATACGAGCGTTCGGTGGGTTACGGAAATTCGGACATACCCAGCATGCATCTTGCACCAAAAAATAAGCTGCTCTGGCCGAAATGTTTTGGCTGAGACCAGCAGCAGGCCTTCTGCAGAGTCACACGTACACAAGAAGAAGAACACGCTATACACATCCCACCAGGTATAATGGGGGAGGGAGGAAGGGGGTGTTAGTAGCCTATATAAAAAAAAACCCTGCACATTTTGTAAAAAGGCATTCTGTTCGTTTGGTAGTAAGGGAAGGCAGAGAAGAAGATAGATGAAGCAAGTTGAGAGAGAGAGAGGGAGAGAGAGAGAGGGAGAGAGAGGAGAGAGGAGAGAGAGAGAGAGAGAGAGAGAGAGAGAGAGAGAGACATACAGAGACAGAGAGAGACAGATAGACAGACAGACACAAAAAGCAGACAAACAGAGACAAAGACAGACAGACAGACAGACAAAGACAGACAGAAACACACACACACACACACACACACACACACACACACACACACACACACACACACACACACACACCCAATCCACCTCCCCTCCCCCCCACCTCCACACACACCCACACCCCCACCACACACCCATCCAACCACACCCACAACCACACACCCAACCAATCACACCCACACGCCCACACGAACACACAGAGACAGACAAAGCAGCGAGCGTGCTTGGCAACCTTGTTGTGGTACTGGAGAAGCTGGACGATGACCTTGATGTCGGAGAAGTAGTTCTTGACGGAGATGACCCTCATGATGTTGGCGGCGTCCTCCTGGTCAGGGTCCTCGCAGTACTTGTTGGCCAGCACCAGACAGGCGTCCGCGTCCCGTATCTGTTGTCGGAGGACGCACACTCTCAGGTGGCGGGAAAGTTTAGGGTTGGAGTTGTGTGGTAGAATGGATAGAATTGATATTGTTGGTACCAAACTTAAAGCAAAGCATGTGGGTACGCGCTCTGCGTGTGCGCCCGCGCGCGCGTGCGCGCACATGCACATATGCTTGTAATTTTCTCTCTCTCTCTCTCTCCTCTCTCTCTCTCTCTCTCTCTCCCCTCCCTCTCCCTCTCTCTCTCTCCTCTTCTCCCCCCCCCCCCCCCCCCCTCCATGGGACGCTTCGTTGCTTGCTATATAAGCTTATTAGTTTAAAGCAGTAAAAAATTGTTCATGTTATAGTTATTGTTTCGTTCTCGTTTTATCTCTCTCTCTCTAGGTTAAATCCTGTTCCGCTTTTCGAAAGAGTAGGCCATTGTGTGCCGGTGGGAACAGATGACAAAATTGACAAAACCGCATACACACGGGGACTAGATGTAAAAAAGCACACGAGTGCTTATTCCATTATCCTCGATATCAAAATTAAAAAAAACAAACTCTCTCTCTCACACACACACACACACACGCGCTCACGCACACCCTAATACATGTTGGCGGCGCACACCAAAAATACACCAGACACCATATGTTTTGTTCCCAGAACAAAACTGGTATATATATGTGTCAAATATTTTTTTATGAGAATATATAAAAAGCAACAATAGTTTATAAAAAAAGGAAAAAAGACCAAGAAGAGAGAAAGAAAGCATGAGTGTCGCGTAGGAGTCATGCAAAGCAAAATACTTTTGGACAGCAGAAAAAAGTAATGTTAGTTACCAAACAAAGATGAAGTGCTAGCCGCGTCGATACTGAATCGCTGTGTGTGTGTATGTGTGTGTGTGTGTGTGTGTGTGTGTGTGTGTGTGTGTGAAAACCACCAAACCCTCAGGAAAAAGCCTTGACTCTCCAGACTACAAAAAAAAGCACAGCATCTCATCAGACCAAAAATGGAACCCTGTCTCCTCAAGAACCCTAACTTTATTCTTTGACCTGGCAACTTGATGCTCGTGTCCATAAAGCCCAATGTAGTGTCAGTAGCTCGGGAAAAGGACCATAAGAGACACTTGTTGTTTGTTGCATTTTGTGGTTGTTTTAGTTGTAGTGATTACATTTACGTCTCAGCGGAGATTTCCAATTTTTGGACTGTTTTGTTGTTGTTGCAAGAAAAGTTTTTCCTATGAAGGCAAACTGTCATTTGGGAAAATGCCGAAAGAGAAAGAAAACAAAGATCTTCCACTACATCTATTTCCCCCCTTCCTCAAACAAAAATCTGTACACACCGATACACAAAAGGTAGGTAGCAAGTATAGCTTATAAAACCGCCACTGTTTAACAGAAGAACTTGTAGAAGTGTATGGCGATGTGGTATGAAGTAAAGATGTAGAAGTGTATTGCGATGTAGTATGAAGTAAAGATGTAGAAGTGTATTGCGATGAATTATGAAGTAAAGATGTAGAAGTGTATTGCGATGTAGTATGACGTACAGATGTAGAAGTTTACTGCGATGTAGTATGAAGTAAAGATGTAGAAGTGTAAAAACAACAACAATAAACAAAGAAAGAAAGAACGAAACAAACCAAGCTAACAAATAAAAGGCAACAGCACCAACGACAAACTCTTTGACAACAACAGAGAAGAAGAAGAAGGAGGAGGAGGAGGAGGAGAAGCGTTGTGGCGATTGTTTTGTGGATTGCTTTTTTTCTATTTCGTTCATCGGCTAGAGCTCCGAGGTTTAGCAATGATGAGACGATGCGTATGCAACCGTTTTCAACCCATAATGAAGGTAGCCGCATTCCGACTCACGGAGGGCTGCTTTACGTACGCCCCTTTCATAAGTTGAAAACCAAACTTGTGTGGGTGTTACAGGCATTTCATAGTGAATAGACGACAAACCATAGACCGAGAAGAAGACGAGACAACACTGTCGAGATCAGCAGCTGCTTAGCTGAAGCAGCGAAAAAAATCACACACATACACACTCTCCCCTTATCACCCCCCAAAAAAACCCCCAAACAAACAAACCACCAACTAAACAAACAACAAACAAACCAAACAAAAAAACAAAAACACCCCCCCCCCATCCCAACGCAAGGACGGTAAAAAGTCACTTTGCAAAATGTCTTAGAACTGCAATCGTTCCAAAGGACAACAGGTGAACACAGGTAGAGGGGGACTTACCCGCACACGCTCCAGGTCGTTGGCATTCATGACGGAGCCCTGAAAGTACTCCACCTGCGTGAAGTGCCTCTTCAGCAGCCCTTCCAGCTCCAGGTCAGGCTGACCCCTGCAGGCACAAGTAGGCTGCTGTACTCAGGCCGCGGCAATAAGACATCAAGAATGGCGGCGTAACTGGATTGTCACAGTCATTGTCACACAGGCAGACTTCTTACCGTAACATCCAGACACAAGCTCTCTCTTCAGAAGCGTATCGAGCAACTTTGTCATTGTTGTGGTTATTGTTGTTGTTGCTGTTGCAGTCGTCGTGGTCCTCCTCCTCAAAATCATCATTATCATCATCATCATCATAGTCGTCGTCGTCGTCATCATCATCATCATCATCATCATCATCATCATCATCATCATCATCACCATCACCATCACCGCCACCACCACCATCGCCGCCACCACCACCACCACCACCACCACCACCACCACCACCATCACCATCTCTTTTTGGGGGTTTTGCCTGTTTCTTTTCTTGTTTGCTTTGGAGAGTGAGCAATTCTTTTCTGTTGGCGAAGTTGTTCTTTCCCTTCCAGGGCGAATTCTTTCTGTCGTGGCTGGACGTGCTTTTTGTGCGCTCAGTACTGTCAATGTGTAGAACATTTCGGTTGAAGTTTTATATCAGAAAAACTAGCACCACGTCAGTCCACAGCTCAAGTTATCACAGAAAGAGGGAATGACAGAGAAAGATACGGTGTAGGGCTTTATCTGAATCACCGATCTCTTGTTTTGGGTCATATAATGTTTAACTCGAAGTCAGAATACAGCTACCTAAATGGTGGGCAAAAATGGTCGGATACGCAAATTTCTCACCATTGGTGAACTTCAGCGCTGTAGTCGAGAAACGCGAAAAAAGATGTTTATTCAGAAAAGCAATATACATTGTAAATACATTGATGTTAAGAGCAGCAACAAGCAAATGTCTTATACGTGCGCTAACACAGAGAAGGTGTGTGCTGAATTGTTTAAGTGTCTCGTATGGTAGAGATACAATAATATATAAAAAAAAGTTTTAATGAAAATAGCATGCTACATTGCTGTCAGTGATACCTGCATGTTAAAGTTTTTAAGAAAAGGAGTAGAATCTGTCTTCCTGTCTGTCTATTTATCTGTCTATTTATCTGTCTGTCTGTCTGTCTGCCTGTCTGTCTGTCTGTCTGTCTGTCTGTCTGTCTGTCTGTCTGTCTGTCTATCTATCTATCTATCTATCTACACCTCCATACACCACATTATATATTATATAATTATAATGTGTTTAGAATATATAACATGATGTATCATAAAACACACACACACTATATATAATATATATATATATATATATAATATATATATATATATATATATATATATATATATATATATATATATATATTTATAACGAAGCAGGTCTAACAAATCTAATGAAACCACCCCCACCACCATCACCACCAACAACAGCACACACAAAAATGCAACAACAAGAACAGCGACAACAGCAAAACGATACCAGAACAGCAACAACAAAACAAACCACCACCACCACCCCCACCACCACCACCACCGCCGCCGCCGCCGCCGCCGCCGCCACCACACCACCACCACCACCCCCACCGCCACCACCACCACCACCACCACCACCACGTAAAGCGCCCCTCACTTGTCGAGGAAAACGATCTCATCGTCCACATCTTCTCTGTCTTTGTGCAGGAAGTCTTTTAAAAAGTTGAGCACCGATTCAAAATTGATGTGGCCACAAACCACCACATGCCTGCACACATAAGACACACACATGCACGCACGCACGCAACGCACGCATACACACACCAACACACACACACACACACACACACACACACACACACACAACACACACACACCACACACCACGCACACACACACACACACTTTATCATCATGTTTGTTACTTTCAGCCGGTGATTGAACCGACATATGTCAATTATCATCCATGTATTTTTTGTTTGTTTTTGGTCAGTGTTCCTGCAAGAATTCATACTACTTTCTCAAATGTAATAGTGTGAATAAAATTTTGTTTCTTCATAGGGGGCGGGATAGCCTAGCGGTTAGATCGTTGCGTTCGTAATCTGACGGCCCGGGATCGAGCCACCACCGAGGTCCCCAATCGAGGGGATTATTTTTCTCCATGGACTTAACATCAGTGCCGACTCCACTCGCCAGAAAGTCCTTCGCATAAGACTGTAACCCGAGGTCCCGTGTGCGAATGCAAGCAGAACATCTTGAGCACTCGTTAAAAACATGCTCACTTTCAGAAAGAGCAGGTCATATTGTGGGAACAGATAACACAGTTTTAAAACCCCGCATGTACACATGTGTCGTATTTAGACACCACCCCCGAATTCGGAGTGCGGCTACCTTAATGGTGGGTAAAATCGGTCACCTACACAAACTCTCACCTTTTAATCAACCTTGGAGCTCTAGCCAAGGTACGGGGGGAAAAAAACCCACACCAAAAATCAGACAGATATTCTGCTTCTTCTTTCTCGTTTTGTTCTGTCTCTGTCTTTGACCAAAAAAAAAAGGTTTCTTTCCTTGTTTCTTTTTTTTTTCTGAGTAATTTTTTTTCTATCTCTTTTGTTTTTGTTGGTTTTTAGTGCCAGAAAGTTAGAGATCATTGTCATGAAACAGAAGGTCTGACATAAGTTTTGCTTCTTTGTTTATGTTTGTTTATTTGTTTTTTTCTTTCTTTTCTTCTTCCATCTTTTGTCATTTTTCTTTCTTTCTTTTCTGTTTTTTTTCTTTCTTTCTTTCTTTCTCTCTCTTTCTTTCTTTCTTTTTCTTTCTTTCTTTTTCTTTCTTTCTTTCTTCTTTTCTTTTCTTTCTTTCTATTCTTCTTTCCTTCTTTCTTTTTCTTCTTTCCTTCTTTTCTTTTCTTCTTTCTTCCTTTTCCTTTCTTTCTTTTCTTCTTCTTTCTTTCTTTCTCTTTATTACTCTTTCTTTCTTCCTTCCTTCCTTTCCTTCCTTCCTTTCTTTCTTTCTTTCTTTCTTTCTCTCTTTTCTTTCTTTCTTTCTCTCTCGCTATTACTCTTTCTTTCTTTCTTTCTTTCTTTCTCTTTCTTTCTTTCTTTCTTTCTTCCTTCTTTCCTTCCTTCCTTTTCTTCTTCTCTCTCTATTACTCTTTCTTTCTTTCTTTCTTCTTCCCTTCCTTCCTTCCTTTCTTTCTTTTCTCTCTATTACTCTTTCTTTCTTTCTTCCTTCCTTCCTTCCTTCCTTTCTTTCTTTCCTTCTTTCTTTCTTTCTTTCTCTTCTTTCTTTCTTTCTTTTCTCTCTCTCTATTCTCTTCTTTCTTTCTTTCTTTCTTTCTTTCTTTCTTTTTTCTTTCTTTCTTCTTCTTCCTTCCTTCCTTCTTCTTTCTTTCTCTCTCTCTATTACTCTTTCTTTCTTTCTTTCTTCTTCCCTTCTTCCTTCCTTCCTTCTTCCTTCTTCTTCCTTCTTTCTTTCTTTCTTTCTTTCTCTCTTCTTTCTTTCTTTCTTTCTTCTCTCTCTCTATTACTCTTTCTTTCTTTCTTCTTCCTTCCTTCCTTCTTTCTTTCTCTACTCTCTATTACTCTTTCTTTCTTTCTTCTTTCATTTCTTTCTTTTTTCTTTCTGTTGTTCTGTCGTGGGATAACACATGGCCTCAGCTCACCGTTTGCCTCTTTCTTTCTTGTAGGAGCCGCCATATTTTGCACTTCGCCCAAGATCTCTGCGATTATCCGGATAGCGCTGGTGAACAGAAGCCTACACACACACACACCACAACACACACACACACACACACCACACACACACCACACACAACACAACCACACACAACACACAACACACACAAACACACACAACAGAATACACACGCACGCACACACAAACACACAACAACAACACGTCTGATACTTACGCACGCACGCACGCTCGAACGCGCAACATGCACACGCATACGCACACACATACGCACACACACGCGTACACACAGAGACACACGACACAATCAGGTTAGTATGATAAACTGAATGAAAACTAGATACACACAACAGTTTTCAAATCAATATATTATGTGTGTGTATATACTTTAGAATACTGACAACGTTAGGTGAAAATAATTATACAGACATTCACCAAAAAAATCTATATAGTCCGTAGATCCTAAGAATACACAAATACCACACAATATCTAAAATGCATAATGATGGGTGAGCATGACTATAATAATAGCCATTCACCTCAAAACAGCTTGATAATCCATAATTATATCCTCAGAATACACAAATACCATAACCATATCTACAACGCACAAAGATAGGTCAGCATGACTATAACATAGCCATTCACCTCAAAACAGCTTGATAATCCATAATTATATCCTCAGAATACGCAAATACCATAACCATATCTACAACGTACAATGATGGAGGACTATGACTATAACATAGCCATTCACCTCAAAACAGCTTGATAATCCATCGATCCACAGAGTACACCAACGAACGCCATAACATATTCACAATGCACACATACACACACACACACACACACACACACACACACACGCACACGCACACACACACACACACACACACACAGAAGCAATCTTTTCACCCTTTGCCTGACCCACCTCGTGTGGTCGCTTGGCTCCTCTTTTCTTTTCCCCCCCATACATTATTTTGTAAGGGGGGCTGAGTGTGTAAATTTTTCACCATAGCCCACACACAGGGCGGAGGGGCAGCCTAGTGGTTAAAAGCGTCAAACTCCCGATCTGATAGTGAGGTTCCAGTCTCTCCTGAGGTGTCTGAGGGATCCTCCGACCCCCCTCCCTCCCCCCACCCCGGGAGTTCGTTGGCACTGACTCCATTCCCTTGAAAGTCTTTCAGATGACACTCCTTGTATCAGCCCAGGTCTCCCAGTCGAGTGTATACACAGAACAGCTTGTGAACACGTTAAAAACTCATCCGTCGTTCTTAAAAGAGGCCAGCATTTAATGTTTGTATATTGCCGTTACAACTTACGAAAACTGGCAAAAATGATCATTTACTGCCAATGATACACAACACAGATATCCATTAGGCTCTGAATGGTGGTTTGGGTACTGGTCTTTTAATTCCCCCCCCCCCACCGACACATACACACACACACACACACACCACCACCACCACCAACCACCACCATCACCACCACCACCACCAAACATCGCACACAACTCTGCTCTAGTTTCGCTCCAATACACAAACAGAAGAGAACCCATACCATTTTTTCGCTCTACCGCGTGTGAGGTCTGTCTCTCTTCTCTCCTCTTCTCTCCTGTGCATGCATTATTCGCAGGAGATGTGAATTATCCACAACAGCCATACTAATGATGCGCTAGTCCGGGTACGGCGTCAGGTGTGTGGGCAGGGTAGGCTTATTCCAAGGGCGGGGATAGAGAAACCCTGATGGTCATTCAGGGTAGTGTCCTGGTCACTCGGTCCAGTTAGAGTTAATGACCAGCAGATTTGTCCGTTTACAGATCAAGAGATGAGTACTAGGGTTTGAGAGAGAGAGAGAGACAATGACAATGACAAAATTTATTGCTATTTAGCAATCAAGCCATATAGCGCTGCGGCGCGGTAACAAACGATATCGAACGCGATGCGATTACAATGGCATGGAAACCATGGCAGTAGTGGTATGTACATCAAGATTCGATACATTATTGTCCGTGTCTCAGTTTTCAAAACAGCCTTTCCTTTTCCAGTTTGCAGCCAGCGAAGTCAGCCCATGTAAAACCGGATCATGTCCCGAAGAAGATGTAACTCCCGTTCAGCACCTGCCACTGTCTCTGCGTGTTGTGTTAGGACACTGCTTCCCTTTACGAAGTCTGGCAAGCCTGACACGTTCTTCTGGCAACATGTTTTTCTCCTCTTGCTTGATGTACCAGAACATGCACTTAGATTCCTCGCCAGTATCTCCATTACAGGAATATTCCAGGGTGATGAGGATTCACACATCGCAATGTTTTGAACGCCTGAACCATGTACCACAACCTTTCGAAACCGTGTTTTTCTCTTGCTGTCCCATAATCGACGCTGCACACGTTTGTCAGTAGACACATACTGTTTCACAATACCAGTATCAAAGCCATCCACTGTGCAGCCAACTGTCAGCTCTTCCTGCACATCAGACACCTCAGAAGACACACAGATCTTGCTGTCTGTTGCTGGATCACACAGTAGATCAAGTGAAACTGGTGTGGCCGAGGCATTCACTGCACTGTTGACACACAGCTCTGTGTACACACTGGTTTGTTTTTCTTCTGTTTCCACATCGAGCAGGGAGTCAATGTTACACAAGACCGGCTCTTCCAAGACACAGTCATTGTCACATTGGCGACTTGCCTGTCTTTCTTGGTGTTGTCTGCTTCTTTGGAGGTCGCGACGGATTTGGCAAGGGGGCTTTTTGCAATAGTACTGAACTTGGGAGTTACCGTTCTGCACCGGGTCCGCCATTTCTGTTGAGACTGGCTTGTCAGCTGGCTTCATTTGCAAGATGAACACAACGCTGCCGCTCTCCCCCTCCACTTTCCAACTCGATACGACGTTGTCGATGAGCAGGGCGTTTAAAGTTGTTATTACAGTTGCTGGAAGGCCAGTAACTGACATTTTGAAGCTAAAATGCAAATATTTGCAGCAGCTTACTAACAGCACGCCCGTTCAGTTCTCGTCCCGTCACGTCGCCCACCGAGAGAGAGACAGAGAGAGAGAGAGAGAGAGAGAGACAGAGACAGAGACAGAGACAGAGACAGAGAGAAGCGGAGAGTCATCTATCCAACCAACTACAAACCAAACCACCCACCCCCACGCACTCACCCGTACCCACTCACCCTACCACCCACCCAACCCAAACCACCCAACCCAAACACACAAAGGTAAGAGACAGCTGGTGTCACGCACGATGCTGATGAGGATGAAGAGGATGATGAAGATTCTGCCCAGCACGGTGGTGGCGTAGATGTCCCCATAGCCCACTGTGGACATGGTCACCATCAGGAAGTACAGGCACTCCCAGTACGTCAGCTTCTGAGGGTTGTCAAAGTTGAAGAACGGGTCCCCAGAATTCTCCAGCTGAAAGAGAATAACCCCCCCCCTCAAGATCCATCTATGTTGAATTTTTTTTTCAAAGGTCTAACTTGGGAAGTGGAGAGGTAAGGTAAAGGTGTCCCATAGCCTATGAGGTCGTAGGGGAGCGAAGCATCAGAGACCTCACTTCTCTAGGGCCAGCATATTGAGGGCGGCGCCCATCTCCTCTCCCTCGCTGCTTTACCTCCCCTGACCCTAAAGAGCGCAGGTACCCATTTACTGCTGGATGAAATGGGGGACTGTACTGAAGCCAAGGCGTGCAAACGGTCACTGATCCGCTTGGTAACCACGCTCGACGCTGCTTAACCTTAGCTCTTGTAAAGCGAGTGCTCCGACCACTGAGCTATCCCTTCCCTAAATTGGAGTGGGGAGCGAGTCAAATTTGATTAAAAAACCCCCAAACCCAAACAAAGTGGTATTTGTTGGCTGACTCAATGTGCGTAACACTAAGCGAGCTGGGCTTCTACCTCCAAAACACAGTCTGGCAATAATTAATAGCCAACTGTGCTTTTAACGATGACATAAGAGTACCAAACTAAAAAACCCCACCACAACCGAAAATAAACAAATAAACAGTCAAACCAAACCAAAAACCAAAACCAAAAAAGTTAACACAAAAGAACAAAACAAAACACGCAATAAAGAAGCAAAAAGGCCTCCCTAACTCTTCCCCCCTAAATATCCTCTGAAGATAATATAAACACATCGGTAGTAGATCGAAATATGAAAGCAGTCTCTTACTTCAAGGTCATCCTCCCCGCTCCCGACACACACACACACACACACACACACACACACACACACACACACACACACACACACACACACACACACACACACACCCCCTCCCACCCCCCCCCATCTACCCACAACACACACACCCACACCCTCCCACCCCCCCCCCACCTACCCACAACACACCCACCCACACCCCCCCCCCATCCCCCCACCCAACACACCCACCCAAAACACACTCACACTCCCCTCAAGCCCTCCCAAGAAGCGAGGAATGCTTTACCAGGTGCAGGAATCCGGCAGCCGCCAGCCAGAGGGAGACAAAGTAGGCCACCAGCTGAGCCAGGCGGATCAGGGTGCTGGTCTTCAGCACGTTCAGGTAGGTCAGGATGTCCGGGAACGACATCAGCCTCAAGGCTCGTAGAAACCGAAGGCCTACACAGAAGAAGAAGAAGAAGATGAAGATGAAGAAGATGAAGAAGAAGCACAGCATAATATACAAAAAGCCATCTCCGAAGTCGGAATGTGGCTACCTTAATGGTGGAAAAGAAAAAGAAGGTTTATGTGTGTAAAAATCTTAGCATTGGTGAATTTCAGAGCTGTAGTTGACGAACGGGAATGTTTTATTTTACATACATACATACATACATACAAACACACACACACACACACACACACACACACATACACACACACACACACATATATATAATATATATATATATATATATAATACATGCACAGAAATACACACACACAAGTCCATACAAGCATGACGGTGCACATGCACAGGCAGAAACACACATACGGACACACAAACACACGCAAGCACAAACACCAGCAAGTACGCACGCTGACACGCAAAGATGCGCACGCACGCACGCACGCACACACGCACGCACGCACGCACACACACACAGACACACACGTACACGTAATATACATATACGGAATGAACTTGACCAGTACATAATCTGGAAAAAAAATCCATAAGCCTGTCTAAACTTAAAAAAACCCACCCCAACCAGCCAATTACTAATCATGATCAAAAGCACAGAATCGGTAAATTATCGCTGATCATTTACCCCACCTGTAATTACATATTCCAAAATGACACCAGGTCATCTCCAAGAACAAGGTCATCAACCACAACTTTTAACAAGCTATATGCCTACATTGGTGTGTGTGTGTGTGTGTGTGTATGTGTGTGTGTGTGTGTGTGTGTTAATTTTATTTGTGTTTGAAGCTATCTTTGAATTTTTAAAAAAAAAAGCAAATATAACACGTAGCTTTGCAGCATCTTTTCGAGATGATGATTCCAATCAATGTAAGTGCCTGTCAGTGTTGTAATTGCCTTTCATGGGATGATTAAAGTACAATTATTTGACTTAACTATTTTCTCGATTTTTTCCCCCGATTTAGAAAGATGTTTTTTTTTATAAACTGGAGACCCCATCCCCCCTACACCCCCCCCCCCCATCCCCCCAACTGATAATGATGATGAATTATTGGGAAGATAGACAGTAATGACTCTGAGCAAAGTGACACTTGTCAGAGAACTGTAGTTATCAGGATAAATTGCTGACAATACTCATAAAGATATTTTCATCACACTGCAGGATATAAACGAGATAACGGCAGCAAATTCTGACAGGAAGATATGACTTTATGCAGGGGACAGAAGAAGTGATGATCATAACCATAACGTCCACCACATACATTGATTCTCTCACACTTATGTGCGTGCTGCAATCACGTAAGCGCGCGTGCGTGCATGCGTTCACCTTATGCATTGTAAGGGTTAGTTAGTTCTTCAGTTTAACGTTCTTCCACTAATTAGTGATATCAGACGGGCATTGCAAGGGTATTTGGTGTGTGTATGTGTGTGTGTGTGTGTGTGTGTGTGTGTGTGTGTGTGTGTGTGTGTGTGTGTGGTGTGTTAGTGTGTGTGTTAGTGTGTGTGTGTGAGTGTGTGTGTGTGTGTATGTGTGTGTTAGTGTGTTCAAATTCATTTAACGTCTTTTCACAGTTGTGATATTAGACGGGAGGGGGGGGGGGGGGGGGGGGGGGGGGGGGGGGGGGAGCAGGGGGAGGAGGGGGTATGAGTGTCAAGGGAGGAGGGGTGTAGTTGGTACTGTACAGGAGAAGGAATTTCAGGGGATCAATGCATGCGAAATGATAAACAAAATTAAAAAATAAAAATAAAGAAAAACAACAACCAAAATTATAGAAAAAATCAAAAACAACACCGTTACATTACTAACCTATTGAACTACAATAAACAACAGGAACTCAAACGAGCAAAGTTTGACATCAATTATATTGATCTATCGAAAAAGGACAACATCAATTTAGTATCTTCTCATGCCAAAATTCACTTGGAAGAAAAATATCCTAATCACTTAAAAGTATACACAGATGGCTCAGTATTAGATAATAAGACTGGTGCTGCTTATATCATACCAGATCTAAAAACTGAAAACCACTTTCATCTTGGAGAAGGTATATCAATATTTTCAGCAGAACTAATCGCAATATTGATGGCCCTAAATTTTCTCACCAGTTTTCCTAAAACAATCTTTCAAATACTTTTTTGTGTAGACTCCAAATCAGTAATTTATGCAATTAATTATTTGCGAACAAATGTTAGATCTGAAGTCGTCATCGAAATATGCCATTTGATTCATCTTTTATCATTAAACGGCTCAGAAATAACTTTCTGTTGGATTCCATCGCACAGTGGTTTTTACTACAATGAAAAAGTTGACATTCTTGCAAAAAAAGGAGCGAAGGGTTTATCAGAAGTGACACAATTAGTACTCCCCTTTTCATTGCAAGAGTGTTATCATATTGTAATAAAATCACAACAAAAGTTATTTCAGTGTTAGTGTGTGTGTGAGTGTGTGTGTGTTAGTGTGTGTGGTGTGTGTGTGAGTGTGTGTGTGTGAGTGTGTGTGAGAGTGTGTGTGTGTGTGTGTGAGTGTTTGTGTGTGTGAGTGTGTGTGTGTATGTGTGTGTGTTAGTGTGTGTGTATGTGCACGCATGATTAGATTAAAAAAAAGATTACCTTTATTTTGAGAATAATGGAATAAGCACGCCTGTGCTATTTTCTTTTTTTATACATCCAGTCCCCATGTGCATGCGGTTATAGTGTGTGTGTGTGTGTGTGTGTGTGACTATTTCATTATTAGTAGCACTTTGATGGAAAAACGAGGCTTCAACAGGATTTCATAAACGATTTCACTACCTGGTCACCACACAGGCAAAATAATATTTTGTAGTATGTTTCCCCTTTGGGAATACCTGGGGCTCTTTCATCAAAAATGAAAAGAAAAAAAAACAAGCACGAGAGAGAGAGAGAGAGAGAGAGAGAGAGAGAGAGAGAGAGAGAGAGAGAGAGAGAGACAGTGTGTGTATGTGTGCGTGCACTCGCGCAGGTGTGTATTTTTTTGGATTCTATCTAAATCATGCCACTGTGCACTTTACAAGTCTGACCAAACAAACCTATCCCTCTGCTCAGATCAGTTCTAATTGTGTTTAATGAGACTTTAACCCCTATATGGCCTCTGTGGTCGGCGGGGCTATAACCAACAAGACTGGACTGCCTTGGACTTTTCCACACCCCCTACCCCCAACCCTACCCCGCCCACCTTTCCTACCCCAATGTGACCACACAAGGACAGTCTTCACCGGAAGGTTCAATTGGCCCAAGTGACAGGACCTGAAAAATTGAGTGGTGTGTCCGTCCCTATGACTCCTCGGGGATCTAAGGGAGAGAAGCAGACCCCCAAGGTGACGGGAAATACCGGACTGCAGGGTCACGGTCACTATAGGAGGAGACCTCTGACCTGAGCGGAGAACAGTGGCATACTCCTATGAATTATACAGCTGCAGTTCACACCACTGTCCCAGATCATCTTCTGTCTCAATCTGTTTCTTTGTCTGTGTCTCTCTCTCTGTCTCTCTGTGTTTCTCTATCTCTCTCTGTGTATGAATCACACAAACACACACTCTTTTAAGAAGTAGGGTAATTGAAAAGGGCAATGAGTTTAATGCTTGGGTCTGGCTTATGCAAAGCGCATGAGATAGTCTAAACCCACTTTCACACCCCACCAACAGTTGTATATAAATACATAGACAAATAAAAGCATATCTATCTATCTATCTATCTATCTATCTATCTATCTATCTATCTATCTATCTATCTATCTATCTATCTATCTATCTATCTATCTATCTATCTCCCTCTCTCTCTCTAGGGGGACGGGATGGCCTAGTGGTTACAGTGACGTCTTCGTGATCTGTTGACCCGGGTTCGATTCCCGTTCAAGAGGATTTTTCCTCTGGAGTTAACCTCAGTGCAGACTCCACTCTCCCCAAAAGTCCTTCGGATGAGACTATAACCGGGCCCCGTGTGCTGAACGCACGCAGAACACATCTTGCGCACACGTTTAAAACCGTTCGCTTTTCGGAAGAGTAGGCATTGGTTGCCGGTGGAACGGATGACAAATTGACAAAACTGCATACACACGGGGACTGGATGAAAAAAAGCACATGCGTGCTTATTCCATTATCCTCGAAATAAAAGAATAAATGAGAATAAATGAAATAAATATATATATATACACACATATATATATATATATATATATATGAATATGTATGTATGTATGTATGTATGTATATAATTATATGTAAATGCGTCAGTTGTGTGTGTGTGTGTGTGTGTGTGTGTGTGTGTTTATGCCTCCCTACACACACACACACACACACACACACACACACACACACACACACACCGCTGACGGCGTCAATGACAGATGCAGACGGAGCAATGTCTCTGTGTCAAGACTGGGGCTTCCGACACTGGTGTCAGGGGACAGCAGGGAACAAACAACAACAACAATAATAATAATAATAATAATAATAATAATAATAATAATAATACCGTAATAATATATGGAATTAATATAGCGCCGAATCTTGTAAAACAAACAAATCGAAGCGCTTGCACTCAAATCATTTACGCGCATGCAACTTTCCTCAAATATAATAAAGAACATATTTCAAACTTATGCACGTGTATGTACACACACACACACACACACACACACACACACACACACACACACACACACACACACACACACACACACCGCGAACACACTTAGGAGATGAAGGATGCTGTTGAAAAGTAGAGGCGGATATGAGGGGAAAGTGTCAGGTAGGAAATAAGTGTGTTTTGAGGCTGGATTTGAAGGTATCAAGTGAAGGTTTTTGGCGAAGTGAAAGAGGGAGGTCATTCCACGTGGACGGACCAGAAACAGAAAAAGATCGACAGCCAACAGTGGTTTGTTTGAATCTGGGTATTCGAAAGCACAAAGTATCTGCGGCTGAACGAAGGGAACGGGATGGAGTGTACAGGTGAAGACAGTTACAAAGATAAGATTTGTGGAGACATTTGAAACAGAGGGTATTGATCTTATACTTCAGTCTTTGTGAGACTGGCAGCCAGTGAAGAGATCGCAGAAGAGGAGTGATGTGTTCGGATTTGTTTCTTTCTTAGGATAATAATAATAATAATAATAATGTATGGAATTTATATAGCGCTGAACAGTGTGCACGTGCCAACCGCTCCCCGGCCAATTACAAGTCCAGGGTCCTTACTGCCCTGATAGCGCGACAGTCACTCTTATGTCCTTCGGATGAGACTATAAACCGAGGCCCCGTGTGCGAACGCATGCAGAACATCTTGCGCACACGTGAAATCCTGTTCCGCTTTTCGAAAAAGTGGGCCATTGTGTGCCGGTGGGAACAGATGACAAAATTTACAAAACCGCATACACTCGGGGACTAGATGTAAAAAAGCACATGAATGCTTATTCCATTATCCTCGATAAAAAAAAGAGTGCTTTGATTTTTTGCTTTACAAGATTCAGCGCTATATACATTCCATACATTATTATTATTATCATTATTAAATAAATAAAATTTAAATAAAATTTTCTCACTCCGAAAAACTTGACATACAGTTTGATTTTCTCGTCAAACTGGAAAGAAAGGGCAAGGCTGGGAATCGAACTCAGAACCTCACTGTTTACTTGTTAGGCAGGTGAAACGTCTTAACCGTCCTGCCTCCTTCCTTCTTAGGCTCTGAGTTTGATTCCCAGCCTTGAGAAAGAAGAAGAATTGCAAAGAGGTAGAAGAGGAGGAATTGCAAAGAGGAGGAGGAGGAGGAGGAAGATGATGATAATGACGAAGAAGAAGAAGAAAGTGAAGAAGAAGAAAGCGAAGCAGCAGCAGCAGCAGCAGCAGCAGCAGCAGCAGCAGCAGCAGCAGCAGCAGCAGCAGCAGCAGCAGAAGACGAAGACATAGAAGAAGAAGAAGAAGAAGAAGAAGAAGAAGAAGAAGCACTGGCAGCATTAAAAATTATTTTATTTATTTTATTCTTTTATATCGAGGATAATGGAATAAGCACTTAGTGTTTTTTTTTTACATCCAGTCCCCATGTGTATGCGGTTTTATAAATTCTGTCATTTGTTCTCACCGGCACACAATGGCCTACTCTTACGAACAGCGGAACAGGATTTAACGCGTGCGCAAGATGTTCTGCGTGCGTTCGCACACGGGACCTCGGTTTATAGTCTCATCCGACGGACTTTTGGGGAGAGTGGAGTCTGCACTGATTTTAACTCCAGGAGAAAATATTCCCTTGAACGGGAATCGAACCCGGGTCGTCAGATTGCGAGCGCAATGTTCTAACCACTAGAAACCCCGTTCCCCCCCCCCCCCCCCCCAACACAAACAGTATGAGGGGACAGTGTGAAGCGTTGTCAATGATGGAGACAGACAGCAACATCCTCAACTGTAGAACCGGCGGCTTCTGACGGCAGTGTCAGAGGACTGCACAGCGCAGTACTGTGACGTGCTAATGGGAGGGAGCCTCCCCTGACAGCAGAATTACCTTGTTAGTGTTCTTGTCACAGCTCACTCGCTGGCTGTATAAGACAGTGAAGCTTTTATCACAGAAGCCTGTTTTTTTGGTACTGATTATTATTACTTTGTGTCTGAAGGACAAGGCTATCCATTGTTATGCCATGAATAGGTTGCTTGGGTTTTTTGTTGTTGAAAGAGAGATTTTTAGTCAATAACTGAATGTTGCCTTTAAAACTACAGAGCACAATTTGATGTGAATATAAAAAAAAAGGTAAAGGTGTCCCATAACCTAGGTGGTCGTAGGGTAAGCGAGGCGTCAGAAACTTCAGCTTCTCCAGGGGCCAGCATATTGAGGGCGGCGCCCATCTCCTCTCCCTCGCTGCTTTACCTTCCCTGACCCTAAAGAGGCAGGTGCCCATTTACAGCTGGGTGAACTGGGGGAACTGTACTGAAGCCAAGGCGCGCAAACGGTCGCTCGACGCTACTTAACCTTGGCTGTGGGAAAGCGAGTGCCCTGACCACTGAAATTATATTTGTATCTATCTATCTATCTATCTATCTATCTATCTATCTATCTATCTATCTATCTATCTATCTATCTATCTATCTATCTATCATCTATCTATCTATCTATCTATCTGTCCCGTAGTCTGACGACCGTGGGGGCACCCTCAAAGACTCAACAACCAGTTCCCTCCATTCCTCTCTCTGTTCTGCCTTTCTCAGGGTTTTGTTGAGTTCTAGGCCTGTCCATTCGCTGATGTTATCCTCCCAGCTCTTCCTTGGTCTGCCTCTTCTTCTTCCTCCTTGGACAGTGCCTTGCAAAACTGTCTTTGTAATTCCTTGGGATCTTGTGACATGCCCATACCATTTAAGTTTACGCTTTTTCACGATCGTTAGAAGGTTCTCATAGGGTCCAATGGTTTGCTGGATTCTGTTATGCACGCTTTCGTTGCTTATGTGGTCTTTGTAGGAGATGCCAAGGAGTCTCCGAAAGCATCTCATCTCCACTGCCTGTACTCTTCTCTCCAAATCTGCAGTCAGGGTCCATGATTCACAGGCATACAGAAATATGGATATGACAAGGGAGAGCATTAGTCTGATCTTGGAGATATTTGAGATATTCTTATCTCTCCAGATGGTGTTTAGTTTTGACAAAGCTGTTATTGTCTGTGCAGTCCTGCATACTACTTCTGGCTTGGATCCCTGGTCTGATACAATGGCTCCCAGGTACTTGAAGCTTTGAACTGTTTCCAGCTTCTGGTCATTAACCCTGATATCAGTGCTAATGCCGTTGGTGTTATTAGTCATCAGTTTGGTCTTCTCTGCACTGATTTCCATGCCGTATGTTTTGGAGGCCTTATTCAAGTGTTCTGTTAGGCTGGCAAGCTCTTTTTCTGATCCTGCTATTCCATCAATGTCATCTGTGAAGCGGAGGTTTGTGATCGTTCTGCCACCAATGCTGACTGATCCTTCATGATGTTCCAGTGCATCAGCCATGATTCTCTCAAGGAAGATGTTGAAAAGAGTGGGTGAGAGTAGACAGCCCTGCCTTACTCCAACTGTTGTTCGAAACCATTCTCCAATGTTGTTGTTGTAGTACACTGCACTGGTGGCCTCGCTGTACAGCTGTTTGATGACTCTGACCAGGTTTGCATTGATGCTGTACAATTCATGGTTGCCCACAAAGCTGCATGCCACACCCTGTCAAATGCCTTCTTAAAATCGATAAATACGTGGTAAAGGTCTTGTTGATGTTGAAGGTACCCCTCACATAGTATTCTGAGGTTGAATATCTGTTCTGTTGTGCTGCGCCCTGCTCTGAAACCTGCTTGTTCCTCAGCAATGATGGTCTCTGCTTGTGGCTTCAGTCTATTCAATATTATCTGCAGCATGACCTTGCTTGGGTGACATATGAGGCTGATTGTGCGGTAATTATGGCATTGTTGTAGATTTCCTTTCTTGGGGAGGGTGATGATGAGTGACTGTGTCCATGGTGTTGGCCATTTTCCTGTCTGCCAGATCTTGTTGCAGATTCTTAGTAGGGCACTGATCATGGCTTCCCCTCCAGCTTGGACCAACTCAGCTGGAATGTTGTCAGCCCCTGATGACTTCCCCTTTTTCAGCGATCTGACTGCTGTTTCCACTTCTTCTCGGAGGATAGGGTGACTGTCTGTGTCTTTGCTTTCGGGTACATTAAGGACTTCTGGATCTCCTGCGGTTCTATAGTTATACAGGTCGGAGCAGTATTCTGTCCATCTGTTCAGAATATCCTGGTCGTCAGTGAGACACTTCCCATTTTTGTCTTGGATTGTTAAACCTTTCTCTGTTTCGTGCTAGTCAGGTCTTTCACCAGCTGATATGCTTTCTTGCTATTGTTTTTCTTGATGTTTCTCTTCAATGTCTTGGCACTGTTCACCGATCCTTTTCTCTTTTGCCTCCGTCATGGCTTCCTGATTCTTTTGTTGACTGCCCTATATTGTTCTGCTCTTTCTTTTGTTTCATTTTTCTTTTTCTTCAACTCTCTACGCTTGTCGCATAGTTGTAGGATGTTAGGTGTGACCCATGGTTTTTTGACTGGTCGGTGTTTGGCAAGAAGCTCGTTTGCTGTTTCAGTCACTGCTGTATTGAAACTATTCGTCAGTATATCTATGTCTGAGTCTATCACAGTGAGAGCTGCAAACTTTCCACCTATCCTTGCTTGAAAAATTTCTAATACCTCTGGGTCCTTCAGCTTCTCGAGGTCAAATTTGATCCTGATGTTGTTCCGCTTGTGGATTTTCTTTAGACGCAGTCGGAAAGTCATCATCACAAGATCATGATCACTCCCTATGTCTGCTCCTGGAAAACTTCGTGTCTGTGCGATGTTAACGCTAGACTGATACTGTCTTTTCACCATGATGTAATCTATTTGGTTGTGGTGTTCTCCATTTGGGCTATGCCATGTCCATTTTCTGGATTTCTTGTGTGGGCCAAGTGTATTCACTAGCTGGAGGTGGTTGTTACTGGCAAACTCCAGAAGTCTCAAGCCTCTTTCATTTGATTGGTTATTACAATGGGGCCCACAAACGCCCTCCCAGTCTTTCCATGCATCTTCTCCTACCTTGGCGTTCCAGTCACCTTGCACAACGAGGATGTCTTTCTTGGGAGTTTGATTCAGAACCTCTTGTAGCTGGTCATAAAATTCTTCTACGGCTTCATCTGTGCAGTCTGATGTAGGGGCGTATGCCTGTACTATAGTTATGTTAAAGGGGGTTGCTCTCAGGCGGATGGTAATAAGTCTGCTGGACACAGGCTGACAGCTCATGACGGTGTTCACGGTGTCTTTGTGAACGAGATATTTGTATGCCATCAGAAAAATGTTCATGCCGAGTGAAGAGGGTAAAAGAAGAAGACTGCCAAAAAGAATGCGAAGATAAAAAAAAATCCAAAGAAGAAAAATGTGAAGAAGAAAATGAAGAAGAAGAAGAAGACATGCGAAGAAAAAGAATTGTGAAGAAGAAGGAGGAGGAGGAAGAGGAGGAGGAGGAGAAAGAGAAGAAGAAGAAGATGAAGAAAAACCACGACGACGACGACGACGACCACTACCACCACCACAACCACCGCAGCCGCCGCTGCTTCTACTGTTTTTTCCTTTTTCTTCTGGAGTACACTCAAAGAAACCTTCCGAGGTCAGATAAGAAAGCGTCTTGTGAATTTGTGCTGTCGCAGAGCTAAAAGCCTGAAAAAGGAACAAAAATAAGGAGAAAAAGGCGAAGAGGAAGAAAGCCAGGAAGAAAAAAAGAATTGTGAAGAACAGGAAGAAAAAAATGAATTGCAAAGAACTGCAAATAATTGCAAAGACGAAGAAAAAGAATTGCGAAGAAGAATGACAAAAGAATAGTGAAGGTATGCCAAGAAGAATTGCAAAGAAGAATTGCGAAGAAGAATTGCAAAGAAGAAGAATTGCGAAGGAGAAGATCTGCAAAGAATTGCGAAGAAGAATAAGAAGAAAAAGGAGGAGAAGAAGAAGAAAAAGAAGAAGAAGAAGAAGAATTGCGAAGAAGAGTTGCGAAGAAGAAGAATTGCGAAGAAGAACTGCAAATAAGAGTTGAGAAGAATTACGAAGAAGAATTGCGAAAAATAATTGTGACGAAGAATTGAAAAGAAGAAGAATTGCAAAGAAGAAGAATTGCAAAGAAGAAGAAGACGAAGAAGAATTGCGAAGAAGAACTGCAAAGAAGAATTGAGAAGAATTACGAAGAATTGCGAAAAATAATTGCGACGAAGAATTGCCAAGAAGAATTTAAAAGAAGAATAAGAAACAGAAGAAGGAGAAGAAGAAAAAGAAGAATTGCGAAGAAGAAGACGAAGAAGAAGAAGAAGAAGAAAAGGAAGAAGAATTGCCAAGAAGGAGAAGAAGAAGAACTATAATAATAATAATAATAATAATAAAAAGAAGAAGAAGAAGAAGAAGAAGAAGAAAAGAAGAAGAAGAAGAAGAAGAAGAAGAAGAAGAAGGAGGAGGAGGAGAAAAAGAAGAACTAGAATAATAATAATAATAATAAGAAGAAGAAGAAGAAGAAGAAGCAGCAGCAGCAGTTTTGACAGCAGCTCAGCATGTGGGTGACAGCATCCTGCACTGCACCAGATTACAGGCTCACAGCCTCCAGACTTCACCCACTCTTGACCAGACAAGGTCTTGACGTCTGCCGTCCTTTTTCATGTGCTGTTTTCTTTTCTTTTGCTTTTATTATTATTATTTTTAATCCGGGGCAAAAACTATAATGGGGTGGGGGGCGGGGAGAGAAAGAAGAGGGAGGAGGAGGAGGAGGAGAAGGAGAAGATTTCGGCGTTGTTGTCTTTGTCTCTCCTGTTTGTGTGGCGGATGCTAATCGTGTTGTCACCATCAATAAAGTAGATTTCCTTTGAAATTGGAAAAGACCGCAGCATGAGACACACT
>CM054134.1:106369530-106399530 GCA_028751875.1 Rapana venosa
AGAGAGAGAGAGAGAGAGAGAGAGAGAGAGAGAGAGAGAGAGAAGAGAAGAGAGAGAGAGAGAGAGAGAGAGAGAGAGAGAGCAGACTGACACAGACAGAGAGACAAATAGACAGACAGACAGATACACACGAGAGCGAGAGACAGGCAGACAGAAGCAAGAGAGAGAGAGAGAGAGAGAGAGAGAGAGAGAGAGAGAGAGAGAGAGAGAGAGAGAGAGAGAGAGAGAGAGAGAGAGAGAGAGAGAGAGAGAGATGCAGACAGACACAGAGGCAGACAGACAGAGAAAATGACAGACAGCCAGAGGGACAGAGACAGACTGACACAGAGACAGAGAGACAGACAGACAGACACAACACACACACGTGCAACACCGCTCCCCTTCACACACAGAGAGAAACAAAACGACAGAAATAGACAGACAGACAGATAGACAGACAGATAGACAGACAGATAGACAGACAGCCAGCCTGACTACTGTCAAAAATGACGCAAGAGAAAGGAGAAAGAAACGGGAAGTAAGCAAAGAAGAGAGATAACATCACTTCTGTTATTGCTCAACCTCCACCTCCCCCCCCCCCCCCCCGGTTGCATACATACATAATACATACATACTACATACGTACATACATACAATATACATACATACATACAGACATCATAACAACATACATACAGGCACATACATACTGAAACATACACATTAAACAGAACATACAAACATTCATACAGACATAAGACATTTATACATACATACATACATTCATAGAGAAATAAGACATTTATACATACATACATACATACATACATACATTCATACATACATACATTCATACAGACATAAGACATTTATACATACATACACACACATACATAGGCCTACATACATGCATACATACATACATACATACATACATACATACATACACCCATATATCCATACATCCATACACCCATATATCCATACATACATGCATACCTACATAGAGACACATACATACATGTATGCACACATACATACACACATACATACAAACATTATCCTCGATATAAAAAAATAAAATATAAAAAAATAAATTAAATAAAAATAAAATTCCAATATGCTCGATAAAACAAAAACAAAAAACACACACACACAAAAAAAACCATACATACATCCATGCATGCATGCATACGGGCAGATTTGCTGGAAACGTAATAGCCACAAGGGCTGGCGGGTTGATTGTTGTATTCAATATTATGCTGTGGTCTGAATGTGACAACTTCATTTCTCCATTCATCTTCAGGGGGAAGGAAACAGTGGTTTTGCTGTGTGGATGTATGCAATTTCTGTAATTACAGGCCTCAATGTGGGACAGGTCGTAGGAGGGTTAGAACACGTAATAGTGGGCTCGTGTGCACGCACGCGTGCGTGTGTGTTTATATACATATTTGTATGTGTGTGTGTGTGTGTGTGTGTGTGTGTGTGCGCGCGTGCGTGCGTGCGCTTGTGCTTCATAAGTTACATTTCAGGCTATCTTATAAGTATTTAGCTAAAACTAATTATGATTACCCCCTTCCCCCCAAAAATCATTTCAGATTCGGTAAACTCTAAAGCCGCCATTTTCAAATGACTTATTCGTTTGTTTCTAAACAGACACGCAGTAAAGAAACAAGACCACACTAATAATCTTTCAGCATTTTTTTCCCTATTCATGCATGTTTCGGAGATTGCGGCACAACATTATACGAACATGTACAGCAAACGACTCTTTAACACAACCGTAACAACAGCAACGAGCTGTTTGATGACCAAACAGCGAGCCATTAGCTGTAGACTTCTGTTCAAGCTTCCCGCCCTTTGATGCAGCAGACAACAAGTTTACGACAGTCATATTCCTGATTACTGTCCCACGTTTTCTGTGAAAGCATTTGCAGCAGGCCGCAAATTGGCAAAGGAAACACTCGCCCTACTGGGCTTTTAGTTGCATTGACATCGTTTTGTACTGGCTGAAAACTTGCCAGGGACAAGTCGATGAACAGTGAGTGGGTCATGCTAGATATTGATTAGAAAGCAGCTGGCCTTGGAAGTACTTTTCCTGGTTTTACTTTTCGTGGTCTTTGTTTGTTTCGTTCTTCCCCCGCTAGAGCTCCGAGGTTCATCAATGGTGAGATTTTGTGTATGCTACCGTTTGCCTACCATTAAGGTAGCCGTATTGCGACTTAGGGATTTTGTGGTCTGACATAACAGTTATTATAACTTGTAGTGATTTTTCAAAAAAATGTTTAGGTGGTATGGATACCATGGCCTACTTAGAGTGCAATCCGCTTACTAGTGAGGGTGTAGACAAGGCTACACTCCTGCTTCAGCTTGCAGGTCATGTAGTATCGTTCTATAAACTGCTGGTCGGAAAAAAAATCTGGTGACTTTCAGAGATTTTTTAAAGTATGAAAAAATGCCTTGTGTACTTGTTTTTGGGGATTGAGGACATACAGTAATAGCAGGTGGTCACGGGAAAGTTGGAAACGATCATCAAATGAGGATTGCTTGTGTTCCCTACAGTGTTGACCCCGCGCATGTACACGGCGGTTAGGAAGCTTAGCAGACGACAAAGGACTCAGGGGGCTACAGCAATCACTGAAAAATTAAAACAAAATCAAACCTACCAACATTTGTGCAAAATCATATCATGATTTTTGAGTCAGAGGCTAGTCTTTCACAAAAAAGTGTTGTTTTATTTCTCTAGATGCCTTTGTACGTGCGGTATGAATGCAAGAATAATATAGGAAACTAGAAGAAAAGTGGCAAACATTAAAAGTGGGGTGTAGCCCAAAGCTTGCTGAATGCTGGAGCAGGACAGTGCTCCGCAAGCCAACCCAGACCAAGAGCAAGACTATGACCCAGCCCAGAAGAGGAGACTTACCCAGCCAGTTCCTGTCGAGGTAGATGGCCACGAAGGAGGGAGGGATGGTGAAGTAGTCCACGAAGGAAAACAGCTCCAGCCAGAACCACAGCTTGTCGTTGGCCGCCACGAACTGCGGGTAGAGAGAGAGACAGAGAGACATGCTGAGAGAGAGAGAGAGAGGAGAGAGAGGAGAGAGAGAGAGGAGAGAGAGAGACATGCTGATTATCGTGTTTATGTAATTATCTAGGCATGCAGGAAGGCAGGTACACAAGCAGGTAGGCAGGCAGGTAGGTAGGTAGGTACACAGCGCACGCGCGCGCGCGCACACACACACTTACACACACACACGCACGCACGCACTCGTGCACAGACACACACAGACACACACAAACAAACACGCACAGACACACATGTTCCAAATACATCTCTTCCCTAAATGCAATCATTTTGAAGAAAGAGGACACAGCAGAGACTGATGACAGTAATGATGATGATATGGATGACTTTCAGTAGTGAGGATAGAAGAAGTGGACCATGACACTGATGTTAATGACGGAAAGACGAGGATATTGTTGGTGATGAAGATGACCATTAATACTGACCCTGATGAAGAAGTGGACCATGACACTGATGTTAATGACGGAAAGACGAGGATATTGTTGGTGATGAAGATGACCATTAATACTGACCCTGATGAAGAAGTGGACCATGACACTGATGTTAATGACGGAAAGACGAGGATATTGTTGGTGATGAAGATGACCATTAATACTGACCCTGATGAAGAAGTGGACCATGACACTGATGTTAATGACGGAAAGACGAGGATATTGTTGGTGATGAAGATGACCATTAATACTGACCCTGATGAAGAAGTGGACCATGACACTGATGTTAATGACGGAAAGACGAGGATATTGTTGGTGATGAAGATGACCATTAATACTGACCCTGATGAAGAAGTGGACCATGACACTGATGTTAATGACGGAAAGACGAGGATATTGTTGGTGATGAAGATGACCATTAATACTGACCCTGATGAAGAAGTGGACCATGACACTGATGTTAATGACGGAAAGACGAGGATATTGTTGGTGATGAAGATGACCATTAATACTGACCCTGATGAAGAAGTGGACCATGACACTGATGTTAATGACGGAAAGACGAGGATATTGTTGGTGATGAAGATGACCATTAATACTGACCCTGATGAAGAAGTGGACCATGACACTGATGTTAATGACGGAAAGACGAGGATATTGTTGGTGATGAAGATGACCATTAATACTGACCCTGATGAAGAAGTGGACCATGACACTGATGTTAATGACGGAAAGACGAGGATATTGTTGGTGATGAAGATGACCATTAATACTGACCCTGATGAAGAAGTGGACCATGACACTGATGTTAATGACGGAAAGACGAGGATATTGTTGGTGATGAAGATGACCATTAATACTGACCCTGATGAAGAAGTGGACCATGACACTGATGTTAATGACGGAAAGAGGACGAGGATAATGATGGTGATCAAGATGACCATTAATATTGACCCTGATGAAGAAGTGGACCATGACACTGATTTTAATGACGGAAAGAGGACGAGGATAATGATGGTGATGAAGATGACCATTGATACTAACCCTGATGAAGAAGTGGACCATGACACTGATTTTAATGATGGAAAAAGGAGGAGGATAATGATGGTGATGAAGATGACCATTAATATTGACCCTCATGCACAAGCGCACCATGGCACTGATTTTAATGACAACAAGACATCGGGAGGGCATATAGCCACAATCATTTTGTTTTAGAGTTCAAAGAAGCCATGTGCAATTTTGAAGATTTTTGTCTGTAAATATATTGATAAAACGTGGCTGTGAAAAGAGAATTTCTGAAGACTACCTGTGATCACTAAAAAATTGAATTAAAAATTATAACCTTGACAGCCATATTGGATCGTTTTCGTGGCAATTATGCATACAGTTAAACTAATTCGTGCAACACACAGACACACAGACAGATAAAGACACACAGACAGACACATACACACAAGCACACACACCTCCAATTTGTAGAGTTTTTAGATTTCGTAAGTAATGCTTTTTTAATCTGTGGTGTAACAATAAACATTACCTTAGAACAACTTTTGATCAGTAATAATCCCCATGTTCCATCTTAAAAACAGCCAGAGGCCATAGATAACGATAACAGTATTAAAAAACGACCAGTAACAGTAATCCTGGTGGAACAGTAGATCATGATACTGATTTTAAAAGACAGAAAGAGGATGGGATAATGCTAATGATGATCAGGATGAGAAGAAGCAGTGTAACAAGTAGACCTTGGCATTGATTTTCAAAGACAGAGAGAAGACAAGGATGGTGATGGAGACAGCAAGGAAAAAACTTCTGACCCTGATCAAGAAGTAAATCATAACATTAGTTTTGAAAGGCAGGAAAAGGACGAAGATGGTGATGAGGACAGCAAGGACTAGTGACCCTGATGAAGAAGTAGATCATGACACTGATTTTGACAGACAGAAAGGAGACGAAGATGGTGATGAGGACAGAGACAGAATGGAGATGAAGATGGTGATGAGGACAGAGACAGAATGGAGATGAAGATGGTGATGAGGACAGAGACAGAATGGAGATGAAGATGGTGATGAGGACAGAGACAGAATGGAGATGAAGATGGTGATGAGGACAGAGACAGAAAGGAGATGAAGATGGTGATGAGGACAGAGACAGAATGGAGATGAAGATGGTGATGAGGACAGAGACAGAATGGAGATGAAGATGGTGATGAGGACAGAGACAGAATGGAGATGAAGATGGTGATGAGGACAGAGACAGAATGGAGATGAAGATGGTGATGAGGACAGAGACAGAATGGAGATGAAGATGGTAATGAGGACAGAGACAGAATGGAGATGAAGATGGTGATGAGGACAGAGACAGAAAGGAGACGAAGATGGTGATGAGGACATGGACAGAAAGGAGACGAAGATGGTGATGAGGACAGAGACAGAAAGGAGACGAAGATGGTGATGAGGACATGGACAGAAAGGAGACGAAGATGGTGATGAGGACAGCAAGGAAGGAAATGAAGATGGTGATGAGGACAGAGACAGAAAGGAAATGAAGATGGTGATGAGTACAGAGACAGAAAGGAGACGAAGATGGTGATGAGGACATGGACAGAAAGGAGACGAAGATGGTGATGAGGACAGAGACAGAAAGGAGACACAGATGATGATGAGGACAGAGACAGAAATGAGACGAAGATGGTGATGAGGACAGCAAGGAAGGAGTACTGACCCTGATGAAGAAGTAGATCATGAAGAAGACGTTGAAGGCCAGGTCCACTTGCTGGGTGGTGCTGGATGACCAGGGGCTGCATGTCTCCACCTCCGAGTTGATCCTGCACAGCACACAGCCACACATGTAGACCTGTCAATGCTCTTTTGGGGTTTTGGTTCTTTTTTGTGTGTGCCTGTGAATGGCTACTTTGTCAACACCTAGGGTTTCGCGTTTTACATAAACGTGAATAAATAATCGTTATTATTATTATCATCATCATCATCATCATTATCATTATCATTATTATTATTATTATTATTATTATTATTATTATTATCGTTATTAATATTATCAGCATCACCATCAATATTATTATTATCATTAATATCATCATTATCGTCGTCGTCATCATGATCATCATCACCACCACCACCATCATCATCACAAAGGACAGCCAGAAAATAGCGAGAAAAAGAACAATCTGTTAAAGTGAGATTAGTTTACATATAAGCAGTAAATAATGCATACATACATACATACATACATACATACATAATATATATAATATATATATATATATATATATATATATATATATATATATATATATATATATATATTATATATATACAATATATATATATATATATATATATATATATATATATATATATATATATATATATATATATATATATATATATGTGTGTGTGTGTGTGTGTGTGTGTGTGCATTATTTACTGCTCATATGTAAACTAATGCCATTTTGACAGATTGTTCTTTTTCTTGCTATAGCCATTGGCTGTATCAGATTTCCTAACCATCAATTTTCATATTCTGTTCTGTCATGCCGTTGTTGTTTTATGGGGCCTGGCGATGCAACTATATCTCAGCGCTTCTAGCTATCTCACGGTGAAGCGCTATACATACGTTCCCCCCGACATTGCATGGGACTACAATCCATTCCACTAACTACAGACACCAGTGAATGCATGGACGAAATCAACAAAGGAATTCTATTGCCGATGGAGGCCGTGAACACCCTGCCGTTCATGAAAACGGTGTCCGACACAAGATAATGTAATACAAATCAATGCAATACCCAACATTACAATACCATACAATACCAATGATATAATGCTGTACAGTAGAATACAAGACAATGCAACCCAATGCAATGTAGTGCAGTACAATGCAATACAGCACAAAGTAATACAATACAGTACAACACAACACAATACAATACAATGCAATACAATGCAACACTATGAAATACAATGCAATACAACACAGTACAATACAATACAATGCAATGCAATACAACACAGTACAATACAATACAATGCAATGCAATACAACACAAAGCAATATAATGTAATTGAATACGATACAATACAATACAACACAATACAGTACAATATACCAGTGTAATACTGTTTGCACTGAACTGGCATTCTACCGCTAACTAAATCACACTTCTTAAACACCAGACAAGGCTGTAATGCTGCAGTGTTGTTGGCCGTTTTTTTCCTGTCGGCATGTACCGTGAATTCTGTCTGTCTGTCTTTCTTTTTTTCTTTTATATCGAGGATAATGGAATAAGCTCTCATGTGCTTCTCTACGTCCAGCGTCCGTGTGTATGCGGCTTTATGAATTTTGTCATCTGTTCCCACCAGCACACAATGGCCTACTCTTCCGAAAAAGCGGAACAGGATTTAGCGTGTGCGTAAGATGTTCTGGGTGCGTTCGCACACGGGGCCTCGGTTTATAGTCTCATCCGAAGGACTTTAAAGAGAGTGGAGTCAGTACTGATGTTAACTCCGGAGGAGAAATCCTCTTGAACGAGATTCGAACCCGGGTCGTCAGATTGCGAGCGCAATGTTCTAACCACTAGGCTATTCCGTGTGTTGTGTTATGTTTTGTAATGTTCTCGGTATATATTGTATTGTATTTTGTTGTATTGCATCGTATACCACTTTCAACCACGGCATAATTTCTTTGCCTGAAAATCGGGCTGCTCTTCCTTGAGACAACGGATCGCCACAACACCACGCCACTATGTTTTTACCCCCCCCCCTTATCCCCCCCCCCCCCCTTTCCTGTCTGCACGCGTTTTTTCCCTAGTCCGTAGGAGGGTAGCCTTTTTTTCCACCATTTTGTTTTTTACTATGGACAACACTCTTATTGTCGGGGGTTCTTTTACATACGCTGAATTAATGTTGCATACGATTTATTGCCTAATCCGAAAGACTAGCACCCAGGCAACCAGAAAGGATGGTCGGGATGATAGGTGAAGAGGCCAGTTTCAGGGACTAAACTCGCGATCCCTCACTTTCTAGACAGGTGCGTTACCTCTAGACAACAGACAGATTGACCTGAAAGTACGCAGTGACCCAAGCTTTTACGATGCGTAAACATTTATTGTTCCATTACATTTGGTTTTGCTGTTAAAACTCTGTGACACAAGACACCAGTTTGGCAGAGTTTCAAGATGAGTCAGGTCAGGCTCTCAACGACGTAGAGTGCTGATGTACTTAGGCAAAGACTACAGTGTTTTTGCTGTTGTTGTTGTTGTTGTTGTTGTTGTTGTTGTTGTTGTTGCCTCTTCAGCCCGGTTCTGTGTCTGTGTGTTGATGGTTTCGCCCCCCCTTCCTCCCCCCATCCCATTTTTTTGCAGATTGGATATCTACCATTTGTTTTTTTAAGACAAAGGAGTATCGATTTCAATTTGTTGTTTGGTTTAAGTGCTTACTTAGCGCGTAGTGCTTATTTCTTTAACAATTGCTGTAATTCTGATATGTATATCAGACTTGTTTTCAGATAGACCTTAACAGCTGCTGCTTATTGTTTTTAATTAAAAAGTCATCGCGTTTTTAAAAAATATGTTTATTATCGTTGTTTTAGGAAAAACGCTTATTCACAGGGTCTGTTTCTTTCTGCAAGAATTGCTGTATTTTTCATACGTCTACTATATTTTGTTGTTGTTGTTGTTGAAAAAGACCTTTACAGGTACAGGGATGGATTACTTGTTGAAAAAGACCATTTATTTATTTATTCTTTTATTTCGAGGATAATGGAATAAGCACTCATGTGCTTCCGTTTTCTTACATCCAGTCTCCTTGTGTATGCATGCAGTTTTGTAATTTTTTCATCCGTTCCCACCGGCACACAATGGTCTACTCTTCCGAAAAGCGGAACGGGTTTTAACGTGTGCGCAAAATGTCTATCAGTTGATTGACTAGTACACTCCCCTTCAGTGCAGTTACGTTATCCTAATTCAACTAGTTTTAGTTTATTCACTTCACAAACAGCACAGGAATTGTAATGATTATAAAGAAGCGACAGAATATGTAATGGTAAAAAAGGAAAGCTTATTTTTAACAGTTGTGGAAAACGAAAGAATTCCTGACCCCCAAAGATTAATTGGGGGCGGGATAGCTCAGTGGTCAGAACACTCGCTTTTCCTCAGCGAAGGTTAAGCAGCATTGAGCGTGGTTACCACTTGGATGGGTGACCGTTTGCGCGCCTTGGCTTCAGTACAGTCCCCTAGTTCACCCAGCTGTAAATGGGTACCTGCCTCTTTAGGGTCAGGGAAGGTAAAGCAGCGAGGGAGAGGAGATGGGCGCCGCCCTCAATATGCTGGCCCCTAGAGAAGTTGGGGTCTCTGACGCCTCGCTTCCCTACGACCTTATAGGTCATGAGACACCTTTACCTTTTTTAAAATGATTAACTGCGACATTATGATTACAATACAGTTGTTTGAATGTTGTTGTTTTTGTGCTCGATATGCTCAAAAGACCTCCCCCCCCGCTCACACACACCGTTTAATAAACTTGTGGTGAACAAAGGTTAAATGCAAGAACAAACACACGCGCGCGCGCGCACGTACACACACACACACACACACACACACACACACACACACACACACACACACACACACACACACACACACACACACACACACACACAAAATGAGACACTGTTCAGTGGTATGTTAAATCATATTTCATTTTCTGTTTGTTCCTTCTTTGTTTTTATGCTTGTTTTTAGTACTGCATATTTGGTTTCTTCATAACAGCACAACAACACAACCATGTTGAAGCCAACAGCACAGCTGTGACACTGTCCCTCCCTACCCTCTCCTCTCCTCCTCCTCCCCTTCGCTTTTCTGTTTTTGTGTGTGGTAAGAATGACGGTTTTTATGGTTTCACATAATCATGTATTTTTTGCATTTGACTCTGCACACACACATGCGCACACGCACACACACACACACACACACACACACACATACACACACACACACACGTGTGCGTGCGTGTGTATCCCCATCCCCTCTCCCTCTCCACCCCCCTCTTTCTCTATCTTTCCGCCCTCACTCCCTCTGTCTCTCTCCACTCCCTCTGCCTGTCTATCTGTCTGCCCGTTTGTCTCTTTTTCCTCTTGCTTCTTGTTTCTTTCTGTCTCTCTGTCCTTTTAAAAAAAATGTTGTCTCTTTTCACAAAATTTCTTCTTCTTCTTCTTCTTCTTCTTCTTCTCCTTCTTCTATCTCTTCATCATCTCATCATCATCATCATCATCATCATCATCATCATCATCATCATCATCATCATCTCATTTTCGTTCTCCTCCTTTTTCATCATCATCTCATCTCATCGTCTCGCGTCATCATCATCATCATCATCATCATCATCATCATCATCATCATCATCATCATCATCATCATCATCATCATCATCATCATCATCATCATCTCCTTCTTCTTTTTCACCACCACCACCACCACCACCACAACCACCATCATCATCATCATCATCATCAACATCATCATCAACAACATCATTATCATCATCACCATCATCTCCCAAATCCCCCAAGAAATAGTCGGAGCATCGTTCTTAAGAGCTGGTCACCAGATTCTTGCTGCTCCTTCTATCCCTGTCGGCTGTGCACACAAGCCTGAGTCTCAGCCAGTGATGTCTATGTCTATGTTGCCCGAAAACACCCAACCCTTATGTCCACCCTTTTTTTCTTGTCAAGCACCCTCCCTTCCCCCCTCCCCCCTTTCTGTCTCCCTCATTAACAGATCAATGATTAACGGTACATGCAAAGTGCACTCGTTAAATCATGTTCCGCTTTTTGAAAGAGTAGGCCATTGTGGGCCGGTGGGAACGGATGACAAACTTTACAAAACTGCATACACACGGGGACTGGGTGTAAAACCCCCCACATGTGTGCTAATTCCATTATCCTCGATATAAAAGAATAAATCAGATAAATAGTGCAGGACGGAAGACAGGGTTAGGTACCTAAGCCTTTGCAAAAGTCGTCACCATCGACACAAATGGAGGAATCTGATAAAGAGCTCTTTTTTTTTTTAAAGTACGAAGGCCCATTGAGTCCTCAGAATTTAACTCAGAGGAGAGAGAGAGAGGAAGAGAGAGAGAAAGAGAGAGAGTGAGAGAGAGAGAGAGAGAAGAAGAGGAGAGAGAGAGAGAGAGAGAGAAAAGAGAGAGAAAGAAAAAGAGAGGGGCTAGAGAGAGAGTTAGAGAGTTAAAAGAGAGAGAGGAGAGCGGAGAGGAGAGAGAGGAGGATTGTAGAGCAGAATAATAAACACATACGGATGCTACACACTGTTTCAAGTCAGGAGACATTGTGATATACACTATGTCTGTGTCAGCAACAGCTGGTGGCTGACACACAGACAGCCAGCCAGACAGCTGGCCAGACAGCCAGACAGCCAGCCAGACAGCCAGACAGGCAGGCAAACAAACAGAAGGACAGACATACATACAGCCAGCCAGCCAGACAGACAGACATGCAGGCCGACAAACAGAAGGACAGACATAGAGACAGCCAGCCAGACAGACAGACAGCCAGCCAGCCAGCCAGACAAGCAAACAAACAGAAGGACAGACATAGAGACACCAGCCAGCCAGCCAGCCAGACAGCCATGCAGGCAAACAAACAGAAGGACAGACATAGAGACACCAGCCAGCCAGACAGACATGCAGGCAAACAAACAGAAGGACAGACATAGAGACAGACAGACAGGCAGCCAGCCAGCCAGCCAGACAGGCAGACAGACGGATTGTCAGACAGGCAGAAAGGCAGAGGGAGAGTGGGGGGGAGGAAGACTGAAGGAGGAGGGATGGGTGATGTGATGCAGACTGGCTTAGTCAGCAGACGATGCAATAATCTTGGTCTCTCTGCCGAGTCCGTGACATAAAGCACCGAAGACGGACAGGCAGTGAGTGTGTGTGTGTGTGTGTGCGTAAGCCGTGTCATATGAGTGGTTGTTATTGTTGTTGCTTGTGTTGTTTTTGTTGTCGTCGCTACTGGTGTTGTTAGTTGCTGCTATTATTGTTGTTGTTCCTGTAAGTGTTGCTAGTGTTGTTGTTGTTGCTATTGTTGATGCTGCTGTTGTTGCTATTGTTGTTTTTGTTGATGTTGCTATTGCTGTTGTTGTTGTTGTTGTTTGTTGCTGCTGTTGTTGTTTTTCCTGTAAGTGTTGCTAGTGTTGATGCTGCTGTTGCTGCTATTGATGTTGCTAGCGTTATTATTATTATCATTATTCTTCTTCTTGTTGTTGTTATTGTTAATGTTGTTGTTATCAAATCCCAAACTTAATAACCTGGGAGTTTACCCGAAAGTGCTCTCTGACTCACTCATCCCACCTGACAATCACTAAGAAACCACATGAGTTCGCAACAGATACGAAGTCTGTGTGAATGACTATTTTCAAATACCTCGCCATATAGACAGCTGCACTCCGACTTCAGAGGATTGTCTTTCTTCTTTCTTTCTTCCTTTATAGAACAGTGCAGTATGTTATGATAAGAGCTTGACATGGTTGAGGAAGATCTGAACATAAATACATTGAAAACATAACAACATGTTTAATGCAGGCCTTGACACTTAGCTTAAACTATTGACCAATGGTCAGAGTTTTTTTTGGGTTTGGGCCAAGTGATAGGAGTGACTTAATCAGTTTTGAAAACGGTCTTCATGTACACACATACCCAGATTCAAACGAGAGACATGTGTGTGTTGTATTGTGTTGTGTTGTGTTGTGTTGTGTTGTGTTGTGTGTGTGAGTGTGTGATATGTGTGTGTATGTATGTGTGTGTGTGTGTGTGTGTGTGTGTGTGTGTGTGTGTGTGTGGTCGCGCACGCGCGCATGTGTGTGTGTTGAGAGTAAAAACAAAAGCACAGGATTTCTAGAAAAAACAACAACACGAAATAGCAATTCAAATTACACGCCCGAGAGATACTATAGATTATCATCATCTCCACAGTGGCAGTATATAAGCTCGGAAAAACAACGCGAATTCATTTTGTCATTGTCACAACCTGCATAAATGATATATCATCTTTTTAATATAGTTTTTGTTGTTGTTGTTGCTTTGTGTGAATTCCATACATTGCCAACAATAGCGGTCATTAGCAAACATCCAGACAAGTAGACAGTAATCCGGACAGGTATTCAGACAGACAGACAGAGAGACAGAGAGACAGACAAACATACAGACAGACAGAGGGCGGAGGAAAGAGAGACAAAATAATTATCACGGTAGCTTTTTTTGCATTGTCGGCAGGTTATATTGGTCCCCTACCCCTTCTGTGTGTGTGTGTGTGCGCGCGCGCGTGCGCGTGCGCGCGCGTCTTTTGGAGTGTATGCGTGCATATCTGTGTATTGGCGTGTGCTCTCGTGTGTGTGTGTATGTGTGTGTGTGTGTGTGTGTGTGTGTGCAGGCACGCACATGCACACGAGTGAAACATGTAGGCAAGGGAAAGCGCTAAATTTTCCAGTGATATATATATATATATCTATATCTATATATCATCAGTGTGAACAGACACCAGCTGTATGACAACAGTATCACACACGTACACCTCTGCCATTCCATCTCATTTTATGGCTCATTATACGTGATGACTTTTCTTTTCGCGATTAAAAAAACCCCGAACAAGAACATGCAATAAACGAACAAGAGAAATGAAAACTATGCACACACAAAACCAGATATGCACACACACACACACACACACACACACACACACACACACACCACACACACACACACACACACACACACACATACACACACACACACACACACACACACACAACACACACACACACACACACACACACAATGCAGGCGCTCTTAAATGAAAAGAAAAACAACTGACATTCCAGGTTTTAGAATATATCTAATACAATTTAATCGTGTTTTCTGTTTTTTTTGCTTTTGGTTACTTTTAGCTTGTTTTGTTTTTTGTTACTGCGTTTAATTAACCTATTTAGTTTTTGCTGCCTCATTTTCTGTAACACATTCTTTCTGCTGTTGCCACGCCGCTCATCTCAATCTCTCCGCCTCAGCCGTGGACAGATTCGTTATGTCTCAACCTCAAAGTCAGAAGATCACATGGGGCCTATCAGTGTCAGACTGCCGTGGGGCAACCAGCCTGATGGGCCCTGCACGGTTTTTGTGTGTCACTTTGGTGGTGTTCAGTGGTGCCTGTTTTGGGCTAGCATACGCGGACACCGCCTACTGAGCCCCCTCCTAACGACAGTAAATGCTCAGTGGTGTCGCCAGGCTAAGTGAGACATCCACCCGGGGTGGCGACCACCACAACGCCCCTCAAACGTCCATCTCATGCACAAAATCTTTGATTACCAACACTTGTTTTCAAGCCTTCATTTCATCTCTCCTACTCCACGTCTCGTCTAATATCACTTTAAGTGAACAGACGTAACATCGAAGACACACACACACACCCCTCTCCCGTGAACCTCCAACCCCAAAGGCTTTGACCCTAACTCACCATAGGCACAGAAGGGTATGGGGAAAACCGACTCTGAGGTCTCCATGAGACCAGAACAGCCCGGACCACCGAATCAGAGACAATTTTATTTTATATTGCATGGTGATAATAATTTCATTTCATTTCATTTCATTTCATACCACTTTAAGTCAAGCAGATTTCTCTGCGTGAAATTCGGGCTGCTCTCCCCGGGGAGAGCACGTCGCCACAAGAGCAGCGCCACCCATTTTTTTTCTTTTTTTCTGTCTGCAACAGTATTTGTTTCCCTATCAAGAGTGGCTTTTTTCTACATAATTTTGCCAGGGACAACTTTCTTGTTGCCGTGGGTTCTTTTACGTGCGCTAAATAATTATGTGCAACACACGGGACCTTGGTTTATCGTCTCATCCGAAAGACTAGCGCCCAAACCACCACTCATGATCTAATGGATGGGGAAAAAGTTTCGGGTCCAAACGGGATACGAACCACCGCACATTTCCGACCCGGACTTTTCGCTTTCTAGACAGGCGCGTTACCTCTAGACCACTGATCCATGGTGAAGAGGATGATGTAAATATGCTGCTATGGAAGTGCACATGCTTTAAGACTACTTGACACGGCCACACTTTTAATCATGATAAATCCCGATGACAACCAGGCCCGAGAGACACAGACACCTTCAGTGTTGGTCAGAAAATTGTAGGCAACACTCTCAAAATCGCATCCATCAAGTGGACGAAGGTGGATTGTGTGGCGCTAATCTTCCCAATGAGCTCATAGCAAACTCACTCTGGGTAGGAGCCGGCTGGAGCCCTAAAAAATCCCCAATGACTGTTGTGGGATTCAAACCCGCTACCTTCTCATTCCGTAACCCAAGGCATTAACCACTGCGCCATGAGTTCTATTAAATTTCATTCTAATTTATCTAGCCTAAAGCGAAGAAGACGACGACGACCCCCATTAGTATGTATACATTTCTGTGTTAAATTGTTGAACCCCCACAGTGTAAACGTTTACTATATTGTACAATTTTATTTCTTTTTCTTTTCATACATTTTTATCTTTATTTTACTGTATCTTACCTTAGTCATCTCGTTTTCATTTCATTTTTCTTGGAACTGTACTGTATAGCGCACGTGAGTGGTATACACTTAGGGACGTCCCTTGGAGAAAATTAAAATAAAGTACCCCCCCCCCCCCTCCACCCCAACCTGAAAACAAACTCTAGTGAACACTATATATATATATACAATACCCCTATCTTCAAATTTAGCCCATCTTTAAAGCAAAACTACGAAATACAGTCAGATACTAATTGCAGGTAGAATATTGGTTGTGTGTGTGTGTGTTTTTTTTTTTAAAGACAAGGTGAGAATAGAGTCAGAAACTATTTGCACTTGTTTTCTGTTGATAGAAGATTCCTTTTTTAAGCAACACAGCCGGATATAATCAGAACGTTACAGAGCCCTGGGATTTGGCATCATCGTCAGGTCTCTTTTGCAGACAGTGTCTGTCTCCGGCACACAGGGATGCAGCAGCGACAGTACAGACAGGGGTCGCCAAGTTATTGAGTCAGGGAAGGAACCTCGGTAATAAAGCTGTTATTTTATTACTCTCTGTGAGACAGGGAAAGAGAGAGAGAGAGAGAGGGGGGAGAGAGAGAGGGAGAGAGGGAGAGAGAGAGAGAGAGAGAGAGAGAGAGAGAGAGAGAGAGAGAGAGGGATAGAGAGAGAGAGGAGAGAGGAGAGAGAGAGAGAAGGGAGAGAGAGAGAGAGAGGATAGGAGAGAGGGAGGGAGAGAGGGAGAGAGAGAGAGAGAAAGGGAGATAGGGAGAGAGAGAGAGAGGGAGGGAGAGAGAGAGGGAGAGAGAGAAGAGAGATTTGAGAAGGCAGACGTATCTATTATACAATGGAGTGCGCACTTGCATGTGTGTGTTGTGTTGGGTTGAGTTGAGTTGTGTGTTTTGTGTGTTTTGTGTGTGTGTGGTGTGTGTGTGTTTTGTGTGTGTGTGTGTGTGTGTGGTGTGTGTGTGTGTGGTGTGTGTGTGGTGTGTGTGCGTGCGTGCGCTTGTGTGTGTGTGTGTATGTGTGGTGTTATGGTGTCTGAGTATGTGTGCGTGTGTGTTTGCGCGCGCGCGCGCGCGTGTGTGTGTGTGTGTGCCTGTGCGTGCACTTACGCGCACGTGTGTGTATGTGTTTGTGTGTGTGTTCTAGACGCATGAGTGTAACTCTTTCTCCACACATCACACATGCACACAACCAAACGCACTCATAACATTGATGGTCCCAACCACAAAAAGAACACATATTTAAAATATTTATTAAAAAAAATTCTTTTATATCGAGGATAATGGAATAAGCACTTGTGTGCTTTTAACATCCAGTCCCCGTGTGTATGCAGTTTTGTCTGTCATCTGTTTCCACCGGCACACAATGGCCTACTCTTACGAAAAGCGGAACAGGATTTAACGTGTGCGCAAGATGTTCTGCGTGCGTTCGCTCACGGGACCTCGGTTTATAGTCTCATCCAAAGGACTTTTGGGGAGAGTGGAGTCTGCACTGATGTTAACTCCAGGGGAAAAATCTCCCCTTGAACGGGAATCGAACCCGGGTCGTCAGATTGCGAGCGCAATGTTCTAACCACTAGGCTGTCCCATCCCCCCAAGGAAAGTATCGGACTAACTTTGATATCCTCCTTACTAGACTTTGATTTTTCCAATTCCTCAACATATCAGGTGACATATTTCCCCATTCCTCAACACAGCAGGTGACATAATTATTTTCCCCAAGTCCTCAACACAGCAGGTGACATATTTCCCCTCAATTCCTCAACACAGCAGGTGACATATTTCCCCATTCCTCAACATAGCAGGTGACATATTTCCCCATTCCTCAACATATCAGGTGACATATTTTCCCCCATTCCTCAACACAGCAGGTGACATATTTCCCCCCCATTCCTCAACACAGCAGATGACATATTTCTCCATTCCTCAATACAGCACGTGACATATTTCCCCATTTCTCAACACAGCAGGTGACATATTTTCCCATTCCTCAACACAGCAGGTGACATATTTCCCCATTCCTCAACACAGCAGGTGGCATATTTTCCCATTCCTCAACACAGCAGGTGACATATTTCCCCATTCCTCAACACAGCAGGTGACATATTTCCCCATTCCTCAACACAGCAGGTGACATATTTTCCCCATTCCTCAAACACAGCAGGTGACATATTCCCCCCCTTTCCTCAACACAGCAGGTGACATATTTCCCCATTCCTCAACACAGCAGGTGACATATTTCCCCATTCCTCAACACAGCAGATGACATATTTTCCCCATTCCTCAACACAGCATGTGACACCCCCCCCCTCCCGATTCCTCAAACACAGCAGGTGACATATTTCCCCCTATTCCTCAATAAGCGGGTGAGATACTTTCTCCATTCCTCAATACAGCAGGTGACATATTTCCCCCAATGCCTCAAACACTGCAGGTGACAGATTTTCCCGGGGCCCCGAAAGGTGGCAGAATATAACAAGCCTGACCTTTCCCTGATGATATAACCGAAATTGAACGAACACCCATTCCCCCCCACCCCCATCCCTCGCCAAATCGCTTCCCCGCCACCCTCCCCCCTCACCCCCCTCCCCTCGATCCCCCACCCCATCCCCCACCTTATGTTCTCGCCTGTGACCTTTAAATAAGGTTCACGCTTCCAGTTTCATTGATCACACATTCAGGAAAAATAACCTTGGTAACTGGCCTCTCTCTCTCTCTCTCTCTCTCACTCTCTCTCTCTCTCTCTCTCCTCCTCTCTCCCATCCTCTCTCTCTCTCTCTCTTCTTTCTCTTTCTCTCTCTCCCACCCTTACCTCCACTCTTCTCCTGTCCTCCCCATCTTCCATCCCAATCTAGGACGAGAAGACAAGAATGGGAGAAAAAAAAACACCCCAGAGGGAAAAGTACGGCTATCTTGGGACAGATGTCATGTAGTTTTAATCGTTACCCCATTCTTCTTTTTTGGATAAGACGAGTTTTTCAGGTCCTAGTAAGGATTTCAGGTCCTATCAACTCTGTCTGTCTGTCTGTCTGTCCGTCCGTCTCTGTCTCTCACTGTCTCTGTGTGTGAGAAACACGATAACTACTAAATGTTTGTTGCAATGTAGATGAAGGAAAGGTAAATTTGTGGATAATGTCTATGTTTCATTAATACTGTTACCATTTTGTCCCTCTTGCCTACATGGCTCCAATGCTAGATGGGCAATAAACCATGCCATGTCATCGTTATTCTCTCTCTTTCTCTCTCTCCTTTCCCTTATCTCTCCCCCCTCTCTCCCTGTCTCCCTCCCTCCCCCCCTTTCCGCGTCCCCCCCCCCTCCCCCCCCCCCCCCCCCCCCCCCCCCCCCCCGTGGAGATCGTTCTGGGTACTGTGCTGAAACTCTCATGTGACTTACACTGGTTGTGTAAGACGAGTCTGGCGAAGATCATTATCTCTCCAGATGGGATTGTGTCTGTCTGTCTGTCTGCCTGCCTGCCTGTCTTTCTGTCTGTCTGTCTGCCTGCCTACCTGTGTGTCTGTCTCTCTTTCTCTCTCTCTCTCTCTGTGATGTTATCTCTGACAAGAGCAGAGACTGGATGTAAACAAGAAAACTCAGGAGTGCTTATTTATTATCCTCAAATTAAAAAAATGATTTGATTTGACTTGATCCCTATCTCTCTCTGCCTCTCTGTCTGTCTACCTCTCGTCTGTCTGTCTGTCTGCCTCTCGTGATACAGTGAACATCCCATAAATTCAGGCTGGTCTATTCCTCTACACAAATGAATGGGAAAGAGGGGGGTGGAGGAAGGGGGATGGTTAGATGATACGTATCAATGTGCCTGTCAGTATTGTAATTGCTCTTCATGGGATGATTAAAGTGTTTTTGACTTGACTTGACTTGACTTTTTAAAATGTGTGCAAAATGTTCTACATGCGTTCTTGTCAAGAGCTCCGAGGTATTGTCTCACACAGAGGACTTGCAGTGAGGTGAATGGAACAGACTCACAGGACACACACACAGACACACACGTACACACACACACGACACACCACACCACACACACACACACACACATACACACACAACACACACACACGTACACACACACACACACACACACACACATCACACACACACACACACACACACACACACACACACACACACACACACACACACACGTACACAAACAAACACAAAACAAACACACGTACACACACACACACACACACACACACACAAACACCGTACACACACACACACACACACACACACACACACACACACACACACACACACACACACACACACACACACCACACACACACACACACACACGACACATACACGTACACACAACACAGAGCATAAAGCGTAAAACAAGGCAGGGAAAGTTGTTAAATCATGAGATAGCACACAATAAAGAAAAAGTTGAGAAAGGAGGATAAGAAGGACAGAAAACATGAAATGGTATCAAGATGGCTAAATGGGACGAACGGAAACTGGATGATCCTGATACGATAAAAGATAAAGGTAAAGGTAAAGGAGTCCCATAACCTATGTGGTCGTAGGGGAGCAAGGCATCAGAGGCCTCAACTTCTCCAGGGGCCAGCATATTGAGGGCGGCGCCCATCTCCTCTCTCTCGCTGCTTTACCTTCCCTGACCCTAAAGAGGGCAGGTACCCATTTACAGCTGGGTGAACTAGGGGACTGTACTGAAGCCAAGGCGCACAAACGGTCACCCATCCAAGTGGTAACCACGCTGGATGCTGCTTAACCTTAGCTGGGGAAAGCGTGTGCTCTGACCACTGAGCTATCCCGTCCCCTTATAGGATAAAAGAAAGAAAAAACCCACACTACAATAATTTATAAAAATTTAAGTAGAGCAGGATAAAAAGTAACTGGAATACGTAGCAAAGAGAAAAAGATGAAAAGAAAAAAGAAATGACCCACAAAAAGATAAAGCAATGTAAACAAAGGCAAAAGAACAATCTTCTTAACAGCTACGAAGAAATCAACAACAATAAAAATTCACCTAATTTAAAAGTCTACTTCAAAACCTTTTTCTTCAAGTGTGAAAAAAATGCAGAGAATTCCCAAAATTCAGAACAAGATAAGGATGATAAGAAGAGAGAGAGAGAGAGAGAGAGAGAGAGAGAGAGAGAGAGAGAAGAGAGAGAGAGAGAGAGAGAGAGAACGAGAAAGAGAGAGAAAGAGAGAGAGAAAAAGAGAGAGAGAGAGAGAGAGAGAGAGAGAGAGAGAGAGAGAGAGAAAAGAGAGAGAGAGAGAGTGGGGGTGAGGTGGGGGTGGGGGAGGGTGGAGAAGGAGAAGGTTAAGAACATTTTTTGTTTAAAAAAGAAAAGCAACATTGTGAAATACACAGCACTCAGAAAGCAGACAAAAGACAAGACGAAAAGAAAGTTGAAAAAGCTTTTAGAAATTGACAGGAAAGCTGTGGGATGAGGCGAAAGAGAAGAATAATGTGGGGGGGGGGGTGGGGGGGGGGGGGGGGGGGGGGGGGGGGGGGGGTGGGGAGTGAAGTGGGAGAGGGAGGAAGGGAAGGGGAGGGGAGGGGTGAGTAAAGGAAAAAGGAAAGAGAAATAAAACAAAGGGGAGAAAATTATGAATAAGACAAAAAGTTCAAGAAACAGGATATCGGTAACACATTCATCATGAGAGAGACTGAGACAGACAGAATAGACAGACACTTAGGTGCAAAAGAGAGAGAGAGAGAAGAGAGAGAGAGAGAGAGAGAGAGAGAGAGAGACAGAACAGACAGACAGACAGACAGACAGAGACAGAGAGACAGAGACAGAAACAGAGAGAGATAGAGATACAGAGAGAGAGAGAGAACAGAGAGAAACAGAGAGAGTGAGGGGAGAGATAGAGACAGAGAAACAGAAAGACAGAGAGAGACAGAGAAAGAAATACAGACATAAAAAAAGAAAGAGAAAACTAGAAACAACAAAGAAACTGAGGGACATACAGTCAGATAAAAAAAACACCACCCACCACCCAACAAACCCACACACAGACACAAACAGAAACAAACAAAAAACGAAAAAAAGCAAAAGCAACCCCCAAAAAACCCACCCCCCAAAAACAAAACAAACAAACAAACAAAAACCACCCCCAAAAAACCCAACAATTTAAAATCGACTAATAAAAGACCAAGAACCCGCCCCCCCCCCCCCACAATAACAACAAAAACCCCATAAAAACAAAACAAAACAAAACAAAACAACAAACCCAAACAAAACAAAACAAAACAAAACACCAAAATCCCCAACTTGTGTGTCATCCCATCCCTCCATCAAAGATTCTCTAGCCAGCCTGCGGGAAGAAAAACGCATTAGGGGCCAACTGAAGCAGAGAGACCCCCCCCCCTTCCCCAACAATCCCCCCAAACACCCCCCCCCCCCCCCCAAGACTGACTGTGTCTGTGTCCACACGCAAAGGACCTCCTCCTCCTCCTCCTCCTCCTCAGACACGCTGTTGGGATTTGAGCAGCAAAGAGATATACCGCCTTTCTCCTTTTTCTGATCTTGGATGGGACACTTCTGCGAACCAGACGGAATTCCAGACATGCAGTAACGTCCTAAAGAAAATGCAGAAGAAGAAACGAAGACGAAGAAGAAGAAGAGAAGAAGAAGAAGAAGAAGATGGAGGAGAAAAGAAGAAGAAGAAGGAGGAGGAGGAGTGAGGAGGAGGAGGAGGGAGGAGAGGAGGAGGAGGAGGAGGAGGAGGGGAAGGAAGGAGGAGGAGGAGGAGGATAGAAGAAAAAGAAGAAGTAGAAGAAGAAGAAGAAGAAGAAGAAGAAGAGAAGAAGAAGAAGAAGAAGAAAAGAAGAAGAAAAAGAAAGAAGAAGAAGAAGAGAGAGAGAGAGAGAGAGAGAGAGAGAGAGAGAGAGAGAGAGAGAGAGAGAATGACAATGACAATGACAAATTCTTTTATTTCGAGGATAATGAATAAACACTCATGTGCTTTTTTAAACATCCAGTCCCCGCTCGTAGGGATACAATCTTAATAATAACCTAACACTTATACAGTCCCACAGTAGAAACATGGGAAATAACCCTTTTCAAAGCAGCCCCCCCCCAACAACTACCCCCCCCCCCCCCCCGAAAGCAAACTAATAAAAGAAAACCCTAAAAACACTCTCCCATCAACCCCCCCCCCTCCCATCCCCCCCAGCCCCCACCCCCCCCAAAAAAACAACAACCCAAACCCCACAACCAAAACAAACAAACAAACAAAAGAGAAAGAAAACCAACCAACAAAAGAAGAAAAAAAGAAAAAAAAGAAAGAACAACACAAACAACAACAAAACCAAGAAGAATAACAACCAAACTTAATAAGTCACAAAGATAAACATCTACACATTATCAAATGGTACATATACTTGTTACACATAACAATAAGATATTGAAATAGGGCACTCGTTAAGACTTAAGTGCAGAGGACAAGTCCAATACGTACTGAAAATATAAAATATGAATCCTTCATCAGGATACACCATAACTATAAGCAAAACGATAAAAGGTGAGAGAGACAGAGACAGAGACAGAGACAGAGTGTGTGTGTGTGTATTTCAAAGATAATATCCAATTTATAATTCCCAAAACAGTACACGATCACCATCAACACTCATTTTTGATTATACTCGTTTCAAATTATATGTCATGATAATGAAAAAAACTCAATACTCATATATTCACACAATAAAAACAAGAAACAAAACAAAGAAGAATCTAAACCTATACAGTCATTGAGGGAGAGAATGTGAGTGAGTGAGTGTGTGTGTGTGTGTGTGTGTGTGTGTGTGTGTGGGGTGTATGTGTGTGTGAGTGATGAGTGTGTGTGTGTGTGTTGTGTGTGTGTGTGTGTGTGTGTGTTGTGTGTGTGTGTGTGTGTGTGTGTGTGTGTGAGGGATAATACTAAATATATAATACTCACAGAGCACACGATCAACAATACCAACACTTTTTAATTATACTCATACAAATTGAATGTCATGATAATAAAAATAAGTGCAATACCCATACTCTCACACAATAAAGAGGGTGGAAACCTCAATAAAGTCATAAAAAGAACATCTAAACATTGTAAGTAATAGAGACAAATTCTTTTTTTTCCAGGATAATGAATAAGTACTCATGTGCTTTTTACATCCAGTCCCCGCCCGTAGGTTCACATGTTAATAATGAACTCAGTACTCATACTTTCAAACAGTAGAAGCAAAAGGGAAAAACTTTAAAAAAAGAAAAAGAGAGAAAAAGGAAACAAACAAAACAAACAACCCCAGACAAACAAGAAACAAAATAAACCCCAGAACCCCCCCCCCCCCCCCCAAAAAAAAAAAAGAAAAAGAAAAAAAAGAACCATCCCCAACCAACAAACAAACAAAAAACAAGAAACAACAAACAAACAAATGGGGAAAAAAAAACACCCCCCCCAAAAAAACCCAAAAAAGGGCCACCCCCCCCCACACACACATACACCAAAAAAAAAAACAAACAACAAAAAAAAAACCCCAAAAATCAATAACAAACAACAAACAACAACTACAGCAATAACAACAGAGAAAAAAGAGAGAGAAGAGAGGAAGAGAGAGAGAGGAGAGAGAGAGGGAGAGAGAAGAAGAGAGGGGGGGGGAGGAGAAGACACAGAGAGAGAGAGGGGAGGAAGGGAAAAGAAAAGAGAGAGAGGGAGGAGAGAGAGAAGAGAGAGAGAGAGAGAGAAGAGAGAGAGAGAGAGAGAGAGAGAGAGGAGAGAGGGGAAGAGAGAGAGCCTCTGTGAAAAGAAAACAAAAATGCATTCTGTCCCTGGGACTTTCATCCTGATTAAAAGCTTTTAAGTTTCGTGTGACGTGAGAAAAACAAATCCTGGTTGTTGTCGTTGTTGTTGTTTGTCTCTTTGTTTGTTTATTTGTTTGTTACTCTATTTTATTGATTGGTTTGGCTTTTTGTTTCTACACTTTCTGCCTGTGTCTGTTTGGTTTCGTAGTTTAATTTTAAAATAAAGTTTTTTATGTAAGCCGCCGATTTGGATTGCTGTTGTGTTTTTAAAAAAACAAACCAACACAACACAGGCAAAAGCACTAACACACCACCACACACACACACACACACACACACACACACACACACACAACACACACACACACACCAAACACGACCACAGAACCAGTCAAACACACACACACACCCCACACAGAGACTCAGTCACACACAAACACACACACAAAAACACACCACAACCCAAAAACCACCCAAAAACACACACACAAAACACACCACACACACAACACACACAACACACACACACTGAGCTTTTTCCCAATGTAACAAGATTTTCCGCTTAGAGCAGAAATTTCAAATCCCCCAAACCCACCACCTCTCTCGTGCTGTCTATCGTCTGTCTGCCTGTCTGTCCGTCTGTCTTCTGTCTCTCTCTCTCTCCTCACCCGTCTTTTAAACGAAGATACAAAAATCGTCCCGGGAGCAGCTAACACAACAACGAACCAAGTCCTATAAAAAATGCGCAGTTGCTGCGCGCTGACTTTAACGGACGGGGCAGAAACCAAAGCGACAGCCAGCAGACAAGGATTTGAAACTCAACCAAACAAAAAAAAAAAACAAAGAGAGGGGAGAGAGAGAGAGAGAGAGAGAGAGAGAGGAGGGAGATAGAGAAGAGAGAGAGGGATATAGAGAGAGACGAGAGGGAGAAGACAAAGGAAGAGAGGGGGAAGAGGGAGAAGGAGAAAGGGGGAAGGGGGAAGTGAATGATTTTTTTTTTGACAAAAGCAAACCCCATCAGTCAAAGCGACAAACACAATGAGGAAAACAGTGGGAAATCTCAACCTAACAAAAAAAAAACAAAACCTAACCAAACAAGAAGAGAGAGAGAGAGAAAAGGAGAGAGAGAGAGAGAGAAGGAGAGGGAGAGAGAGAGGGAGAGGGAGAGGAGAGGGGAGGGCGACCAAGCGGGGAGGAAGAAAAAGAGGGGGAGGGAAGGAAAAAAAAGGGGGCAGCGGCCCGGGGGGAAAAAGAAAAGAAAAATAGCGTTACACACAACACCAGCTGAGTTTCCAAGTACAAAAGCAAAGAAGGAATCAGCAAAACCAGCCCCCGCCCACCCTCCCCCCCACCCACACCCCCCCACCACTTACCAATACAACAACCCACACACACCAAGAGAGAGAGAGAGTGAATGAAGGAGCGAGAGAGACAGACAGACGACACACAGAGACAAGACAGAGACAGAGAGAGAAAGACACACACACCACACACAAGAAGACAGAAACAGACAGACAGACAGAACAGACAGACAGACAGACAGATATAAGAAGTCGAAATGGTGTTAAACGAAGGGAAGGACAATGACCAGGCGGCTTGATTGAGGGGAGAGAGGCAGTGACAAGACGGGAATGACATAAAGGGGCCATCAAAGCCCATCGACAGCAGAAGAGCAAGGCACAGGTGATAACAAAACAGGTGTACGAGAAGCGTGACTCCCCCATTCTCACAGTTTTTTTTTATCCTAACCCCCCTCCCTCCAACCCAACCCTCCCCTCGATCAACAAGGAACACACTTGCCTTCCGAACAAGAGACACTATTTGCGAGTGTTGTCTGTTGAGAGAATATTTGTTGTTTTTTTTTTTTTTTTTTATAGACAAGGTGGGAATAATTATAGTCAGACACTATATTATGCTTTTGTTGTCTATTGATAGAATATTGGTTTTTTTTAAAAAAGAAAAAAAAAGAAAAGGTAGGGATACAGTCAGAAACTAGTGGAAGTTGTTGTTTTCTGTTGGTAGAAACAAGGTGAGGGATACAGTCAGAAACTAGTGGAAGTTGTTTTCTGTTGGTAGAAACAAGGTGTGGGATACAGTCAGAAAGTAGTGGAAGTTGTTTTCTGTTGGTGGAAACAAGGTGGGGGATACAGTCAGTGTGGGATACAGTCAGAAACTATGAAGTTGTTTACTGTTGGTAGAAACAAGGTGGGGGAACACAGTCAGAAACTATGGAAGTTGTTACTGTGAGACAAACAAGGTGAAGGGGAGAACAGTCAGAAACTCAGTGCGAAGTTGTTTTCTCTGAAAACAACAAGGGGATACAGCAGAAACTAGTAGAAAGGTTTTGTGTGGTAAACAAGGGGGAGAAGCAAACAGTGGAATTGTTTTCTGGTGGAAACAAGGGGAGGATACAGTCAGAACAGTGGCAGTTTTTCTGTTGGTAGAACAAGGTGGGGGATACAGTCAGAAACAGTGGAAGTTGTTTTTTTCTTTCTTTTGTAAACAAGGGATACAGCCCCAAAACTAGTGAAGTTGTTTTCTGTTGGTAGAAACAAGGTGGGGATACATCAGAAACTAGTGGCAGTTGTTTTCGTTGTGAAACAGGTGGGATTCAGTCAGAAACTAGTGGCAGTTTTTTTTGTAGAAATATTCAAGGGGGGGATAGACATAGAAATAGTGGCAAGTTTTTTTTAAGAAAAAGGTGGGGATACAGCAAATAGGAAGTTGTTTTCTGTTGTGAGACAAGGTGGGGATACAGTCAGAAAGCTAGTGGAAGTTGTTTTCTGTTGGGAAAACAAGGTGGGGTGCAAACAGAATTTAAAAGAAGTTATTTTCAATTAATTAAATATGGCATTGTTAAAAAGCCAGGTGAAAATAGATTAAACTATTTGCAGTTATTTTCTGTTGGTAGAATAATGTGTTCTTTGAGACAAGGTGGGATGTAGTTGTTTTCAATTCATAGAATATTGTCTTTTTTGAGACAAGATGTAAATACAGTCAGAAACTATTTGCAGTTTGTTTTCTGTTGATAGAATATTGCAATTCTGAGACAAGGTGGGAAAACATTATTACTGCACGATGATCACTGATAATGAGGATGACGTAATGATGATGCTATAGCAGTGCACGTGCTTTGAGACTTTCTTGACAGGGTTGTACCTTAAGCTTACTATCATAATATATCCCGGGGTCAACCGGGCCCGAGAGATACAGACACCTACATTGCTGGTCAGGTAAATGAGTAACACTCTCAGACTTGCATCCGTAAAGTGGAAACTATACATTTTGAATTTGTTTTCAGTTGACAGAATAATGGGGTTTTCTTTTGACGAGCTGGGTAATGCCAAATGAAGGGTGGAAGCTGAGTGTGAAAGGATGAGGTGGAGAATGAAAGCATTCATGTGAAAAGCTATGAGCATTTTCTAAAGATATATATATATATATATGATGATGACGATGATGACGACGGCGAAGACGACGATGATGATGACCACCACCACCACCACCACCACCACCACCACCACCACCACCACACACCACCACCACCACCACCAAGACAGTCCGCTAGGCTGATCCTAGCTGCACCTATCCTTCCTCTGGCACATCACTGAAAGCGCAGCATGCTCATTTCATCCAAACAATCACCCCCACCACGCACATCACAACGCTCGTTTTGAAAAACCCTTCCGACAGGAAAAAACCAACAACACAAGTGAAAATAAGATAACATATGGCCACTTTCCACTCGACATATGGAGTGGTTTTAGCGTGTTACCGCAGTGTTCGCCAACAGTGGGTTTGATTTACTGTCCTCCATCACTAAAGGAGTGGGAGTCCATCTATGAATGACCTCCAAAGAAGAACAGCCTACCCCTTAAACACGCACCTAGCATAATGTACAGATGCCCCACTTCCCTCTCTGCTTAATGCCGATTTACGCGCCAGTCTATCAGAGTATCACCTCCCCTCCCCCCCCTGCCCCCATCTCTTTTAAAAGGGACTTCCTATTAAGTAGAGCGTTATGACTTCTCCAACAATATTAGCGAGAAATTTGGCCTTCTGAATTAAAAAAACCCCCACACACACAAACGGAGACGAAAAAAACCAACACGTACAAAACACGTATCTGTAAAGAGAGAGAGTAACAGGGAAGAGAGAAAGAAAAAAAAGAAGAGAGAGAGAGAGAAGAGAGAGAGAGAGAGAGAGAAATTGATTGATGATAAATGATCATCAGGGGACGAATAATAGGGAGAGTAAACTCCCGTCTATGAAGAAGGCCAGAAAGAAAGTAAGACAGAAAGAAAGTAAGACAGAAAGAAAGAAAGAAAGAAAAAAGAAAGAAAGAAAGAAGAAAAGAAAAAAAAGAGAGAAAGAAAGAAGAAAGAAAGAAGGAGAGTAAGAAAGAGGGAAGAAAAGAAACAAAAAGAGAAACAAAGAGCGACGGAGAGAAAGAAAGAAAGAAAGAAAGAAAAGAAAAGAAAGAAAAACTAGAAATACTGACGACAAATAATCACCAGTGGACGAACATTAGTGAGAGGCAAACTCTCGTCCACAGATAAATGAGTAAACAAATACAAACACGGAAATACAAACAAACATAACAAAACAAAAAACAAACAAAACAAACAAACAAAACAAAACAAACAAACAAACAAAACAAACAACACAAACACACACACACACACACACACACACACACACACACACACACACACACACACACACACACACACACACACACACACACACCGATGGATTGACTACTGACGCCAAATTATCTCCAGGGCACAACAAATACAAGGGGGGGGGGGGGGGGGGGGGGGGGGGGGAGAAGAAGGAGTTAACTCCCATCACTTGCCCAAAAGAAGTTTGATCTCAACCTCCATCCCCCATCCCCACAGCCTCCCCTCCCTTCCCCCATACCCCCCCCCCCCCCCACCCCCACCATCCTCTCTGGCACTCTCCAACACTACTCTTCTTCTTCTTTCTGTCTTTACAATCCACTAACAAGACTACTTAACTACAACGGACAGGCGCTCGCTGCTTTTACTTCTGTCTTCGATGAGTGCGTTTCCTTTCAGAGACAGAAGAGTTGGTTTTTTCTCTCTTTCCCTCTTTTGCATACGTTCGCTAGCAGAAGC
>CM054134.1:106404530-106407030 GCA_028751875.1 Rapana venosa
GGCAGACAGACAGACAGGAAGGTAGACAGACACACAAACAGACAGCAGACAGACAAACAACACAAACAAACAAACAAACGGACAGAGAGAGACAGACAGTGAGAGAGAGAGACAGGAAGGCAGACAGACACACAGACAGGCAGACAGACAAACACACACACAAACAAACAGACAGAGACAGACTAGCTCGCGTGGCCTTCCTCTTTCACATGCAGAGTGTCAGTCAGCCAGTCAGTCAAATCAGCAGCTTTAATCAGAAATCGATACAGGAGAGGAAATGGACGGAGGCATGGCACGGCATGAAAGGGCCTTGTTCTCCTCCACCTGTCTAGTCAACACTGACTCCATAACTTCTCCGTGGACTTCTTTAGAAGTTAACGGAGGATTGGAGGGGGGAAGGGGGGGGGGGGGGGGGGGGGGGGGAGGAGGGGCTGCGGGCGTAGGCACTGCACTGAATTTTTTTCAGGTGGTGGATCCTAGGCAAAGGGACCCTGGTGGAGTCCATCTGTCTCCAGGTAGCTGGGTGCATGCTGGGTGAGCCTTCCTGTTGTTCCTGTGACGGCAATAACTGGTCTACTCTTCTACGAAAGGTGACTGGAGGACAGGATAGCCTGGTGGTTAGAGCGTTGCGCATCGCGCTCGTGATCTGCTGATCCCAGTTCGAATCCTATCCAAGGAGATTTTTTTTCACCCTGGAGTTAACATCAATGCTGACTCCACTCCCTCCATAAGTCCTTCGGATGAGACTATAAACCGAGGTCCCGTGTGCGAGCGAACGCACGCAGAACATCTGACACACAGGTTAAAACCTGCTCCGCTTTTCAGAAGAGTAGCTAGGCTATTGTGTGCCGGTGGGAAGGGATGACAAAATACACAAAACCGCATTCATACGGGGAATGGATGTAAAAAAAAGCACACGAAGTACTTATTCCATTATCCATGAAATAAAAAAAAAGGGGGTGGAGACACGGTTGTTGTGTCGTTAAATAGATTCCTTGTTGCTAACTGCATTAAGGTCACATGCACACGGGAACTGTACACACACACACACACACACACATCCTTACACTCCACACACACACACACACTCCCCATACCCCAAACACACACACACTCCTTACACCCAACCACACACACACACACACACACACACACACACACACACACACACACACACACACACACACACACACACACACACACACACACACACACACACACACACACACACACACACACTTTCCTTTGGATGAGACAATAAACCGAGGTCCCATGCAGAATAATTATCTCGCTCACACATTAAAGCCTATTCCACCTTTTTGAAGAGCAGGCTCTTGTGTGTCGGTGGGAATGGATGACAAAACTGTAAAAAACCGCATGTACACGGCTACTGGATGTATAAAAGCACACGAGTGCTTATTCCATGATCCTGGAATAAAATAATGTGTTAATAAAATTAAGAAATCCCCCCCCCCCCACCCACACATACACTCAGTGAACAGACGTAAAATCGAAGCACAACAACAACAACAACAACACACACACACACACACCACACACACACACACAACACACACACACACACACACACACACACACACACACACACACACCACACACACACAACACACACCGCCACACACACACACACACAACACACACACCACGCCCACAGTCACAACACACACACACTCCCCCTCTCCCCGCCCTCCCCCCCCCCCCCCCCCCCCTTCCACACACACACACATACACACGCAAACCACGTCAAGTGCCTTAATCATGATGTCTTTGATCTTGCCTTTACACGTCAGTGCAACATTGTTGACACAGCTTGTTGCACACTAACCTCCAGCCTCCCCTACCCCCCTACCGTCCCCCCCCCCCCCCCCCCACACACCACCACCCCTTCCCTCCCCCCATTCCACTGACACCCCCACCCCCCACCCCTTTCTCCTCCCTCCTCTTGCAATGCTATGGTCAAGATCACTAGCCCCTGCTCGCACGCTCTACTGCCTTCTCCTGGTGATGATCTACACACCTTCATTCAGGCAGCCACGGGTGATGTAGTAGTTTTAGCACTGCAGTGTCTAGTTAGTTCCTGCTGGCATGGAGATGTGTCCTGTGTTTCTCACCCTGTTTGTAACATCTTGAGCTTATTAATGGCTACCTGCCTGCCCTCTTTAGGGTCAGGGAAGGTAAAGCAGCGAGGGAGAGGAGATGGGCGCCCGCCCTCTCAATACGCTGGTCTCTGAAGCATCGCTCGCCTACGACCTTATAGGTTATGGGACACCTTTATCTGTTTAACATCTTGGCATGGAGATATCCTGCTTTCGCTAATTCTTCTTTCAGGATTTTCTGTAACGAACATGATTATCAGGAACCAATGTGGAAGTGAGGAACCAGAATCAGTGGACTGGTTGGTGGTCTAGAAGTAATGCACCTTTGCACAGGCACAGGGAAACAAAATAATTATAATGATACAAGTAGACAGGAAAAAGAA
>CM054134.1:106412030-106427030 GCA_028751875.1 Rapana venosa
TTGTTTTGGTGGGGTGGGGGTTGCAATTTTGTCTTGGTTTGTGTGTGTCACTTCGTACACATGTCAGTCAGTGGCCTTACATTACAATTCGTTGCATCGTTGAGTTTGCGCGCGCGTGCGCGAGTATGTATGTATGTTTGTATGCATATATATATATCTATATCTATATCTCTCTATATATATATATATATGTATATATATATATATATGTATATATTTTTAAATATTTTATTTTATACCACTTTAAGTCACGAGATTTCTCTACGTGAAATTCGAGCTGCTCTCCCCGGGGAGAGCGCATCGCCACAAGAGCAGCGCCACCTTTTTTTGTTGTTGCTTTTTTTGTCTGCAACTGTATTTGTTTCCCTATCAGAGTGGCTTTTTTCTAAGAATTTTACCAGGGACAACTCTCTTGTTTGCCGTGGATTCTTTTACGTGCGCTGAAAATTTTGTGTAACACACGGGACCTCGGTTTATCGTCTCATCCGAAAGACTAGCGCCCAGACCACCACTCATGGTCTAATGGATGGGGGAGAAGTTTCGGGCCCAAACGGGATTCGAACCACCGCACACTTCCGATCCGGACTATTTGCTTTCTAGACAGGCGCGTTACCTCTAGACCACCACTCCATATGCATATGTATGTATGTATGTATGTATGTATGTATGTATGTATGTATGTATGTAAGTATGTATGTATGTATGTATGTATGTATGTATGTTTGTATGTATGTATTTTAAAGTATTTGTAAAGTATGTATGGATATGATGGATGATGTATATATGTATTTTATGTATGTATGTATGGTATGATGGATGCATGCATGGATGGATGTATGTATGAATGTAAGCATGTATGTATGTATGGATGGATGCATAGCATGCATGCATTGTATGTATGTATGTATTTTTAAGTATGAATGTATGCACATATTATGTATGTTGGTTTGGCGGGATGTGTGTGTATCTCTCTCCACTTCTGTCTGTGTCTCTCTCTCCCTCCCTCCCCCCCCTCTGTCTCTCCCTCCCTCCTCCCCCCCTCGTCCCTCTCCTCCCCCCCCCCCCCCCCCCCCCCCCTCTCTCCCCTGTGCAGCAAAGCAAAAAACCGGAATCCCGAGCTGCTCACTGCATTAATGGATGGCCAGACACTGGACTTCCCTTTTTCACCCATTGACTGCACTTAAAAGGTCTCTCTCTCTCTCCTTTGTCTGCCTGTCTGCCTCCCCCCTTCCCTTTCTTTTTCATATGCGCACGCGTGCGCGCACAGACAAACCACACACACACAAACGCACACACATGCGCATACACACATAAACGCACACACATTCTCACACGCACGCGCACGCACACACACACGCGCTCGCGCACAACAAACACACCCACACATACATACAATACACACGCACACTCACACAAACAAAACACCCACATATACACACACAAACGCGCGCGCTCGCACACACACACCACACACACACACACACACACACACACACACACACACACACACACACACACACACACACACACATTTGATTGTTTCTTCTTCTTTGTGTTGCCTGGGTTATGTTGTGAGGCCAGATCTTTTGAGGAATTCAGCAGTTGCCTGCAGGTCATCCATTGTGCCGTACAGTTTCTGCTCCAGAGGCGTGGGCTCAGGCCACACTTCCAGCCTTAGCATCTGGAGAGTCCTGCAGTCTTGTAGGATGTGGGCCGTGTCCTGTTCTTCTTCTCCACAGGGGCACATAGCAGATGGTGCAATTTTCAATTTTATTTGATTGTTTGATAATGCGTTTGATGGCTGTTATATCTCTCTCTCTCTCTCTCTCTTCTCTCTCTCTCTCTCTCTCCTCTCCATCTCTCTCTCTCTCTCCTCTCTCATCCTCTCTCTCTCTCTATATATATATATATATATATAATGTATCCTATTATTATTTTGAGATGAGACAATTTCTTCATTTCTCCCATCTCATAGTGACATAATTTCTTTTCTTTCATCTTGTATTTGGATTTTAGCTACTCCAATATTTTCTTTTGCTTGGTGAAACATTTTTCGCTTATTACAGTTTCTTTTCTTGTGAGGGAAGGATGAACAAACAAACAAACAAACAAATAAACAAAAGTTGTACAAAACAAAATCTTTTATCTTCGATAGAAACCATTGTGAGTTGACTTTTATTATTGCTCCTCAGCTAGAGCTCCGAGGCTTACCAGCTGTGAGGTTTTGCATACATGACCGTTTTCAACCCACGATTAAGATAGCTGCATTCCGACTTCAGGGGTGAGTTGACTTTATTTGACTGACTGACACATTGACACACCGACTGACTGACTGACTGACTGACTGACTGACTCACTCACTCACTCCCGCAGAACATCTTGCGCACACGTTAAATCCTGTTCCGCTTTTCGTAAGAGTAGGCCACTGTGTGCCGGTGGGAACAGATGACAGAATTTACAAAACCGCATGCACACGGGGACTGAATGTAAAAAAACACATAAGTGCTTATTCCATTATCCTCGATATACAAGAATAAAAAAAAAAAATCCCCTCAAACACTCATACACTGACTCACACACTTACTCATACACTCCACCACAAACCACCACCACCACCACAACAACAACAAAGCTACAACAACATTGAGACCCAAAAAAAATCGAAACCTGAAAACAATAATGTTCTTGCAACTTTTCAAATTGACGTATAAAACGCATGAATTTTATTTTCTTTAATTCGTCAATGCAGTGAAATCCATTACAGAGGAGAAATCGATTGGAAGACTGGCTTAACGCATCGTTTGGCTTTAATCATGGCGGATAGGGGAAAAAATTGATCACATCGTCCCTGAACAGTTTTCTGCCATCGAAAGAGTATGATCAGGTGGGACAGTTTTAAAATGAAGGTGTTTGTCTTATAAACAAACAGCAATTTCTTAGTTTGGATCTCGTATGATTTATCCTAATTCCTCCCTTCTGTCTGTCTGTCCTTCTGTCTGTTTATCTCTGTCTATTTTCTGTCTGTCTGTCTTTCTGTCTCTGTCTATCTCTGTCTATTTTCTGTCTTTCTGTCTCTGTCTTTCTGTCTATCTCTGTCTATTTTCTGTTTGTCGTTCTTTCTGTCGCTGTCTACGTGTCTGTCTTTCTATCTGTCTATTTGTCTGTCTGTCTGCCTTTCTATTTCTATTTGTCTGTCTGTATTTCTATCTCTATTGGTCTGCTTGTCTATTTGCCTGTCTGTCTGTCTGTCTGTCTGTTGTACCACACTAAATCTTTGAGTTGGTGATGTGGTTGCTTTTCGTACCAGGCTAAAACGATACAATCGCTCACTTGTAATGCATACAGCACGTCTAAAATGAGCCAAGGTATGACCAAGCAGCTGTCCATGGCCAGATATAGCAGGACCACATACCTGTGTAGCTGCAGGCAGGCAATCCATCATGAAGAAAACAGAGGCGTTGTGCTGGTCACATGCTCTCCCACTGGCAAAGCGATCCGAATCTCGCAGTTAGGAACTGTATGCCAAGACCACAACGCGTAATAGGACAATAAATAATACAGTACAATACATAATAATATAGTACACAGCACAATACAAGACAGTTCTTGGGACTCAATTAAAGCACGGAATACGATGCGATACACTATATCATGGCACGAGGGCTATCATGATATACAAATACGAATCAATGCAATGCACTACTTCTCACAGAACCTCCTCCACTGCGCTGCACCGCACCGCACCGCCGCATCACACCCATCGCCGCACCGCCCTGCACCGCACCGCTCGCACCGCACCGCCGCATCGCACCGCAAGCCCCCCGCCGTATCGCACCGCACCGCCTGCACCGCACCTGCACCGCCGCTTCGCACCGCACCGCCCGCCGCTTCGCACCGCACCGCACCGCCGCTCGCGCATCGCACCGCACCGCCGCTCGCATCGCACCGCACGCCGCCCGCAACCGCCGCATCGCACCGCACCGCCACGCCGCTTCGCACCGCCACCGCACCGCCGCTCGCATCGCACGCACCGCCGCTCGCACGCACCCGCACCGCCCGCTCGCACCGCACCGCACCTGCACCGCACCGCCGCACCGCCGCATCGCACCGCACCGCACCGCCCGCTCGCATCGCCCTGCACCGCCGCTTCGCACCGCACCGCCGCACGCCGCCTCGCAACCGCCGCTTCGCATCGCACCGCAAGCTCAACCTAAGCACAGCACTCCACACCACCCACGCGGTATACATCAGACCGACATAATTGCATTCCAACTGATATGCTTGTACAATAGATCAGATTTCATTCGCAAGCACGCGCCTCCTCGCCCATCTCCATCTTCCGCTCTTCGCCTCTGAACCAGACTCTACACTAAGTACATGCAATTCAACACGAAGTGTTTTTGAATCAAAGTTATGTGCATTAACTATATTCTAGTACAAGAGACAGACAGCAAGCATGCAGCCCCCCCAACAACAGATAGAAGTGATGGGAGAGAAGTGAGAATACAGAGAGAGAGAGAGAGAAGAAGAGAGAGAGAGAGGGGAGAGAGAGAGAGAGAGAGAGAGAGAGAGAGAGAGAGAGAGAGGAGAGGAAGAGGAGGAGAGAGAGAGAGAGAGAGAGAGGAGAGAGAGAGAGAGAGAGAGAGAGAGAGAGAGAGAGAGAGAAAAGAGAGAGAGAGAGAGAGAGAGTCGGATGGACAGATAGGACAGAGTGATAAGCAATCTGAAAAAAACCCAACCACATTGATTTTCAAAATGTTGACAGATAGACGCAAAACAGACAGAGACAGAGACAGTGACATAAAGACAGAAAAACAGAGTCAGACAGACATAAATTATAAGCGCCAGAGCTATTAAGTAATTTGGAAAAAAATAATATTGATTTCTCAATTGTTCTCCCTGAACAATAATATAGAGAAAGGGTTTTAGTTTTTTCCTCCCATATAAAACGTTCCACAACATCAACCTTCCTTAAAAATAGAAGAAGAAGAAAGAGTGCACTGCCAAAGAGCGTTCAGCTCAATCTGACGACTCATGAACCACATTGTGTGGCGTCCATCGTTTTGTTGGCCTGGAGATATCGACCCCACGGGTCCTCTGGCCAACTGAGAGAGAATTGCATAGACACCCCGCATCTCCAACAAACAAACGAAAGAAGCCCAAGGGACGATCTATTACATTCGTTGACGCAAGACACAGGTAGCAAGTCAAGCGAGTACGTGTCAATACAGAAAGAAATAACAAGGCCCACATTGTAAACGCAGCAGCAGCAGCAGCAGCAGCAGCAGCAGCAGCAGCAGCAGCAGCAGCAGCAGCAGCAGCATATAAGAGCTTACACATGTGGAAGAAATGCGATCCGGCCAGGTGCAAGTAAACACGGGTGTTCACAATCAAGCAGATTCAATAAAATAATATATATGTCGTCCAAGATCGAAGAGGTTATCAATACAAAGCAGCGTTATCTGTGATCTGTATTATATATATATATATATATATATATATATATATATATATATATATATATATATATATATATATATAAATATATATATATATATGTATATATATATAACATACATACACACACACCACACAACATACACCACACAACACACACACACACACACACACACACACACACACACACACACACACACACACACACACACACACACACACACACACACACACACATTCAAGTTCATCTATATCGTACATGACTCCTAAGTACTTGAATCTTTGTCAAGTTACGTATGGAAGCACTTTTTTTTTTTAAAGGAAATGTTCTGCATCTTGAAACCAGAAGCCCATGTGCATTTTTCCATTAGCTGAAAAACTGTTCGGTGTTGTTTGTTGAAGTCTAAATTTAATAACAACAGTCAGTAGTTTATTACTGATTTCTCTCTCGGCTGGGAAAATGTTAACACTTAATCCATTTACCTAAGTTCCAAGAAAATCCTTTTTGCTCGGTTTCATAACTGGATGGACAGAAAATAGTAGCCAAAGTCCATTATGGCTTATACATATCATCATTTTGTAAAATATCTTCCACAAAAATGTTCAAATTTCTTATGTAAGATTTGTGACAATTGTAGCTAGAGATACTAGGTTTTGACAGACACTTCCAAAGAGACACCAAAAAACCCAACCACAGACTAAAAAAATGATAACTGAAGTGACTGGAATTTTCAGTGCCTCCTTCAGAGGGTTTTTTTGTTGTTGTTTATTTGGGTTTTTTTCGTTCCTCGGCTAGAACTTCGAGCTACACAAATGTTGAGATTTTTGCGATTGTGACCGTTTTTGCTCATCATTTATTTCAGAGACTTGTTCAGTCATTTATGGATTATGAGTTGCAAAAATGGTGTCTGATTCGGGAACCCCCCCCCCCCCCCCCCCCCACCCGCAATCCTTCTAAAAATACGTCAGAACGGCAACTGCTTGCAAAGTCACTTTGGTTAGACATGATCACGCTTCGCCAGTACAGCTTTTATATAACAGCATGCTGGCAGATACTTAGTTTTCATAACAGCGGAATGAGATGGGGGGGGGGGGGGGGGGGGGGGGGGGGGGGGGGGGTGGGGGGGGGGGGGGGGGGGGGGGGGGGGGGGGGGTGACGGAAAACCATTGTACTCAAGGCCTTGGTTTTGGCGATATGTGGTTTTTGTTATGGTTGAAATAAGGACTTCAAAAATGTTTTATAGCAAGAACCCCCCCCCCCCCCCCCCCCCCCAATCGTTTCGGGTACATATAATTCAACAGTACTAGAATTAACAGATGATGGGCGTGTGAAAAAAGTACTCCCTTTAGAGCGCTTTCCTTCCACAATGCAATAATTATTCCAACAGGACACCTGATATATATCCTTTAAAATAAAAATACAGTACTAAATAAAAGGAACCAGGACTCCCTGTTGTTAAGCCACATCCAGTAGTCACACAAAAATTTGATATTTCAGCTTGTATTTATATCAACAACTGAAGGAAATGGAATGGAAAACGAATACACAGCGGCCAATTTTGACGATTCTTTTCTTTCAGAAAACTGTATTACGTTGATAAATATAGTACTTTTTATGCGTTTAGAAATGAACAATCTATGGAACTTGATGATAAGATTCACATTTTCATGGCTATTTGCGGTTTTCCACAGACTCCGTTATCTTTTTCTGCCACTCCATCAGCCTTCTCGCTCCTATCGACCAAAAATCTGTGCCACTACCAGTTTTCATTTCCTGCTGAAATTACAGGATTACAACCACGATTTTTTATCAGCTGTTTGGCAACAACACCTTTTATTCCAAGCCGAGTCTAGCTGGACGGCAGTAAACGGCCTTTCAGTTCCGAGTAACGAGTTTCGGGCCAAGTGTTTCTCTTTCTCCATGCTCACGAGTTGGGAGCCATGGTTCCAATCCAATCCAATCCTGTTGTTTACAGCCCCGCCGACCACAGAGGCCATATCAGGGCTGTCAGCGCTATGGTTAGTATGCTCTGCTAGTTTGCTTTACAGTACACGCATCATTAAATGGACCCTTTGAGATGCTTGTCACTTTGAAAACCCCCCAACAAAATCGTATTATGTTTTGCAATGTATACAATAGAACCACAAAAGTTACACAGCAATTTTTTAAATGATTTTTTAAAAACTAAAAAAACCCAACAAAGACGACAACAACCACCACCACAGCATCAACACCCTCAATCCAGTGAAACCATCTTTTCTTTCTTTCTGTTGCTGTTTACGTCTGCTTCTCCAGCCCTTTGATCTCTCAGATTCTCGTCTTCCCAAAGAAAGGTCACGCTGTGACGTCACATCTCCCTCTCTCTCTCTCTCTGTGCCACGTCTGGCTTTGGATGGGATGATGACGAGGACGGTGACATCAGTGACACAAGACTTGCAACTTACACCTGCCTACCTGCGGAGAGGCAGACAGCCACACAGGCAACAGTCGTGTCCAGTTTGACCACCAGCAAAGTGTATGCGACGCGACACCCTACCTCCGCCCCCCATCCCCCCCCCCCCCCCCCTACCTCTCTCTCTCCTCAAAAGAGAAAAAAAGTTTGGTTCTTTCTTTGTCAAATGACAGTCATGTAAGTTAGGTATACGTCACGGCATGGAATTCTCTTGAAGAACGAAAAAAACTTCGTGTATTTTCTTTGACTCTTCCTTCCTTCCTTTCTTTTCTTTTCTTTTTTTCTTTCTTTCTTCTTTTTCTTTCTTTTCTTTCTCTTTTTTTTTTCTTTCTTTCTTTCTTTCTTTCTCTTTTTCTTTCTTTCTTTCTTTCTCTCTTTCTTCCTTTCTTTCCTTTCTCCTTCTCTTTCTTCTTTCCTTTCTCTTTCTTTCTTTTCTTTCTTTTCTTCTTCCTTCTTTCTTCCTTCCTTCCTTTCTCTTCTTCTTTCTTTCTTCTTCCTCACTTCTAATTCGCCATGTGTTTTTTTCATACTTTGCCTTAGGTCCTTACTTCGATCCTTTAATTCTTTCTTTCTTTTGTCATTTTTGTGAACTCTTGATTCGCTAGGTAAGGTTTCGTTTTGCGACATACTGTACGACATCATCTATAACTGTCATTTCTTCGATGGCTTTTCTTGAAAATCTGTCTTATTATGTGATTCGTTGTTTTGCAAAAGTCTCCACCTGCTTATAAGTCTTTGGATCCTAGTCTGACGTAACGTCTCCCATAAAAGCAAGTGGTTCGGATTTCTGTTGAATACTTTTGAAACTTGGTTCATTACTAGGGTGGCTGCGTGTTTCTCTGCAATAAGGATAAACACACCTGCATATATATATCTCTGGATCGGTGGTCTAGAGGTAACGCGTCTGCCTAGAAAGCGAAAAGTCCGGGTCGGAAGTGTGCGGTGGTTCGAATACCTTTTGGGCCCAAAACTTGTCCCCCATCCATTAGACCATAAGGGGTTGTCTGGGTGCTAGTCTTTCGGATGAGACGATAAACCCACGACAGCAAGAGAGTTGTCCCTGGCAAAATTCTGTAGAAAAAAAGTTACCCTGATAGGGAATCAATTACAGTTGCAGACAGGAAAAAAAATGGGTGGCGCTGCTTTTGTGGCGACGCGCTGTTCCCCGGGGAGAGCAGCTCGAATTTCACGCAGAGAAATCTGCCGTGACTTCAAGTGATAAGAAAAATGAAAATGACTAACATACGTTTGATGACTCAGTTGCCCTTTTGTCTTGCAATGTGACAGGAGTCAATTTACCCCAAGTATTCCCCAAATGCAGCTGGTTCCTTAAGTGCGTATTTGTGTTTTTGTTTGTTTCTGTTTTGCTTTACAAGAAACTGTTGTTTATATTGATTCAAAGGAGTGATTTTGAAAAAAAACACTTTTAAAAGTAAAATTACAATGATATGAATGATAATATTATGAACACAAACACACAGCACACAGCATCACTATACCACAACACACGTCGCGCAATCACACACACACACACACACACACACTCAATCACTATTAGTGCGCGCGTAAACACACAACAAACTACACACACAACTCAATCAGACAAACGAAAACAAACAACACACACACACACACTCACACACACACACACACACACACACACACACACACACACACACACACACACACACACACCACACACACACACACAATTCATTCCTTTTCTTTTAAAAGAAGAAAAACCCTGCAGAAAGACGGACACAAAACAGCAAGAAATAAAATTAAAAAAACAACCAAACCAACAACACAATGCAGAACTTCTCCTTATTGACCGACCATCCTTTCTGAAGCCAGCTCGACCTCTCCCATCTTTCGCTTGACCTATTTAATTTTCTTTCCCTTCCTCAATTTCCTCCTACCTTTCCCCCCCTTCTCCTGCCCCCCCCCCCCCTCCCCCCCCCCCCCCCCCCCCCACCTCTAACCCTCTCCCCTGTCCTTCTGTCCATCCTCCTCCTCCTCCCCCTCTCTACCCAGCCTCCTCCCATCACCTCCCTCAGTCTCAGCATCCCCCAGGCATAGGCTAGGCAGCCCTGCTGTGTCTTAGCCTATAATTGTACACAACAATAAATTGTTGGCTGCCACCAGACTTCAGTGTCTCGATGCTGTTTGTTACCTCTCTTTTCAGTGTGTGTGTGTGTTGTGGGTTGTGTGTGTGTGTGTGTGTGTGTGTGTGTGGTGTGTTGTGTGTGTGTGTGGTGTGTGTGTGTGCGTGCGGTGTGTGTGGTGGTGCGTGTGCGTGTGTGTGGTTGTGTGTGTGTCTGTTGTGCTTAGTTGTCTCTGTCGGACTATCTTTGTGTCTGTCTCTGTCACTCTCCGTTCATGTTTGTGTATCTGTGTGTCTGTCAAGTCAAGTCAAGTCAAATTTGTATTTCCAGATGGTACATTGAGTAAGCAATGCATTTGCTTTTTTTTCATCAAGCCCTCTATCTAAGAACACATTTCTTAATGATAATACTGAAATACTGTGTGTCTGTCTGCCTGTCTCTCTGTCCGTTTGTCTTTATGTTTCTGTCTGTCTGTCTGTCTCTGTCACTGTCTGTCTCTCTCTGTGTTTCTGTTTCTGTCTTTGTCTCTTCTCTCTGTGTCTCTCTCTGTCTCTCTCTATCTCCGTCTGACTCTCTCTATCTCTTTCTCTCTCTCGGTGTCTCTTTCTATCTCTGTCTGTCTGTCTCTTTTCTGTAGTGGCTCTCTCCTGTAGCCTAAACTCTCTGTCTGCCTGTCTGTCTGTCTGTCCTCTCTCTCTCTCTCTCTCTTCTCTCTCTCTCTCTCTCTCTCTCAGCAGACCCACTTTGCCTTTCTCAGTTTGTCTTGGTTGGTTTTTGTTTTGTTGTTTTGTTTTGTTGTTTGGTTTGTGTTTGATTTCAGAGCACATGGCGGCTGTTCACGTGGCCGGGTGAAAAGGGTACCAGCGGATCAAACAGGCTGCCTTTCTGCTAGCTGTCTGTCTGGTTTTGAGTGTGTATGTGTGTGTGTGTGTGTGTGTTGTGTGTGTGTGTGTGTGTTGTGTGTGTGTGTGTGTGTGTGTTGTGTGGTGTGTGTTGTGTGTGTGTGTTTTGTGTGTGTGTGGTGTTTTGTGTGTGTGTGTATGTGCGTGCGTGTAGTCCTTGTTGTCTCTTGTCGTCTCTGAGTGTGTGTGTGTGTGTGTGTGTGTGTGTGTGTGTGAGTGTGTGTGTCTGTGAGTGTGTGTGTGTGTGTGTGTGTGTGCGTGCGTGTAGTCCTTGTTGTCTCTTGTCGTCCTCTGTGTGTGTGTGTGTGTGTGTGTGGTGTGTGTTGTGTGTCTGTGTCTGTGTGTGCGTGCGTGTAGTCCTTGTCTCTTGTCGTCCTCTGAGTGTGTGTGTGTGTGTGTGTGTGTGTGTGTGTGTTTATTTATGTAGTCTTTTATATCGAAGATAATGGAATAAGTACTTATGAGCTTTTCTACATCTAGTCCCCGTGTGTATGCGGGTTTTTTGTGTGTAAATTTTGTCATCTGTTGCCACCGGCACACAATGGCTTACTCTTTCGAAAAGTGGAACGTGTGCGCAAGATGTTCTGCGTGCGTTCGCACACGGGGCCTCGGTTTATAGTCTCATCCGAAGGACGTGTTTTATGTGTGTGTGTGTGTGTGTGTGTGTGTGTGTGAGGGAGGGAGAGAGAGAGAGAGGAGAGAGAGGAGAGAGAGAGAGAGAGAGAGAGAGAGAGAGAGAGAGAGAGACTGTCTCTGTCTGTCTGTCTATGTGAAAAGGGTAGCAGCAGATCAAACAGTCTGCCATTCTGCTAGCTGTCTCTGCTTGTTCATGTTTGTTTTCTCTGTCGTCGGTCTGTCTGATTCTCTTTGTTGTATGCGCGCTGTGTGTGTGGTGTGTGTGGGGGGGGGGGGGGGGGGGGGGGGGAATGGGGGGGAGAGGGCGGCGCGCGCGCGTGTGTGTGTGTGTGTGTGTGCGTGAGGGGGGTGGGGAGGTGTGTATATGTGGTGTTGTGTTGTGTACTGTGTGTGTGGCATGTGTGTGTTGTGAGTGTGTGTGTGTGTGTGTGTGTGGTGTGTGTGTGTTTGTGTGTGTGTGTTGTGTGTGTGTGTGTGTTGTGTGTTGTGTTGTGTTGTGTGTGTGTGTGTGTGTGTGTGTGTGTGTTTGTGTGTGTGTGTGTGTTTAGTTTCACAGCTCTGTTCTGTAGGCGGCTTATATGCTTCAGGTTTGTTTCACTAGCACTATCCCATAAGGTTGAAACATAATTTATAAGAGACAGAATATGTGCATGAGAAAACAGTTTTTGTGACTGTAGATTTAGAAAATTCTTCATTTTTCTAAGCTGATATAATCTTACAGAGATTCGCTTTCCTAATGTGGCTATGTGTTCTGACCTGGACAAATCATTGTCAATTACTTCACCTGGTACTTTATGTGGAACTACTTCTTCAATTTTTGTTGTCCTTGGATAATTGTTAGCGCAAATGGAGAACGCATTTTCTGTCTTTTTTGCCAAGTGGTTATAAACATACACTTTGTTTTATTTGAATTAAGGGACAAATGATTGAGTTCTGTCCATTCACTAAGTTTCTCCACATCTTTCTGCATATCACTCTCAATCTGGTTTGGATCACTGTTGTTACATTAAATTGACGTATCACCAGCAAACATTTCACCTGAACAATGAATATGCAGAGGTAGGTCATTGATATAGATAGACAAAAGAAGTGGTCCTAATGTTGATCCAAGTGTGTGTGTGTGTGTGTGTGTGTGTGTGTGTGTGTGTGTGTGTGCCTGTGTGCACATGCGTGCGTGCGTGTATGTTTTTGTTTAGCCTTCCTTTTTTCTGGACTATACCTCTCTACATTTCTGTCTATTCCTTCCTTCCTTCATTATTATTTGCTTTAGCGTTCCCCGCCCCCCTCCCTTTTCCCCCACTGTACATCGTTCTACATTTTTCTCTATTCATTCTTTCTTTCAGTCTTTTCTTCCCCCCTCCCCCTTTACATTTCTCTTTATTTATTCAACCCGTCAGTCTTCTTTCCTCTAGCGTTTCTTCTTTCCCTCTACATCTGTCTACATTTCTGTCTACATCTCTCTCTCTCTCTCTCTCTCTCTCTCTCTCTCTCTCTCTCTCTCTCTCTCTCTCTCTCTCCACCCATCCTACCATTCTTCTTTCCTTCAGCTAGGCTATGCTCACACACACACACACAAGAAGGTCAGGGCTGTATGTAGCAGGCTCTGTATCTTGCCCATCTATCTCCCTGTGTACGTAACATTGATGTCGCAATCGCCTTCTCTTCAGCATCCCAGATTGCCTTCCTATCTATCTCTGTACCTCCTCCTCCATCCTTCCTTCCTTCCCTTCTCTCTCTCTCTCTCTCTCTCTCTCCTCTCTCTCTCTCTCTCTCTCTCTCCTCCAAACCTGTACTAGTGAGCTCAAAGGAAGGATATAGAAACCTTACGGTGTCAAAAGCCGTCAATGAAAGGTATTACCTTAAAAAACTGAACTTTTCACTACATGAAGGAAACATGCTGGTTTTTAAATTTAAAAAAATTAAATAGTTTTTATCCTTTTCTTTCAAAAACGTATGTGAACATTTTAGTTTTCACCTCGCTGATCGTGGAGAAGAACTGTAGAAAGTGAGATGAAGGCCATGCAGCACTCTTGGGGATCAGTGACTAGGTTGGCCCAGAATAGGCAGGAGTGGAAGCGCTTTGTTGCTACCCTACACACCGCTGGGTGTAATGGCTAATGATGATGATGATCCAGTTTTATGCTTCTGTCTTTTTAAAATTTCGTTCAAAATTGTGTGATGTCTTATCCTAAGATGACGCTCACTAGATTTTTTAAAATATTTTTTTTTTACCATTATCAATTTTATACGGGGACGGGATAGCCTGGTGGTTAGAGCGTTGCACTCGCGACCTGACGACCCCGGGATCGATCCCGGGATTCAAGCTACCACCGAGACACCCGTTCAAGGGAATTTTTTTCCCACTGGATGTCACATCAGTGCCGGCTCCGTTTTCCCCGAAAGTCCTTCGGATGAGACTGTATACCGAGGTCCCGTGCGCCAACACACAAAGAGCATCTTGCGCATACAGTAAAACCCGCTCTGGCTTTATTTTTATTTTATTTATTTATTTATTTATTTATTCTTTTATATCGAGGATAATGGAATAAGCACTCATGTGCTTTCTTACATCCAGTCCCCGTGTGTATGCGGTTTTGTAAATTTTGTCATCTGTTTCCACCGGCACACAATGGCCTACTCTTCCGAAAAGCGGAGCAGGATTTAACGTGTGCGCAAGATGTTCTGCATGCGTTCGAACACGGGGCCTCGGTTTATATTCTCATCCGAAGGACTTTCGGAAGAGTAGGTCATTATGTGGGCGGTAGGACCAGATGACAAAGTTTTATTTAAAAAAAGCACACAAACGCATTCACACTGGTCTTGTCCTTAGACATCATCTCCGAATTCGGAATGCGGCTACCTTCATGGTGGGCAAAAAAACAAACGGTCGCATACGCGAAATCTCACCATTGGTGGACCTCTGAACTCTAGCCGAGGAACGGAAAAATAATTTAGAAAGAATTAATTGTATACCTAAATTACCATTTCTCCTTCCATCTAAAACATAGGTCCCTGCTTGCAGGAGAGGAAAAAGGTTCCCTGTGATTACCGTTCTTGGCTGCTTCACTTCAGCCCTGTTAAAACAACAACAACAACAACAACAACAAAACCCACCCTTTTTCACCATGAAAACAGTAATTTTGACTTGACACAACAGTAATTCATGTGAAAGTCAGCACATCTTTAATTTGTCAAAGAGACCTATAAGAAGATGTGAGTGAAATACAGGTGACTTCGCACGCATGTCAAGCCACTCTGATAGGGAAAGAAATACAGTTGCAGACAAAAAAAGAAAAAAGAAAAAAAAAGGGTGGCGCTGCTCTTGTGGCGACGTGCTCTCCCCGGGGAGAGCAGCCCGAATTTCACGCAGAGAAATCTCGTGACTTAAAGTGGTATAAATAAATAAATAAATAAATAAATAAGTTCCAGTAAAATATACATACTTTA
>CM054134.1:106432030-106437030 GCA_028751875.1 Rapana venosa
GAATTGATTACGATGCATTGCCTAACAGGAATCTGAAGAAAGGTTGAGTCAGCTTTTCTGTCTTTCTTCTTTTCGGTTGTTTACTTTTCTTGTCTTTCGTTCTTTCTTTCTTTTTGTCTGTCTTTCTTTTCTTTTCTTTTCTTTTCTTTCTTTCTTTCTTTCTTTCTTTCTTTCTATCCTTCCTTCCTTTCGTCCTTCATTCATTAATTCTTTCCTTCTCTCTTTCAATTTGTTTTCTTTCTCTTTTGTTGAACACCAAAGATGTACAGAGGTGTTGGGGGAGGATTAACTAGCACTCTCATTATCAAATCTATCGCCATTTCTGGAGGAAGTTTACAAATTCAATGTTTAATTCTTTGACCAGGTAACAACCACCTTGCCGTTATAGACAGCTATACAGCTATACAGTTTTACTTTTCGCTGTAGAAAAGTATAACAGATTTGTTGATATCCCCCTTCCTAAAAAGAGCAATAACCGCAATAATTTTAAGGGAAAACATTCAGGACCATCTTCGAAGATATTGAAATATAAGAACAGCCAGATTTTTTTGTTTTGTTGTTGTTGAATACTGTGAAAGAATCAGAGGAAAACCCAGTCAATTGTTTTCTGAAGTGTTCATCTGAATTTAAAAATGTCAAAATTTTTTCAGTGAATGTTATGCACACCCAGGTAAAAAAGGGATTTTTTTGGGGGGATAATTGTTATCTTTTCCCAGACCCACTCAAAACAAAACAAAAAAATAGCCATTAATTTACTTTATTTCAGGCCCCCTTGCGATGGTCTTGACATTAGTCATTTTTAAATGATTACGGTTTTGATGGGTTCATCATCATCAGGCTAAAAAATGGTCTAAAAATCTACTCAATATTTTTTCGATAAAATTCCTTGCCCCAAAAAAGCAAAAGAAATCGCATCACGAAACATGTACTAATATAACTTCCAAGCTTGCCCCTCTTCATTTTTTACGTTTTCATACTGTAATGCTCTTTGGTGGCCCCCCAGCATCATTTCCCCTCTGCAACGCTAAAACTCTGCGGCTCGACTGGGCCTAAGAAAAAAAAATTGAACAATCCTCCTCTTCGCGATTTTACTGGCTGCCGTCTCACAAAGACGGAGTATAAATCAAAACCCCCCTGTTTAAATGTCTCCCCAAACTGCACCCCCTTATCTCTTAACTGTCTTCATCTGTACATCCCTCCGTTCCTTCGTTCAGCCCCCGTACTTTTGCTTTCGAACACCCGATTCAAAAAAAACCATTTGGCGTCGTCCTTCTTTTTCGGTCCTCCCCTGGAATGACCTCCCTTTTCACTTCGACAAAAGCTTTTACTTTCCTTCAATCCCGCCTCAAAATACACTTTTTTCTACTGAGACTTTCCCCCCAAATATCTGCCCCAATTTCAACAGCATCTTTCACCCTTTAAGTGTTGTTCCCAGTGTGTGGTGTGTGTGTTGTGTGTGTGTGTGGTGTGTGTTTGTGGTGTGCGGTGTGTGTGCGTGCATGCGTGCGCGCGCATGGTTTTGAAATTTTTGTTTTATTATGTTTAAGGAGAGTTTCATGCCTGTAAAGATTGAGTGCAAGCGCTTCGATTTTTTTTTTTTACAAGATTTGCGCTAAATAAAATTTCCCTATATTATTTTTATTATTATAAATTTTTAGATATGTTGAGACAATGCAAGAATGCAAATAAAGATCTACGGCTATCGCTATTTCTGGACACATTCTCCCTGGCAGAAGGTCAAAGGCAGGGGTTGATGTAGTATGTTTCTGTAACATTGGCAGCTCGCGAGGAGCGGGAGAGGAGATGGAGGGAGGTGGTGGGGGGAGGGGGGGGGGGGGGGAAAGGGGTGGGGGGGGGGGGGGGGCGGGGGGGGGGGGGGGGGTTGAAAAGGGGGAGAGAGAGGGGAAAAAGAGAGGGAGGAGAGAGGGGGAGATGAGAAAAGGAGAGGAAACAGAGAGAAAGAACGGATGGGCAGGCAGATAGGATATGGTGAGTGAGTTACAGTTTTGGGGGACCGAACACACACACACACACACACACAGACAAAACCCCCACCACCACACACACACACACACAACACACCAACACACACCACCACACACAACACAACCCGCAACACAAACAGCACTAAACTTGTACACGTTTTACTCGCATAAAAAATGTGGTTTGCGCCCGTAGCGGATTACATGGGTGAATCTGAAATTTATGCTGAGAAAATTTGTTTCTTTTGTACGTTTGATGTACCCATGCACTTAGGTGCAGCAGGGCGCTTACACATTCACATTACCGAACATGTACAAATAGACGCCCACATACGCACGCCACACACACAGTTTTGACAAAATACCACACCACACAATGCACGACATACAATGCGCAGAGCTGCCGCGGCACGGAGAAAGAAAGAAAGCAAGAGAGAGAGAGAGAGAGAGAGAGAGAGAGAGAGAGAGAGATAGAGAGAGAGAGAGAGAGAGAGACAGACAGACAGACAAACAGACAGACAGAAACAGACACAGAAAGAACAGACAGAAGAAAAGCCAACAAAGAGAGAGAGAGAGAGAGAGAGAGAGAGAGAGAGAGAGAGAGAGAGAGAGAGAGGAGAGAGAGAGAGAGAGAGAGAGAGAGAGAGAGAAGAGAGACAGACAGACAAACAGACAGACAGAAACAGACACAGAAAGAACAGACAGAAGAAAAGCCAACAAAGAGAGAGAGAGAGAGAGAGAGAGAGAGAGAGAGAGAGAGAGAGAGAGAGAGAGAGAGAGAGAGAGAGAGAGAGAGAGAGAGAGAGAAGGCAACAGACAGTACAGAAAAGAAAACAGATGGGAAGAAACAGGACGAAAATGTACAGTGAAGAAAAATCAAACAAACAAACAAACAAAAAACCCCAACCCCAACCAAACAAAACAAACATTAAAAAAAACCATGACAGAAACAGGCTAGAGGCAGAGAGGCAGCAGAGAGTGAAGACCAAAAACTGACGGGGTAAAAAAAAGAATAGGTGGAGGTGGTGGTCAAGGGGAAAAGAAATCCCAGATGGAAACAGACTGGAGGAAGACAACAGACAGTGAAGCACAAAAACAATAGCAGCAGCAGCAGACAGGAAGGAGCACGTCAGACAGAAGGAAAGAAAACAGATGGGGAAACAGACAGGAGCAGGCAACAGACAAACAACAACAATAATAACAAAAAACAACAAAACCCAACAGAACTTACGATGCATCGACGAAGTAGATAATCAACGAGGCGATACTCAGCAGAAACACCAACCCCACCTGTAACGTAACAATAAAACGTTATTGTATCACAAACAACAACAATAAAAACAAACAAAAACAAAACAACAACAATAATACAAAGCAACAGAAAACTAAACCAAAATAAAAACAAAACCCTATACCAAAACAAAAAACCAACCAAACAAAAAAATAATCGGGAGCAGAGCGGGAAGAAGGGAGAGAGGATCCCAAACACACCGATCTGACGTCCAATAAAGGTCAAGGTAAATGTGTTCCCATAATCTATGCAATTGTTTAGAAGCGAGGTGTCGAGAGACCTCAGCTTCTCTAGGGGGCCAGCATCTTGAGGGCGGCACCCATCTCCTCTCCCTCGCTGCTTTACCTTCCCCGTCCCTAAATATACAGAGGGCAGGTACCCATTTAAATACAGCTGGGCGAACTGGGGATAGGGACTATACTGAAGCCAAGGTGCATGGAAGGTCAGCCTATCGCGAGGCAATCATGCTTCATGCTGCTTAACCTTAGTTTGGGGAGAGCTAGTACTCTGACCACTAGCACTGAGCTGTCTTGTTCCCTCAAGAGAAGGCACCCAATACAGTGCCCATCCCCATCCTCACCCCCTAAAGCACCATCATTTCAAAAGAAAAAAAAGGTAAACTGATTACATTAACAAGGCTAAACTGACCCCCCCACTCTCTCTATCCATCCATCCATCCATCCATCCATCCATCCATCCATCCATCCATCCATCCATCCGTCCATCCATCCATCCATCCATCCATCCATCCATCCGCCTGCCTGCCTGCCTGCCTGCCTGCCTATCTATATCTATCTATCTATCTATCTATCTATCTATCTATCTATCTATCTATCTATCTATCTATCTATCTATCTATCTATCTCAAAACCAAGGAAATGCACTGAAAACAACCCTCCCCCCCAGGAAAACATAATAAAAGAAAAAGCCCCAATCTAAACAAACACCCCACCCCTCTACTATCTCTTTAGTTGTTAACTAAGCAACCTCTCCTCTATCCAACTCTACAACCTCCTGCACATTCAGATAGAGAGACAGAGAGAGAGAGAGAGAGAGAGAGAGAGAGAGAGAGAGAGAGAGAGAGAGAGAGAGAGAGAGAGAGAGAGAGAGAGAGAGAGGAGGGGGGGGGGGGGGTAGGTCAGGTAGGCAGGTAAGCAAAGAAATTAAAAAGGAATGTTAGTCTTCCTTTTCCACCGTATGTTTTTTTTTTTAAAAACAATTTTTATGTAATGCAAAAATAGCTCCAACCAACCAACCCAACCAACCATCCATCCAACCAGCACACCCACCCATCCACCCAACCAACACAACCCATCTATCCACCCACCCAACACAACCCACCCATCCACCCAACCAACACACCCACCCACCCACCCAACCAACACAACCCACCTACCGCCCAACACAACCCACCCACCCATCCAACCAACACAGCCCACCCATCCACCCAAACCCACCCATCCACCCACCAACACAACCCACCATCCAACAACCACCACCCAACCAACACAACCCACCCACACCACCCAACACCACCCACCCATCCACCAAACCAACACAACCCACCCACCCACCCAACACAACCATCCACCCAACCAACACAACCCACCCACCCACCCAACACAACCCCCACCCATCCACCCACCACCCAACACAACCCACCCACCCACCCAACACAACCCACCCATCCACACCAACCAACCACACCACCCACCCCCACCACCACC
>CM054134.1:106442030-106444530 GCA_028751875.1 Rapana venosa
ACATACCTGTAATAACTAACAACAGTTTTCATTATTTTGATATCGAGAAATCCAATCATAGGTATCAGTCTGGTCTTGCAGATATCTAGTTGCAAAATTCTGCAATTATTATGAGTAAAAGGTTAATATTCCTCGCTTCTGGAAAAAAAATGCTCACAGGACAAAATACGTAGGTTTCTATTTTGCGAACCTACAGCTGTTCGTTTTGGTGATGGTATAATGTTAATTCAAGTCTCTGTGACTGTGAGCTGGATTTGTTTTCTTTCAATGAAATGGGTACTTTGCATAATTATTTTTTTTCCGGTGGGGGGTGGGGGTGGGAGTTATTTTGTAACGTTGCTCTCTCTCCTCTCTCTCTCTCCTCGTCTCTCCATCTATCTCATCTCCTCCTCCCCCCCCCCCCCCCCCCCCCTCCCCCCCCCCCCCCCCCCCACACACACACATTTCTCTGATCTCTTTGATATTGCTTTGGTGTACTCTCTCTCTCTTCCTCTGGTCTCTCTCTCTCTCTCACTATTTGTCTCATTCATTCATTCATTCATTCACTCACTGACTTTCTTTCTTTCTTTTTTGATGTGAAATATTTACAATTCTTCATCTCTTATATTGATTTCTTGAAATCTGATAACTTTTAAGATATATATCCACAAATTTTAAGGGCTCATTCCATTCTTCCCGAAAAAAAAAAGAATCCTTTAAACATTCTGTACATTGGTTGATTGATTGACGCGTTAGTCAGCTGCTTTGTCGGTAGATTGTCTGGCTCGTCGCTTAAATGGTCGGTTTTGTTGTTGTTGTTGTTGGTGGTGGTGTTGTTGTTGCGTTCCTCGGCTAGAGCTCAGAGGTTCACCAACGGCAAGACTTCACGTATGCCACCGTTTTTGCAACTCCCCCCCCCCCCCCCCCACGCCCCACCCCCCCCCCCACCCCCCTACCTCTTCTTGAAGGTGATCGCACTCCGACTTGGGAAGATGCATGCTGGGTATATATGTTTTTCCTTCGCCCATGGAACGCTGACATGAGTTATGGGATCTTTAACGTGCATATTTGATCTTTTGCATACTATGTGTATATACAAAAAGGGAAGAAAAGCACTAGCTGGTCTGCACTTGAAGTTGACCCGTGAGATCTTTGTACAAAATACCCAGCCCTTAATTCACCAGGCGCCGCCGAGATTCGAACCCACGACTTCATGGGCGCATTGGATTGAAGCGGAACGGTCTTAACCACTCGGCTATAGCGTCCGTGGAATGGTGAGTGAGGTTGTTTGTCGGCTTTCTGTATGTTTGTTCAGCTGTTCCAGTTCCTTTACGCCACACAACGTACATGTACCGACAAGTTTTCACGAAGAGCTAGGTAAAACAACCCGGGAGTTCTGTCAGAGATATTGTTGTTGTTGTTGTTGTTGTTGGACCGATCCCCAGTTTCACCCCTAACTCTCGTTCCCCAGCTCCCCCACCCCTTCCCCCTTTTCCAACTCCACCTGACTTCTCCCTTAACTTCATAAGAAGTTGTTGGGATACTACGTTGAATTTTTTTTTCAGGCAAAGTGTGTTGTCTTGAGCGATTTGAAATTGGTGAAGTCCATTCCCAGCCTTTCAAGATTACAGGGTGCATGCTAGGCATGTTGGTGGCCTCCACGCCATCAGACAAAGCTAGCCTCCTGTGCTATGTAGTGTGGATGGGTCTTCTTCTTCTTCTTCTTCTTGGTTTTGTTATTGTTCTCCTCTTCTTCTTCTTCTTTTTCTCCTCCTCCTCCTCCTCTTCTTCTCCTCCTCCTCATTCTCATCCTCCTTCTCCTCTTCTTCTTCTTCTCCTCCTCCTTCGTCCTCCTCTTTCTTCTTCTTCTTCTTCTTCTTGTTCTTCTTGTTCTTCTTCTTGTTCTTCTTCTTCTTCTTCGAACGCTCAGACAGCAACTCTTGTTGTCTGATACATGAGGGAAAATGCGCTACGCTGCCGTTAAGAACCTTGCTGACAAGTCAGACCCAGCACATCCGACTTTGGCGTGGGAGAGACGGGTTTTGAACATGTGCACAAAGATCATTCAGATGCAGGACCTCGTTCCATAGCCTCATCTGAAGGAATTTCCAAGGAAATCCAATCCAACCCTGTTGTTTCTATATAGCCCCGCCGATCACAGAGGCTATATCAGAGCTGTCACCTCGTCAACTTTCAAATCTCAGATTAAAACTGTGCAACTATATACAGATTAAAACAGGGTATAAAACCAACTCTACTGAATGGAATCGGAAGGAATGATAATTTCATGACGAAAAGAAAACAACCCTGGAACGAACACCTCAACGAGGAGAGTTGAACCCAGGGCCTTCAGTTACTCTCAGAGATCGAGTTGGGCGCTCTAACCACAGGGCTACCCCTTTTCTTTTCCTTAACCCTCCTTCATCCTCTAAAGGTGTCATCTTTTTGCTTTGACATAGGGCTGTATATATGGTTTCAGCCAAGAACAAACAAACATGCGCAGTACAGCAACGAGAAGTTG
>CM054134.1:106449530-106457030 GCA_028751875.1 Rapana venosa
GATGATCATGATGGTGGAGGTGGTGGTGATGATGATGATGGTGGTGGTGATGGAGATGATGACAGTGATGGTGGTGATGATGATGATGGTGGCGGTGATGACGATGGTGGTGGTGGTGGTGTTTTTAGACTTTAATCTAGAGTGTTGTTTCATGTCAGCAGATTGTATTGGCAAGCAGGGAAAGCAGGTCCTATCACATTTTGATCACCAAGTGCGTCTGTATTGAGTTAGCAGATAGACTATAGCTAGTAGGTTGTGTGTGTGTGTGTGTGTGTGTGTGTGTGTGCGTGCGTGCGCACGCACGCGGGCGTGTGTGTGTGTGTGTGCGCGCGCGTATGCGTGTGCGTGTGTGTGTGTTTTCATCCTCTGAGGAGGGACAGCCGTATAACTGGTCAGAAATCCACACGTGCAATAACTACAAGAAGATCATATATATAAAAAAAATCATGTGCTTCTAGAATGCCTGACTTCAACACATCGCTGAACATGGTCAGGCAAAGAAAACCATGACTGTCTGTCTGCAGCGACAGCAGTCAAACCTTGAGGTCAACAGATCGGCGGACGAAAGGACAACGAAACATGAGGCGTGTGCCAGATTTTCAGGCCAGCGTCCATTTTCAGGATTTCATGAGGCATCTCCGCTGACGTTAGAACGCTCCACACAACACCAAACCATGTCTGCAGGAAATGATTTGGCAGATGCCTGACTAACGGCATCACCCAGTGCGCCGCGCGATCACATCAAGCCTGAGGTGCCTGCAAGGTGTGCCTCTATTTCTGTAGCGAGATGTCAGACCCAGAGACCTCAGCTTCTCTAGGGGTCAGCGTATCGAAGGCGGCGCTTATCTCCTCTCCCTCGCTTCTTGACCTTCCCTGTTTTAAGAGGGCAGGTATCCATTTACATCTGGGTGAACTGGGGAACTGTACTGAAACCAAGGCGCGTAAACTTCCACCCATCCACTTGGTAACCACGCTCAATGCCGCTTAACCTTAGCTTGGGGAAGGCGAGTGCTCTGACCTTTGAGCTATTCCGTCCCACAGATGGTAGTGGTCCCTTAAGCTCAGACTGGATATATGCTGGGGTTTTTTTCTGTGACAAAGTCCAAGTTTATGAGGACACGACTGAACATCTACTTGAGCTGAGCGACCATTTCAGTTCAATAACTTTGTAGCTGAACGACCATTTCAGTTCAATAACTTTGTAGCACTTTGAGAAGATAAGGGGGGAAATGTGCTTCTAGTAACCCGGACTTAACTGCATGACCAAGCATGGTCAGACAAAAAAAGAAATATTTGCTGGTGCATGTGTACCATCAATGACCGCTTCTCTCGCTCTGTCTCTCACACACCATTCATACAAATCATTCAGTTTTATTCATTGACAGCCCCACAATTTTGCCACATCTTGTTGCAATTTTTCTTCAGTGCAATTTTTGTTTTTGTTTTTGACATTTAGGTTCTTGTACCAACAGATCAATAAGAAGGAAAGGGCAGACTCAACGAAGCATAAAAGATACAAGAAAGAAATTCTGTAAAAGTTCACCATTAAAACATTTTACCTGAAGACTCTGAGGTTTGTTTTGTTAAAGAAAAAGACACGAGAAAGGCATTTTCTACTGACAAGATCTGTGTTAGCAGTAAAGTTCAATTAGTCATCAATTATTTGAGGAAAGTTGCATGCGCGTAAATGATTTGAGTGCAAGCGCTTCGATTTGTTTGTTTTACAGATTCAGCACTATATAAATTCCATATATTATTATTATTATCAATTAATTTTCCTGGGTTTGTCTGTGGGCTGTTCAATTTTGACATGTGCGACAAATGATTATCTAGATTTTTCATGATGTCATTCTGTTTTTAATGCCAACGCTTCACCCCCCCCCCCCCCCCCCCCCATCCCCCCCCCCCCCTCCCATTTTAGTTCCATGTTACTCCTTTTCACAAGACTTACAATGGCCGTCAAATATTGGGTCGATATACACTCAGGCTTACTTCTCTTTTATGTGTTCACAGAGATCTGTAAACAGTCGTTACAGGTGACGTCAGACATTGCTGGGTCAGAAGTTAGGGGCGGAAGTCAGGATATGAACTGCTGGAGCCTTCTGCAGGACTGAATGTTTGCAAGACTTTGTCCAGGAAACCTGACCACCGTGCGTGTGTGGTTGTGTGTGTTGTGTTTTGTGTGTGTGTGTGTGTTGTGTGTGTGCGTGCGTGTGTAACTTGTGTGTGTGTGTTTTGTGTCTATGTGTGTGTGTGTGCGTGCGTGTGTAACTTGTGTGTGTGTGTGTGTGTGTGTGTGTGTGTGTGTGTGTGTTTTGTGTGTGTGTGTGTTTGTGTGTGTGTGTGTGTGTGTGTGTGTGTGCGTGTGTAACTTGTGTGTGTGTGTGTTTTGTGTGTTGTGTGTGTGTGTGTGTGTGTGTGTGTGTGTGTGTGTGTGTGTGTGTGTGTGTTGTGTGCGTGCGTGTGTAACTTGTGTGTGTGTGTGTTTGTTGTGTGTGTGTGTGTGTTGTGTGTGCGTGGGTGTGTACTTGTGTGTGTGTGTGTCGTGCGTGTGTACTTGTGTGTGTTGTTTGTGTGTGTGTAGTGTTTGTGTGTTGTGTGTGTGTGTGTGTGTGTGTGTGTTAACTTGTGTGTTGTTTTTGGCGAAAGGGGTGGGTTTCTTGGTGTGCCTCTGTATGTGTGTTCGTTTCTCATATGATTTTTTTCTGCCCCGTCCCAACCCCACCACCTTGTCGATGCTTTCCCCCTCAGTGGTACGATAATGCCTTCGCGTCTTTCTTCTTTAATTTAACGTCTGTTCACTCAAGGCGATATGAGATGCCTTCGCGTGTTGAGGTCTGTATGCGCTTTGTAACTGGTACATTTCTATATCGATTCATCGTGTTCTTGACAGAATTTGCATGGCAATGTTACAGGTGTTGTGTCCTGCGTATGCTATATAGCCGTTATCATTCACTTTCGTTCAGTTGATCCATAACCAATACCCGGTTCTGTCCTTGCTAACTACCAAAACATGGCTCTGCTTTTCTTTCTTTTAAAAATAAAATTATAGTCTGAACATTATAAAAAAATCTGTGTTCACTTTTCAGGTGGTAAAATATCACTCATTAAGTTGAACGATTTCCCTTAACAGAAAAAAATGTTCTTGACAGATTTTCCAATGCAAACATGACAGGTTTTGAGTTCTGCATATGTGCCATAGTATCGTCATTCTTAGAAAAAAATTGCCCAACTGTTTCAATCCTGAAAAATATAAGTATTTTTTATATTTGGCCCGTGAAACCAATAATTACTCTGAATTTTTGCAAACTTTAAAAAAAACTGATAACGAATTCTTATCAAACTTTATAGATGCAAAGTAAAAAGACAAAAAACAAAACAAAGAAAAACAAAACTAAAGAAACTCCCTAACATCGCTTTTGCCAAGTTACCATCAATAATTCACAAACAAAACTGGACTAATACCATACGTTCAAACAAAAGAACAAACGAAAATCACCCAACAACAAAAAACCACAACACATACAACATTTTAAAGAAAAAACCAAACCAAAAACTATTTCTAACGGTTTTTAAAAATACCTTCTTTCTTATCCCCACACTGAATATTCCTTCTTCAATATTCTTCACATGATAACAAAATATCGCTACTCAAAAATGACATTTAAGAACAACAAAAAATAAAACCAAACAACTTACCATCGATGTCCCCAAAGGCATTAGAAACCAGGATTGTCGTTGTTGTTGTTGTTATTGTTGGTGTTGTTTTAAAGCTCTGCGCGTGTTGTCAAGGTCAATATGTCCTAAACAATATCCTCCAAATCCTCACAGAGGCAGAAGAAAGAAGAAAAAAAAATCCACACGGCACAAAATCGGTCACATACTGACAGATGAGCTCACAATAATAATTTTAACAAACCCACCCCAAACTCAACACTACCTATAAACCCAGCAGACTTTAAAAAAAAACAAAACCCCCAACCCACCCAACAAAAAACCAAAATCAGGTCCAGAGAGATGCGTGTCTAGTCCTCCCTACCCTCCTCCTCCTCCTTCTCACACACGCATGGACGGACGGGTACCAACACTCAGTCGATAACAACGAACGATATTGCGAAGAGAGAGAGAGAGAGGGAGAGGGACAATAGAAAGAGGAAAGAGAATAAAAAAACAAAACAAACAAACAAAACTCCTGGCCACCAGGAGACTGAGCAAGCCCGAACAAGTGTTGGGTTCCCAGAACTGGCTCCTCGCTCTAACTCAGCCCCGCTCCGCTCTACGCTAAGAGACGCCTGTCAGGCCAGCTTGTTTCGTTCTCCCCCGCCCGCTCTCCTTCTCCCTCTCTTTCCTTTCCTTCTCTCTCTCTCTCTCTGTGGCTAGCCTGGCTGCCTGCTAGCTTAGCTGTCTCTCCTCTCCGTCTGTGCTGTGCTGTGCTGTGCTGTGCTCTGTGCTGTGAGGTGTGTGACTGTGTGTGTGTGCTACGGTGGGCTCTGGCGCTGGTGTGCCGTAGGCCTTGTAGGCTAGTCCAATGCGTTGACTGCTAGGGCCTGTCTGTCTGTGCCCATGCTTGAAGCGGGCCTCTGACCATTTCGCTGCTGCTACTGTAGGCCTACTACCTCAGCTCCACAGACACACACTTGAGAGACTAGGCGCGCGCGCGCACGCGCGTGCGTGCAGCACACACACACATACACGAACGCGCGCATGCGCACGCCGCGCGCACACACACACACACACAGACCGCGCGCGCACACGCACGCACCACACACAGAGACAGAAACACGCATACACACCATATACACACAAGCACAGAAACACACATACACACACATATACACACATGCACATTAACACACACACACACACACACACACACACACACACACCACACACACACACAACACACAACACCATAATCAACAACACACTACCCTTCCCCCCCCCACACACACACACACACTACCGCCCCGCCCCCCCCCCCCCCCCCCCCACGGACGACGACCAGCACTATCACCACCACCACCACCACCCACCCCTAGTCAGCGACTAGTGGTGTGTGTGTGTGTGTGTGTGTGTGTGTGCATTTCACAGGGCAGGTAAGGAGGCAGGCAGGCAGCCCGACAGCCGCTCTCCAGTCACTAGGATCTGTCGTGTGTCCACCACACAGCTGGGTATGAGCCTGCACGTGCGTGCTGTGACGATGGAGACAGCAATGACCACACTCCCCTCTCCGCTTCCTCAGTCTGCCTTCCTTCCAGTCTTATTTTAGCTTCCCTCCCACCCCCCAAAAAAACCCCCCAAAACAAACAAACTTCCTCATACGAAGAGGACGGCATAGCTCAGTGGTCAGAGCACTCGCTTTCCTCCGAGCCAAGGTTAAGCAGCATCGAGCGTGGTTATGAGTTGGGTGGGTGACCGTTTGCGCGCCTTGGCTTCAGTGCAGTTCACCCAGTTCACCCAGCTGTAAATGGGTACCTGCCCTCTTTAGGGTCAGGGAAGGTAAAGCAGCGAGGGAGAGGAGATGGGCGCCGCCCTCAATATGCTGGCACCTGGAGAAGCTGAGGTCTCTGACGCCTCGCTCCCCTACGACCTTATAGGTTATAGGACACCTTTACCGTTTCTTTTCTTTTTAATTTTTTTTATTTACTCATACTAATTGCTACACGTACACCAGCACTTCATAATTGACGAAAAGCTTCAAGTTTTTTTGGTTTTCATTTCTTTCAAATAAGCTAAAAAGGGGTGGGATAGCCTGGTGCCGGTTAGAGCGATGCGCTCGCGATCTGATTGATGCCTCGGGTTCGGGCCCAGGTTTGAGCAATTACCGAGACACCTGTTTAAGGAGATTTTTTCCCTGGAGTTTAATATCAGTGCCGACCTCACTTCCATGAAAGTCGTTCGGCCCCGTGTGCGAACGCACGCAGAACATCTTGCGCACACGTTAAAACCTGCACTGCCTTTAGGAAGTATAGGCCATGTGTGCTTGTGGAAACAGGAAAAAATTACAAAACCGCATACAAACGTAGACTGAATGTAAAAAGATCAAAAGACACGAGTGCATGTTCTATCATCCTCGAAATAAAAGAAGAAAAGAAACAGAAACAAAATTAAAAGAGAAAGAGAAAATACAGAAATGAGGGAGTGATCTTTACTGACAGAAAAGTGATGACAATCGGTAAAACGAACACCCCCTCCCCCTCTCCTCTCTTCCCTCCCCCTTTCTCTCCAGAGATTCTTGTCTGTCAAAGATAATCAGTTCTGATATTTTAGCAGGCACACACAATATCCCCTAAAGAGCCTAGAACAGCACGCTATGGCAGACCTGGCTGAGAACGAACCCAACTATTTGATGTAAAGAACCTCTGACCATACTCTAACACCCCCCTCACCCCCCCCCCCCCCCCCAGCAAACCTCCACCCCCCCCCCCCCCCCCCCCCCCCCACTCCAAAAGAAAACCAAAACCCAACCAAGAACAGGAAAGAAAACATGAGAACTGTGTGTTTTGGGGTGGGTGGGGATGGGGGTAGGAATCAGTTAAACAGGAGGGAGGGGAGGTGGGGGTGGGGGGGGGGGATGGGGGTGGTTGGGAGGTCGATTCTTCTTCTTCGTCGAACGCTCGGACAGCATGAGCGAAAGTGCGACAAGCTGCCGTTAAGCGCCTGACAAGTCAGGCCCAGCGCGTCCGACTTCGGCATAAGAAAATAATTACAGTTAAGCTTTTGGCCTACATCCATACTGAGCAAAACGACGCTTCCTGCTCTTGGTGTAAATGTCTAGAAATTAGCCAGTTCTTCATGGCACAGTCTGATTCAGTTGGTGCAGTAGATAATTATACGTTCCAACATTTCAGAAAGATGAAACCGAAGACTGACCTTGCTATGCATTTATTTTTATTTATTTATTCTTTTTTTTTATCGAGGATAATGGAATAAGCACTTATGTGCTTTTTTACCTCCAGTCCCCGTGTGTATGCAGTTTTGTAATTTTGTCATCCGTTCCCACCGGCACACAATGGCCTACACTTACGAAAAGCGGAACAGGATTTAACGTGTGCGCAAGATGTTCTGCGTGCGTTCGCACCCGGGGCCTCGGTTTCTAGTCTCATCCGAAGGTTGTCACAGGATTGATAGCCTTTCACAGATCACCTTGCAAAGCACACAGTCCAGGGAGGTAGAAGAAACCAACAAGAGGCAGACAGAGAAAGAAGTGGGTGGACAGAATCTCTGAATGTGCTCACCACAGCTGTGCTGAGAACCAGGCATTGGAACACAATCGCCATAATTGGAGAACAATGGTATAATATGGTATGGTATGGTATGGCGTGGTATGGCGTGGTAAAGTATGGTATGGTGTGGTGTGGTATGGTATGGTGTGGTATGGTATGGTGTGGTATGGTGTGGTATGGTATGGTTTGGTATGGTGTGGTATGGTGTGGTATGGCGTGGTGTGGTATGGTGTGGTATGGTGTGGTGTGGTATGGTATGGTGTGGTATGGTGTG
>CM054134.1:106459530-106472030 GCA_028751875.1 Rapana venosa
TACTCAAGAATTTTCTGTCTGAAAGATCATTTTGCATCGAAGTCAGTGGTGTACAGAGACCTGAATATGTTGATATGGAAATACCACAGGGAGTAGTTCTCGCTCCAGTATTAGTCTCTATTTTAATTCCAACTTCCACAGGCCTTATCGAATAAAACAATCATTGCCCCATACACACATTGATTGCCATGAGGTAAATACCTCTCTTTAAAAAGAGTACACAACTTAGAGCGATGAATTGTGTTTAAAGGGATTATAGAAAAAACCAAAATAAACTTAGCAAACACAAGATGCACAGTCATTCATGTTCAATTTGTACAGGATCACAAACCATTCTCCCCTTTGGGGATGCCAGGGACCTTCAGTATACAGCTAGCATCCCCACCCGCAGAACATCTTGCGCACACGTTAAATCCTGTTCCGCTTTTCGTAAGAGTAGGCCATTGTGTGCCGGTGGGAACAGATGACAGAATTTACAAAACCGCATACACACGGGGACTAGCTGTATAAAAACACGTAAGTGCTTATTCCATTATCCTCGATATAAAAGAATGAAATAAAATAAATATATAAAAAAACTTTCTGGAAATTCTGTGCCATAAATTCCCTCTTTTCTATCCCTTTCTTTGTTTTTGCCTTGTTTCCTTTTTTCATGTCGCCTCCTTCTTGTTTATTTTCTGCCTTCGCTGTCTACTCTCCTCGCTTTTTCTCCCCCCCACCAAAAGAAAAAAGATTTAAAAGATAACAATTATCCCCTATGCCGAAGTCGGATAAGCTGGGCCTGACTTGTCAGGCGCTTGACGGCAGCACAATGCCTCTGGGCTCAAATGACAGACAACAATAGTTGCTGTCGGAGCGTTCGACTACAAAAAAAGATTAAATTATTCAAGTAACACAGCAAATAACAAAGAGAATGGGTTTCGCCCGGACGGATTCCTGTAGTCCTGAAAATATTCTGACCAGTAATCATCGGTCCACGTTATACAATATTTCACGTATATATCTTCCAAACTTTTAGCGCTGACCTGTTCACACCAGAATTCACAGGTGTTTTTTTTTAAAAAAAACCCATAAGAAAGCCATTTTGATACGATGGAAAGCTTTTTTCATAATCGATACAACACAAATAAAGCAGAAGTGTCGTTTTTCTCTTTGACGGTAAAGAATTCGATGATGTAAGGGAGAGTGAGTGCATGGTCAACAGTGGAGTGTCCAGTTCGACGGTCAGCTTGCTAAGAGCTAACGGCAACATTGATTCACCGAGCATGCAGGCGATTAAAAAGAACCAAAAAAGGACATTTCCGACATTCTACCTGTCAGAATTATCGGCAAGTTTGTAAAATGCACAACACACTGCGATTTCTTGTTGTTGTTGAAAAACGTTTCGTTGTTCAGGATTAGAAACGCGTTTAGAATTGTTTCTTGTTGTGCTTGTTGTTGTTCTTCTTCTTGTTTTGTTCTTTTTGTTCTTATTATCGTTCTTGTTCTTCTTCTTCCCTTGTTGTGTTGTTCTTTGTTCTTCTTTATCTTTGCTTTCTTTGCATTGTTGTTTTGTTGTTGTTGTTGTTGTTGTTGTTTTCTTCTTCTCTCTTCTTCTTCTTCTTCTTCTTCTTCTTCTTCTTTTCTTCTTCTTCTTCTGCTGCTGCTGCTGCTGCTGCTCCTCCTCCTCATCTTCCTCCTCCTCCTGCTTCTTTTTCTCTTCCTGCTGCTCTTCCTCCTCCTTCTCCTCCTCCTCCTTCCCCTCTTCCTTCTTCCTTCATCTTCCAGCAATGCTACGTATGATTCAGTCGACAGGATGCTGAAACATTACTGCATTGCATGCAGTACAGGCACAGTACAGTTCAGGACAAACCAGCCGTGCAATACAGTACATTTATGTAATAAGGCTGAACACACAGCATCTCACACACAGTTCAGCCATGCACTACACTACAGTACCGTACAGCAGAGTGCAGTGCCATGAATGGTAAAGCAACTTGCTACATATTTTATAGTTACCGTAGGTTTCAGTTCAGCGCAGCACAAAACAGTAGAATACAATGTAGTCTACTCCTGTACTGAAAGGTCGCATACACACGGGAACTGAATGTGAAACCCCCTCCCCCCCACGACATGATTGCTTATTCCGTTATCCTCAAAATAAATAAATGAAAGGTAACCCCCCAAAAAAACCCCACAACAACAACAAAGCAAAACAAAACAAAAACAAACAACAACAACAACAAAACAAAAATAACCAAACCCCGAAAACAGTAGAGTACAGCCATACACGTCACAGTACATTGCAATGTGACATTGTACAGCACAGTACAATATAATACAAGGACAGTATTTTGTCTATTTTTTCCCCATTCTTTTATTTCTGTCAACTCGTGATCCAGAGGTCGCGGGTTCGATCCCCCGCTCGGCTCGGTGTTGTGTCCTTGGGAAAGACACTTTACTCCTATTTTCCTCACTCCACCCAGGTGTACAAGTGGGTACCAGCTCTGCTGGGGAAGTATCTGGCGACAGACTAGCGTCCTGTCACAGGGGTGGTGAAAAACCATCAGTTCGCTTAACGCTACAGAAACCGGGATAAGCTCCGGCTCTATGGGCCTTCTGGCTCGAAAGAACATACTTTTTATTTCTAGGATGATGGAATAAGCACCTATGTGTTTTTTAGCATTCAGTCCGCGTGTGTAACCAGTCATGTAAATTTTGTCATTTGTTCCCACCGGCACACAATGGCCTACTCTTTCGAAAGATGGAATAGTTTTCACGTGCGCACGCGCGCGCGCGCACACACACACACACACACACACACACACACACACACACACACACACACACACACACACACACACACACACACACACACACACACACACACACACACAAGATGTTCTGCAGTACAGTACAAGAGTATAGTACACGATAGCACGATAGGGTAGTAAAGCCCAGCGCTGTACTGTACAGTGTAAAAGAACAGTAGAATACAATCATCGCAGTAGGATACAACAAAACGCTGCACAGTTCCCTACACCATAACACACAAAACTGTATATCACAGCGCCACAGCTCAGCCAATGAACACCCCACCCCACCCCACCCCAACTCTACCAAACCCGATCAAACTTAAAATCCCCCCAAACCCCAACGCAATGCAACACAACGCAACACCAAATCCTTTTAAAATTCATACATACACGCAACGCCCCCCCCCCTCCCCCCCACCCACCCAACACACAAAACAGTATATCACCGCATCATAACTCAACCGACGAGCACCTCAACCCAAACCAACCCAACCCAATTCAACCCAACCCAACCCAGCCTAAAATCCGCTACAAACCCAACCCAACGCAATCCAACGCGACATCAATCCAAAAGCCTGACGCAATGCAGAAACACACCATCAACACCAATTCCTGTTAAAATTCATACACGAACCCCCCTCCCCCACCCTCCCCCACCCCCATCCCCACCCCTACCCCCCACCTCACCCCCACCCTCCACCACCCCACTCACCCTCACACCCAGAAAGCCATACTTTATTAAAAAATACCTTTCCCCGTTACGGTCAAAAAACCCCATGATTGTTCGATCCATTCAATCATCGACACCCTCCTCCATCCCTCCCTCCCTACCTAACTGGCACATCGATAGACAGACAGATTCCCTGCAACAAACGGTTGTACAGGATGGCTTATCTTTCACACAATCAATTTCCCCCCTTACACCCCCCCCCCCCCCTCCTCTACCCCTACCTCCCTCCCCCGGTTCCATGGAGATTTCAGACTTGTCCTGCAGGTTCGAGGAAGTATGATCGGTCGTTTATATGAGTTTCCTGCTCCATACAGCTTGTCTGCTTACAGCTCTTGCTTCTTTGTTGTTGTCGTTGTTGTTGTTGTCGTTGTCGTTGTTGTTGTTGTCTGCTGCTGCTGGTGTTTTTATGTTGTGGTTCATAGATAGTAGGCTTCGTTCGTAGTACAGGAGTTGATGATAATGCATGTTGGTTCTCTTCTCTTTTTCTATGCAGCCTGTGTGTATGTATGTGTGTGTGTGTGTGTGTGTGTGTGTGTGTGTGTGTGTGTGTGTGTGTGTGTGTGTGTGTGTGTGTGTACCTTCTTTAATTTAACGTCTGTTCACTCAAGGTGGTATAAAACTAAAAAATAAAGTGTTACAATATTTAGAGAACGTGTGTGTGTGTGTGTGTGTGTGTGTGTGTGTCCGCGCGCGCGCATGCGTGCGTGCATGTGTGTGTATGTGTATTTAGGTGTGATTGCAAGAATGTGAGTAGATGTGTATTTGCGAGCTAAGGTAGGGGTGTGTGTGTGTGTGAGTGGGAGGAGGGGGGGGGGGGGTTTGTGTGAGTGGGGGTTTCAAAGTTAAAGCCAAAGTCAAACTTTTATTTCAGATGGTACATCGAAGAAGCGAAACGTACGCTTTTTGTTTTCGTCAAACCATCTATCTAAGAAAAAAACAAACAACAAAACTATCAAACCCTATAGAAAAGGAAATGATAATGATAAAGATGATGATGGTGATGATGACCATTATGACGATGACGGTACTTTATAATAACATTAATTACCACTGCCAATAATATCAATAATGATAAGAATATCAGTGATGATGATGACAATAAGATGAAACAGCTGAGCAAAGACATAAAGGCATTTCATGTTTCAATCATATCATGTGTGTATGTGTTTGTGTGTGCGTGCGTGTGTGTGTTTGTGTGTGTGTGTGTTTTGTATTGCATTGTGTTGTGTTGTGTGTCTTTTTATGAAAAGGGTATTGATAAGAATAAAGAAAACAAAACAGAAACAATACCGTACAGAAACGGAGGCAAGATTACTTGAGAGAGAGAGAGAGAGAGAGGGGAGAGAGAGAGAGAGAGAGAGAGAGAGAGAGAGAGAGAGGAGGAGAGGAGAGGAGGGGAGAGGAGAGAGAGAGAGAGAGAGAGAGAGAGAGAGAAGAGAGAGAACAGAGAGAGAGAGAGAGAGAGAGAGACAGACAGACAGACAGAGACAGAGAAATATGCAGACAGGCAGGCAAATAGCCACCGTCCACACACACACACACACAATCAGACAGACAGGCTGGCAGGCAGACAGACACAAAGACAGACACGCAGACAAACACACAGGCAGACAAACGCAGATAAGCAGCAAAGCATTATTGCGAACATCGAGCGCTTTGATTTGTTGCTTTACAAGATTCAGCGCTATATAAATTCCATACATCATTATTATTATTATTATTATTATTATTATTATTATTATTATTATTATTATTATTATTATTATTATTATTATTAACATGGTGAACGAACAGTCAAACATCATCCTTGACAGTGCAAAATGCAAACGGCGATGGTTCGGTGTGTCACATTAAGATAGGGCAGGCCTAGGTCAGGCGATTGCCTGCAATACTTACTCCAGAGGTAACGATCTGGGAAATAAGAAAAAAGGGGGAAACTGAAACTACCTCGAGTAATTGGCCCAGGCCAAAAGCTGTGTCAGTTATTGATGCCAGCCACTAAAATGTTGTTATGTTGTAAACTGTTGTGTTGAGATTGCCTTCAGCCATGACAAGCTCTTAACATAACAACCTGCACTCTCCTTTTAAAAGAGAAACAAATCCTCTGAAGTCGGAGCATGGCTGCCTATTTGGCGAGGTACTTGAAAAGAGTCATACATGCAAACTTCTCACCCGGTGTACTTCCTATCTCACAGTGATTCCCAGGTGGGATGATGAGTGAGTCAGAGTGCACGCTCTGGGTGACCCCCAGAGTGTAAAGCTGGGGAACGCACAACAACAACAAGAACAACAACTACCTCGAGTACGACGAAAAATACAAAGATGAAATTCTTGACAAGACTTTATAACCTAAGATTATTCCCGAAGTCGGAATGCGGCTACCTTTAGGTGGGCAAAAGAAACGGTTGCATAAGCAAAAGCAAAATCTCACCATTGGTGAAGCTCGGAGCTCTAGCCGAGGAACGAAAAAAACAACAACCCCAACCTAGGATACACAAGATATGAATGCGGAATTAACACACAACTAAACCTACAGTTCCTAAAACAGAAATCTCCACTGGGACTCTAATATAACCGCCCCAATAAATCAGACCCAGTGTTGATTTTTTTTTGGTTTTAACAAAAAGGAAAACTTTATGAAACAGAAAAAAACCCCACCACTCATACCATATAGAGATACAACTTAATAAATTTCAGGAAGAAAATGGTCTCTGTTTACTAACTGTATTCAGCGAGAATACATTTACGCTGTTTAAAATAAATCAATTATTAACTGTAAAATTCCGGACTGCTTTATCTTCCAAAGAAGTAAATTAATCAATAATTGTAAAAAGCCTGATTGATTTATCCTCAAATAAATCTTTGATGACGGCTTGACGAATAATGGCGTCAAAGATACTCAATATCAGCTAGATATTTGGTTTTTGTTTGAGATATAATAATAATAATAATAATAATAATAATGTATGGAATTTATATAGCGCTGAATCTTGTAAAGCAACAAATCAAAGCGCTCAGATTTTACTTTAAGTCACGGCAGATTTCTCTCCGTGAAATTCGGGCTGCTCTCCCCGGGGAGAGCGGGAGAACGCGTCGCCACTTAGCGCTGCGCCACCCTTTCACCCTTTCACCCTTTTTTTTTTTTTTTTTCTGCAGCTGATATGAATGCATCGTGCGCGCGCACGCGCGCGCGCGTGTGTGTGTGCGTGCGCGTCCGTTTGTGTGTGCATGTGTGCGTGCGCGCGCGTGTGTGTGCGTGCATGTGTGCGTGCGTGAGTGCGCGTGCGTGTGTGTGCTTGCATGCGCGTGAGCGTGTGTGTGTGTGCGTGTGCGTGTGTGCGTGCGTTTGTGTGTATGTGAATATCAACAATAGAAAACAAAGAAACCGCTTTGAGAGGAAGACCATCCTTTTGCCAGTTCGCTCAAATACACCAGTAGCCACCAGCAATGAAGCAATGAATGAATGAATGAATCAATCAATCAGTACTTGCTTGAAGACACTACTATACATTATTTTTGTGTGTGTTCCTCTTTTTTTTCTTTTTTCTTTTACCTGTGATGATGTTGACCTTAGCCACTTACCGAGGCTACTTGATTATTCAACATTGTTGTTATTACTGACAAGCAGTTTGACTGCTGGCCAACGGAGCGTGCATGGAAGGAACTGTTTCGACACCACAGGCAGGATGTGACTGACGCATGCCACTGGTTGTCCAGGGAAACGGAACTCACGTGCTGCAGGTTGTGTTGTTTGTTTTAGTTATTGTTGTTGATGATGCTGCTGCTGCTGCTGCTGCTGCTGCTGCCGCCATATCAAATGAACAACGGAAGCTTGTCTGCATGCACTTTTAGAGAGAGAGAGAGAGAGAGAGAGGAGAGAGAAGAGAGAGAGAGAGAGAGGAGAGAGAGAGAGAGAGCGAGAGAGAGAGAGAGAGGGGAGAGAGAGAGAGAGAGAGAGCGAGAGAGATCGAGGGAGGGAGAGATGATAAGGAGACACAGATAGATAGATAGATAGATAGATAGATAGATAGAGAGAGATAGATAGAGAGATAGATAGATAGATAGATAAATAGATAGAGAGATAGAGAGAGAGAGTGAGATATATATATATATATAGATAGATAAAGATATATATATAGATATATGTATATATATATATATATATATATATATAAAAAGAGAGAGAGAGAGAGAGAGAGAGAGAGAGAGAGACAGATAGAGAGATATATATATATATAGAGAGATAGATAGATAGAGAGATAGATAGAGAGATAGATAGAGAGATAGAGAGTTTCTTGCATAGCACCGCGCGCAAAAGGACAAGGAGACCAACCTTAGACATAGAAACACATAGAAAGTTCTATAAACAAACAGACTTGTCATATGATAAGGAGAGATAGATAGATAGATAGATAAATAAATAGATAAGCAGCACTCACAGACAGCAGATGAGGATAGAGAAGAGCGAGAAGAGATTGTCAAACATTAGTGATACCTTCACAACGTAAGAGTTACACGTGTATTCATATTGACATGTGGCTACTAAATGGTTTTGGGGGAAAAAAAACGGTCGCATACGCAAAACATCTCACCGTTGGTGACCCTGGGAGTTCTAAAAAAGGAACAAAATATATATAGACATATACTGACATATTCTGCAGTCTTCACGACCTCCCTGTGGGAATGCCGGGGTGGGGGGTGGGGCTGTCAGTATAAATAGCATCCCCACCTTCTGGAAATTCAATGTTAGGAATTTCCTCTTTTTTTGTTTAACCCTCTTTTTATTTCTTCTGCCTTGTTCCTTTACTTCCCGCCACCTCCTTCTCGTCTTTTTTCTGCCTTCTTGGTCCACCATTCTCCTGCCTTTTTCCCCAGAAAGACTTAAAAAAATAACATTTCCCTCCCACGCCGATGTCGGATGTGCTGGGCCTGATTTGTCAGGCGCTTAACGGCAGCGCAACGCATTTTCACTCATATGACAGACATCAATCGTTGCTGCCTGAGCGTTCGACGAAGAAGAAGTCTTCTCCACCGTCGTTGCTCCAAGACTGACTGGACAACCAGCCCTCTCTACCTTTCTCTGTTTTCTTCTCCTCCTCTCTCTCCTTTTACTGTGGCCTGGCTTGCCCTGTAAGGCTCAAGACTCAAGACGCAAGAAAACTTTAATGTCTCAACTAGAGAAATTATGTAAGATACAGTGACAGAAAGAAAGAAAGAAGGATGAGCTGAGGTATGAACTGAAACCCCCCCAAACCAAACAGTTACACCGGATAGAAATGCAACTCGTTGAATTTCAGAAGAAAATGGACCCCGATGACTAACTATGTTCAGTGGGAATAAACTTACTCTTGTAAAACAACTCAAATGTTAAAGTAAAATTCCTGACTGCTTTCTGTTGCAAAGAAGTGAATCAATTGACAAATATTAAACGCCTGACTGCTTCCTCTTAAAAGAAAACTTGGATGGCGTGCTGAAAGACACGGGAGGGAGACAACATCTCGGACTGAACAGGGAGGTAGAAGCTGAAGGAAGCACTGCTTGAGGCGGCAGAAGACATGGACAGGTGGAGACAGCTGTTGTCGAGTTATATGTTATGCCGCCCATCCCCGATGTCAGAATGCGGCTACCTTCATGGTGGCTTGAAAGCGGTCGCACACGCAAGATCTGACCGTTGGTGACGAACCTCAGAGGTTTAGCTGAGGAAGGAAAATAAAATATGGCGTCCATACAGTTGAGAAATGGACGTGAAACGTCGAATAAGTGTTAAGGGCCAGCCACCTTACTCAATAGTGTCTGATTGATGTACTGGTAAAGGGGTAAGAGGGATCGAGACTGAGGATGACCAGAATGAGGGCGATGATATTCATAGTGCGGATAGTTCGTTGTTGGTTCCCCACTTAGCTTTTATTACTGGGGCGGTATTTTCAAGCAATGTCCACCAACTCCACCGTACACAGCCATTCTCAGAGTTGCTGCCGTAGTTCTCACATGCCAGTAGAGCAGAGGAATCTGGCAAAGTGTCAGGCTGCCAACCAGGGGAGGCTTTACACCACAGCAGGATCGTGATGATGCTACTTTGCGGCGCCTGCTGTCATCTAAAATGTGCAGGACACCACAGTGACCACGAACAATCTCCAGCTGCCTCAGCTGACACCAGTAGGGTGAGGATGTGTCTTGAGAGACCAGTCTTCACTCTGGAGTAGTAGCCGTTTTTGCGTCCCTATGAGGACAGTCTCATGAATGGTAGTTCTCTTTGTTTTGCTTCTTTGTTTGTTGGCGGCTTCTTGTTGTTGTTGTTGTGTTTTTTAAAAACAAAACCACCAAAGAAACTGTGAGGGGAAAATCCAAGAACTTCGAGTCCCCATGAAGGTAGAGCCTCTCTGATTCATCCCAGCTGAAAAGGCAAAGGCCGCATAAAAATCAGTTGGAAAATCTTTGGAAACTTCATGGCGATCGTGCGACGCTACGAGGCTTCAACTTGGATTCAAAATGTTTTTTATCTGTCAACATTCGCCATCGACCCTTTGTTATGATCTAGTCTGGCACCCTCTGAGTCAGGGACACACAAACACATGCTGTCACTGTATATGTAGGATGGGAATTTGACTATTCACTTTCTTCGTCGTCGAACGCTCAGACAGCAACTACTGTAGTCTGTTATATGAGCAAACATGTGTTGCGCTGCAGTTAAGCGCCTGGCAAGTCAGGCCCTGCGCATCCGACTTCGGTGTGGACTAACATTTCAAGCCTTGTCTGCGTAAAAGTAGATGACATTGTGTTATTTGGGAGACAATCCCGATACCCCTCGTCGTAGTCTTAGACCTACTGGTCTAAAAAGTCAGGCCCAAGAAGACCATTATTACAGATAAACGCTTTCAACGAATTCAAACGTACTATCCTCACAGTTCTCGCTTTAGTCTTGTTTCACAGGGCCTTGTGCCGTGACAGTTGATAACTTAAAGGGGTTTGTAGTTTTCGGTTCACTGTACCCCCACCCCCTTAAAATTGTCCCGGGTTCAAAGTTGGAGAGGACTGGCATTTTGCACAATGATGTCACCTGGAGGTAAGCGTCAAGCACCCAATTACCTGAAGCCAGTGTCCGCTCGTTTGTGGTCTGTACAACAGACGCAGCAAAGAGAAGCAAAGGGACACATGTATAATGCAACATCGTTTTATTGGCGTGGTTTGTCAACTGGAACCAGACAAAGCCTAGTGTCCGTGATCAATTTTCGCAGTTTCAAACAGCTGTGGGGCAGTGGTTAGCGAACTGAACTTCGGGATGGAAGATCGTGGGTTCAATCCCCTTCATAGGCAAGTTTCGTTGTCGTTTTTTTGGGTTAAAATTTTTTTTGTCTCTTTATTTTCTTTGGGGAGTTCGTTTGAAATTGTATTACAGTCCCAGCGGAACTACTCCGATTTAGGGACTGTGGCAACAAGTCACCTCACTTGAACGGCCCAGGCCACCCCTAAAATAGTGCAGTTCTGAAAGCAGCTGTGCCAGGTCCTCGCCAGCACGAGCCTGAGCTAGCTATTAATTCCATGGAGTTGTGGCCGCCACTGGCCGACCTGTCTGAGTGTGCTGTCGCTCCACGGCAAGACTGAGACCGTACAGAACAGAAACCATATGTGGCCATACAGGGTAAGATGGTTGTGCCTGGTCTTCTCTCTCGTGCTTATGGCCATACAGGGTAAGATGGTTGTGCCTGGCCTGGTCTTCTCTCTCGTGCTTATGGCCATACAGGGTAAGATGGTTGTGCCTGGTCTTCTCTCTCGTGCTTATGGCCATACAGGGTAAGATGCGTTGTGCCTGGCCTGGTCTTCTCTCTCGTGCTTCTGGCCATACAGGGTAAGATGGTTGTGCCTGGTCTTCTCTCTCGTGCTTATGGCCATACAGGGTAAGATGGTTGTGCCTGGCCTGGTCTTCTCTCTCGTGCTTATGGCCATACAGGGTAAGATGGTTGTGCCTGGCCTGGTCTTCTCTCTCGTGCTTTGTGACTCTGCAAAGCCCGCTGCTGGCCTCAGCCGACACATTCCATGTCAGAGCAGCGCATGCATGAGCAGTCTAGCCTGCCACCTCTCTTTACTGGAGGATGTCCCAGACCTAGTTTTGTTTCGTTGCTGGTGGTCCACGTCTGTGCCGGGTTCCCCACAGCTGGAGGCTGTGCCCACCCTGCCCCATGTACCCTGCCCCGTGTACCCTGCCCCATGTACCCTGCCCCGTGTACCCTGCCCCGTGTACCCTGCCCCATGTACCCTGCCCCATGTACCCTGTACCCTGCCCCGTGTACCCTGCCCCATGTACCCTGTACCCTGCCCCATGTACCCTACCTCATGTACCCTGCCCCATGTACCCTGCCCCGTGTACCCTGCCCCGTGTACCCTGCCCCATGTACCCTGCCCCATGTACCCTGCCCCATGTACCCTACCTCATGTACCCTGCCCCATGTACCCTGCCCCGTGTACCCTGCCCCATGTACCCTGCCCCATGTACCCTGCCCCATGTACCCTGCCCCATGTACCCTGCCCCATGTACCCTGCCCCATGTACCCTGTACCCTGCCCCATGTACCCTGCCCCGTGTACCCTGCCCCGTGTACCCTGCCCCATGTACCCTGCCCCATGTACCCTGCCCCGTGTACCCTGCCCCATGTACCCTGCCCCGTGTACCCTGCCCCATGTACCCTGCCCCGTGTACCCTGCCCCATGTACCCTGCCCCGTGTACCCTGCCCCATGTACCCTGCCCCATGTACCCTGCCCCGTGTACCCTGCCCCGTGTACCCTGCCCCATGTACCCTGCCCCGTGTACCCTGCCCCATGTACCCTGCCCTATGTACCTGCCCCATGGTTGTGGAGGTTCAGCTAACCGAGTTCACTGCAGACCAGAGAGAGTGGGCGATGTGCACAGAGCAAACATCAGTCACCGTGTGCGAACGCATGCAGAACATCTTGCGCACACGTTAAATCCTGTTCCGCTT
>CM054134.1:106474530-106479530 GCA_028751875.1 Rapana venosa
GAAGAATTGCGAAGAATGCGAAGAATTGCGAAGAATGCGATAAATTGCAAAGAAGAAGAAGAAAAAAATTGCGAAGAAGAAGAAGAATGCGAAGAAGAAGAATGCAAAGAATTGCGAAGAATGCGAAGAATACGCTGCAAAGAATGCGAAGAAGAAGAAAGCGAAGAATAATGCGAAGAAGAAGAATTAAGAAGAAGAAGAATGCAAAGAAGAAGAAAAATACAAAGAAGGTTTGCAAAGAAGAAGAATTGCGAAGAATGCGATAAATTGCGAAGAAGAAGAAGAAGAAAATTGCGAAGAAGAATGCGAAGAAGAAGAATGCGAAGAATTGCGAAAATACGCTGCAAAGAATGCGAAGAAGAAGAATGCGAAGAATAATGCGAAGAAGAAGAATTAAGAAGAAGAAGAATGCAAAGAAGAAGAAAAATTCAAAGAATGTTTGCAAAGAAGAAGAATTGCGAAGAAGAAGAATGCAAAGAAGAAGAATTACGATGAAGAAGAATAAGAAGAATGCAAGAATGGGAATGTGAAGAAGAATGCAAAGAAGAATGCGAAGAAGAATGTGAAGAAGAAGAAGAATGCGAAGAAGAAGAAGAAGAAAAAGAAAAATGTGAAGAAGAGGAAGAATGCAAAGTAGATGAATGCGAAGATTGCGAGGAATAAAAAGCGAAGAAAAGTGTGAAGAAGAAGAATGCGAATAAAAAAAAGGAGAAGAAAGAAAGAAAGAAAAAAAAAAGCAGAAAAAGCAAGAGTCAAAGAAAGACAGAAAGAAAAAGAAAGAAGTGTAAGAATAAAAAAGAAAGGGAGAGAAAAGAAGAAAGAAAAATCGAAGAAAAAACAAAATTATCATTTCATGCGGAATGCTTACGTAGCTTTGGCAAACCCACACTGGTCTCGTGTGTGTGTGTGTGTGTGTGTGTGTGTGTGTGTGTGTGTGTGTGTGTTGTGGTGGTGTTTCGTGCGTGCGTGCGTGTGTGGTGTGTGTGGTGTGTGTGTGTGTGTGTCGTGCGCGCACGCACGGTGTGTGTGTTTGTGTTGTTTCTTTGCTTGTTGCGCTTGTTGGTTTCTTGATTTTTTTGTTTGGTGTTTGTTTGCTTTAGTTTGTGTTGCTGTCATTGTTGTGGCTGCTTATTGTTTATTATGTGTTCTGCATGGTCAGTTATTACGCACTCTTCGCTCAAAAAAGCAGACACAGAAGATACAAGAATAATTTTTAAAAAATAGTAGAGGAAGAAAGAAAAAGAAGGAAAAAACAGTTAAAAAAGTAAAAAAATCCCTAAAGAAATAATCCTTCACAGAGCTACAACAGTTTAAAACCCCCCAGAAATATCAAAGAAAGGGACGAAAAATAAAGAGAACAGAAGAAAAAAAGAAAGAAAGGAAGAAAGAAAGAAAGAATCGAAAGAAGAAAGAAAGAAAGAAAGAAAGAAAAGAACAATGGACGACCTGGGATCGAGCCCCTGTTCAAGCTACCACCGAAAAGAGGATTTTCAAGGGAATTTTTTTCCTCTGGAGTTAACATCAGTACTAACACCAACCTCCACCCCCCCCCCCCTCCCCATCCCCACTACGACAGTCCTTTCGATGAGACTATAAACCGAAGCCCCGTGTGCGAACGCATACAGAATATCTTGCGCACACGTTAAAAACTGTTCTGCTTTTCAGAAGAGAAGGCCATTCATGCCAGTGAGATTGGATGACACCCCCCAAAAAACAACAACAAACCCACAACAACAACAACAAACCCCAACAACAAACAAACAAAAACAACAACAACAAAACAAACAACCCCAAACCCAACCAACCAACCAAAAACAAACCAACAAAAACACAGCATGGAGACTGGTGTCATGTTTAGACATCATCTCCAAAGAAGGAATACGGCTACCTTAATGTTAGGCAAAAAACAACAAACAACAACGGTCGCATCACAAAATTCTCACTTTTGGTGAACCTCCGAGTTCGACACCCATCCCCCTCCCCCTCTCCAACAAAAAATAAATAAATAAAAAAGAAAAATAAGAAGAAAGAAAGAAAGAAAGAAAAAGAAAACGAAAAAAGGAGAAAAAAACAACAACAAAAAAGGAGAAAAAACAACAAAATAACGAAAGAAAGACAAATAAAGAAAAAAAAGTAAAGTAAAAAAAACAACAACCCACAACAACAACAGAAGAAAGAACGAACAAACGAAGAAAAGAAAAAAAAATGAAAGAAAGAAAAAACAAGAAAAGAAAAGAAAAGAAAGAAAGAAGGCAGACAAAAAGAAAGAAAGAAAAGACTTAAAGAAAGAAAGAAGAAAGTAAGAGAGAAAGAATAAACACACCAAACAAAAAACAATGAAAGAAAGAAATTCAAAAGAAAGAAAGAAACGAGAAAAAAAGAAAGTAAGTGATAAACAAATTTTTAAAAAACAAAACGACAGAAAGAAAAAGGAAAGAAATAATAAGAACCACACGAAGAGCTAGAGAAGAGAGGAGAGGAACAGGAAAAGAAGCAGAAGCAGGATCTGATGATATGATAACTGTCTTTGTTCTCTTCCTTTACTGGCATCTGCTTCATTCTGAAAAGAAAGAATAATATATAAAAAAGTGAAGAACCCCCCCCCCCCTCCCCTCTCCAAAAAGAAAGAAAGAAAAGAAAAAAGACACAAAAAGTCCAAAACGATGTTATAGAACACACAGACAGTTAGAGAGACCTACCTACCTACCTACCTAAATAATAATAATAATAATAATATATATGGAATTTGTATAGCGCCGAATCTTGTAAAACAAACAAATCGAAGTGCTTGCACTCAAATCATTTACGCGCATGCAACTTTCCTCAAATATAATAAAGAACGTATTTCAAATTTATGCACGTGTATGTACACACATACATAATACATACAAACACACATATCATACACATACCTACCTACCTACCTACATACCCACCCACATACATACATACATACAACATACATACATATACATACATACATACATACATACATACATACACATACATATACCCACATACATACATACATACATACATACATACATACATACATACATACATACATACATACATACATACATACATACAACATACATACAGACATACATAAATACACATACTACATACACAATACAAGTAGGTACGTAGGTACGTAGTACAGTACCTACCCACCCACCAGATACATACATCATACATACATACATACATACAATACTAATACATACATACATACATACATACATACATACATATATACAGACAGACATACAGACAGAAGTAAATGCATACAGAAAGACAGAGAGCTGTAAAAGACACACAGGACATAGACAATAATAAAAATCATTGTCAGCACCAAGGATGTATAAGATAAGACCGCTGAATCTATAAACCCAGAGGATCTATGGTGCAGGATCCATAATCCTAAGGGTCCACAGATCCATATGTCGATAAACGATCGAAAAACTCACAGATCCAGGTCAAAAAGAAAAGGTCGACAGATTTTCGAGGAATTTTTATGGTTGAGTTTCACCATTGACTTCACGTCTATTTTTCTGCTTGGTCTTCTTCTTCTTGTTCTTCTTCTTGTTCTTGTTCTTGATCTTGTTCTTCTTGTTCTTCTTCACGTCTATTTCTACTTGGTATTCTTCTTGTTCTTGTTCTTGATCTTGTTCTTGATCTTGTTCTTCTTGTTCTTCTTCACGTCTATTTCTGCTTGGTCTTCTTCTTGTTCTTCTTGTTCTTGTTTTGTTTTTGTTGTTGTTTTTGTTCTTCTTCTTCTTCATGTTCTTCTTCTTGTTCTTGTTCTTCTTGTTCTTCTTGTTCTTGTTCTTCTTGTTCTTCTTGTTCTTCTTGCTCTTGTTCTTCTTGTTCTTGTTCTTCTTCTTGTTCTTTTGTTCTTCTTCTTCTTTCGCACGTCCTCGGTGTTCCTCTTGTTCATGTTTTGTTATTGTTGCTGTTTTCTTTTGTTGTTGTTTGTTTGCTTTTTGTTTGTTTTTCTTGATCTTGTTCTTTTGGTTCTTTTTGCTCCTTTTCAGCAAAAACAGTCAGTTGTGGTCAGGTCTATTCCTGGACATATACAGCTTTTTAGCAACCAACAGACGAGCTTTCTATCCTGAACCGCAAGGCTGGAAAGGTCTGGACAAAACAGATTTTCTCTTTCTCATTGTGTGTGTGTGCTTGAGAGAGCGCGCGCGCGTGTGCGCGCGTACAATTGTATGCATATATTATCATGTTTGTGTATGAGTGCTTGTGAGCACGTATGCACATGTGTGTGTATGTTAATGGGAAGTTGCCCGGATGAGACTATAAACCGAGGCCCCGTGTTCAAACGCACGCAGAACATCTTGCGCACACGTTCAATCCTGTTCCGCTTTTCGGAAGAGTAGGCCATTGTGTGCCGGCGGAAACAGATGACAAAATTGACAAAACCGTATACACACGGGGATTGGATGTAAAAAAACAAGCACATGAGTGCTTATTTCATTATCCTCGATATAAAAGAATACATTTTTAAAAAATGTGTGTACTTTTGTGTGTGCATACTTGGCCGCGCCTGTGTGTGTGTGTGTGTGTGTGTGTGTGGTGTGTACCTGTGTGCTTGGCCGCGTGCGTGTGTACATGCATGCTGATTGCATCTGTTTCTTTGGCACTATTCGGTCCGGTGCGTTCCTTGTTGTTGCACACAATATATAATAGTTATACACACAACAAAGACCTGTGTCAGGGATCAAACAACGCTCATGCATAATCCATCGATGCTGTGGAAAAAACGGGTTGGAATATCGTGCACTCCAAAAGAATTGGAGAAAACATTCTCCCTTTGATTCCCAGTCCTTTCAGACAAAAACACACAGATAATCGATGTTGAGAGTCAATATCCTCCCCTGCTGGTGTTGTTGTTGTTGCATCGGGTAGTTTGACAGCTGCTAGAGCCGAGTGGTTAAGACCGTTCGACTTCAAACCCCGGGGATCCATGAAGTCTGGGTTCGAATCTCGGT
>CM054134.1:106489530-106502030 GCA_028751875.1 Rapana venosa
CCAGTATGTCATGGTAAGTGTACGTCTCAAGCGGCTTGTGGCACCAGATTCAAACCGACCGTTCGCGATAGAGCATGTTCTATCTGGATCGGGTTGAAACGGCCAGCTCGCATCCTCCAGCCAATCAGTTCAAAGCTACAGATCACAGTGTGTGTGTGACAACGAATGTGCTTTGTGAATGCTATTGAAACCTTAAGACTCATATCGATCTCGTTCTTCTTCGTCGTCGTCGCCGAACGCTCAGACAGCAACTTTTGTTGTCTGTCATATGAACGAAAATGCGTTGTACTGCCCTCAAGCACCTGACAAGTCAGGCCCAGCGCATCAGACTTCCGCGTGGAGGAAAATTGTTATCTTTTAAAAGTCTTTCTGGAAAACAAAAGCAAGAGAATGGACCAAGAAGGCAGAAAATGGACAAGAAGGAGGTGACAGGAAGAAAAGGAACAAGTCAGAAACAAAGAGAGGGATAGCAAAGAGAGATCTTCTGGCACATAATTTACAGAAGGTGGGAATGCTATTGATACTGACAGGCTCCCGAATCCACACGAGAGACCAATCTTTGTAATTTGTGCACTTTTCAAACGTTGAAAGCATACTGTTTAGCAGTTCCTGCTTTTCACGCGGACAAGTTGGAGAGAACAGGTTTGAACGGTCCGTCTGAACCGTTCCGTTGAAAAAGACAGTGTGTCGCCTGCTTAATGCCTCAGACGAAGAACGAGGTATACTAGGGAGAGGGGGAGGGGGGATAGAGTTGGCTGTGTCTTTGGGTTGGAGGGTGTTGTGTAAAAGCTGTAACTTTCTGTCTGTCTCTCTGTCTGCCCTCTCTCTGCATATTTGTCTGTTCTGTACTCTCTCTCTCTCTCTCTCTCTCTCTCTCTCTCTCTCTCTCTCTCTCTGTCTCTCTTTGTCTCTCTGTCTCTGACTGTCTCTCTCTGTCTGTCTGTCTCTCTCTATCTCTGTGTCTCTGTCTGTCTGTTTCTGTCTCTCTCTGTCTCTCTATGTGTTTGTGTGTGTGTGTGTGTGTGTGTGTGTGTGTGTGTGTGTGTGTGTGCATGTGTGTGCACGCGTGTATTTGTGTCTGTGTCAGCATATCCGTATGTCTTTGTGTATGTATCTGTATCCGTGCTTCTGTGTATCTAAGCCTCCGCGCATCTGTGCACGTAAACACGCACCTTAACATGTAATATAATTATATGTAGGTGACAAACAATGGTAAATAGCAATACAAAAAAACATGAACAGAACTACTCATTTTTCTTCATACAGACAGATTCATACCCAACCTTTGACGCTGAAAGCAGATGAAGACACTGACATGACAGACTTACAAGATGTGACTGATGACAGATAGATGGGTAGGGCTGGGTTTGTCCCTTTTAGCTCGCCAGTCTGTTCAAAATCTGCTCTTTTCTCTGTTTCTCTCTCCTTTCTCTCTCTCTCTCTCTCTCTCTCTCTCTCTCTCTCTCTCTCTCTCTCTCTCTCTCTCTCTCTCTCTCTCTCTCTCTCTCTCTCTCTCTCTCTCTCTCTCTCTCTCTCTCTCTCTCTCTCTCTCCCCCCGCCTCTCTCTCTCTCGTCAGTGCGTGAGCGCTGTGTGCTAGGTGGTGTGTGTGTGTGTGTGTGTGTGTGAGTGTGTGTGTGTTGTGTTCACGCTTCCTGACAGCAAAATTCACATCACGTCCTGTAGTGTCTTCTGACAGCTCTCTTTCCCCATACAAAGAGAAGAGAGAGAGAGAGAGAGAGAGAGAGAGAGAGAGAGAGAGAGAGAGATACAAAGAGACAGAGAGAGACAGAGAGAGAGAGCAGAATGACAGAGACAGAAGACAGAGCAGAGACAGAGAGCAGACAGACAACAGAGGCAGAGGCAGAGCAGAGGCAGAGAGAGAGACAAGACAGAGCAGAAGAGAGAGACAGACAGACAGAGACAGAGACACACAGACATTTAGGCAGATAGACAGGCAGACAGACAGACAGAGGCAGAGGCAAACAGAGTTAGAAAGACAGTGACAGAGAGAAATCAGAACTCAGAAATTAGAATGATGTACCTCAGGTCTTGGGCCATAATACATGAGGTTGGTGTAGGAAAAGCTGACAATATCCAGACAGACAGACAGACAGTCAGATAAATAGACAGATAGATAAGATAGATCAATAGATAGACAGACAGATGGATAGATACATAGATAGACGGATAGATAGATAGATAAGATAGATCGATCGATAGACAGACAGAAAGAAAGGCAGATAGATTTAAAGATAGATTTGAAGGCAGACAGACAGACACATAGACAGACAGACAGACAGACAGACAGACAGATAGATATGTATGCATGTATGTGTGTATGTATGTATGTATGTATGTATGTATGTATGTATGTATGTATGTATCTAGATAGACAGATTGATATACAGACAGACAGATAGGTAGATAGATAGATAGATGATAAATAGATAGATAGACGGGCATACAGACAGACAGACAGATAGATAGATAAACAGATATACAAATAGATAGACAGATAAACAGATAGACAGAGACAGATAGACAGAAACAGAGACAGAGACAGAAAAACAGATACACAGAGAGAGAGTGGGATGGAGGGAGACAGAGACAGAAAATAGAGACAAAGACAGTCAAATTCAGACAAGGAGAAACAAACAGCCACGAGAGAGAGAGAGAGAGAGAGAGAGAGAGAGAGAGAGAGAGAGAGAGAGAGAGAGAGAGAGAGAGAGAGAGAGAGAAACAGAAACAAAAAGCAGAAACAGAAACAGAAACACACACACACACACACACACACACACACACACACACACACACACACACACACACACACACACACACACACACACACACACACACACACACACACACACACACACACACACACACACACACACACACACACACACACACACACACACACACAACACAACACACACACACACACACACACACACACACACACACACACACACACACACACACACACACACACACACACCACACACACACACACACACAAAACACACAGAAACATCTTTTGCTTTGGCACTTACAACGAAGAACCTCATCTGGCCATGTGCCATCGAATCTGCATATATCTCCACTATTGCAATAGTCCTCTAGGATTCCCCTACATCCTGCAAATCTTCTGTAAACTTGATTAGTCTGATTCCAGTAGTTGCAATGCCCAACTGCTGCTAGAAGGCAGATTTTTGGGGGTGGCCTTTGCTGAAAACGTCTCTGTTAGTCTTGCTTGAGGCAAAGGAAGGTTCTAGATTACCAGAAAGTCTTCGTAAATTGGACTGGGATTCTCTTAGGAGGGATGGGTAGGGAAAAATGTGCGACAAAGTAAGAGAGAGAGAGAGAGAGAGAGGAGAGAGAGAGAGAGAGAGAGAGAGAGAGAGAGAGAGAGAGAGAGAGAGAGGGAGACAATGACAATGACAAATTCTTTTATTTCGAGGATAATGAATAAGGACCCATGTGCTTTTTTACATCCAGTCCCCGCCCTTAAGGATATATATGATAATAAAATAAAATAAAGCCCATAGCAATACACTTACACAGCTTACGGAAAAAATATCTACTCAAAAATCTCCGCAAAATCACCGAAGAGAGAGAGAAAGAAAAAAAAAGAAAGACAGGGAGGGAGAGAGAGACAGAGATAGAGACAGAAAAAGAGACAGAGAGAGAGAGAGAGACAGAGCAGAGACAGAAAGACAGAGACAGAGAGACACAAAGAGAAAAACAAGTTTATCAAACTGAACAGCATCATTCCCTGCCCCCAATCCGACACGCCAACCCTTTCTCAAGATCGATGAAAACCATTCACAGACTCTGTAGACCATTTACCTGTCGGTTGATGTGGCAGTCGCTAGTTCAGTTCAAATCAATGGATTGATTCTCGATGGAACTGAACATTAAGTGCTAAAACAGACCAAAGCTTTGACACAGCTGTAGAACAGCGGTCTTTCCATAATCTTGCACACAAGATCAGACAATGGGATATAGGACAGGAGTCTTTTCAATGATCTGGGACACAAGATCAAACAATGGGATACAAGACAGAAGTCTTTTCAATGATCTGGGACACAGATCAGACAATGGGATATAGGAAAGGAGTCTTTCCAAAACCTTGTACACAAGATCAGACAATGGGATATAGGACAGGAGTCTTTCCAAAACCTTGTACACAAGATCAGACAATGGGATATAGGACAGGAGTCTTTCCAAAACCTTGTACACAAGATCAGACAATGGGATATAGGACAGGAGTCTTTCCAAAACCTTGTACACAAGATCAGACAATGGGATATAGGACAGGAGTCTTTTCAATGATCTGGGACACAGATCAGACAATGGGATACAGGACAGAAGTCTTTTCAATGATCTGGGACACAGATCAGACAATGGGATATAGGACAGGAGTCTTTTCAATGATCTGGGACACAGATCAGACAATGGGATACAGGACAGAAGTCTTTTCAATGATCTGGGACACAGATCAGACAATGGGATAGAGGAAAGAAGTCTTTCCAAAACCTTGTACACAAGGTAGGATTATGGGATATATAGGACAGAAGTCTTTCCATAATCTTGCACACAAGATCAGACAATGTGGTATAGGACAGGAGTCTTTCCAAAACCTTGTACACAAGATCAGACAATGAGATATAGGACAGGAGTCTTTCCAAAACCTTGTACACAAGATCAGATTATGGGATATATAGGACATAAGTCTTTCAATAATCTTGCACACAAGATCAGATAATGGGATATATAGGACGGAGGTCTTTTCCATAATCTTGTAGACAAGACCAGACGATGGGATATAGGGCAGAAATCTTTCCATAATCTTGTACACAAGATCAGACAGTGGGATACAGGACAGAAATATTTCCATAATCTTGTAACAAGATCAGATAATGTGATACCGTACAGGAGTCTTTCCAAAACCTTGTACACAAGATCAGATAATGGGATACAGGACAGGAGTCTTTCCAAAACCTTGTACACAAGATCAGATAATGGGATACAGGACAGGAGTCTTTCCAAAACCTTGTACACAAGATCAGATAATGGGATACAGGACAGGAGTCTTTCCAAAACCTTGTACACAAGATCAGATAATGGGATACAGGACAGGAGTCTTTCCAAAACCTTGTACACAAGATCAGATAATGGGATACAGGACACGAGTCTTTCCAAAACCTTGTACACAAGATCAGATAATGGGATACAGGACACGAGTCTTTCCAAAACCTTGTACACAAGATCAGATAATGGGATACAGGACACGAGTCTTTCCAAAACCTTGTACACAAGATCAGATAATGGGATACAGGACACGAGTCTTTCCAAAACCTTGTACACAAGATCAGATAATGGGATACAGGACACGAGTCTTTCCAAAACCTTGTACACAAGATCAGATAATGGGATACAGGACACGAGTCTTTCCAAAACCTTGTACACAAGATCAGATAATGGGATACAGGACAGGAGTCTTTCCAAAACCTTGTACACAAGATCAGATAATGGGATACAGGACACGAGTCTTTCCAAAACCTTGTACACAAGATCAGATAATGGGATACAGGACACGAGTCTTTCCAAAACCTTGTACACAAGATCAGATAATGGGATACAGGACACGAGTCTTTCCAAAACCTTGTACACAAGATCAGATAATGGGATACAGGACACGAGTCTTTCCATAATCTGGGACAAAAGATCAGACAATGGGATATATAGGACAGAAGTTTTTCCCCAATAATCTTGGAGAAAAGATCAGACAATGGGATATATAGGACAGAAGTTTTTCCCCATAAATTTGCACACAAGATCAGACAATAGGATATATAGGACAGAAGTCTTTCCATAATCTTGTACACAAGATCAGATAATAGGATATAGGACAGAAATATGTCCATAATCTTGCACACAAGATCAAACAATGGGATACAAGACAGGAGTGTTTTCATAATCTTGTACACAAGATCAGACAATGGGATACAAGACAGGAGTGTTTTCATAATCTTGCACACAAGATCAGATAATGGGATACAGGACAGAAGTGTTTCCCAAAATCTTGTAGACAAGATCAGACAAAGGGATATAGGATAGGAATCTGTTCATAATCCTGCACACAAGATCAGACAATCTAGCTATTGTACGCAGGAGTGGAGATTACTGGGATAGAAGAAATATTTTGCACATGATTATGCGTTTTGAGATCAATGAAAGATATATCTACAGTCGCTGATTTCTCTCTCTCTCTCTCTCTGTCTCTCTGTCTCTCTCCCTCTCTGCCTCTAACACTGTGTGTGTGCGTGCGCGCGCGCACGTGTGTGTGTGTGTGTGTGTGTGTGTGTGTGTGTGTGTGTGTGTGTGTGCGAGTGTGTGGACTTACACGTATGCGTGTGTGCGCATAAACGTGTTTTCTCTCTTTGTTTCTCTCTATGTGTGCGTGTGCGTGTGCGTGCGTGCGCTCGCGCGTGTGTGTATGTGTATGTGTGTGTGCGTGCACGCGCGCGCCCGCACCAGTGCGATAAGAAAAAAAATGATAACAGTGAAAGTTACCCACTTTATCACAGATAACCCCCAGGCTTATATGTTGAAGGCATTGGAGACTTTGACGTCTCAGACAAGATTTTGTTATTGGGGAGAGAGAGAGAGAGAGAGAGAGAGAGAGAGAGAGAGAGAGAGAGAGAGAGAGAGAGAGAGACAGACAGACAGACAGACAGACAGACAGACAGACAGACAGACAGACAGACCGACAGACAGACTCGCAGAAACAGAGAGGTTAAGCTGGAACAATGCAGCTTGCAGAGTCGTGTTGTTTGTTTGTTTGTTTGTTTTTTCGTTCCTCCGCTAGAGCTTCGAGGTTTACCAATGGTGAGTTTTTGCGAATACGATCGTTTGGGTCCACCTTGAAGGCAGCCGCATTACGACTTCTGTGATGATGTATAAACACGACATCAGAGTGTATGCATTTCTTGGGGGGATGGGTGGGGATTTTGTCATCTGTTGCTACAGGCATACAATAGCCTACTTTTCCGAAAGGCGGAGCTGGTGTTAACGTGTGTGGAAGATGGTCTGCGCGCGTTTACTCATTGAGCCTCGGTTTATAGTCTCATCCGAAGGACTTTCATGTGATGTGGAGTTGGTATTGACGGTTACCTCAGTAGGAAAAATCCCTTGAACGGGTGCCTCGGTGGTGGCTGGATCCCGGGCCGTCAGATCAGCTGGGTTGCTCTTAAAGGCTGAAGGCAGATCAGCCAGGAGGACACACTAGTCGACCAACACGTTCCTCGTGTCCCCTCCGCCACCCACCCCACCCCACCCCCGACCACCATCTTGGTCAAGGGATTGATTGATTGATTGATTATTTGATTGATTGATTGATTGGTTGGTTGGTTGATTGATTGATTAAGAAAGTGAGTGAGTGGGTGAGTGAGTGGGTGAGCGAGCAAGCGAGCGAGTGAGTGGTTGATTGATCGACACGAGTGATTGATGAATTGATGGATTGATGATTGATTGATTGATTGATTGATGTTCTCAGTGCTGTGTCTTTTCCGTGTGTCCATCTAATGGAACGACAGCGCAGCATCTGGACTGTCCTTTGCCGAAACACAGCTGGTGGGACTGACTGCCTTGCCCTCTTACCAGTGGTTTCGTGCAAGCGGAAAACCATAGCACGTCGCTGAACATAGACCACAGATGTTGGACACGTGAAGCTTCATAGAAAACAGTATTGTTCACGTCGTATTTTGTGACTTTGACGGATTCATAGCAGAGACTTTTCACCTTACATTTCATTCTGTGCGAGACCAGGAGCCAGTGAGACTCGATGTTGAAAGTGTGTCATCTGCTCAGATTCACTTTCATCTTTCTTTGCAAAAAATATTGATAAGGTTTTTGTAGACACTGAACAAAATGGAAGGATGACTTTCACCGTGGCAAACCACAGAAACAAAAAAAGAACAGTAGAGCCACAAGTTGGCCTCGTCTATTTAAAACCAAATAATGTGTATGTATCCATTGTAGGTTTGGCATACATGCACAGTTTCTGAAACAAAGCATCCATGGACAATTTCATATAATCGTAGCTGCAAAAACGTGTTTCCAATCAACACCAGATTACATGCGTACATGCACATAGTCTCAGTCATACCCATGCATACATACACGAACATACGCGCATGCAACTGTACGCGCAAGCACACACAACACACGTATACACATACACGCGCGCGCGCACACACACACACACACACACACAGAGTAAAATACCAAAGGTAGATATACGAACCGACAGACAGACAGAGAGACAGGCAGACAGACGAAAGACATGATATAGCCAGACGAGTGAACACTCGCCCAGACAAAAACAGCACAGCGATATTTGAACGGCTCTGTGGGAGGGCAGGATGGTCTGGTGGTTACAGCGTTGCGCTCCTGATCTTGAAAATAGGGGAACATAAAGATTTTTTAAAAAGATATTGAAATTTCTTACAAGCAGCGATAGGGAAACTTTAAAAAAAGCAGCAGCAGAAAATCGAAGTGGCACTTCTAAAGAAAGGGATCACACCCAAGTTGTTATCTTTTTTCTATATTTTTTTCAAAGCCTCAGACTTTTGTCAGCACAGATAAATGTGCCGGTGAGGCTTAACAGAGCAACAGAGAAGAGAAATCCTGGCCACTGGTGGCTCTGAATGGAGACAGGCTGTGCACAAGGGAACAGAAGCTTATCTTCTTCTTCGTTGGAAGCTCAGACAGCAACTATTGTCTGTTGTTATATGAGCAAAAATGCGTGGTCACGCTGCCGTTAAGCGCCTGACAAGTCAGGCCCAGCGCAACCGACTTCGGCATGAGAGAGAAGTGTTATCTTTTAAGTCTTTCTGGGAAAAGAAAGGCAAGAGAAAGACAGAGCAGCAGCAAGTGGAAAAGTCTGCAGCACTAAAGGCCAGAAAATGACGTCGTCAGAGAATCACTGTCCGCACAGGTGGCTGCATTAAAGATTCACGTTGCTTTTGAGTGTCCAGTGTGTGGCCGCGTGTGTGCGTCAGACTTTGGTCTGAGATCCACCATGAAGGTATACCAATAATTATTTAAAAAAAACACCTCTGTATACATCCCCCCTACCTACACCATCACCACCCTAAGTGCTAGGTTGGACTTTATCGACCACGGTAGTCGACGACTCCACGTTATGAGAGAAAGAAATCAAAGAAGCAGAGACAAAGGCATGAGACAGAAAAGGGAAAAATGTGTAGCATGGCTTTTCAAGCTCAGGACACATTTCCTGCTTTTCAAAGCCTGCACGCAAGGCAAGTCCAAGAAAGGTCAGGCAAGGCAAGACGAGGCAAAATCAGCCAAGACAAGGCAAAACTTGGCAAGGTCAGGCAAGGTCAGGCAAGGTCAGGCAAGGCAAGGCTAGGAAAGGTCAGGCAAGGCTAGACAAAGTCAGGCAAGGCAAAGCTAGGCAAGGTCAGGCAATGCAAGGCAAGGTCAGGAAAAGCAAGGCTAGAAAAGGCTAAGCTAGGCAAGGTCAGGCATAGTCAGACAAGGCAGACTAGGCAAAGTCAGGTAAGGCTAGGTAAGGTCAGGCAAGGCAAGGCTAGGCAAGGTCAGGCAAGGTCAGACGATGGCATGCAAAAGAAAGCAAGGCAAGAATTACTCCTGTTATATGGATTAACAAAGTGACCGAAACCTAACCCTAACTGACCAGCACGATAACAGTTATCTGACAGCTCGTTCCTTTTCTCTGTTCTCTTTGTGTTCTGTCTTGTCTCTAGTGTACTTTAGTATGAATGAATTTGTTTGTGAACCATGTGATCTTGCACACACACACACACACACACACACACACACACACACACACACACACACACACACACACACACACACACACACACACACACACACACACACACACACACACACACACACACACACACACACACACACACACACACACACACACACACAAAGCCCCTAAAAAACCAACCAAACAAAGCTAAACAAAAAAGCCACCAAGAGGCAAAAAATAAAAACAAAACAATCTAAAAACAAAACAACCTATTAAAATGTGAGAAAAAGAGAACATTTCAAATTGTAAAAAAACAAAACAACCACCAACTTTAATAGGTTTATAGACATTTCCGTTCAGTGTTTGTCGTTAATGATGAAAAAATCAAAATCCAAAACAAAAAACCAAAAAACCCAAACCAAACCAAACCCCAAAGCACACTGATCAAGGCTACACTTCAACCAGATACTTGTGCATCAATTACACACACACACACACACACACACACACACACACACACACACACACACACACACACACACACACACGCACGCACGCACGCACGCACGCACGCACGCACGCACGCACGCACGCACGCACGCACGCACACTCACACACACACACACACACACACACACACACATCTTTGCCAGTACTCAACAACTTCAAACAGGCAAGGGATGATCGCTCACATCCCTGCAGCTAAGGTGCCGACACCAAAGCTTGTCGAGCTGGCGCAGGCAGTCACAGACACAGGAACAGACACAAGCACCGTTTCGTCTCCTTCCTGAACCTTCGGCCGCTCAGAACATACAGGTAAACGTTGACAGCGCTGTTACTGATCCACAATAACATGGCCACAGTCTCCGACAGACTCAGCTTAGCTCTCACACCCTCCTCCTGAATCAGACCTCGATAGAAGCCCACCTCCTCCAGGTAGATCTCCGCTATACAGATGGGAATGGTCAGCACCAAGAAGGACGCTGAGGTCAGAATCAGTGTTGTCGTCATAGAGGACACCTTGGCGGCCCGTTTCTCTGTCTGGGTCGTGTGGCTTGTCGCCGCCATGTCGTGGGACATCTTCAGGGATTGCAGCACCCCTCTGATGAGGACGACGTTGGCAATCACCAGGAAGACAAAGGGGAGGATCGAGGCGATGATGAGCACCACGTAATAGAACACGTAGGCAAGATCCTCGTCCTGGTTTCGGCATAGTTTGTATTTGCCATCCACATCCACCACCCGGTAATCGATCAAGATCTGAAGACATATTAAACAGGCGAAGATGGACAGCGAGGCAGTGACGACCTTGGCTCTTGTGACCGTGCACACAACGCCCACACGGTGAGGTGAAATCACGGACGTCATCCGCTGACACGTCATCGCCATCAAGAACCACGCTGACGTCATGGAGGTGACGAAGTACACAAAAAACGGCACGGAGCAGGCGGCGTCATGGAACATCTTCACGGGCAGGCCGAAAGCTGCCTCGGGCCATGTGCTGAGGACGACGGTGAGGAGGAGGAGGAGGTCGGACCCTGCCAGAGCGAAGTAGACGGACAGACAGGCCGTGGACTGGGAGGTCCTCAGGCCCCGCATCACCACCATGGTCATCAGGTGGCCGAAACAGCCCAGCGCCAGCAGCACTGGAGGCACCACCAGCCACAGCTGGTCGTTGATGGCGGTCAGGAGGGCAGCCGCGCTGGACTCAGGCTCTGGACCCGGCTGTGAGGAGCTGCCAGTCATTGTCGGTAATAGCGAGGCTGCTTCTGATGCATTCATGATTTTTTTTTCACAGCTTCAAGAAACAAGAATAGAGCTCTGGAAATAAAAAAATCAGTGAAGAACTAACATTCTTTGAGAGAAAAATATATAAAGAAGATGGATGAGAAGTGTTTCTCGTTTAGAAGAAGGAGGTTTATGTGGGCAAGTTTGAGGACAAGATCCTGTTATAGAATGCGGAAAAGTACTGGCAGATTATTGCACCTGTGTTAAAGTAAGGAACCGATGTATCGATTTAAAGTTATAATGACCTGTTGAAATGCAGAAAGGGAAAGGTGAGAGAGAGAGAGAGAGAGAGAGAGAGAGAGAGAGAGAGAGAGAGAGAGAGAGAGAGAGAGAGAGAGAGAGAGAGAGAGTCAGGCAGGTGCGCTTGCACGCGCGAACTCAGAAACCGAAAAAAAAATCACAACCCAAAACAAAATAGATGTACATTTGTGTTCGAATAAAAAAAAAGTCCTGTCACAATTTAAAAAAAAAAGCATCATTAAAGTATTGTTTCAACTTGTGATCGAGAACATGGGTGTATGACAGATACAAAGAACGTGTGTTATGTATGGTTCAGATTTTAGTGCGCGTGCACCGTATGTGCTCTATTGTGAGTAGACCTTGTGTATGTGTGCGCGCACACACACACACGCTCGCGCTCGCACGCACGCACACTCGCGCACTAAAGCACAGCGAAACGCTGAAAGCAACATTACAAACCAACTCCAAGCAAACTGTTTACCATGATATTGTGTCAGAACCTGATTATCTTTAAAAACATCATCATCAACAACAAAAACGTTTTGTTTGTCCATACTTTACACGTTTAAAGAAATCAGTTGTCCACGGGCGTGTTTTGATAGACAGCCATGATTATACTCATAGCACTTAAGGCACTGTACGTGAGTGCACGGCATGTGT
>CM054134.1:106504530-106529530 GCA_028751875.1 Rapana venosa
CAAGAACAACAACAACAACAAGAACAAAAACAACAACAACAGTAAACGATAACGAACATAATACCAAGTGGATATTGCCATATCAGATACAACATTCATTATGTGTGATTATGTAATGCTGCTGCATATTTGCTTATATTCGTTGTGTGGCAGAAGTTTTGGTTACGCGGGCAGGAGTATCAATTTCATGAAATGATGATATACATGATAAAAAATATTTAAAACAGAAATGTCTCCAGTCTACCTTTAAACCGTAATTTTTTTTTTTTTACAATTGAAAAAAGAATGAAAATAAAGTTTGTAAAAAAATCGATTAAAACTTTGGTTTAAAAAATATTACCCTGCTTTACAAACAAACAAAAAATGGTATCCTTAGTAAAAAAAAAAAAAGAAGAAAGAATGTCCAGGTCTAAACTAAAGGCGTAAAACCAATCAGCCAACTAACTAACTGACTGACTAACTAGCTGACTGACTGATTGACTGACTGACTGACTCACTCACTCATAACTCACTCAATCACTCATTAGCTAAGTAATTAACTAACTAACCAGCTAACCAACCAACCTACCAAGCAACCAACCAACTAACTAACTAGCTAGCTAGCTAGCTAACTAACTAATTAACTAACAAGACAACTAGCTAATTAACTATCTAGCTAACTAACTATTTAGCTAACTAACTAATTAACTAACTAGACAAAACTAGCTAACTATCTAGCTAACTAACCAACTAGCTAGCTAACTAACTAATTAACTAACTAGACGACTAGCTAACTAGCTAGCTAGCTAACTAACTAATTAACTAACTAGCTAACTAACTAGCTAACTAACTAACTAACTAACTAACTAACTAACTAACTAACTAACTAACTAGCTAGCTAGCTTGCTTGCTGGTCAGCTAACCAGCTAACTTGCTAACTAACCGATTCACCAGCTAGCTAGCTAACTAACTGCTAACCAGCTAACTAGCTAACTAGCTGAATAACTGTATTTTGATGAGAATGTCGTTAAGCAACAGATTTTATGCATCAAACTGTATAGACTGATTTCTTCTTCGTCGTCGTCGTCGAACGCTCAGACAGCAACTCCAGAGGCCCTGACAAATGCTGCCGTGCGCTGAAGGCCCTCCCTCCAGGGGTCCGAAGAGTTTGTCCCTCATCGGCAGGTCAGTAGGCCAGATATCAGCCGGCCCTCAGGTTTTGGTGTGTTGCACAGGTCTGGAGGAAGTGTTCCATTGTCATGGGAGAAGTGCCACAGGGGCACGCCTCAGAATCACCAATGTGGAACTGGGTAAACATGTGATGTCTGAGTCCAGTCCTCAGCCTCACAATTGTTACTTGGTCTACTCTGGGGGCGGGGAGGGGGGGGAGTAGTCATCCTTACTGTTGAAATTAGACTGATTTTATAACCACAATCACAGCCATAGCAGCAACAGTGTAGCAGCCACTCTTGTCTCTAAGCTTTCATCAAAGCCCTCCTCACCTAGAGGACTTTGTCCTATTACAGTCTGGGTACAGTTACAGACTAAACGAGGTTGTCCTGTCCTGACCTGACCAAGTTACAATGAAGGGTCACTCCTGCAGTAGGCTTATTGATCTGTTTAGAAATGAACGGCGGGGACTGAATAGCCTAGTGGTTAGAGTATGGAGGTCGTCATCTGACGGCCCGGGTTCCAGCCACCTCCAAGATCCCCGCTCGAAGGGATTTTTCCCCCCTGGAGTTAACATCAGTACCGATTCCACTCCCCTGAAATTCCTTCTCATGAGATTTTAAACCGGAGTCCCGTGCGTAAAATCTGTTTGTTTAAACTATTGATTATTAATATTTTATCATTGATTGCATGACTGTGTAAGATTAGGTTGAATGCATGCGCTTTGATTTGTCTTTGCAAGATATAGCGCTATATAAATTCCATTTATTATTATTATTAAACGCGCACAGAACATTTGGTCACACGTTAGAAACCCGTTCCACCTTTTGTAAGAACAGGCCATTACACGTTAGTAGGTGCGGATCACAAACATCGAAAATAGAATTAAACCTCATGTATCATATTTAGGCATCGCATCATTACCGAAGTTGGAATGCGGCTACCTTCATGGTGAAATTTGGAGCTCTAGCCGAGGAACGAACACATGGTCACGGCTGAAGTGTACTTCACAGAGCCATCGATCGACACACCGACGTTGACAACACGATCGGCAACATTAACTGTGTTTTGACAGGCTCATTCTCGCGGCATCAACTTGTGGTGTGTGTGTGTGTGTGTGTGTGTGTGTGTGTGTGTGTGTGTGTTGTATGTGTGTGTGTGTGTGTATGTGTGTGTGTGTGTGTGTGTGTGTGTGTGTGTGTGTGTGTGTGTGTGTGTGTGTTGTTGTTGTTGACTTCAATTTTACGTCTGTTCACTTTTAGTGATATTAGACGCCTCTGTGTGTGTGTGTGTGTGTGTGTGTGTGTGTGTGTGTGTGTATGTGTGTGTATGTGTGTGTATGTGTGTGTGTATGTGTGTGTATGTGTGTATATGTGTGTGTGTGTGTGTGTGTGTGTGTAAATCAAAGTCAAAGTCAAATTTTTCTTTTCAGATGGTACATTGAATAAGCAGTGTATTTGCATTTTTTCATCAAGCCTTCTCTATAAAAAAGTGTGTATGTGTGTGCATGCGTGCGTACGTTCGTGCGAGCGTGTGTGTGTGTGCGTGTGTGCGTGTGTGTATGCGTGTGTGTGTGTGCGTGCGTGTGTGTATGCGTGTGTGTGTGCGTGTGTGTATGCGTGTGTGTGTGCGCGCGTGTGTATGCGTGTGTGTGTGCGTGTGCGTGTGTGTGTGCGTGTGTGTATGCGTGTGTGTGTGCGCGCGTGTGTATGCGTGTGTGTGTGCGTGTGTGCATGCGTGTGTGTGTGTGCGTGTGTGTGTGTATGTGTACGTGTGTTTGTGTGTGCGTGTGTATATGCGTGTGTGTGTGTGCGTGTGTGTGTATGTGTGCGTGCGTGTGTGTGTGCGTGTGTGTGTATGCGTGTGTGCGTGTGTGTGCGCGGTGTGTGTGAATGCGTGTGTGTGCGTGTATGGGTGCGTGCGTGGTGTGTGTGTGTGTGTGTGTGTGCGTGCGTGCGTGCTATGCCGTCCCTGGCCGCGGATGCATTCAGTCCTTTCAGCAATCAGAGCGACAATGGGCGGCAAAGCCCAGAACACCTTCCCGCTGTGGACTTCAGCAATTGACGTTATGATTATAATTATTGCTGAGAATCATGTCATACATTTTGTACGTGTATTTGTATATGACTCTCAGTCACGGCAGCAGATTTCTCTGCATGATATTCGGGCTGTTCTCCCCGGGGAGAGCGCATCGCCACAATTGCAGCACCAGCCATTTTTTTTGGTCGTGTCTGTGTATTTTTTTCCTAACACAGTGGCTATTTTCTTCATAATTTTTTCCAGGAACAACTTTTTTGTTGCTGTAGTTGTTTTTTTTACATGCGCTAAAAGTGTGTTGCTCACAGAACCTTGGTTTATTGTCTCATCCGAAAGACTAACGCCCAGACCACCACTCATAGTCTAGTGGATGGGGGAGAAGTTTTTGGCACTAACGAGAATCTTCTTGATCTTGTTGTTGTTCTTGTTCTTCGAACGCTCAGACAGCAACTATTGTTGTTTGTTATATGAGCGAAAATGCGTTGCGCTGCCATTAGACGCCTGACTTGTCAAGGATCGAACCCGAACTTCTGGCTTTCCAGGCAGGTGCGTTACCTCTAGACCACCGATCCACTAACGGGAGGTTTTCCTACGGTAATAACCTTCCCGTGTGGACTTCAGCAAGTGATGTTCTCTATTGCTGAGAATCGTGTGATTCACTTTGTATTGAATACAACGTTCGGTCACGGCAGATTTCGATACAAAGACAAGGTGATTACCGAGGAAGAAACACTTTCAAAACTTTGAGGGTCTCCATAGTTTATATTCGTATTATTTCCTTCGTTTGTAACAAGTCTTTAAGAATGGGACAATCCAAAAAAAAAAAATGTCGAAGTCGAATTGGCTGGGCCTGACTTGTCAGGCACTAAGCAGCAGCGCGATCCATTTCTGCCCTTATAATTATGACAGACAACGATGAGTTGCTGTCTGAGTGTTCGAGAAAAAAGAAGAAGAAAAAAAGGTAAATGCTGGCTTGTAATAGAATGAGAACATGAGCATGCAACAGTGTTGGAATATATTGTATTCCAAATTGTTGAACGTAAGCTATAGACATCTATCTCTATATGACTTAGGGAAGAAAAGCCTTGCAAAATGTCACTTGTGGACTTAGTTTGTTTCTCGGTTCTCGTGAGTTTGACAGTTCTGTTTATGCTGTAGTGGTCATGGTCTCCAAGAGAAACAGTCACCAACATATTGTGAAACCGATTCCTGTCTGTAAAATGCAGCCACAGCAAAGCTCTCTCTCTCTACACACACACACACACACACACACACACACACACACACACACACACACACACACACACACACACACACACACACACACACACACACACACACACACACACACCACACACACACACACACACACACACACACACACACACACACACACAGAAGAAGAAGAAGAGAGAATCGATAGACATGCATTTTGCCTCTGCACCTACAAAGCCGCTGTACCTCTTCGTCTCTCGCTTGCCGCCGACAAAAAAATAAATCAATGGAGTAAAATGGCCAGTTACCTGTGACGTTCAGGGACTGTGCAGAAAATGAATTATTGAAAGAGGGAACACTGCCATGAAAGGATTGCTTTTCGTCAAGCCTACATCTCTCGGGGTTTGGTTTTCGGTGGGTTTTTTTTTTTGTGGTGGTGGTGGTGGTGGTGGTGATGCTTGGTTTGTTGTTGTTATTTTGTTGTTTTTGTGTTTTTTCGTTTATTGTTGTTTTGTTTCGCGTTCGCATTTGTTTTTTTGTCTTTCGCTACCAGGTTGTGTTTGACTCTCGTGGTTGTGTTGGATTTACGGGCCAGTGGTTGATGGATTCTTCTTCTTCTGCTGCTGCAGTGTTGGTTTCTTTGTTTGTATGACCACCAGTGTCGTGGTTTGTCTCTGGATGTTGGTGCCGAGGGCCTTGTCTTCTGTCTGTCTGTCTGTCTGTCTGTCTTTCTGTCTGTTTCTCTCTCTGTCCCCGCTCTGTCTCTCTGTCTGTCTGTCTCTTCCTCTCTCTCTCTAACCCGTTCCGCTTTTAGGAGGAGTAGGTCATTGTGTGCCGGTGGCAACGGATAACAAAATTGACAAAAGTACATACACACGGGTGATGGATGTAAAAGAGCGCACGAGTGCTTATTCCAATATCCTCGAAATAAAAGAATAAATCTCTCTCTCTCTCTCTCTATCTCTCTCATCTCTCTCTCATCTCTCTCTCTCTCTCTCTCTCTCTCTCTCCTCTCCTCTCTCTCTCTCTCCTCTCTCTCTCCACAAAGGCCATAAAATATCCAATTTTAGTATCAAGGACTTACATATCTCCAGCTCGGAGTGTATAATGCATCGCCATACACACAGAGCCTAGAGACCATGTTTCCTATTGCTGGTTTGTCACAACTAGCGAATGTGTGTGACTTTGACCATGAAGCAGTTGAGGTCCCTGTGTATGAGACCATGTTTACATGTTAGTTTGTCACTGTGACTTTCATCTTGAAGCATTTGACTCTAAAAGAACTTGATTGTGGCCAGCCTGGCCATTTTTTCCCCGATCTTATAATTGATGTTGTATTCAGTCAAATATTCTGTGATGTATTACGAATATTTCAGATTGGATAAAATTATAGTGACAAACTTGTATAAAACATGGACGAAATTGAGATGGTACCTGGTCATTAAATCAAGACAAAATTTTGTAATTGAATATAGCGTCTGCGTATAATGATCTTTCAGTCCGATGATAATAATAGATAAGCATGATGGCAATGTTGTTTACACTCATTGAGGAAGGAAGTCCTCAGCTACATTGTGACTCTCAGAGTAAACATTTACCAGTAGCAGTGTTAGAAAAACAATCATAATCACTATTAACAACGGAAAAAAAAATCCAACCACATAACAAGTTTTGTTTCATTTGATAGTGGAGTACACTAAAGCTATTAGCTTGTTGCTGCTCCTAGATAGATTTTTGTACAATGTGTTTTTTTTCTGAATAAACATTTGTTTAAACTAACCAACAAACACCCCACCAAAAACAAACAACAACAACAAAAAACAAACCCCAACCAAACAAAAAAAAAGTAGCAGTGTGTGTGGCTGACCGAAAAAAGAGCTGTAGCGTAATTCTCATATTGCCCCATGATGTGTGTTGTGAACATGATCTACCATACAAAGAAGACATGCCCATATAAACTACTGGTAAAAATTTCTACAGGAGGTCACGGTATAGCTGACAACCTCCCTACAGCTGTCTCTCTCTCTCTGTAGACTGTGACTTTATGTCGCTATCGTTGCAACCAACACCGAAAAAGACAACTCAGGAAAAAGGTGCTGTGTGTAACGTGCAATTCCTGGGACAGACTACATGTCTATACCACCTGGCACAGAAGTGCTGTGTCATGTCAGCGCGACCCCAGCTTCTCTTGGGTCAGCACACTGGGGCTGGAGCCATCACCTCTGCCCTCCTTGCCCTGCCGTGCTGTCTCGTAGGAGGGGATGCTCAGGGGTGAGGGTTTGAATCTGGGCACTGCATGCAAAGCCAAGCTGTGTGTGATATCGCCTACTGTCATAGTGACCAGTGTTTTTTTCCGTTTCACATCTGTGTCACTCTCAACGTCACATGACAGCTCTCATGGACAATTCTTTCTTCCAGGGAGAAATTTTGGAAGCTTTCTTTATGTAAATTGGAAAATTATGAGATAATAAAGTTTCAGGGTTGCTGTACAATAAATCTGTGTTGCTTCCTATGTAGCCTTCACAATATTCAAATCACTTCATTACTACCACCCCCACCCCCCAAAACAACAACAACCCCCCCAAAAAAAACCAACAACGACAAAAAAACAACAACAAAAACCAACACAAAAAATACTAACCACCCCACCCCTCATCCCCAAAACAAACAAAACAAAAACCAAAACAAACAAACAAAAAACAAACAAAAAAGAACTCCCAAGACAGGTTAAACAGCAATCCTGTCTGAATATGAATGTGCTTCCTTATGAGACTGGTCTTTTCCTTCAAAATGTTTTCCAGAGACATTTCTCTTGTTGCCGTGGGGTCTTTTACGTGCACAGATACGTGTTGCACACAGTTTGTCGTCTCATTAAAAAAAATAGCTCTCAGACAATCACTCGAGACTTAGTGGATGGGGGGAAAGTTTGGGTACAAACAGGGATCGACCCCAAACTTCTCACTTTCTAGGCAGATTCGATACCTTTAGCCAGACCACCGATCCACCTTTGTTGTGAGGATAAGGGGCATCTTTGATGAGGTAGTGACCAATGACAAAGTAAATGATACAGAGCGTTTTTAGTTTTCTGATGTGTAATGGGAACTCTGGTGTCTTCGCTTCATTTCTTTACAGTTTTCTGGACCCTCAAGCCACAGCGTAGGAGCAATTCAGACCCAGGAAAACCTAAAAGAAAGTGGACAGAAGTGAAGGAACCATGTTTATAACTGGAAAACATGAAAAATGTGATAATAAGATAGAAAAAAGAGACGAGATTCATATAATAATAATAGTAATAATAATAATAATATAATAATAATAATATAATAATAATAATAATAAGTGGAACTTATATAGCCCTATGTCTTGCAAAGACAAATCAAAGCGCATGCATTCAAACCTAATCTTACACAGTCATGCAACCAATGACAAAAATAAAATAGTTTAAACAAAAAGATATTACAAACATGGTACGCTACAGACCAAATCTATGGAATACAATTTCAATAGTCAAATGTTTTTCAACACACGACACACACACCAACACACACACAACAACACACAACACACACACACACACACACACACACACACACACACACACACACACACACACAACACAGGTCATATGCTTTAGCAGGGTGATAGGACATGGGTTAGTGAAGGTGAGATAGTTTTGATATGAAACAGGAGGGGGGAAATTTTAGTGTCATAACTAGGCTTCTGGCGAAGAGATAGAGGGAGCTCATTCCAGGTCGATGGACCCGAAATAGAGAAAGAGCGGCGGCCAACGGTGGATTGGTTGAATCTAGGTATTCGTAGGCACAAGGTATCTGCAGCAGAGCTGAGGGAATGTGAAGGTGTGTACAGGTGAAGACATTCACAGAGGTAGGAGGGTACAATTTTGTGGAGACATTTGTAACAGAGGGTACTGATCTTATAATTTACTCTCTGTGGCACAGGCAGCCAGTGGAGAGATCGCAAGAGAGGAGTAATGTGCTCATATTTTTCTTTCTGAGAACTAGTCGAGCTGTGGAGTTCTGTATACGTTGAAGGGAGTGGATAGGTGATGCTGGCAGACCAGACAAAAGAGAATTGCAATAGTCCAGACGTGAAAGAATGAGAGAAGTGACAAGTTTGGACGTTGCATCGGTGGACAGGTACTTTCGAATGGCACTAATTCACCGTAATTGGTAGTATATATATAAAAGAAAGAAAGAAAGAAAACAGCAGCTAACAAAACCATATATTACGTTAGTTTGTTTGTATTTTCTGTTCTCTGATGCAATACGACTTATTATATGGGGGAGGGTCTGAGACATTTTCTGTGGGATGCAAGAGAACGTCATGTTTTGTTTGTTCCATAGACACGTCTCCTCCTCAGAGTCTTTTTAGCCAGTTGAGTGAAGGAGAGAGAAAGTCACCTCAACTGCCTACACAGACTGCCAGCTGGAGGTTCTATTATAGTGGCTGGTGGAAGTGACTGACCGAAGATTCTTTGAGTTGGTTTCGAGCTGGATTGTATTAGGGTCCCGCGGAGTTATCCGATTAAGGCACTGCACCATGAACTCACTACCCCCACATACATAGATATGCATGTTTGATATTCTGAGGGTGGAAGTTGTGTTTTTACTCAAGAGCACTGGCAGGTCTTGGACTGAACTCTTCTGTTAAATGATCAATTCTAGAGATAGTTGAGTGCAGTGAAGGGATTTATGCTTTCTTTGTTCCTCAGCTAGACATCTGAGCTTTACTGATGGCCAGATTTTGTGTATGTGACCGTTTTTAGCCACCACTAAGGTGGCTGCGTTCTCACTTGGGGGTGGTGTCTCACAACGGCATCTGGGTACACGCGTCTTTTCTTTAATTAAGCCTGTTCCTACCAGCACGAACTGCCCTACTCTTCCGAAAAGCGGAATGGGTGTGCGCAAGATGTTCTGCGTGGGTTCGCACACGGTACCCGATTTAAAGTTTCATCCGAAGGGGAATGGAATTGGCACTGACGTGTAGACAACTGTACAACATAGACAACACTCCGACACAACATGGGATACAAATGTCAAGAGAAGACTTATCCCCTCTGCAGTATGGTTCAGATCTAAAGACGGCGTTCAAGGATTCTGGTTTAGTATACTCTTGGAGGACAACTTTTAAATCTACGAAGCACGAGCGTAGTGTCGTAAAGTAAATGTTGTCGTTAAGTGGACAGGCTCAGCAGAGACAAGAACTCCTCCCCGAGGTCTAGAAACTTCCTGTGGAAACTGACCTTCACCTTTCCTTCGCCAGGTGGGCTGCCAATACACAGGCTGCACATTGCCAGACAAACTATTCCAAATCTGACCATTCTTTTTGTCTTTGCGAGCGTGCGAAACGTAAGACAACAGAATATCTCTGGAAAGTTAGGGAGTACTCGCTTTACGTCGACAGTCTCGACTGAGCTTTTATCTATGTAATATCGTTTTATTACCATTGTTTTACTCGTAGGTTATGTTTCCATCTGTGATGATGCAAAATGATGTAGTCAGGCAGCTTAAAAATAATTTGTGGGCTTGTACAATTGAGCCGCTTAATCCAGTTACCGACAAGAATACCAGTTAACGACATCACAGACGCGCAAGCCATGACAAGTCAGGTATGGTCTAAGAAATATCACAGCTTTGAAAAGACGTGAAAGGAAAGGTTTACTAGTACAGTGCTTGACGACAGGTATCACGTTGTCTAGTCAGTGAGACAGATGCAGGTACACATGACAGATCTGTACTGTACACTGGCATAGTCTCTGACAGACTGTCTGACAATTCAATGCAACGCTGTTTGGAAAGAACATTAAGTTCCATCCAGATACTAAGAGTCACGCTATACTAACGCTTATTTCAGCTGTTTATGAAAACGTTGGTTGCGTTCTTCTTCTTCGCTGAACGCTCAGACAACAACTACTGATGTCTTTCAAATGAGCGAAAATGCGTTGCACTGCCGTTAAGCGCCTGACAAGTCAGGCCCAGCGCATCGACTTCAGCGTGGGAGAGAATTGTTATATCTTAAGTCTTTCTGGAAAAAGAAACAGGAGAATGGACCAAGAAGGCAAAAAAGAAACAGTTACAGTAAACTAAAGGCGTGGGATGGAGTCTCGTTGAAGTGTCGGCTCAAGTCAATCTTTCCTCAGAGCTGACAATGGGTTTGCCTCAGTTCACCTGAAAGTCTGTCGCTTGAGATTATACATCCAGGTGAGGAGTGTGAACACACGCATAGCAGATAGCGCACATGTTAATGAAACACCCCATGCACCTTCAGTGCATGGATGACACAAACATACCAAGCATGCACCCTGAAGCCTGGGAAGGGATGGGCTCCGCCATGTGCAGCTTCTCTCAGGATACACTGCCCTGAAAACTTCAGTGCAAGTGCCCCAACGACTCCTCAAGGAGTTAAAGGAGAAGTCAGGGCAGGAGCAGTGTGTATGGAGTGAATGGATGAAGACGACGTGACACACCAGTCTTACAGACTGACTGGGATACTCTTTTTCTCTGTAACAACAAAGCACAAAAACAGTGTGACTATGAGTGCTGTGTGTGTGTGTGTGTGTGTGTGTGTGTGTGTGTGTGTGTGTGTGTGTGTGTGTGTGTGTGTGTGTGTGTGTGTGTGTGTGTGAATATGAATGCTATGTATTTGGGTGAATGCATGAGTATGAGTTTTCTGTATTTTATGAGTATGAGTGCTATGTATTTGGGTGAATGTATGAGTGCTATGTATTTGGGTGAATGTATGAGTATCAGTGTTCTGTATTTGGGTGAATGTATGAGTGGTGTGTATTTGGGTAAATGTAAGAGTGCTATGTATTTGGGTAAATGTATGAGTATGAGTGCTATGTGTGTGTGTAAATGTGCGAACAAGAGTGCCTTGACAAGGCTGACAAGGCTGAGAGACATATTCACATTGATCTGACAGATTGTGGATGTCTCTCTCCTCTCTTCTCCCTGAACTCCATGAGCAGTCTTTGGGGCACTGCAATACAGTTTTAAAGCCGTGACTCTTGGGCAAGGTGAACCTGGTGGAGTCCATGCCTCTCAAGTACAGAGTGCATGCTGAGTATTTTCGTGTCTCCGTAACGCAGACATGAATTATGGGATCTGGGGGCTAGATAGCTTAGCGGTTAGAGCATCGAGCTGGCGATCTGACAGGGCAGGTTTGAGCCACGCTAAGACGCCTGTTCGATGGGATGTTCTCTTTTCCAAGCAGAGCATCAAGAACACTGTCATGGGATGCCGCTCTACTTATAGCAGGATCCTGATCATCTACTTGCTAGCAAAAGCTTTGCACCTCACAGCAGCGCAAATATGTGCTGTCACATCAGACTAGGATGACAACCAGACTGAAGAATGTTATGTTCATCTTCACAGGGTTGTCAACAAGTGGATCATGGGGGGTGCTGCTTTGCTTACGTGGCTGAAATATCACACTGTCTTCTCCTTCGAAAATCGTATTGGTGACTTGGTGATTAGGGATGTGTGCATAATTGTACATCAGTGCTCTCTCTCTCTCTCTCTCTCTCTCTCTCTCTCTCTCTCTCTCTCTCTCTCTCTCTCTCTCTCTCTCTCTCTCTCTCTCTCTCTCTCTCTGTCTCTTTCTGCACTGGCATCCATTAACTTCACCAGAACTTTATTTATTTATTTATTTATTCTTTTATATCGAGGATAATGGAATAAGCACTTATGTGCAGTTAAGCAAACATGGCAGTAATCTAGAGAACAAATTCCGAAAGGTGAAATTGACTGATCTAAAATCAATGACCATCACACCACTGAATGAAAACCAGATATTTTAACACGTAAACAAAAATATAAGAGAGGGAATAAGGAAGTATGATATTTTCCCTCCAAGAAAGTTCAAGAAATATTGACACTGAAGAATGCTGAATTCAAATGCTTGGAGCGATATCTTCAGTTTAACGTCTATTCACATTTAGTGATTTTAGACGGGAAAAATTCTAACAAGAAAAAAGCAAACGATAATTGAAAAAGGTTAGATAACAGTACTGAATAAAAACCAACTTTAACATACTACAAAAACTGAGTTATCAACCCTAACACAATGTCCAACAGTAACGATGGTTCAGACAAAATATGATCCAGTGTTGCCAGCCGCCATGGCGCAGTGGTTAGCGCCTTGGGTTACGGACTGGAAGGTCGCAGGTTCGATTCCCATAAGAGTCATAGGGATTTTTCGGACTCCTGCCGGCTCCTACCCATAGTGAGTGTGCTGTGGGCTCAGTGGGAAGACTGGGACCACACAGTCGAGCTTCATCCACTTAACGGATGCGAATTTGAGAGTGTTGCTCAAATTACCTGATCAACACTGCAGGTGTCTGTATCTCTCGGGCCTGGTTGACGCCGGGATATATTATAATAATAATAATAATGTATGGAATTTATATAGCGCTGAATCTTGTAAAGCAACAAATCAAAGCGCTCAGATTTCATTTCATACCACTTTAAGTCACGGCAGATTTCTCTCCGTGAAATTCGGGCTGCTCTCCCCGGGGAGAGCGGGAGAGCGCGTCGCCACAAGCGCAGCTCCACCTTTTTTTTTTCATGTCTGCAACTGTATTTGTTTCCCTATCAGAGTGGCTTTTTTCTAAGAATTTTGCCAGGGACAACTCTCTTGCCGTGGGTTCTTTTACGTGCGCTAAATAATTACGTGTAACACACGGGACCTCGGTTTATCGTCTCATCCGAAAGACTAGCGCCCAGACCACCACTCATGGTCTAATGGATGGGGGAAAAGTTTCCGGTCCAAACGAGGTACGAACCGCCGCACACTTCAGACCCGGACTTTTCGCTTTCTAGACAGGCGCGTTACCTCTAGACCACCGATCCACGATATGATAGTAAGCGTAGAGTACAACCCTGTCAAGTAGTCTCAAAGCATATGCACTTCCACAGCAGCATAATTACGTCATCCTCATTGTCATTGATCATCATGCAATTAAAAAATTGCCTCTGATTCGGTGGTCCCAGTTGCTCTGGTCTCATGGTGACCTCAGATTCGGTTTGCTCATACACTTCTGTGCCTGTGGTGAATTTGTGTCAAAGCCTTTGGGGTTGGAGGTTCGCGGGGAACGGTCGTTGGAGGGACGTTGTGGTGGTTGCCACCTCGGGTGGGCAACTCACTCAGTCTGGCTCCGCGACAGAGCTAATACTGTCGTTAGTAGGGGGTTTAGTAGGTGGTGTCCTGCGTATGTTAGCTCAGAACAGGCACCACCGAACACCACCAAGGTGACCCAGCAGCAGTGCAGGGCCCCTCTGGCTGGTGGCCCCACGGCGGCCTGATAGTGATTGGCTCCCTGTGGACCTCCGACCCTGAGGATGAGACATAACGAATCTGGGTATGGTTGTGGCGGAGAGATTGGAGTGAGCGGCGTGGGAACAGCAGGACGGGGGACGTCACAGAAGATGAGGCAGCAAAAAAAAAAAAAAAAAAAAAAGATCCAGTGACAAACTTGGTACAGCAGGTAAAAATGCTTTTAAATGTCCACAATAAAAATTACCATGACTATTTGTAATCTTCTCCCCACAAATGCAGTTTACATCTTTTACGTATTTTGTCCTGAAAGCATTTAGCTTAAACCTGTGCATGAGGGATAGCATATTTCTGCGATTATACCAACCACGGACTTTGTTAGAAATGAAAGAGCTTGAAGCGACTCAACGTGACGATGTTCCAGATTCCTTCGCTGGTCACGTGGTCACCAGGCATGTCATGTGACTACAACAGATCAGGGGAAGCAATCTCGATTTGCCATGAACTACATTCTGCCATGGACAACAGTGGGGAGGTCGTCAGCTACACTGTCACTCACAGACTGAAAGTTTGGCAGAAGCAGGATTTGGATGCGGCTGGCAGAATAATATTCGTGCTTTGCTGTGAATCTGATGTCATAATAGGATATGTCTGACATGTACACCCGCTTGTGTGGTGTGCTTGAGAGAGTAGGTGTGACAGCCATGCAGTGAAAAAAACCAGCAATGGTAGGTGTCATCTGTTTTTTCTGAAATATCTGGTAGGGTTTTTTCTGTGGTAAGTTTGCACGTTGTTATGGCATTCAGTAATATTTGTGGCCAGCTATTTTAGGGACCGGATTTCACAAATGAGATAATATAAATTCCAAGACAATGACGAAACGAAGTAAAACCGCAGCAGCACCATCCCAACACTTATGGGACTTGCTACACAGACCTACTGCCCACAATGACAAAAAGAATATGAAGCTCAACGGTCTTTCCACAGACAAGACCCATCCTCAAAGGCACAGTGCAGAATGAAAGCCAACACAGGAGAAACAGAGAAGCGGACTGAAAACACTGCAAATGCAGGCAGCAATCAAACTGGATTGCAACATAACAACCAATGGTAGACAGAAGTGGCGTAGAGTCTTTCGAGCAGCATTGATAAAAGTGAAGAGATCGAGAATCAATTGACCACCCAAACAATGAGAGAATGATCACACAGAGAAGACAAACATGTGTACCTCAGATGCCAGAACCTTTTGCAATAATTTCCTGTTCATCCATTAGTAACAATATTTTAAGACGCTTTTGCCAAGGCTTGCTGAGCTTGAAAAGACAGACATAAATACTGTTTTGCCACCTGCCTGAATTTTCTGCCACTCAGAACATACAGGTAAAAGTTGACAGCACTGTTGGTCATCCACAGTAACAAGACTGCAGACTCCGCCAGGGTCATCTGTGCATTGGTCACCTCCTCCTGAATCAGACCTTGATAGAAGCCCACCTCCTCCAGGTAGATCTCCGCTATACAGATGGGAATGGTCAGCACCAAGAAGGACGCTGAGGTCAGAATCAGTGTTGTCGTCATAGAGGACACCTTGGCGGCCCGTTTCTCTGTGTGGGTCGTGTGGCTTGTCGCCGCCATGTCGTGGGACATCTTCAGGGATTGCAGCACCCCTCTGATGAGGACGACGTTGGCAATCACCAGGAAGACAAAGGGGAGGATCGAGGCGATGATGAGCACCACGTAATAAAATATGTGGGCAAGATTTTCGTCCTGGTTTCGGCATATTTTAGTTTTGCTATCCACATCTACCATCCTAAAGTCGATCAAGATCTGAAGACATATTAAACAGGCGAAGATGGACAGCGAGGCAGTGACGACCTTGGCTCTTTTGACCGTGCACAAAACGCCCACACGGTGAGGTGAAATCACTGACATCATCCGCTGACACGTCATCGCCATCAGGAACCACGCTGACGTCATGGAGGTGACGAAATTCACAAAGTAAACCAGGGCACAGGTGATGTCATTGTAGTTTTTTGTCGGCACATTGAACATCACCGCTGGCCATTCAGCGAGGAAGAGACTGAGGAGGAGGAGGAGGTCGGACCCTGCCAGAGCGGAGAAGTAGACAGACAGACAGGCCGTGGACTGGGAGGTCCTCAGGCCCCGCATCACCACCATGGTCATCACGTTGCCGAAACAGCCCAGCGCCATCAGAATGGGCAGGGTCACTTGCCACAGTCGCAGGTTGACAGTCCTCAGGAAGGCGGCATGACTGGAGTGAGTCAGCAAGTTGTTCCGTGTGACGTTTCCTGCCAGCGAGAGTGGGAGAGAGGCTAGTTCCAAACTAGTCATCGTGAATCGTTTCTGTTGCTGCTGCCGTCCTAACTGCGATTGCTTCTGCTGTTGTTGCTGCTGCTGCTTCAGTCCTTCTTGTGGTTGCTTCTGCTGTTGTTGCTGCTGCTGCTGCTGTCCTTAATGTGAGTGTTTCTGCTGATGCTGCTGTTGTTGTTGTCGTTACTGCTGTTAATGTTGTTGAATTTTTTTGGTGGTTGAGCTGTGCGTCTTTTCATAAATAAATGTAAATAAACAAGAAAGTAATCAGATCTGAAGTGTGTTACAAGGCACAAATCAACACTTGTTTCCTAGGTTTTTTGCACAGTAAAAAGATAAAATAGTCTGTGCATTTTTGAAAAGAAGTCATTTTTATATGGACATATACCCCGTAGGCTAGTAGATCGTTGGGGCACCACTGAAGATTTTGCAACCAGCTTCCTTCACTCCTCGTGGTTTTCAGCTTTCCGTAGTATCGTCGTTCCACTCAAGGCCAGTCCACTCTCTGATGCTGTCATCCCATCATTTTCTCTGTCTGCCTCTTCGTCTCCCTCCTTGTACTGTTCCCTGTAGGACAGTCTTGGCTAGTCCAGATGTTCGTGTGATGTGCCTGTCCACTTCAGTTTGCCTTTTATCACTGAAGTCAGGAGCTCTTCAGTCAGGAGTTTTATATACTGTAAAAAAAAAGAAAAGATTTTGAAACCTGTGAATGAATAATACACCATTTTGCCTTCAAGAATGTAAACCTGTGATAAAGTGTGTGTGTGTGTATGTGTGTGTGCGTGGTGTGCGTGTGTGTGTGTGTGTGTGTGTGTGTGTGTGTGTGTGTGTGTGAGAGAGAGAGAGAGAGAGAGAGAGAGAGAGAGAGAGAGAGAAGATGAAATGTGGAGTGTGAGCGAGTGTGTGTACGAGAACGCACGCATATGCGTGTTTGCCTAATATGTGCCTTACCTGCTTCTCTGTCTCTGTCGCTGCCTCTGTCTATCTGTCTCTCTGTCTGTCTGTCTCTTTGTCTATCTGTATGTAGGTGTGTATGTATGTATGTATGTATGTATGTATGAGCGCACGCGCTTGTGTATGAATATGTGTGAGTGTGTGTGCGTGCGTGCATGGATGAATGTGTGTAAAAATGTGTGTGTGTGTGTGTTGTGAGAGAATAGAGAGAGAAGAGAGAGAGAGAGAGGGGGGGGGGGGGGGGGGGGGGAGGAGGAGTGTGTGAGCCCGTGAGCGAGTGTGTGTGCGTGCGTATTTCTGCGTAAATGTATTTGTATGCAAACAGGAGCATTCGTGTGTACAAATGTGCATATGTCCCTGTAATGCGCACGTGCGCGCGTGTGTGTGTGGTGCGTGTGTGTGTGCGTGCGTGCGTGTGTGTGCGCGTGCATGCATGCGTGTGTGCACATTCGTAAGCGGATTGCAAGTTTGTATGCAATATTGACAACTGGGGTTTCGACAAGAAACTTCTTAGTACTGTATGGTGGCATGCGCGCGCGCGCGTGCGCGTGTGTGTGTGTGTGTGTGTGAGTGTGTTGTTGTTTTATGTTCATGGACACACTTGCTTGTGTGCGTGCGCGTGTACATACGCATGTGTCTGTAAGTGTGTGTGTGTGTGCACGCTGATGTGTGTACATGAGTGCTTTTGTGTGTGTGTGCGCGCATGCATATGGTTGTGTGCATGTTTTGTTTGGTTTTTCATTCGACTGTTGTGTGGCGAATAGCGGTATTCTCTGGGAATAAACCTGTTAATTACTTTGCCTGGCACTTTTCCAATAACCTAGCATCGCTCTGAACTTTCAAACACGCTTCTTAGAACAATAATTGCGATGTTTCGTAATAATGCTAAACAATCGCTTGTGTGCTTTGTGAGCGCGTTCTTGAACATACTACACACACGTGCGCCCCCCCCCCCCCCCACACACACATACACACACGCTCGTACAGACACATGCATATGTACACGCACACAAGCAAGTGTGTTCATAAACATAAATACACACACACACACACACACGTGCGCAAGCAATCACTCACACAAAACAAACAAATCAAAATAGCATAAAATAGACATGTGGACGAGTGAACTGACATGAAACAACATAAGATTAAATACAAGAAAAGGGCCCTTAGTGATGTAGCCACAAGCCACCTTCCTGGAAAACTATAGGTGGCAGCATTCCATTCTCGTCTGAAACCGGACCCCCCACCCCACCTCTCCCGGCCTTATCTCCCCCCCCCCCCCCCCCCCCCCAACCGGGCATTCAGTAGATTTGCATTGTGATTTTGGCACTAGTATTTCCGATGAGACGATTCCCGCAAACTATATTCAAGCACATGTTAAAAGAACTCACGGCAACAAAGAGTTGTTCTTGCCAAGATTTAAAAGGAAAACTTCCAAGTAAACACATGCATAATTATGCAAACAGGAATAAGAGTGGTGTATAGTTAAGTATGTACAATCGAAAATGAAATGAAAGAAAACTATTGTATGAAATTAATACGCACAAAAAATGTAGTCAACATGAAATAAAATAACACAATATTAATTACACTCTGCACGGGGCAACAGACAGCACAATCGAAGATCTGAATGGACTACAGCACCAATTATTATTTGGAGCAAAAGTCTTATCTCTGTCTCTGCTTTGCTCCTTCTCTCTTCTTGTTGTTTTTTCTTGGTTTTGTTGTTGTTGTTGCTTGTTTTTCTCTTTTTTTCTTTTTCTTTTTTGTTTGTTTGTTGTTGTCTTTTTGTTTGGTTTTAAAGGGTTATTTCCCTTTGTTTCTACTGTGTGAGAGTATAAGTATTGGGGTATTAAGATGTATCCCTACGGATGGGGACTGGATGTAAAAAAGCACATGAGTGCTTATTCATTATCCTCGAAATAAAAGAATTTGTCATTGTCATTGTCATTCGTCTCTGTGTCTGACTCTCCCTCCTGTTATGCTACATCTCTTTCTCTCATGATCTGTATGTGTGTGTGTGTGTTTATTATTTTTTTAAAATTTATTTTATTGTTTTATATCGAGGATAATGGAATAAGCACTTATGTGCTTTTTTTTTTACATCCAGTCTCCTTGTGTATGCGGTTTTGTAAATGTTGTCACCTGTTCCCACCGGCACACAATGGCCTACTCTTACGAAAAGCAGAACAGGATTTAACGTGTGCGCAAAAGTTTGTGTGTGTAGTGTGTGCATGCGTGCGTGTGTGTATGTTTGTGTGTGTGTTTGTGTGTATGTTGTGTGTGTGCGCGCGCACGCGTACACGCCTACGCATGCATGCGTGCGTTTGTGATTGCAACCGCAACTTTTTTCTGTGTGGTTGTTTTTACGAGTTTCAATTGCTGTGTGGGGTCTTTACGCATTTCGACATGTTTGGGTGATTGTTTCTTTGTAGTGAAACTTTTGTCCGAAAGTAACAAAGAAAACAGTTGCACTGTACATGCCAGACTTAGACAGTGAAGTCCTGGGCTGAATTTTTGTTAGTTTGTATTTGCTTTGTTTTTCTGGCTTTGTCTTCTTGTTGTTTTTGTTGCTTTGTTTTGCATTGACTTTTGTTTGTGTCTTTCGCTACCAGGTTGTGTTTGACTCTCGTGGTTGTGTTGGAATTCGGGGCCAGTGGTTAACGGATTCTTCTTCTTCTTCTGCAGTGTTGGTTTCTTTGTTTGTATGACCACCATTGTCGCGGTTTGTATCTGGATGTTGGCACAGAGGGCCTTGTCTTCTGGTTTTGTACATATCTCTCTCTCTCTCTCTCTCTCTCTCTGTGTCTATGTCTGTCTGTCTCTCTGTCTCTCTCTTTTTCTCTCTCTGTGTCTCTGTGTTTTCGTAAGAGTATGGCATTGTGTGCCGGTGGGAACAGATGACAGAATTTACACAACCGCATTCACACGAGGACACAGGGATGTCTGTATGTCTCTGTCTGTGTCTCTCTGTCTCTGTCTTTGACTCTCTGCCTGTCTGTCTCTGTCTCTCTGTCTCACACACACATACACACATAACGTCTGTTTGTGTGTCTTTGTTTCTGTGTGTGTGTCTGTGTGTGTCTCTGTCTTTCTCTCTCTCACTCTCTCGCCTGGTTGATAAGAGCGATGCGCATTGCACTCGTGATCTGCTGACCCGGGTTCGAATCCAGTTGAAGGGGATATTTTCCCCTGGAGTTAACATCAGTGCCGACTCCACTCCCCCAAAACTCCTTCGGATGAGACTATAAACCGAGGCCCGTGTGCGAACGCAAGCCAAATTATCTCGCACGTACGTTAAAGCCTGTTCCGCTTTTCGGAAGAGTAGGCCATTGCGTGTCGGTGGGAGCGGATGACAAAATTTACAAAACTGGGTACACACGGGGACTGGATGTAAAAAAGCACATGAGTGCTCATTTAAATATCCTTGAAATAAAAGAAATATTTCCACAACAGCCATAAAATATCCAGTGTTTGTACCAAGGGCGTGCATCTCTTCAGCTTGGAGTGTTCATGCATCAACATACAGATCCTCGTGACCTCGTTTCCATGTTAGTTTGTTACAACTAGCGAATGTGTGTGACTTTGAGCGTGAAGCAGTTGAGGTCCCTGTGTATGTGACCATGTTACCTTGTTAGTTTGTGACAATTCTTGAATGCGTGATAGCATATGGCTCTTAGAAAAGTGCTTATTCTGTCTGCCTAGCTTTTGCTTTCGGTTTGAAAGATGGAGACATGAAACAAGATACAGCCATAGAGGACTTTGGGTCTTTAAAGCAAGGCAAGGCAAGGCAAGGCAAGGCAAGGCAAGGCAAGACTAGGCAAGGCAAGGCAAGGCAAGACTAGGCAAGGCAAGGCAAGGCAAGACAAGGCAAGACTAGGCAAGGCAAGACCAGGCAAGACTAGGCAAGACTAGGCAAGGCAAGGCTAGGCAAGGCAAGGAAAGGCAAGGCAAGACTAGGCAAGGCAAGGCTAGGCAAGGCAAGGCAAGGCAAGGCAAGGCAATACTAGGCAAAGCAAGACTAGGCAAGACTAGGCAAGGCAAGGCAAGGCAAGACTAGGCAAGGAAAGGCAAGACAAGACTAGGCAAGGCAAGGCAAGGCAGGGCAAGGCAAGACTAGGCAAAACTAGGCAAGACTAGGCAAGGCAAGGCAAAATGCTTTACTTCCAGGGTAGTAAATAACATTATGACACTATTTTTTTTACACAGTGGGGAAGTCATCGCTTACATAGAGCCAAGATTTTCTCTGTAGCAGTGTGTGTGGCTGACAGGAAAAAAAGTGATGTTCCGTGATTCTCATCATTGTTGTTGTCCCATGATGTGTGTTGTGAACATGTCACAGGCATGATTTACCATGCAAAGAAAACATTCCGAAAAAAGCTATAGACTTTTAAAATTTATTTATTTATTCTTTTATTTCGAGGATAACGGAATCAGCTTTCATGTGACTTGTTTTAACATCCAGTCCCCATGTGTATGCAGTTTTGTAAATTTTGTCGTTCTTTCCCATCGGCACCACAATGCCCTACTCTTCCGAAAATCGGAACAGCATACGCACACAGGACTTCGGTTTATAGTTTCATTCAAAGGACTTTTGAGATTTAAAGAGGGAGTCACAATATAGCTGACGACCACCCCCCCCCCCCTTCACACACACACACACATACACACACACACGCACGCACGCACACACACACACACCTTTCTATGGAAGAATCTTGCTTTATGTTGCCATTGTTGCAATCAACACCGAGACAGACAACGCAGCTAAAGGTGCTGTGTGTAACGTGCGTTTCCTGGGAAAGACTACATGTCTATACCACCTGGCACAGAAGTGCTGTGTCCTGTCAGCGCGACCCCAGCTTCTCTTGGGTCAGCACACTGGGGCTGGAACCATCATCTCTGCCCTCCTTGCCCTGCCGTGCTGTCTTGTAGGAGGGGGTGCTCAGGGGCGAGGGTTTGAATCTGGGCACTGCAGGCAAACCCAAGCTGCATATTATGTGCTTCTGCATACTGTCATAGTGACATTCATTGTTCTTTTTGTTCATTATTTCTGGTTAGTTCTCTACATTGCGTGACATTTCTCTCTTACAATTCGTTCTTCCACGATGGAAGGTTTTGAAGCTTTCCTTGATAAAAGAGAAACACTCTGGGACTATGAAGTTACAGGCTTGCTGCACACTGAAACCTGTTTTGCTGCTATGCACTCTGCACAACATTCCAACCATCTCATTACCCCCCAACCATCTCGCTCTGCTGCAGATACCCTGTGCTTAAGAATACTTAGATTCAACCAATCCCCCTTTTGGCCGTCTCTCTTTCTCTATTTCTGGTACTTCAATCTGGAATGACCTCCCACTCGCCCTTCGCAAAAAGCCTACTTAAGACACTTTTAAATTCAGCCTCAAGACATATTTATTTCAAACCTAAGACTTTCCCCTCCTGTTTCATTTCCTATCTGTCCCTGCCTTCAACGGCCAAAATTCCCATCACCATGTTGAAGTGTATAATCTGTGTGTGTGTGTGTGTGTGTGTGTGTGTGTGTTGTGGGTGCGTTCGTAAATGTGCCTATACTACTTATACACGCGCACACGAACGAACACGCATGCTTACACATTATACGTGCATGCACGCACACGCACACACATGCATGCACACACACACACACACACACACACACACACACACACACACACACACACACACACACACACACACACACACACACACAAAGCGCTTAGACAGGGTGATGGGGGAGTCTGTTGAAAGTAGGATAAAAAATAAGAGGCGTAAATATAGGAGATGTCGTGTTGGAAATAAGAGTGTCTTTGAGGCTGGATTTGAAAGAATCAAATGTACGCTTTTTGGCGAAGTGAGAGAGGGAGGTCATTCCAGATGGATGGACCAGAAACAGAGAAAGACTAACGACAAAAACTAGATTGTTTGAATAAGGGTATTTGGAAACATAAGGTATCTGTAGGAGAATGAAAGAAGCGAGATGGAGAGTACAGGTGAAGATAGTGACAGAGATATGAAGGTGCAGCTTTGTGGAGACATTTGTTACAGAGGGACCCTATCTTATATGTCACTCTTTGTGGGACAGGCAGCCGAGGAAACAATAAACTGCAACATACGTACACAGGTACACAGGTAAAAGAACTCACGGCAACAAAAAGTTGTCCTTGCCAAAATTAAAAAAGAAAAAGCGTACTCACAAGTAAATACATACACTCGCAGATCGGAAAAAGAGTAGTATACAACGCAGTACAATACAATGAAAACTAGAATAAAATGTACAAGTTGATTAGAATGAAATAAAATAACAGAACCTACTGCAGGCCTACATTGTGCACGGGGCAACAGGCAGGAAAATCGAGGATCTGAATGAACAATGGCAGCTTTCTTTGGAGCAAACGTTTATCTCTGTCTCTGCTTTTGTCATTTGTTCAGTCTGTCTGTCTGTCTGTCTGTCTGCCTTTCTCTCTCTGTCATCTCTGTCTCTCTGTCTCTCTCTGTCTTTGTCTGTCTGTCTATCTCTCTCTCTGTCTGTCTGTCAGTCTGTCTGTCTGTCTGTCCTCTGTGTGTGTGTGTGTGTGGAAGGGGGGGGGGGGGGGGGGGCGGGGGGAGGGGCGCGTGTGCGCACGCGCAGGTGAGTGTGTGTGTGCGTGTGCGTGCGTACAACCGCTAATGTATGATATGATTGTTTTTACGAGTTGCTATACTTGTGGGATCTTTACGCATCTCGTCATGTTTGGATGGTTGCTTGTTTGTAATGACACCCTTTGTCTCAAAATAACAAAGAAAACAGTCGCACTATACATGCCTGACTTAGACAGTGAAGCAGCTGCAACATTGTATTGCATTGTATTGTATTGTATTGCGTTGTATTGTATTGTATTGTATGCTACTTTAAGTCACGGCAGATTTATTTGCCTGAAATTCGGGCTGCTCTCCCTGAGGAAAGTGCGTCGCCATGAGAGCAGCGCCACCTTATTTTCCCCCTGTCTGCACGAGTATTTGGTTTTCTATCAGTGGCTGTTTTCTACATCATTTTGCCAGGGACAACTCTCTGGCCGCCGTGAGTTCTTTTTACTTGCGCTAAATGAGTATTGCATAAGTGACCTCGGTTTTTCATCTCAACCGAGAGACTAGCACCCAGACCACCACTCACGGTCTAGTGGATGGGAGAAAAATTTCGGGCACAAACGGGGATCGAACGAACCATCACACACTTGAAACCCGGACTTTTCGCTTTCTAGGCAGGCGCGTTACCTCTAGACCACCGATTGAGGAGCTTCATGTTTGGTTTGCAGTCAGGTTGTCCCTAACTTTCACAAAGCCTTTTCAGTCCAGCACACTCAGTCTGTTTCATGGAGAGAGGCTGGCTGGGATAAAGTGATGAAGGCTGTAACTGGTCCTGAGTCCTGAGAAGGTTGTTTGTCGTTGTCCTCTACTGCTTGGGCCTTAGTCTTTTGTTCTGTTAGCTTTGGTTGAGGTTCATCAGAAAGCTAGCATATTGTCGTGATGGCGGAGTTTAAAACAAATTCTCTGTTTTGACATCTTTCTTAGGTGAGGTAAGGAAAATAGTTTGTTCAAGAAAATACATCAATTTTGTAAAACATTTTGTATAATCATGGTTTTAGGGGGGTTGCTTCTTATTTGTTTTGTTTGTTTGGGGGTCTTGTTTGTCTTGTTTTGTTGTTGTTTTCTTTTTTCTTTTTTTTTTTGGAGGGGGGGGGGGGGGGGGCATTTTCGGATTCTTAAAAAGAAAAAGAAAAAAAATGTAGGCTTAATGTTACTAGACGCGATTTTGTTTTCATCCGCAAAGAAAAAAATCTAAACATTGCCCCAGACTGACTGATCGAAAAGACCATGAACATATGTAAATGGTTCTCTTGCTGAATCAGGGCGTAGAAGAAAACAAATCACCAATAAACAAGGGAAAATAAGCAAACAAAAAACAATTCAGGTTTTGATCCATGCCTCTCAGCTCAATAAATTGTTCTTCTTTGTTTCCTGT
>CM054134.1:106532030-106534530 GCA_028751875.1 Rapana venosa
CGGGCCCAATAAGTGTTCGCAGTATTGAAAGTTTGAGCTCATTTCCTAAAAATCAATCTTTCCAAATGTGAGTAACATAGACCGTTCCTTCTCTGGCTTGAACAATTCTGTCTTTAATGTCTGTGGCACATGAAGCCTCGGCTGATTTGTATGACCCAAGATGTTTGAAATGTTCAACAACTTCCAGGGGCTCTCCTCCATCCACTTGTGCATTTCCATCTATGGATTCACTAACATACATATCATGACCGCAGTCTTCTTGACATTGAGTTTAAGGCCTGCAGTCTGCTCGTTCCATTTGATTTGTCTGGGATTATTTGCATAATTATCTTTGCAATCTGATATGAGAACAGTCATCCGTGTACCTCACATACACATACGCGCGCACGTGTGCGTGCACGCACGTATGCAGGCACACACACATCTCTCTCTCTCTTCTCATCCCTTGGTCGGGACGACCGTTGGGGTACCCGCACGGACGCTGCAAGTGGACCGCCAAATGGTTCTGTCCTGGGCTGTTTTCAGGAGGTTTGGTACAGTGAGGCCGGTCCACTCCTTGATGTTGGATATCCAGCTTTTGCGTGGTCGTCCCTGCCTCCTTGCTCCTTCCACCATTCCCTGCAGGACTGTCTTTGACAGGCTGTTATGCCTTGTTGTGTGGCCAAACCACTTCAGTTTCCTCCGTTTGACTGTATCTAGCAATGGTTCTTGTTTGCCAGCCAGTGCCTCGATCTGCTGCCAGACGTAGTCATTGGTTTTGCGGTCTCTGTAGGTGATGTTCAGGATCCGCCTGAGGCACTTCATCTCAAAGGTTTGAATGCGACGTTCTAAATCGGCAGTAAGTGTCCATGCTTCACAGCTGTACAAGGCAATGGATGTGACGAGTGCCTTGTAGAGTCTGACCTTAGTGTGGGTTCTGATGTTGTGGTTTCTCCACACTTTCGCCAGCTTAGTCATGGAGGAGAGTGCCACAGCAAGTCTGATCTTCACCTCTTGTGTGCTCGTACCTTCTTTGGTGATGACTGCTCCAAGGTACTTGAAAGTTTCCACCTCCTCTAGTGTCTCGCCACTCATCTTGATGCTGGTGGGAGTGGTCGGTGTGGTACTGTTCACTAGGATCTTGCTCTTTTCTGTGCTGATCTCCATACCGTGGGCATTGGCTGATGTTTCCAGTCTGGTGGTGAGATCCTGGAGTTCTTCTTCACTGCGGCCCATGAGATCAATATCGTCTGCGAATCGAAGATTGCAGACTGGCCTTCCTCCTATTGTGATTGTGGTCTTGAAGTCAAGGAGGGCCTCCTGCATGATGTTCTCCAGGAACACGTTGAAAAGAACGGGGGATAGCGGGCAGCCTTGTCGAACTCCAACTGAAGTCCGGAAGAACTCCCCGATTTCTCCACCCATGAGGACTGCACTGTGGGAGCTGTCATACAGCGCCTGGATGACTTGAATCAGGTCCTCGTCGAAGCTATAGTCTCTCATGACTTGCCACAGAGCTTCTTGCCACACTCGATCGAAGGCCTTCTTGAAGTCAATGAAGTTGTTGTAGAGATGTAGCTGATGTTGGAGATGCTTCTCTATGAGCATTCTGATGTTGAAGATCTGTTCGACAGTGCTTCGACCTGGTCTGAATCCTGCCTGTTCTTCTGATAGGATTTCTTCTGCTTGTGGTTTCAGTCTGTTCAAGGCAATGCGTAGCATAACTTTGCTTGGATGGCTTATCAGACTGATTGTTCTGTAATTTTGGCACTTCTTCAGGTCTCCCTTCTTTGGAAGTGGAACTATGATGGATTGGGTCCACTGTTCAGGCCACTCTTTGCTGGTCCAGATGCGTTGGCAGATGATTGTTAATGCCTTGATCATCTCTGGGCCTCCGTTCTTGATGAGCTCAGCCGGGATGTTGTCAATCCCTGGTGACTTGCCTCCTTTCAGGGATCTTACTGCTTCTTCTACCTCTTCCTCCAGCACCTGTGTGCTTTCAGGATCTGATGGTCTGGGATCTTGCTCGTGAAGTTTGTTCGGATCAGCCTTCAGCTTGTAGTTGTACAGGTCTCTGCAATACTCTGTCCATCTCTTCATGATAGTGGCGCTCTCTGTAAGGACTGACCCCTCTTTGTCTTCAATAACGGAGGTCTTTGGCTGCTGGGACTTGGTTAGTATCTTGATGGTCTGGTACGCCTCTTTGCTGTCTCCTTTCGCCATTGCCTTCTGACTCTGACTCTGACACACACATCTAGAAATAAAAATCTGACTTTTGACTTTGACTTTGATTTTCACACACACACACACACTCACTCACACACACACACACACACACACACACACACACACACACACACACACACACACACACACACACACACACACACACACACACACACACACACACAGAGCTGTCAGGGCTGTCCTGGAGGCGGCAGTATTTTACTGCTGCGGACATCACTACCTCGGCAGTGGACACAATGGAGCTGAGCCTCCATCGTCTCTCCTTCGCAACAAA
>CM054134.1:106537030-106539530 GCA_028751875.1 Rapana venosa
AGGGGAAATGGGACACTGTAATTACGTTATCCATGTCAGCCCATGTTCTGCTATTAACTAACGGAATCGCTTTCTCCTGCTTTGCCCCGTACCGTGAGTGTGCCATGGGCTCTTTGAGTATAAATTGCAACCCCCTCCCCCTCTCCACCCTTCTGGAAATTATGTGCTAGAAATTTCCCCTTCCCTACCACTCTCTTTTGTTTCTCTCTTTTTCCTTACCTTTCTATCATCTTCTGGTTTTCCCCGAGAGTGTGCCAGGGGCTCTTTCAGTATAAACTGCAACCCCCACCTTCTGGAAGTGATGTGCTAGAGATTTCCCCTTCTCTATCACTCGCTTTGTTTCTATCTTTTTTTCTTATCTTCCAATCATCTCTGTTGTTTAGTTTCTGCCTTTCCAGATGTTCATGCTCCTGCATTTTTGTTCAAACCAATTTTACAGTAATTCTTTTCATCCTTTATATATATTTTGTCTGTAGTGTACCCCTTCTAGATAACGGTATAGGTGAAGGTAAAATGGGAATGTGAAGATGGTGTAGCTTCTGATCTTGAGGTGAATGGTAATGAAATCGCTGAAATGTCGGTAAGGTGACAGCCCTGGTATGGTCCTCGTGGTCGATGGCGCTAAAAACAACATGAAATGAAATGATTTCCCAACCTGTCCACCCCCACCCCCACCCCTCACCTCCTTCTATGATCTCCCATCTCCCCGCCCTTTTTCTATCACTCTTTGTCCTCTGCCATGTTTGTTTGCCTGCCTGCCTGTTTGTCCATTTGCCCGTCTGTCTGACTTTCTGTCTGTCGGTATGCCTGTCTGTCTGTCTTCCGCCCGTCTGTCTGTCTGTCTATCTGTTTGCCCGTCTGTCTGTCTGTCTGTCTGTCTCTCTGTTTGTAGCTCTCTGTATCAGTCTCTCATCCCCACCATCTCTCTCATATCCCTCTCTGTATGTCTTTCTTTTCTTTGATTAAACTTTTGTTGTTATACGTTCTTAAAGTGTGTGCTTCTGTTGTTGTTGTTGTTGTTGTTGTTGAGTGTTCCCCAGCTTAACACCCAGGGAGTCACCCAGAATATGCACTTTGACTCACTCATCCTAGCTGGGAATCACTGTAATACTGTTAAAAGAAAAAAGAGAGAGAGAGAGACAGACAGAGAGACAGAGAGAGAGAGAGAGACAGACAGACAGACAGAGATAGAGAGACAGAGACAAAGAGACAGAGAGACAGAGAGGGACAGAGAGAGACAGAGCAACACAGACAGAGACATAGAGAAACAGAGTTAAGTATGTTAGAAAGAGACAGGCAGACAGACAGATAGACGGACAGACAGAAACAAAGAGAGAGACCGATGGACACAGAGAAACAAAAACAAAGACTATCTCAAAAGACATTCAAAGACTGACAGACGACAGGGCAAAGAGAGGCAATCGTCTGCATACGAAGAATCAAACAAACGAACGCATGCATAAATCAACAAATCCATATAGGCCTATTATCTGGACTGGTCCGGTAACCAGGCACAATGTCCCAGCAAAACACTACACACCACACACACACACACACACACACACACACACACACACACACACACACACACACACACACACACACACACACACACACACACACACACACACACACGCACGCACGTACGCACGCTTGCACGCATGCTTGCACGCACGCACACACACACACACATACACACCACTGTAACACAATACACACACACACAACTGTAACACAACACACACACACACATACAAACACACACACCACTGTAACACAACACACACACCACACAACACAACACCACTGTAACACCACAAAACACTACACATACACCACTGTCACGCAACACACCACTGTAAACACACCACACGCACACAACACACACCACTGCAACACAAACACACACCACTGTAACACAACACACACAACACACACCCACAGTAACACAACACACACACACACCACTGTAAACAACACATACATACACACACATACACAGACACAGACACACACACACACACCACAGTAACACACACTGTAACACAACACACATACATACACGTACACACTCTCTCTTTTTCACTCTCTCCCTCTCTCTCTCTCTCTCTCTCTCTCTCTCTCTCTCTCTCTCTTTCTCGCACTCTCTCTCTCTCTCTCTCTCTCTCTCTCTCTCTCTCTCTCTCTCTCTCTCTCTCTCTCTCTCTCTCTCTCCTCTCCACACACACACACACTGGCTACAAGGAAGTAGCTTTTACCAAACTATGTCCTCTTCGTTTATTCATGCTGCAGATGATCGTTACGTGTAACTGAGCAGCTCAGGTCACTGATCTTTTTGATACACAGGCAAGACTTCAATGATCTCCATTTCTGATGCACACACAGAGAAAAAGCACTGGATTTGTGGGTATTGCTGGGAGGTTGGATTTCTCTCTCTCTCTGTGTCTCTCTGTGACTCTCTATGTGTCTCTGTCTCTGTGTCTGTCTCTCTTCCTCTGTC
>CM054134.1:106547030-106557030 GCA_028751875.1 Rapana venosa
AAACAAGATAAGGCAAGGCTAGGCAAGACAAGGTAAGGCAAGGCAAGTCTTGGCTAGGCTAAGCAAGGCTAGGCAAGGCAAGGCAATGCAAGGCAAGGCTAGGGTAGGTAAGGCAAGGCTAGGCTAGGCTAGGCAAGGCAAGGCAAGGTAAGGTAAGGCAAGGCTAGGCAAGGTAAGGCAAGGCAAGGCTAGGCTAGGCTAGATAAGGCAAAGTAAGGCAAGGCTAGGATAGGATAGGCCAGGTATGGCAAGGCAAGGTAAGGCAAAGCAAGGCAAGGATAGGCTAGGCTAGGCAAGACAAGGCAAGGCAAGGCAAGGCAAGGCAAGGCAAGGCTAGGCTAGGTAAGGCAAGGCTAGGCTAGGCAAGGCAAGGTAAGGCAAGGCAAGGCAAGGCTAGGCAAGGCAAGGTAAGGCAAGGCAAGGCTAGGCTAGGTAAGGCAAAGTAAGGCTAGGCTAGGATAGGATAGGCAAGGTATGGCAAGGCAAGGTAAGGCAAGGATAGGCTAGGCTAGGCAACGGAAGGTAACACTAGGCAAGGCAAAGCAAGGCTAGGCTAGGTAAGGCAAAGTAAGGCAAGGCTAGGATAGGATAGGATAGGCCAGGCCAGGCCAGGCCAGGCCAGGCAAGGCAAGGCAAGGCAAAGATAAGGCAAGGCTAGGCAAGGCAAGGCAAGGCTAGGAAAGGCAAGGCAAGGCAAGGTAAGGCAAGGCTAGGCAAGGTAAGGCAAGGCTAGGCTAGGCAAGGTAAGGCAAAGCTAGGCAAGGCAAGGTAAGGCAAGGCTAGGCTGGGTAAGGCAAGGTAAGGTAAGGTAAGGCAAGGCCAGGCAAGGTAAGGCAAGGCTAGGCAAGGTAAGGCAAGGCAAGGCAAGGCTAGGCCAGGCCAGGCCAGGCCAGGCCAGGCCAGGCAAGGCCAGGCAAGGCTAGGCAAGGCAAGGCTAGGCTAGGCAAGGCAAGGCTAGGCTAGGCTAGGCTAGGCAAGGCAAGGCAAGGCAAGGCAAGGCAAGGCTAGGCTAGGCTAGGCTAGGCAAGGCAAGGCTAGGTAAGGCAAGGCTAGGTAAGGCAAGGCTAGGCAAGGTATGGCAAGGCTAGGCTAGGCAAGGCTAGGTAAGGTAAGGCAAAGCTAGGCAAGGCAAGGTAAGGCAAGGCTAGGAAGGTATGGCAAGGCTAGGCTAGGCAAGGCAAGGCTAGGTAAGGTAAGGCAAAGCTAGGCAAGGCAAGGTAAGGCAAGGCTAGGCAAGGTAAGGTAAGGCAAGGCTAGGCAAGGTAAGGCAAGGCTAGGCTGGGTAAGGCAAGGTAAGGTAAGGTAAGGTAAGGCAAGGCTAGGCAAGGTAAGGCAAGGCTAGGCAAGGCAAGGTAAGGCAAAGCTAGGCAAGGTAAGGCAAGGCTAGGCAAGGTAAGGCAAGGCTAGGCAAGGTAAGGCAAGGCTAGGCTGGGTAAGGCAAGGTAAGGTAAGGTAAGGTAAGGCAAGGCTAGGCAAGGTAAGGCAAGGCTAGGCAAGGCAAGGTAAGGTAAGGCAAAGTTAGGCAAGGTAAGGCAAGGCTAGGCTGGGTAAGGCAAGGTAAGGTAAGGTAAGGCAAGGCTAGGCAAGGTACGGCAAGGCTAGGCAAGGCTAGGCTAGGTTAGGCTAGGCTAGGCTAGGCTAGGCAAGGCAAGGCAAGGTAAGGTAAGGTAAGGTAAGGTAAGGCAAGGCTAGGTAAGGTAAGGCGAGGATAATAAAGGCTAGGTTAGGCTAGGTAAGGCAAAGTAAGGCAAGGCTAGGCTAGGCAAGGTAAGGCAAGGCATGGCTAGGCTAGGCAAGGTAAGGCAAGGCAAGGCTAGGCTAGGCAACAGAAGGTAACACTAAGCAAGGTAAGGTAAAGCTAGGCTAGGCAAGGTAAGGGAAGGCAAGGTAAAGTAAGGCAAGGCAAGACAAGGCTAAGGCTAGGGAAGGCAAGGTAAGGTAAGGTAAGGCAAGGCAAGGCAAGGCAAGGCTAGGCTAGGCTAGGCAAGGCTAGGCAAGGTAAGACAAGGCAAGGAAAGGAAAGGCTAGGCAAGGCAAGACTAGGTAAGGCCAGACAAGGCTAGGCAAGGCAAGGATAAGCTAGGCAAGGCAAGGCAAGGCAAAGCTAGGCAAGGTTAGACAAGGTAAGACAAAGCTAGGCAAGGCTAGGCAAGGTAAGATAAGGCAAGGCAAGGCTCGGCAAGGCTATGCAAGGTAAGGTAAGGTAAGGCAAGGTAGGGCAAGGTAGGGCAAGGTAAGGCGAGGCGAGGCAAGGCAAGGCAAGGCAAGGGAAGGCGAGGCACGGCAAGGCTAGGTAAGGCAAGGCAAGACTAGACTAGGTAAGGCTAGGCAAGGTATGGTAAGGTAAGGCAAGGCAAGGCAAAGCCAAATTATTCTTTGATTTCGAGGATGATAGATATGCAGTGATATATGTTGTCTTTTACATCCAGTCCTCTCTGTGTGTCCGCGCATGTGTGTGCGTGCGTGCGCGTGTGTTCGTGTGTGTGCGCGCGCGTGCGTGTGTGCCCACGCGCACGTGTGTGTGTACGCTTGCACATGGTCCATTTTTTATTTCTTTGTTTCTTTGCTTGCATCCATTGTTGTATAATTTGGAAGATGAAAAAAAGAACAGAATATAATGTAATCTTCCCCTTTCCATTGAAAGAGCTGACACACATGAACTCCAAATGGTGACCTGAGCTGTAGTCAGCTTTTTCCTTGGTCCAGAAATCGTCGATGATGCTAAACTGGAATGTGGGGTCCAGCAGGGATCAGTTCTGTGCCTGATTCTCTTTACTCTCTACACTGCTTCATTGTCATACATAACACACCGTCATAAGATCAATCATCATTTTGACGCCGATGATATTCAGATTCAAAGCAGAGATACTTCTGAAAATCTGCCTTCTCTCTTGACAAAGATAACTATCCAACTGTCTTCAAGACATTCAAAACTGGATGATACAGAACAAGTTACAGCTAGATGCAGAGAAAACTGAAGCCATGCTTGTAGGGACCAAACATAGACTCTATCCCATCACAACTACTTCAATAGAATTTGGTAATACGGCAATTCCCCTGTCCACCCCAGTGAAGTATCTAGGGGTTGTTATCGACAACACACTCTCTTTGCAAAGTTTTATCACGAAGACCTGACAATTCTGCCACTATCAATTACGGCGTACTTGTGCAATTCGAAGTATCTGTCCACTGGTGCAAAATCTAAGCTTGTCACATCTCTCATTCTTTCACATCTAGACTACTGTAATTCTCTTGTGGCTGGTCTACCAGCATCATCAATCCACTCCATTCAACGTTTACAAAACTCTGCTGCTCGACTTGTCCTAAGAAAGAAAAAAAAATTGAATACATCACTCATCTCTTGCGATCTCTTCATTGGCTCCCTGTTTCACAGAGAGTGAAGTATAAGATTGGTTCCCTATGAACAACTGTCTTCATCTGCATTTTTTTTAAACATTTATTTTCATATATTCTTTTATTTCGAGGATAATGGAATAAGCACTCATATGCTTTTTTACACCTAGTCCCCGTGTGTATGCGGTTTTGCAAATTTTATTATCCGTTCCCACCAGCACACAATGGCCTACTCTTCCGAAAAGCTCTCTTGCTCCCTTCGTTCTGTTACAGATACCTCTGTGTGTGTGTGTGTGTGTGTGTGTGTGTGTGTGTTGTGAGTGTCTAAATTTGAAATCTGTTAATTTGTGTTATTGTTGTGTACGGTCGCATGTGTGTAAATGAACTGAGTGCAAGCGCTTTGATTTGTTTGCGTTGCAAGATAAAGCGCTCTGGAAATTCCCTATATTAGCATTATTATTATGCTGTTGTCATCACCATCGTCATCATTGTCGTCATCGTTGTCATCATCGTCATTTTTTATCTTCATTTTTTTTCTTCTTTCTTTCAGTGTGGATTTTTGTTGTTGTTGTTGGGGTTTTTTGTTTGTATGTTGTTGTTGGGGTTTTTTTGGTTGTTTTTTTTTTTTTTTTTTTTGGGGGGGGGGGGATTGTTTCGTTTGCTTTTGTTTCTTTTGGTTTGGTCACAGAGTCTCGTAAGATATCCCCTTCTTATATGATGGAAAAGGAGAGTGCTTCTATTTAATGACTTTGCCCCTAAAGGAAGACATGGAGATCAATGGGGGTAACACTGCTTCGTGGTCATTATCTCTCCAAGGAGAGCTGGTGATTTTCACACAGAGAATCTGCTGTGACAGCGAGATACACCGCGGTCCACTTCAGTTCGCGATAATCAATGTGACATGGTGCAGTCCACGGTAGTTCAGTATAATCACTTTATCTTTTTAAAAAAAAAATCCAAAGTTAACATAGTCCTGTAACGCTTTCTTTGCTTGAGAGCTTTCGTTGTTTTAACATTGCACCCTACACACACACTCGCGCGCGCATACATGCACATGCTCACACACACACGTGCGCATACATTCGCACTCACACACACACACACACGCCCCCACCACCCACACCCCCTTCCCCCCAACACAAACACACACAAATCAGATTTTACCTTTTTTATTGCGTTCAACACGAGCATAGGGCAAAATCGAAATAGACAACCAAAGAAAACAAACCAAAAAAATCATAAAAAACACACACACACAAAGTCACATAGACAGAGACAGACAGACAGAGAGGCAGAGAGATAGACAGCAGCACACCACGCAGGGGGTGAGTAGTTATCTACATTACATAATAATAATTATACGACTGTAACAAACAGCAATCCTGCAGCCATTAGCGTAACACAGACGACACAGCAAGCGCCAAACAGGTGAAGGAGCCAACGGTAGTTATTAGTCCTCGTTCATGATTATTTGTAAGACTGATGGTATGGATGGTATGCGTGTGCATATGTGGGTGGGAGGGTGAAGGGGAAGGGGGTGAAGGGGGGGGGGGGGGCGTGTGATGTGTGAGTGTGTGGGGTGGGGGTGGAGGAGGGGGGATGTGTGTGTGTGTGTGTGTGTGTGTGTGTGTGTGTGTGTGTGAGTTAGCTCTAGTCATTAGCGTTAAGTGATTTGCTGGCAGACATGACAGGTGAGTGGAGAGAGAGAGAGAGACAGACAGACAGAGACAGAGAGAGAGGAGAGAGAGAGAGAGAGAGAGAGAGAGAGAGAGAGAGGGAGATGTATCGAACCAATAGATGAATCTTCAGCCGCCTCTGTTTCAAAAACAAACCAAAACAATCACAGCAGACTTAATGTTTTGAAATGCAAAACGAAACGTTATGTTAAAATCAACACACAAAAATTAACCTCACAGTCTTCATTTTCTAGATGTACAACAAAGCATCATGTCAAAATCAGCTAATTGTACCGAAACATTTTCCAAGTTATTTTTAGTATTGCAATCGGTTTAACACCTGAATTGTAACAAAATTAATCACAAAAACACGAGGGCATAGAATGTTCTTGGCAATCAATTTAGAGTTTTTTTCAATTATAAATATCTGACTTTAAAATACTTTTCCATACCACTCATTCAGAAAAAGGCACATACATGATCACAATGGAAAATATAGGTGGAGGCGAAAACAACACGAAAAAATAATGAAAGAGGGGCCAGGGGTTATGACAGAAAATATAATAAATTATTTTACGATATGTTTTCATCCAGGCTTCTTCATCTAACAATTTTTGTCTGATTGAAAGGTTAGAGCACTCTAGAAAGGACAGAACAGAAATGGTTGATTTCTCTGTGTGTGTTGATGCTCACACAGTTTACAAAATGGTTGATTTCTCTGTGTGTTGATGCTCACACAGTTTACAAAATGGTTGACATTCTATTGTGTGTAGATGCTCACACAGTTTACAAAATGGTTGACATTCTCTGTGTGGTAGATGCTCACACAGTTTACAAAATGGTTGACATTCTTTGTGTGTTGATGCTCACACAGTTTACAAAATGGTTGACATCTCTGTGTGTGTAGATGCTCACACAGTTTACAAAATGGTTGACATTCTTTGTGTGTAGATGTTCACACAGTTTACAAAATGGTTGACATTCTTTGTGTGTAGATGCTCACAAAGTTTACAAATGCTGCTGAACTTTGTGTTTGTGTCACACCAGTTTAAAAAAATGAATGACTCATCGTATGGATGCAACAACAGATCTTACAATAAGGTTGAAAGTGTCATGTGTGTTTTCAACAGTTACAAAAGGTTGACATGCGGCTGTGTGATAGCTCAACATATTCTGCAAAATGGTTTTTTTATATTGTAAATTTCTCACTCACAGTTTACAACATGGTTGACATTCTCTGTTAGTGGCTTGAGTCTCGCCAAGCAAAATTGACATTCTCTTACAACCAAATTTACAATGTGACATCATGTGTGAATCTCAATACAATGTTACATTGTGTGTGTATTCCAACTTTTACGAAACGTGAAATTTTATGGTTTAAGCCAAAACAAAATGTTGACTCTTTGCGTAATCACCGTTACAAAAGGAAACCTTATGCCCACATCTACAAAAATGAGTTAAAATGAAGTCCAACCCCAGTACATGGTTGTTTCTCTGTGTTAGATAAATGTTGACACATTTTACAATTGGTGCAGAACTTTGGTTTCGTGTGCAGTCCACCAAGATAAAAAACCTTACATGAAAAGACTCAGAGATGGACAACAGACAGATCTTAACACTGGCTCCAGTCTTCAAAGTGTCAGTGTTTTAAACAGGTTGAGAGGACCTTGAGGCAGAGGACGGCTAATGAAGATAGTGGAAACATATTCTGCGAGAGAGGTTTTTTTAATCATTGAATAAATATTCTTACCTCTACCGTTCTTAACATCTATTATCATCATCTGGTTCAGTAGGCTTACATCTTGCCAAGCAAACTTGAGGCAGTCTTACAACCAGTATTTGCCGTGTAGATCATGGTGAATCTGCAATACCTGTTAATGATGTGCTTTCCAAACTGCCATTTACGAAATGTAAAATAACAGAACTTAAACCAGAACCAAACAATCCCCCCTTCCCTACCCTAAAACAGCAAACCTTATTGCCCCATCCCCTCAAAAAAAGGACGTAAAAGAAAACCAACCTCTAAACATTTTGTTTCTCATTCGACAAAAAATGTTGGTCTCTGTATAGAGCTTCTTTGGACTGTTTTGCCAATGATGGACATTTTGAGTGGTGAAGAGAAAGAAGAAGACCAACCTCCAGCAGTCTTTCGATGACAACACACATGAACTTTCTACAGACAAAAAGTACAGATAAGAAACAGAATGGGGAAGAATAAATGAGAAATGAAGAGTGGAAGGCGGGGGAAAACACAGAGAAAATGGGAGGGGGGGGGGGGGGCTGGGTATGAAGCAAGCATGTGTAAAAACGGGGTATATACAAACGGACATTATAACTCATACACTTTCGCATATTTCTACAAAAGTTGAACACATCAAGCATGCCTCATCTCCTTCCCAGTATACTACAGAAACGAAGCGTGAAAGACCTTTTAATAAAGAGAGATATGGTCTGATATGGGATGAACTTGAAGAGAAGATGCCAGGCATTTAAAGATTACGAGAGTCACATTTTTTCGTTGAATGTTGTTCTCTCTAAGAGAGTATACGGTTCCTGCCTTAACTTTTCAATGCACGATCTGTTTTCTTTCCTCGGTTACAGCTCCTAGGCTCACCAAAAGTGAGATGTTGTGAACACGACCGTTTAAGTCCACCATTAAGGTAGCCGAATTCGACTTCACAAACAATGTACGATTTAAAAGAAAACGAATAATGTTAACATAGCACACTATCTGTAAGCCCTACTACGTTTTTTCCTTCTCAAATAGACAGTTAGACATAGAAAGAAAGAATAACAGACAGGCAGAGAGGCAGAGCATAGTCAGGTTCGTGTATGCATTTTCACTGCATTCAGGAAATATGGTTTCTAATATTCAGCAGATCAATACTGACTATCCACCGATCGATGATATCACCTGAAGCAACACGCCTGAAAAAGGCTGCATAATGTACAGGCCCGTCACCCCTGCACTGCGTTCTATTCTAGGAGCTAGCTTTGTGCAGGCAGCAACAGGCACAGCACTGTGCCTGCACCGACACCTGCAAACAACATCCACAATGCCACCACCACTTACGTTAGCAGGTTACATATATATATATATATAAATACTTTGCATCAATAGAAAGATAGATGGTGAAGAAATTGTTATACACCTCCAACAAAAATTACAGTATAACCATTGTATACATCAAGTGGATAGCAGGTTGTTTTTGTTTTTGGTTGTTTTTTGTTGTTGTTGTAAATAACGGGGTTATATTTCAACATTTTGTAACAACCGTCTCTGAAAAACCAGAGTCGTGGAAAGTTACTGATTTACAGAGGGCTTGAAGATATAAGCATAGAAAGAAAAGGGAGAAGGTATACATAAAAAAAATCAGAAAAAAGGACGAAAAGGGAAAAAGCATCCATTCCGCCCCCCCTTCCCCCCAAATAAAAAAATAAATCAATGTGAGTGTGTATGCATGTGCGTATATATACGCGCATGTGAATGCACGCACCTCCACACGCTTGCATAAATGAACGTACAAGGAAGCAACAATGCAGAGGAGCAGTAAAACTGCTTTAGATGTAAACGCAAGTGAATACTTCATGGCAAACGACAGAACAAGGGAGACGATTACTCACACAGTCCAGGATAGAATCCAAACTTCACCGATTTATCTCCCCGAAGTGAACAAAGTGAGGAGATGGATCACACGAACTGGCCTGTAATTATCATTTCATTCATCACCCTTCAGACATCTGTACTGTCACAAAGTACTCACGGTCACCCTAACTTTGACTACCTGCAAAAGTTGAGGGTTTTTTTTCCAAGTTAGGGCATTGTGTCTAGATTTGGAGGTCATTCTTTGGCCATTGAAGTCATCGTGAAATCCAGTTGGAAGAAATGTAGTTAAGAGTTTAACTGAAAACAGTTACTGGGGACGTGACATGACAAATTTTGATTGAGCTATTGGCGCTTGTAGTTCTACACAATAGCTCATTTCATTAGTTGTATACATTGTATTATGCATATGACATTATTGTTCCATTTGCTTGTTCTGTGCAGCAAACTCAAGGTTAAAAGGCTGGTCCAGGCTTGAATGAAAATGAGCTGGCAAGCGAGTACGAATTTCTTCATGGCCTTGAGTGGTAAGCATATAAAACGATAGGTGTAGGAACGATCCCGTTATCAGGAATCATGTTCATGTGTTCCCCTGGACCTATCATTTACCTGTGAGCCACCTGGTGGATTGTGTAAGTGTCCATTTGCCTCAAGTCATGTACTTTTGTGCACTTTGAAAGAAAAGTTACCTTTTTTTCTTTGTGATTTACATACACTTTAGTATGCAAAGAAAGTGAATGATCAAGTCATGCATTCAGAGAAATCTCATGAATTGTCAAATGCATTGACAATATTCCGAAACCATGTCAAGTCAAAACTGTAAGCTTCCTTATAGATTGAAAATAATATTTAAAGTAAGGAAGCAACTGTGTTAAGCTTATAAACATTCTGGTAGTTACTGCATTGATTTCTCTGCCAACTTTTCACATCCCCTCCCCCCCTTCCCCCCAGAAAAAAATACTGAAAACTGGCAAAATGAGACAAACTGAACTCTGTACCGACCCATGCTGATTTTTCAAACATCATCATTCCGTACCATTCATAACTAGGACAGGCGTTCTGTTTTTGATGTAGCAGTGGTAGTTGTTGAAACTGTACACAACAATATTATTATTATTACTGTACACAAGTAATACACAATCACCTTCTAACGAAAACGGTTTTGTACATTGGTGACCATTGTATGTATGTACGCACACTGATAACAACACAGCAGTCAAACCCATCCTTGTTCCTACAAGCAGACTACTATAGCAGCTGATTTTAAAATAACAGGGCCGTTAAGATAAATTAAGTTAAATATGACGGCAGTCGACTGCTCTATGTCAATATGTACAATGCACTCAGGAAGCTAGGCAATGGTTCA
>CM054134.1:106559530-106569530 GCA_028751875.1 Rapana venosa
TGTCTGTTTCTGAATGTATCAACAAGGCTCCCTACAAATCATGAGTCCTTTTCTCAAGTTGTGTAATAGGAATGGCATCTAGAGAAAAAAAAGAAGACAACTTTAAACGAACGAAAATTCACTGGTGTCAAGTTTGGTGAAAGATATACAGATCTGCAAAATGCAGCCTGAATTTCACGCAGAGAAATTCGTCTGACTGTAGTGTACAGTGCAATACAATATCATACAATACAATATAATACAACTCAATACATTACAATGCAATCTGATACATTCGGTGGTCTAGAGGTAACGCGCCTTCCTAGAAAGCGAAAAGTCCGGGTCGGAAGTGTGCGGTGGTTCGATACCTGTTTGAGCCAAAAACTTTTCCCCCATCCATTTGACCATGAGTGGTGGTCTGGGCGCTAGTCTTCGGATGAGACGATAAACCAAGGTCCCGTGTGTTACATAAAATTATTTAGCACACATAAAAGAACCCACGGCAATAAGAGAGTTGTCCCTGGCAAAATTCTGTAGAAAAAAAGTCACCCTGATAGGGAAAGAATTACAGTTGCAGACAGGATACAAACAAACAAAAATAATCGGTGGCACTGCACTTGTGGCGACGCGCTCTCTTCGGGTAGAGCAGCCCGAATTTGACGCAGAGAAATTTGCCATGACTTAAAAAAGCGGCATGAAAATGACAAATGAAACGAAAAATACAACACAAACACCAACACACCACTACACAAAACAAAATCAAGCCTTCACACAGAAATCTCGGCAGAAGTACACACAGCACAGCACAGCACAGCACAGCACAGCGATGCTGTGCATCAGACCCCCCTGACTGACCATTGGGCGGGGTTTCGGGGGTCTCGTCACCCACAGCTTTCTGCAGGGTCTTGAAGACCTTGGAGGGGATGTGTCCCCCCTTGTACCTCCTGTCGCCCATCTCCTCAGGGTCCAGCGTGTCCGGCAGTCCGTCATCATACTCATCCCCCTGAGCGTCCGTCGCTGTGTGCGCACACACACACACACATACATACATACATAGATACATACATAGAGACACTTGTACCACACATACATGTCTCAGGGATATTGTCATGATTATTATTATATCATAAGTATATTATCAGCGCTTTTGATTTTGTTTGTGTTACAAGATTCAGCGCTCTAAATATTATCTATCATCATCATCATCATTATTATCTTTTATTTTTTATTCTACACGTGTGTCGTGCAGGGTAGCCAGCAGGAAGTTAGCGTTTAAGCATACACGCAAACAAACAAACAAACACACACACACATACACACACACACACACACACACACACTCACACACACACACACACACACACACATATATATATATATATATATATATATATATATATATATTTTATATATATATATATATATGTATGTATGTATGTATGTTTGTATATACATATATATCATATATATATACACATACATACATACACACACACCACTGCGCGAGCGCGCGCGGACGCATAACAGAGCCACACACGCACTTCCGCCACAGAGAGAGAGAAAGAGAGAGAGAGAGAGACAGACAGACAGACAGACAGATAGACAGACAGGCAGGCAGAAAGACAGAGACAGACAGACAGATAGGCATAAAGACAGAGACAGAAAGAGAGAGAGACAGAGACAGACAGACAGAGACACAGAGGAAGACAGACAGACAGAAGAGAGAGAGGGAGAGAGAGAGAGAGAGAGAGAGAGAGGGAGAGAGAGAGAGAGAGAGAGGAGAGGAGAGAGAGAGAGAGAGAGAGAGAGAGAGAGAGAGAGAGAGAGAGAGAGAAACAATAGACAGAGTCAGAGATAGAGGGATAATAGAAACAGACTTAGAGAAAGAGACAAACAGACCAACCAGCAACAGACAGAGGCTGAGAGAAAGACGAGTCAGAGAGAGAGTAGGAGTCTGATCCATTATACCTGCAATGTGGGTCTGCATCAGACCTTTTTATTCGGGGTCGGGGCGGTAGGGGGGGGGGGGGGGGGGGGGTGGAAAGGGGGGGGGGGGGTTGAGGGTGAAAGAATCTTAAAAAAATCCAACAACCCCTGACAAACACTTTGTAACATAAATACTAGCATGACAGAAATAGTATTCGTACTACAATTCCTTTTACAACATACTTCGTCGACTACACCCCCCCCCCCCCCCCCCCCCTTCCCCAACCTCCTTCCCTCTTTTTTAATAAAAAACTGTTTTCAAGCAACAATGCAAATTAAAGATATGTGATGAAAAAGAGCAAAAACAACCAGCAACCACTTGTTTGTGTGTTGCTACTGTAACAAACACTAACTTACCACAATAAGTAAACTTAGTCTTTATAGTTTTCACCTTATTACCTAACCTATACAGCTTGTACCAAAATACTTATACCTCTGTAGTTATTACCTGAATTATCATTAACCTCTACACTTTCCACCTGATTACTTACTCCTCTGTATTTATTACCTGAACAATTATTAACCTCTATAGTTTCTACCTAGTAATACTTACTCCTCTTCACTTCTATCTGTCTTTAAAAAAAATAATCATGCAAAGAGGCAAACGCAGGATAGAGAGAAAACAAAACCCCAAAACACAAAAGATGCCAGGAGAAATAGGAAGTGGTGGTCAACATGAATTCACAGCAAAATACAGTGCATGGAAGAAAGACTGAGCAATCGAAAACAACAACAACAAAAACAAAGGAAAGAAAAGAAAGAGCAGCCACTGGAGCAGAAAGAGAGGTTATGTATGCTTTAACATGAGAATACGAAAAGAGAGAGAGAGAGAGAGAGAGAGAGAGAGAGAGACAGAGACAGAGACAGAGAGAGACAGAGAGAGGGGCAGACAGACAGACATATAGAAACAGAAAGAGAGAGACAGAGAGAGATGGTTTGGAGAAGCAAATGGCAGTACTTCAATCATTCTCCTGCCATCCGTTTTAAGAGATTAACACTTTTCTTTTTAAAATCAACACAAGCATGCAAATCTTTTTTCAGTTCATATCCAATGGCATGGACAGAGATATTATTGTCTCACCAGTACCACCAAAGCACACAGACACTGACAAAAGAGAGTCAACTCTGTACATGCAAACAGCCAAGTGCACTGATGACTGACACAGGTCATCCAGTGTGTAAAGCCATTGAGAGCTAGAGAAAGAAAAAATAAAGCAGAACATTAATGAGAAAATACACCACCATTAGCATGTTGTTGGTAGGACAGAACCAGTTAAAATTAAAAGGTAACAGTTAATATTTTCTGTGCCCGTTTTGCAACAGTAAATTATGTACGTGTTTCTAAAAATATTAAGCCTTAAAACACATGCTCCCTCTCTCACTATTTGTAATTCAAAATTTACATCTCCAGATTCTGATCGTTTTCACGATGAACATAATACGCAGTCTTTTTTGTAATTTTACAAATGTTGTGATTGATTTTTGTTGAAGCATCTCAGTAACAAAAATGTTGGCATGATACTCTCAAGATTCCAAAATGTACGATCCCGACGAAACCATATAAGAAATATCCATTTTCAATGCCAGAATCTCTCATTTCAAATGTATTTTCAGCCAGCAAACATTCCACATCATTAACATTGATACCCGCAGTCCCACACAGGTGAAAACTCTCTGGCTATTGCAGTCCTCAACCATGTACTCCTGTCTTCTTCATGTCTGCATACATGTCCCGGCATCATGTATTTTGGGTACATTTTCTCTTATTCCTTGTGTGTCCTGTGCGAAGGTTTGGCTAGCAGAATGTAGGTTTTCAGTGTGTGCCCAACCACTTCAAGCCAACCCACCTTAAGCGTGTCAGATTTATGTGAGAATCTTTCATGATGGGGTTGATCGTAATCCTTATTGTCTGATTCGTGCAGCTTCAGGTGTTTTTCACCGGATAAAACGTCGCCCTTGTCCTTGCCAGTTCAGATTCTGATGTTTGCGTCTGTTGGAATCCATCCTTTTAGTCAATGTTTCTGCCGAGGTAGATGTAACTCTCCATCCACTCCTTTTCAGTACATCTCTTTCCAGTTTGGCGGGTGTTTTGTTCTACTTTCCTGACTTCCAAAGACTTTCTGAAGACCCACAGTAAATCCACATCTACTTATGACTACAAACAGGGACTTCTTATTTTCACAACAGCTTGCTACAATCCCACATAAAAAGTACGGTATCTTTAGTCTACAGCCTCAGTCTGACCACCTGACTTCCACAGAAGTCAGCGCAGATCCAGCAGAGTACTTACTGTCCAAGGGATCCGTTTCCGCCCATGACTGCAGCACCCGGAAGGAAGGGGAGGGAATGTGCTTGCCTTTGTAGCGAATGGAGGTTTCGTCATAGCTACCTACACGTTCCTCCTGCTCCTCCTCGTCCTTACTATCGCTCTTCTCCTCTGCAAGGGCAGGCAGACAGAGTGGCGGCAGGCCATGGTGAGACAATGCATTAGTAGTGACAGACACAGGGACAGCAGCAGCACCCCCACCACCACTACTACACCGCTGCTGCACTCACTGACAGCCAGCATCACGTGCATGTCATAGTTATCAACAACAGAAGGAATACCTCAAGGCACACCATCAATAACCACTTCATGGCTTAGATTAAAATAAAATTAAAAAAAGATCAATTCATTCAAAGCATGATTCAGCAGTCGGTTAAGCTGTTAAGGAATAAAGATTTCAACAAAACGGAGAATTAAAAGAATTAAAAGGCATATCAAAGCTGGAAAGTCAAATGAATGAATAAACAATATTACATAAAACAAAATCAAAATGCAAGTGACAGCTGAAAAGAAACCGGTCTTTTGAATTTCACGGAGCATACTTTGAAACATGCAAGTGTTGTATAAGTTGCTAAATTAATAATCCTTTAAAGAAAATCGTGGAATAAGGTAAACAAACCTATTTTGGAAGTAGGTCTGCAATTCAGACTGATGGAAAAGGGAAAAAAAAGCTAGGTCTATATGACTTGGCTAACAAGCCCTAAAAATGGTAAGCTCGTTCTACTTGTCTTGCCTAACAAGTTCTAGCAGTGTTGCGGGCAAGCTGGAGTTTTAACGATGGCAAAGTTAGATGACTTGTAAATGACCTATGAAAGTGTTTATATTAAATAGGCAAATGAAAAATTCCTTTCTGGCCAGAATTTAAAGTACAAAAACAGTGACAACAAGAAGAAGATATTCTCTAAAACTATGGTAAACTAAATACATAAGCAGTGGATTTAAGAAAAAAAAATCTACTATCTAAAAAGCCTTCCTTATAATTATTCTACTAATATTCCTGCAATACCATAATAATTGGTCGAAATTTTTCACATCCCAAAACACACTCATCCACTTCAAGATAAAAAACATTCGTTTCAACTAAATTTTCAATAAATCATCGATCTTCACAGGGTTTCAACTACTGTAAACTTTTCTTAAATCATGGTCCCCCCCTTAACTCTTAACCTGATCCCCTACCAGAATCCCAGATTAAAATCCTCAAACCAGGTAAAAACCAACAGAAACATCACAGACGTGTCACGTGTCCCACAGCTTGCAGGGGTTTAGGGGGTTAGGGAGGGCAGTCACCTGCGTGGTTCTGGCTCCCTCCCTCATTGGGGATTTTCTGCAGGTGCTTGAAGGAGCGCGAGGGGATTTCTGTCTTGGGGTGCAGACCCGAGAAACGCATCTCGTCGTCCTCGGCGTTGTGCACGGTAGGGTCGCGTGGAGCTTTTCTGGCCCTCGGGGGAGGTTCTGGCGCAGATCAACGTCACATCAAACAAGAGGCGGCAGCTGACGCCAACACATCCGGTCACAACGTCACACTATCACTACAGAGCGGCGCGCGCACAGTCACACAACGCGCGACTCACAACGTACACTTACACTATGGGTACAGTACACTAGACCCTTCATGCTTCCTGGATCGATCCTCATGTTTTATCTATCTGTAGCGAGCGTGTTAGTGCTAAGTTTTTGGGAATGGGATTTTTTTTTTTTTTTTGGGCGGGGGGGGGGGGTTACAGTTGAGTGTAGTTCTCTCTCTCTCTCTCTCTCTCCCCTCTCTCTCCTCTCTCTCTCTCTCTCTCTCTCCTCTGCGTCACTGCGTGCGTGTGTCCTGTGTGTGTTGTGTGTGTGTGTGTGTGTGTGTGTGTTTTGTTGTTGTGTTGTTGTTGTTGTTGTTTCTTCGATTTTACATCTGTTCACTCAAAGTGATATTTAGACGTGTGTGTGTGTGTGTGTGTGTGTGTGTGTGTGATGTGTAGTGTGTGTGTGTGTATTGTTATGTATGTGTGTGTGTGTGTGTTGTTGTGCGTGTTTAACTGTGTGTCTGTGTGTTCTGTGTGTGTCTGTGTCTGCGTGTCTGTAAGTCTGTGCGCACGCGCGCGAGCACGTGTGTTTCTCTCTTCTCCCCTATTAACCCTCTCCTTGGTAATTTGAATATTGTTAGTTGTATTCTGAATATCCATAAAAATGTATTCATACATTTACAACAAAGGTACAAATGATTTCTTCGAGACATCTTTTTTGTGTCGCAGGATTCGTGGGAGTGAAAGGTAAACAGACAGAGTATCAACAACAACAACAAAAAATCAACTAAGAGCAAATTGACTACTTAATAATGATATGTAAGTAATTTTGAACATAAAAGCAAAATCCCATTAGCAACACACTAATCATAAAGATAGGAATAACTGAATAATGATATCTAAGTAATTTTGAACATAAAAGCAAAATCTTGCACCATATCAAGATAAGATATGATAATAATTTTGAACATAACAGCAAAATCCCATTAGCAACACACCCTAATCATAAAGATAGGAATAATGATAATTAATAAGGTAACAATATAAAAAGAATAATATTCAGCAATTGCTCTTAAGCAAGAAATATCAGCTGCTTTGAGATGTTGTCAATGAATGAAAGGAATGACCCCTGTGAACTGAACACACGGCAGAGCAACACACTGAAGCAAGTGAGGGCACACACAGAGAGAAAAAAAGCCTTTCAGCGAAAACTTGCTTACACCCACCCTGCTGCAAAACCTTTCCCACATAGAAGATATCATAGCCGTGGTTGTACTATTATCATTATCATTGTTACCATCGTTAAAATCATCATCATCATCATCATCGTTATTTTATCATTATCACTATTCTCATCATCATCATCATCATCATCATCATCATCATCATCATCATCATCATCATTATTCAGGAACAACAGTGACAAGAAACTTACATGAATCTTAGTATAAAACTTTTTTTCAATAACAACAGTATCTACGACAAAAATTGTGATAAAACTGAGCTATAACTTGATATTCTCCTAGAACAAATACCCGCCTACCCCTCCCGCCCCCCACCTCCCAATGCAAAAGAAAACAAAAACAACAACAAAACAAGGTAATATCAAGAACTCTCGATTATACTTGACAAACTTCTCCTGCATTAACGTGTATGTATACTATGTCACAAAGATACCCATTTCTTATACACCAATCTTCACCTCTGTTTTTTTTTCTTTCGCAGCCCAAAGCAACAAGATGAAAGGCGAAAAATATAAGAAAGAAAGCTGAAAATCAAGAAAATAAAGAAAAAAAAGCCTTCAAACGACTCACTTGTGCGCGCCTGACTTTGTAAGCTAACTCTGTTGATATTCACAAGGTGACAACTTAAAATATGCATTTTCTTCTCCTAAGAACTGGGTTTGGTTTTTCTGAATGTCCAAAATAAGTGGTAAAGTCTTCAACGATTTATTAAAAAAAAAACGTTCTGCCCCCTATCCAAATAAGAGAGAGAATTGTAGAAATACGTAATACAATGCTCTTAATAATTATATGAAAGTACTACTAAGGATGGGGTTTCAGTTCAAACTTTGAAATATGAAAAAAAATCCAGTTAGTAGGAACAGGAATATTAATAAAGTTACAAACTTTAAATGAGTAATTGATTATATTCTTTTCCCCACTCTCAAAAGGGTTTATCTCCCATTACATAGTTAATCGTTTTTGGATGGTACCACTTTATAAAAAAAAAAAGTCGTTATGGAAACATATGGAAAAACAATATTATAACAATAACCAGACCAAATTTCCCTTCAGCAGTAGAATATTTTCTGAGAAAATCAGAATATCAATACCCTCGCACTTTGCACTTGCATGTACACACACACACACACACACACAATCACAACACACGCACGCACGACGCACGCACGCACACACACACACACACACACACACACACATACATACACACACAAACACACACACACAACCTAACCAAGATTTTTTAACCTCATTTTTTTCCCCACACAAGCGAGTCAAACAAACAACACACAAAAAAGAAATCAGCCGATGGGCAAATGATATCATTAGTATATGAATGAATCCTGGCCCCAAGCGCAAAAAAGTCACGAAAAAAAGTGGACCAGCACAAAAGCCACAAGAAAAGGAAAAAAGATGAGCTCTAGCAGTGCCAAAGCTTGCTAGTCTAGCCATCACACATGGCCTCAAACTAACACAGCAATAAGGGGGCTACAGTACCGTTCTTGACGTGTGCAATACCTGGCTGCCCTGAAACCAATGCAACGTTATATTTCACAGGTAATAATCGCTGAGCTTAAAACCCCTTCCATAGCATGGTAACTTTTCATGTACGTTGAAAAGGACAAGTAGTTTTACCAATGTTAATAAGCTACCCGTCAACAAAAGTATAACAGAACCTGAAACAGAACTATTTATAATCACTGCCGGATAACACCAGCAAATCTACCATGGAATTCAGGTATCCCACAGTTGTTAAAAGTATACAAAATAGAATCAGCAACAGCAATAATCGTTGCAGTTGTAATTGTTGTTGCAACATAGTAATAACAGCAACGTTAGCAATAGATGATAGCAGCAGATACTCGATTTAGTAACAGTTGTATTTATAATAATAGTAGTAGTAGTAGTATTTGTAATGAAGGTAGCAGCTGGGATCATTATCACCACCATAGTCATAGCAGTGTGGTATAGCAGCAGTGGTGGTGTGGTATGGCGGTGGTGGTGGAAGAAGTAGTGAGAGTAGTAGAAAAAGTAGCAGCAGTGGTGGTGGTGGTGGTGATAGTAAAAGTAGTAGCAGTGGTGGTAGTAGTAGTAATAGTAGTTGTAGAAGTAGTAGTAAAGGGAGCATGTATAAACAGAAGGGGTAGAGTCAATAACCTTTTTTGAACATTATGATGCACTTAGAGTTCATAAATGGAGAGGTATGAGTGCAATGATGTTATTGTCATTAACTTCATCATTATCATTATCATCAATATCGTTGATGTTGTTATTGTAGTATATGTGACAGCAATAATGGCAATAGTAGCAGGTGAGATCCTCCTGTTGTTCAAGAGACTATTTCCTGGCCTCTAGCCCATATTTATCATACTTGTGTGCTTATTCCTATGTCTGACCTAACACATATGCATTTCACCGAGTTCACTAGAACTGTATTTGGCTCAGCAGTGACTACAGACTCCCCACTCGGCTCCTCACAAAGCCTGAACTAGCAGGCTAATTTTGCCTTTGAACATAATCATAACGTAGTGAATGGAGACCACCAACTCATCATTAAATCTGGCCTAACTCGTATCATCACCCAATCAACTATACCTGTATTTGAAATTGAATAGCAACTTTCTAACCATCACTAAGTCTGATCTCTAACAGGTATATTTTCATTAATCAAGTACAGAAGCTACCTAACTATCATCAAATCCGAACCAGAACGAATATTCACTATAACTGTTTCTTACAGTGGATAGAAACCACCTGACCTTCATTAAAAATGATTTAACACGTATTGCCATCCACTATGGCTGTAACTGACAATGAACAGAGACGACCTTCCCATCTTTAAGTCTGACCTAAGACACGCATATTTTCACTCAGTCAGATACAGTGAACATAGACATTAAGTCTGCACCTAACACGCATATTTTCACTCAGTCAGATACAGTGACCACAGACAT
>CM054134.1:106574530-106579530 GCA_028751875.1 Rapana venosa
GAACATCTTGCACACACGTTAAATCCTGTTCCGCTTTTCGTAAGAGTAGGCCATTGTGTGCCGGTGGGAACGGATGACAAATTTTCAAAAAACCGCATACACACGGGGACTGGATGTAACAAAGCACATGAGTGCTTATTCCATTATCCTCGATATTAAAAAAGAAAAAAAGAAAGACAGACTGACAGACAGACGTACACAGCCTTCTATCAGCACAACCCTATACATTCGTGATGTGAACCTCTCACACACGCACACAGACAGAAACAGATACAGACAGAGATAGAGAGACACACAGACAGGCATAGAGACTGATAGAAAAACATACTCACGCAGACACACACACAGACAGAGAGAAGAGAGAGAGAGAGGAGAGGAGAGAGAGAGAGAGAGAGAGAGAGAGAGAGAGAGAGAGAGAGAGAGAGAGAGAGAGAGAGAGAGAGAGAGAGAGAGAGAGACAGACAGACACACACACACACACACACCAGAACACAGACACAGACTCATACACACACAACACAACAACACACACACACACACCACAACACAGAGAGAGAGAGAGAGAGAGAGAGAGAGAGAGAGAGAGAGAGAGAGAGAGAGAGAGAGAGAGAGAGAGAGAGAGAGAGAGAGAGAGAGAGAGAGAGAGAGAACGGAAACTAACGTGTACACCCTTTCCTTCATATTTTTTTTCCATCACATTGTTTATTCTCGCTCTGACTCATGTACAAGTAGGAAACCCATGCTCACACATACAAACAAACACAGACAGACACACACAAACACACACACACACAAACACACAGTTTTGCGTACATGTATGCATTTTACCTTTCCCCTCCTCCCACCCGATCTATAATCCCACTGGTCTGTGTGTCTTGTCTCTCCTCTGGGGTCTAGATTTTCCATGGGAAATGAACAATGTACTGATGCTGTCTCGAATGCGCGTGCCTATGGCCCAATACCCTTGTGTGTGTGTGTGTGTGTGTGTGTGTGTGTGTGTGTGTGTGTGTGTCTGCCCATGCGTGTGTGTGCATGCCTCTGTGTGTATTTATGTGAGCGCGCGTGCTTGCATGTGTATGTGTCTGTATGTATGTCCGCGCGCGCGCGAGAGAGAGAGTTGTGTGTGTGTGTGTGTGTGTGTGTGTGGTTGTTTGTGCGTGTGTGTGTGTGTGTGTGCGTTTGTGTGAGTGTGTGTGTCTATGTGTGGGAATGGGAAGAAATCCAGCCCTGATATAGGTTTCACGGCACGCACTCGCTAACGATCACCCAATACATGGGAAAATCGCAGGCTGTGGAGAAAAGCTGGTGGTGGCCGCAACACCTCTGTTGTTTACTCCTACCGATTTTGGATGTGCGACCGCACACATGAACTTTCTGCGCTTTGAATGATACTAGACGAGTGTAACGCAATACTCTATAACATAAGCGGTGCACGCATTCATGCAATGTGCAGATATAGGAGTACGCGCGCATGCACGCGCTCGAAAACACACGCACATGCAGACACGCACGCACGCACACATACACACATCGTCTAATATCACAACTTGTGAAAAAACGTTAAATGAATGTGAACACGCACAAACACATGCACGCACACACACACACACGTACGCGCGCGCGCGCACACACACACACACACACACACACACCACACACACACAACACGCACACGAAACACACAAGAACATACACACAGAACTGATACAGGTTACACACAAACTTTCACACGCAGGGACTTATTTATAGAGCACTAAGTCATCTGTTCGCTGGCCATATATTGAGAGAGAAAAAAATAATGAAAAGAGAACTGAATCCTGAATTGAAATGTGAATGCTGAATTAGGCCAAGATATGAATACTGAATTAAACTTTTCAATGCACTTCTCTTCTTTTCTTTCCTCGTATGGGCACTTTGCCCCCGCGAGCCAGGCAGAGCACGCAGACAGATAGACAGACCGCCATACAGACAAACAGACAGAAACGTACACTCACAAATAAACACATACACACACACACACATGCACACGCGCGCGCGCGCGAACACACACACACACACACACACACCTCTCTCACACACATTCTAAAATCACTAAATGTGAATAGATGATAAACTGAAGATATTACACATACGCTCGCGCGCACGCACACATACACGCAGCTATAAAGGAACTATTTGTCACAGAATAAACAGTCATGTGAGCTTGCCGAATTTTGTTAAAAAAAACCCACCACAATAACAACAAATAAACCATAAAATACTATGTCAATATAAACAGAAAAGAATACATGATGAAAGAAAAACACTGAACCATGGAGTGTCTGTTACTTTCATTTATTACACACACACAAGCACGCACGCACGCTCACCGATGTACGCACACACACGCAAACACACGCGCGCGCGCGCGCACACACACACACGCAAACATACACACACACACATACACACACACACTCACACACCGTTTGTTTGTGAAGGTATGTATGCATGCCAACAGTCAGACATGTATGCATCTTGTGTGTGCACACACGCGTCAGTATGTTTATATGCGTGCGTGTATGAGCGATTAAGTGCGTTTGCAAGGTTAGGCATACACGTTGCTGAATACGTATACACGCTGGCATGCATATATCCTTCCCATCTCTCATGATTTTTCTCTGTGTGTGTGTGTGTGTGTGTGTGTGTGTGTGTGTGTGTGTGCTGTGTCTGTGTGCGTCTGTGTATGTAAGTGCGTGCGTGCTTGTATGAGTGTGTGTGTATGTATGTGTGTGCCAGTGTGTATGTCCCCCCTCTATCTCGAAATAGAAGCAACTGTAGTAACTGATGTACAAAAACAAACCAAAAAAGCAAACAAATGGCTATAGATGCCTACCCTGCATAAGAGGAGTACAGTGGACTGTGATATATATACATGCACAAAACGCTAGGCTGTTGCCTGAAGCAAAAGCACTTTCCCTTGATTAATGACTTGTTATCTCTTGGAGATAATTTCGGATGCCAGCATCGCCTTGTTCAACACACACACACACACACACAAAGACACACACACACACACACACACACACACATGTGCGCACGGAATTATGTACGCCACAAACACACACACAAGCAGCCACAGTTCGCTTTTCAAATGTTCACACACATACACACACACGCACGCACACAAACACGCATACACACGCACGCACGCACACACACATACTTGTGCATACACGCGAAAGCCTTCGCCACACATTTTCACATAAGCCTAAGCATGCACGCACGTACGCGCGCGCACACACACACACACACACACACACGCGTGCACACACACGCACACACACACACACACAAACACACACACACACACACACACAAGGGTGCACACATGCTGTCCTTACACTACACCACATGACTAATACACAGAGTTACAGAAGCTTTTTTTTTCAGTGACGTCAATGAAAAAATATACAAAATATCTTTGTTTCCTTTGCTGCTGTTGTTGTTGTTGTTGTTGTTGTTGTTGTTGTTTTAAAGAAAATCTACGCAGACTTATACATTTCTTAAAAAGTGAAATGAAGTTTTGAATTTATTTCGTGAGAACTATATACACCCTTCTAACTGAAGAAATAAGCTCACAACTGAATCATACTTCAGACCCTTTTCCCTTCCCAAACCTTGTCGATTAAAAGTCCAACAAGCTCTATTCAATCTTTAAAGAACTGAAAACTTTTTGACAACCTTAAATGGGAAATTTAATCTCTGTGTGTGTGTGTGTGTGTGTGTGTGTGTGTGTGTGTGTGTGTGTGTGTGGCGTGTGTGGTGCGTGGTGTGTGTGTGGTGTGTGTGTGTGGAAAAGTGCATAAACAGCTTACACACAATAAAAAAAAAAAGGGTAAAAAAAAGGGTAAGAGCTCTCTCTCTCTCTCTCTCTCTCTCTCTCTCTCTCTCTCTCTCTCTCTCTCTCTCTCTCTCTGTTTATAAGCTTAAATGACGTCGAACTTTCTTGAAGGCTTTAAAATGGAAATGCGTTTCACAAGAACAATGGCTATATTCAGCCTGGGGGGCTTGTCAGATATATAAACTTAGATACAGAAAGCATAGTGACTCTGATACAACATGTCCTTTAATATGTAATGAAGCATCAGAAGATGATGTTCATTTTGTCTTATGTTGTCCCGTCTTTGATGACATTAGGTGGACATAATTATATCCCAACAAAATATACCAACCATCCTAATGCATTTTCCACTCTAGTTTTGCTCCTAGTATCATGTACTACTAATCCTAATGTCATTAACGATTCAGTTTTAAAGTTGTCAAAGCGTTTAAAATAAGAGATATAATGTCATAACGGATTTTTGGGGTGGTTTTGTTTTTGGTTTGGGTTCTTGGGGAAGGGGGGGGGGGTGTGTGTTGTTGTTTGTTGTGTTTGTTGTTGTTGTTTTTGGCAGGGTGGGGGTAAGGTCCATGTAGTCGTTAGCCTCTCCCACTTTTGGTTTTTGTATTTGCCATGCATCAATATCAGTAACTATTGCTTTAAAATAAGCAACCCTCTTCACGTATGGACCAATGGCCTCTTTATAAATCTCTCTCTCTCTCTCTCTCTCTCTCTCTCTCTCCTCTCTCTCTCTCTCTCTCTCTCTCTCTCTGTAAGTGTGTGTGTGTGTGGTGTGTGTGTGTGTGTGTGTGTGTGTGTGTGTGTGTGTGTGTGTGTGTGTGTGTGTCAAAAGGTTGTATTACAAACTAACTAAAGGTCGAGTCAGCGAACGACTTCGCTCAATGTTTTTTTCTACGGTCCTGAACTCTTGTGCATAAACTAAACATGATACATCCACAGACTCTATTCAAACATCGCACAAAGCCCCCCAAATCTTCCAATCCCGAGACAGTTTAGAAACCAATCGGTGAGTTTAATGCACAGCGAGGGACGCTCAGGTTATATCGCTGAACCTAAGATGCGGCGAGAACTGATAGATTTTTCGGGGGCAAAAAAGTCAAAAATACTTTTTTTTGGT
>CM054134.1:106584530-106594530 GCA_028751875.1 Rapana venosa
ATGAGTAATGACGCTCTATTGTAGTATATAATATATATTGGCTTTGCTGAAAATTTTGTGTACAGCATGATTAAACACCAATCGGCCATGAAGTTTAATGTTTTGCCCCCTACAAAGAGAGGTTTGGCACTGCTATTTAAACACACTCTGTCGTAAAATGCACTCTGAAAGGCGAGGAAAACGGTACGAAATTACGTTATTGGCACAGACTGACACAGAATTCTATGGAAGAAAAAAAAAGAGACACACATATAAAAATGTGTGTGTGTGCGTGTGTGTGAGTGTGTGTGCGCGCGTACACACACACACGCACACTCACACTGGGGTCGCGTCAGTGTGTATAGACACAAAGAGAAAGAAAATCAGAGGCAACACACAGACACACACACACGCGCGTGCACTTAAAATCCTACACCACCCTACACACTCTCTCTCTCACACACACACACTTATAATCCTACCCTACCCTAAACACACACATATACATTCACACACACACAAACACACACATTATAATCCTACCCCACAATCACACTCTCTCTCTCTCACACACAACATCACATTATATCCTCACCCCATACCTCTCTTTCTCTCTCTCTCTCACACACACACACACACACACAAACACACACAACACACACACACACACACACACACACACAACACACACACACACACACACAACACACACACACACACACACACACACTCTGTTCGCGTGCGCGTTAATTCTCATATCAAAACACCTCCTTCTACAACGAGAACCCCGCAGAGCGTGTTTCAAACTGTCAATTGATTGGAGATTCTACACGGCTTATTATTATTATTATTTTTTTTGGGAAATAGAATATAAAGCATTCATCGACATAGAATATGATAAAGCATTCATCACAGGGGGGAGGGGGGGGGGGGGGGGGGCTATCACTGCTACCATCGAGAACGTGTGTGTTAGGGATGATGATATGAAATGGGGAAGAAAAAAAAAGGATAGGCCTATTCAATGTTACCAGCGGGTGGTCGCTATAAAACGTAGGCTTATTTTTTTCTGTCTTTTTTCTTGTTGAAAATGCAGCGATTGAAATAGAGTGGTTTGAAATTACTGTGAACTGAGGGTATGAAATGAAATGCTTTGTGGTGCAGATTTATTGAGGTTTTGTATGTGTGTGTTGGTTTTTTGTGTGTTTTTTTTAGTGTTTACTGATTATATTTTTTCTTCCGATTTCATATGAGAGAGAGCTCTGTGTGTGTGTGTGTGTGTGTGTGTGTGTGTGGTGTGTGTGTGTGTGTGTGTGTGTGTGGCGCGCGCGCCGCATGCATTAAATTTTTGTGCTTCCATGCTCTCTCTCTCTCTCTCTCTAGGAAGTGTGTGTGTATGTGGGTGTGTTTGTGTAAGTGCGTGCGCACGTGTGTGCGTGCGTATGTGTATGTATGCATGCATGCATGTGCGCGCTCTGGTGACTAGTATTGTACCTGACGACAGAAACCTCGCGCAGAAGCCACAAAATAGTGGTGGGCCTTGAAGAGAAAAATCATGAATTAACTTTCTTAGACGCTCTGGCTGACTGTCCGGATTAGTCTCCCCTTCACCATTACAATCCACAACTGACGACAACGAACAGCACATAGATACGTCAGAATGCAAACACCAACGCGCAGGAATAGCGAAGGAAATGTGTGTGTGTGTGTGTGTGTGTGTGTGTGTGTGTGTGTGTGTGTGTGTGTGTGTGTGTGTGTGTGTGTGTGTGTGTGTGTGTGTGTGTGTGTGTGTGTGTGTGTGTGTGTGTGTGTGTGTGTGTGTGTGTGTATGTGAGTGTGTGCGCTTGCATGCCTGCATACTTGCGTGCGGTATGAAGAGAGAGAGAGAGAGAGAGAGAGAGAAGAGAGAGAGGAGAGAGGTTGTGTGGTGTGTAGGTGTGTGTGGTGTGTGTGTGTGTGTGTGTTGTTGTGGTGGTGGTGGTGTGAGGTGTGGTGGTGTGGTGTGGGTGGGTGGTGAGTGTGTGTGCATCTTTCATGATATATCGCTCTTCTTTCAATGTCAATAATGGTGAAGCATGCAGGAGTGATTGAGCCAAACCCACGCAATCATGCATACACATCCATCATGCTGCCAACAATGCAGAAATCATGCTGATGCCGACACCACCCGTATCATTTTCTGCTTCAAGCTACTAGGCATTGCTACTGTATAAAGCCAGGATTAATGTCCATCATCACTTCCAAGAATGATTATACGTCTACAGTTCTCAGACAAGTTCAACATGAATTTTTTTCTTCATTATCAAAGCATTGTTCAATATTTGATCAAACAGGAGTGCAAAACTTGGGATACAGGGTTTTGGTAGAATTGCACTAAAACAACGTATTGAATTTTTTAATTTTTTTTTTTTTTAGAACAAACACCAGAGAAATGTAAGCGGACAAAATGGAATTTTGACCTGAGAATTGTATACCGACAATATGTTATTTTCACAGATAAAGCCACAAGCGCTCTACATTACATGACTATAGCCTACATCTATTTGCAACCACAGCTTTTCCCATACTAGGTTAAGGTAAGGGGGAAATAGGCATTCAATTTAGTTTGGTGGTTGTGAATTAGAAAAGGAAAGGAGACTAGTGAAGAAAAAGGGAATAAGTGTAAACTTAGGACATCTTACGACTTAGAAAAAGAAAAACTCATCCAATATTTTTGATGCCGAATGAACAAGTGGAGTATTGTCATTTTTTTAAAGACATTTTTTTAATACAGACACGACAAGAGCATCAATGAAATCATTCAGTCACTTAGGTTTCGGATTGGCAGCAGGAAGAGGGAAGAAGCGTTAGACATTTTGAGCCATACCCAAACCAAATCAGTTGTAAAAGCTTTCAGCTGGCAGTGATGGCATACATTTCATTTCCCCTACAGCTGTTTTGAGAGAGGAACAAAACAGAAAATGAAAGATTTGTGTCAATCGCCAAATAAATGGTTTGAGAACTGAGAACTTGCGATGTAGCAGTTTTTCTTTTTCTATTTTTTGGTGTTTTTTTTTTGCCCGGTCTAACTAACCTTAACTTTTTAATGCTGCATGTCAAAATCAAGTCTATGTTGAGTTGCTAAATAATTTGATTTCCTCGGCTAATGAATTTTTTCACACGCCCCCCTCACCACCTCTCCCTTTTTTTCTTTGTCTAAATGCCATATCTGTCTTCTCAAAAATCTGTTTCTTTTTTGTCTACGAGTACCGCTTTGCTAAAGTATGTTCCTTACATAAGATTCGTCATTCCCGTCTTTCGTGGCATTTCATCATCTGAAACACCTCCCCCCTTCCCAATTTCTCCCAAACTCTTAATTCACAGGTCATCTCCATTTATAGCAGAAAACCAGTCATGAACTTAATGCAAGAACCCTTAAGCGATAAACCCTCTTTATCAGCTGAGCAGACAAAAATGTAAGCCATCACGAAAAAAAAAACCCATAAGCAAAAAAGCCCCCAAACCTGAAAAACCCGAATAACCAAAAGTGGTGCTCAGAATCAGCGGAGAGAAGGGTGCCAAAGGAAAGAAAGGAACACACGCCGGACTGGGAAAAGCTGCAGTTTTGCGTACGTTCTCTCTACAACACAAACATCATCATCATCATCATCATAATCCACGGGTGGGGTCTCACCTGTCCCACGGGACGACTGATAGATCCCCAATCAAAGTTGGCAGGAGGGGGAGGAGGAGGAGGTGGAGGAGGAGGTGGTGGAGGTGGGGGAGGAGGAGGAGGAGGAGGAGCGGCAGGAGCAGGGGGCACAGGCGGAGGCTGCTCAGACACAGCCAAGCCCAGGCGGGACAACTCGTCATCCAGATCACCCACCCTTGCCTGCGAGGAGAGGAGCGCGCGGCGGCGTCCACGAAGCCCCGCTGGCCAGAGCGCTGGGGGCCGGGGGAGGAGGGGGCGGGGGCGCCGCCCCGTAATCCCCTCCTCTCCCATCATACTCCCTGGAGGCCTGCGGCGAATAGGCGGGCCTGGAGAAGTCGGGCTGCACCGACTTGACGCCTGGAGACAGCGGGTGCGAATCCTGCCGGCCGTAGCCCGACACAGCGTCGTAGGCGGTGTCCACGGACCGGCGGGGGTCGCTCCTCACAGGTTCTGGCGGCCGGTAATGCTGGGGGGGCTCCGCCGCCGCGGGCCGGTAGGGCTGAGGCTCCGGGGGCCGGTAGGGCTGAGGGTCCGGGGGCCGGTAGGGCTGAGGGTCCGGGGGCCGGTAGGGCTGCGGCACGGAGGGCTTGTACACGGCGGGCTCGGGGGGCCGGTAAGGCTGCGGGCCGCTGCCCCTGCCTGCCTGCCGGCTCCTCATAGCCAAAGTCTGACACACCAGCCTGCTGGTTGAACACCGTGTTGGAGACGTAGCCGTCGTTGTACTGGCTCCTGTCGTGAGACGGTTGTCTCTCGTAGCTCGTCTGCCGGCGGGGGAAGGTCTGCGAGTAGGAGGGCGGGGCCTCCGGCCTGGGGGTGCTGTAAGGGTCGGGCTGAGCGCCGTACGAGTTGTACTGCGGCTGCTGGGGCGGCTGGTACTGCGGGCGGGGCTGGTAGGTCTGCTGCGGGGGGGAGGCAGGGCGGTCATAGTAGCCCCGCGGCTGCTGAGGCTGGTGCTGCTCCGGACCGTAGCCTGAGGGCTGCTCCTGGCTGTAGCCCCTCTGCAGGGAGGGCTGGCTGGGGTAGGAGGACGTGGGGGACATGGGACTCTGCTGGGCCCGGCCGTAGCTGGGCTGCTGTGGCGCTGTGGCTGCTGCTGCACTTGTGGGGAGTAGGGCCCTGAGGCGTAGGAGTTGACTGCTGGTCTGCTAGGCTCCGAGTAGGGTGTGGATATCTGTGGTGTGCCAAGACAGAATACCAATTCTTGTGATATTTGGGTAACACGATGTCAAGAGACCGAAAACATACAAAGTAACGGAATGGAGGCTTTATAAACTCCATACACAGGCATTTTTTGTAAAAAAACGAGTTGAAAAAACTAATTTTACCTTAAAAAAAGCAAAAAACCTCAACATACATACATAAAAAAATCCAACATAAACGACAGATGCAATCCCAATGGCATTAATTATTGATCTTCAGATTTTTTTTTTTAAAACTACACACAAAAATCCTAAAACCGTTCCAAAGCTTATTTCAAGTTTTCTGTTTCCTACAATTACTTTCCAGAATTATTTCGTGGGACTGCATTTTATGATTGATCAGATGATGGGTAGCAGAAAAAAGTAACTTTTTAAGAGGCATGCGTTTCAACAGGTAATGGTTTATAATTATGCCTGTACTTAAAAAAAAACCACAGCCTCATATTTAGAGCAGCACATTCCTCTCTTTAGTACCATGAAAAATGAATATATGCTTTGTTATTAAGCAATCAATAAAGAAAAACTATTGTGTACAGATATCATCAACATGCTTAACCAGTCAAGATTATCAAAGTATGCACTTCGAAAACAATGCAAACATAAAAGTACACACTTTTCTTCATCCTCGTGAACAAAACACACACTCCACACGCTCTCTGAAACACACACACACACACACACACACCTAACACACACACACACACACCCACACCCAACACACACACACACACACACACACACACACATTCTATCACACCCCACACACACACACACATTCTATCACACACATAGCTTGATGGAAGAAAAGGGCAAATGCATTGCTTATTCAATGTACCATCTAAAAAAACCCCACCACTTTGTCTTTGACCTGACTTTGACACATCCACTCACATACCCAACCCTTCTCTCCTACATATACACAAAGCAGCATCAGCAGCGACAACAACACATTAACCACCACCACCACCCACCACCACCACCAACCAACCACCACCACCAACCAACCACCACCAACCACCACCAACCAACCACCACCACCACCACCAACCACCCAACCAACCAGTCACCACCACCACCCACCACCACCACCACTAACCAACAACCACCACCACCACCACCACAACCACCATCAACCAACCAAACCACCAACCAACCAACCAACCAAACCAACCAACCAACCAACCAACCAACCAGTCACCACCAACCAGCCAACCACCACAAACAACCACCACCATTAACCACACCACTAACCAACACCACCAGCAGCTCTGTCTGTCTGCCGGCCTCACCTGAATTTTACTGAAGGTAGGCTGGGCGGCCCTGTCTCCTGTAGGGCTCAGAGGCTGCGAGGAGGCTCCCCCGGCAGGGCTGAAGGCTGAGGGGGAGCCCGAGTAGGCGTTGCTGATTTCATCCAGCGGGTCCGGATAGCGGGAGGATCCGATCCGACTTTCGTAGGCCTGTGTGGGGTTGAACTTGGTAGGCTGAGGTTGAGAGGAGGGGCCGGACTGGTTGGTGAGGTTGATGGGGAGGGTGCGCGGCTCCCCCTGTCGGCGGTCATTGTAGCCCACTCCTCTGGGGAGGGACATGGAGCCGCCCGTGACGTTGTAGGCGTTCTGCGATCTGCCCCCCCACAAAAACCAGGCACAGTCACGTTTGTGGTTGTTATTTCCAGAGGGTGCACTGAATAGGCAATGCATCTGCTCTTTTACGTATTTTGTTGGGTTTTTTTCGGGGGGAAAGGGGAGGGGGTTGTTTTTTTATTTTATTATTTTATAGGTGTTTTTGTTTTTTTATCAAGCCATCTGTTGGAACGGGTGGTTTGGTTTAAAGAGGAAGTTGTGAACATTATGTTTTCGTCTTTATGTGATGTTGCTTATAGTTGAGTGGGTCGTGGAGGTCGTGTCAGGGTTGTTGACCTGTTTTACTTTAAAAACATGTGTTTTTAGCTTTTAAAAAAATCACAACCCATTTACAAAGCAAAAAAAATCGCCAAAAAACGGATTCAAGGAATAGAAAAGAAAAAAAAGATTAACAAGCACTTCAGTTCTTTTAAAGTTAACAAGCCACTAAACCAATCATTCACACTCAGGGAAAAATTAAACAACCACTTCAGTTCTTTTACAGTTAACCAGCTACCACTTAACTACACACATTCACCCTCTCAACACCCTAAAAACTCAACATCCGCAACAGATTAACCACAGTTAATATCCAATTACATGACAGCTACTCCACTCAAACGTCAATTGCCGCCACCTTGCATAAAGATACACTAAATAGTATACTACCATAACCATTCTGTTCCTTAAAGCAAATAAAGCCAGGTCATCCCCGAAGGCGGAATACGGCTACCTTAATGGTGGGTGAAAACGGTCGTACATGCAACATCTCACCATTGGTGAACCTCGGAGCTCTAGCCGAGGAATGGAAACATAAACCCAGGTCGTGCAAAGGGCCCTGGGAATTCTTCATACATCATTCCCAGATTACAAAGTCAAGCCAAAGTCAAGTCAAGCCAAAGACAAGTCAAGTCACTTTAATCATCCCTTGAAGGGCAATTACAACACTGACAGCACACTGATGCGTATCATAATCTCGAAAGACACAAGAAAGCTGCATTTCATATTGGTTAAAACATTCCAAGATAACTTCAAATAAAAATGAAGTGTAAAGGGATAACAAACGCTGCAACGTAATGACACAGAATATATGAGGCTATAATAAATGGTGCTAATGATACTACAGTGTGCATATTCTGTGCCTGTTCCAGTGTTTACAATCTCACTATCTCGTTTCCATAACAAAACGATTGGCGTTACACGCCACAATAGGGTAAACAACAACAAAACCGTTGTCGGACTTGAAAAAAAGGCAGAATACTAGACTGGCTATGGAGGAAAACATGCTAGAGAGAAAGCAGACTTAAACCCCCCCCCACCCAGAAACAGAGCCAGTGATGCAATAGAGGGCATTTCTAGCTCAGCGATGCTACACACACACCGTAAACACAACACTGTAAGAGCCCTAGATATCCTCACAAAAGAAGCAATGCCAAATGCTTGCACATAACTACTTTATGTGGCTTGCACATGCATACACACAGGCCATATCACATCCCCAAACATTTCAGACTAAAAAAAACCCTTCTTTCTCCTATCATATGTTCCTTCCTTTGTCTCTCTCCTCCCCTTCACACAGAAACATCCACCCAACCCACCCACACACCACATTCATCCCCCCCCCCCACACCCACCCGACTGACATTCACCTCCCCCCCACACACACTCACTCACTCACTCACCTGTACCCATCGTCGCCCCCGTAAGGCCCCCCAGCAGAGCCGTCCCGGTAAGGATCGGTGTTCCGGTAAGGGATGGTGTAGTCAGGCATACGGCTGCCCGAGTCTGCGAAGCCGAAGGGCGTACTGTTGTCCTCGTACACCTTGGGGTCGGCGGCAGAGGAGGCCCCGCCGAGACAGGCTGCGCCGAGGAGCGCTGGATCTGGATTCGGGTGGATCCATCCGGGAGAGCGGTGTGGGTGGATGGGTAGGGGTGGTGGTTCAGCTGCTGCTGCTGCTGCTGCTGTGGCGACATGGGGCCCCCGCTGTCGTACAGCTGAGCTGTTACCTGACTGCCGTACAGCCCCGTGGGCGACATGGGCACTGGGCATCTGTGGGTGCACAATGATAGGCATGCAGTTATTTACACGTGGCCAGGCAGAAACGCAGGCAGGGTAAGCAGGCATGTACGTACGTAGAGATTGCGCAAGCGCGCAAGTACACACATACACGTAAATGCACACACGCACACACGTAGTCAACAGCAGAAAGAAAACACATTTGTCCCCATAAAATCTCTTTGTCATTATCCTTAATGCCATTGTCATTAGCTACATTGTCCACATCACCACCACTACCATGAATACATCGCTAAGCAGCAATGACTGCAGCAAGCAGATCGACGTAACCAGCATCGCTCTCATCCATCCCTGTCATCACAACGTAACCGTTACTAGCATGACAATATGGTAATCGTCATCATGATCACATAACGAACATCGTCATGATCGCATGATAATTATCACGATCACACTCATCATGATCATCATCATTGCTGATGGCGTTCTCGTTTCTGTGTTTCTAGTGTTGTGGCAGACATCACTGTGGTCACCATCATTATCATTATTATCAGCCTCGTCGTCGTCGTCATCATCATCATCATCATATACATCATCATCATCAATCATCATCATCATCATCATCATTCATCATCATTAAGCTCAACATCGTCACGCTTACGATGGTCAGCATCGCTATCACCATTATAAGCAGCAGCTGAGGCAACTACAATGCATTCCCCCTCAGTCGCTCCCAAACCCCCTCCACCCCCACTCTCCTATCCCCACCGTCATTCCCACTCCTTTCCTGTTACCATCAGCCATTGCATCCGGGAACGGGGGAGGCCTAGTGGGTAGAATCTCAAACTCATGACAGGCGGTAACTTAGGGCACGGGGTTCCAGTCTCCACTGAGGAGTCTGTTCGAGGGGACTTTTCCCTTGAAGTTAACATCGGTGCTATCTCCGCCAATAATAATAATGATAATAATAATAAATATAATTTTTATAGCGCTATGTCTTGTAAAAGCAAATCAAAGCACTTGCATTCAACCCACTCCTACACATACATCTAACAACGATTGACAGTATGCACTCCAACACCTCCAACACACACACACACACTAGCACCCCCCCCCCCCCCCCACTACCACCCTCCCGCCCCCCTCCACTTGAAAGTCCTTATATGTGTCCTTATGAAGCTATAAACAGAGGTCCTGTGTGCCAACGCATGCAGAACATCTTGCGCTCATGCTAAAACATTGCCCGCCTTTCGTATAACAGTAAGCCCACTCAAAGCCGGCAGGCGTCTTTTCACCGACAAATTTAATAATCCCCTCATAATGTTGTTCCACTCTCCCACCAGTCACACAAACACAAATTCCATCCTACACCAGAATGACAAACAACACGGGGTGTTTCTATCCATGGCCAGGCCAGGACAGGCCAGGCCAGACCAGGACAGGCCAGACCAGGCCAGGCCAGGCCAGAGCAGACCAGGCCAGGAGAGAGCAGGGCAGG
>CM054134.1:106599530-106654530 GCA_028751875.1 Rapana venosa
GTGCTGTGTTCAAGTGTTCGCTGAGGTGCTCATTTCAGAGAAGTTAACATCAGTTTTGACTCCATTCCCCTGCGAGTCCCTCGTATATGAGATTATGAACTTAGATTCTGTTTCAACTCCGGCATAATTTACAATCTTGCCACAAGAGAGAGACGAGAGGAGAGTAGAGAGAGAGAGAGGAGAGAAGAGAGAGGGGGACCGATGCAGTGAGAGAGAGAGGAGAGAGATGAGAGAGAGAAAGAGAGAGACGAGAAGAGAGAGGCAGATGAGAGAGAGAGAGAGAGATAACATCGAACCAAAAAGCTATCCATTTTTCATAGCAGAGAAGGCCAGTGGTATGAAATGACACAAGCACACCCTGCCCAGCATGGATTCTACGACTCGGAGAGGGACAGGCCCCGCCAGGCTTCAGCTTGCCCTAATATCAATAATTAATATGTATGGTTAAGCGATTTTGTATCAATAATTATTATGTTTTGTCACTGTGATGCATAAGAAATCACATATCACTCACACTGGGGTGGCGCTCATCGAAAGCGAACGTTAACGTTGGATGTCGCTGCATTGTTGTTTTATTAGGATTGTAGGCGCAGTTAAATAATTCACTTGTTTCAACCAGCTTTGGCCCAAGACACTACTTTGCCTGAAAATTTTAAAAAAAAACAGTCACGCTGCCCCTTTGGCTCCTCAAGGAGTTGATAAGGGAAATATTGGTCAGTAAGATCAAGAGCATGTTCAGTGTGGCAGTTCAGGTTTTATCACTTCATGCCCTGCAGCTTGCCTTTCATGCTGAGAATTTAGTGTATATCAGACCTCAAGTTGTAGACATGAAAAAAAAAAAAAAAAAAAAGGGTGGCGCTGCGCTTGTGGCGATGCGCTCTCCCGCTCTCCCCGGGGAGAGCAGCCCGAATTTCACGTAGAGAAATCTGCCGTGACTTAAAGTGGTATGAAATGAAATCTGAGCGCTTTGATTTGTTGCTTTACAAGATTCAGCGCTATATAAATTCCATACATTATTATTATTATTATTATAAGTACGTACAAGGAATGTAACGATTACTGACCCATTAACGAGGTCTGTGCCATGTCCACATCTGAAGCTATGTCTTTGTAGTGTCTTTGAAGATATACCGAAAGTAGATTTGTTCATCACTATGATTGTGGTTTGCCTTTGGGTCTCTCCTTTCTCGCGCATCTCTTGTCTTCAAAAAGGTAACAATTTCCCCTTTTATGTGTCACATATTTCACTGAATTCTAGGTGCGTGAAATCAAGTACAATGTTTAAACAAATTCTGCTCAAACCCTCACTTTATAATTGACAGCAAAGAAACAATTTTATTGCTATGAATATGAAAAGACATCAGGACATTATTTTCACAGGACGTTCGCCAGGAAAGGGCGACATGACACCATTTCTCAGAGAAAGTTCATCTGGAAAGGACGACATGACATCATTTTTCAGAGAAAGTTCGTCAGGAAAGGACGACATGACATCATTTTTCATAAAAAGTTCATCAGGAAAGGACGTCATGACATCATTTTTCAGAGAAAGTTCGTCAGGAAAGGACGACATGACATCATTTTTCAGAGAAAGTTCGTCAGGAAAGGACGACATGATATCATTTTCCAGAGAAAGTTCATCAGGAAAGGACGACATGACATCATTTTTCATAGAAAGTTCATCAGGAAAGGACAACATGGCATCATTTTTCACTCATAGCAGTGAATAAATTAGCAAATGCAACCAGAGTTATCAAACGTCAGGAAGGCAAAGATCAGAAGCGTGTAAACTGTCGGTGGCCATGCTTATAGTATGCCAAGGAAGTGAGAGAGCTAGCTGTTTACATTAGCCGGTTATCAGAAGGAAAGAGGAGGAGGGGGGTGTTGGGATGTTTGAAAGAGAGAAAAAAATCAACAACTACAACACACCAAGAAAATGGGATAGAGAAGGGAAAAAAACCCACGTCATTTTCAAAATAAGCAGAGAGACATTTATGAGAGCAGTGCTTTGATAAATACTGACTTATTGGAGCCGGTCTTTGGGGGCAAAATGGTATCTTACATTAAACCCATATGCACGTGCGCACACACAGACAGACACACAACACACACACATCCTAAGAAATAACGGTCTGTCGTCCTCATCTCTCTAATCGTACCTACGAGGGTGCGCGCGCGCCTAAACATAAGAGAAAGGAGAGAGAGGGAGGGAGAGAGGGGAGGGAGGGGGAGAGGGAGGGAGGGAGAAGAAGGGAAGGATGGAGAGAGAGAGAACTCAAAAAAGCTCAAAGATATAATAATTCTATTAGCCTTCGGCCACAAGAGTGGGAAGGAGAGAGAGAATCCTTTCAACCTCTATTCAACAACCATAGCATGGATTTAAATTGTGTCCAATTGAGGGGTGTGCGTGGTGAGGTGTGGTAGTTGATTGTGGGTGTGTGTGTGTGTGTGTGTACGATGCGCGCAAGCGGCGCTGTGTGTTGGTGTGTTGTGGTGTCTGTGACATTTTATTTGCAAGTCATTTGAAAACCAATATGAAATATAGCTTTTGTGTCTTTGATATTTTTTATGTGTATCAATCTGCCCGTCAGTATTGTAATTGCCCTTCATGGGATGATTAAAGTGTTTTTGACTTGACTTGACTTGACTTGACATACCTACTTGAACTTTCAAAAAAAAAGTCTTACCTGAAAATCCACAAAATTTCACAAAAAACTTCCACCACAACAACTTGAATTTGTAAAAACGAGCATGAAATCAACGGACACTGCAATACATACAAACAAAAAACTCAAGCGACTCCTTGACATGTGAGTGACCTCAAATGACCACCGAGAGGAAGGGGAGGGGGTGTGGAGCGCTGACTGGGATTGATTGAGAGGGTAGTATATGTGTCAGTTATGTGTCACTCACACATATACACGAACGTCCACATACACACATACACTTCCCAGCTGTTGCTTCAGTGAGCCTGGCTTGTGAGGCCTAGTCCCTACTTCCCAATCAGGTCACTGATGAATCTTTGGAGCTATGTGTGCGTAATCGTTCGATAAATGACTCAGTTCTTTGTTATAGCAAAGCAAATCCTATACGAGCTGTGTCGAAAAGTAGCACACAAAAAATCTACACAGGTGTTTTCCAACAGCTGGGTGTTTTTTCCCGTTAAAAACAAAACAAAAACCAAAAAAGAAACAAAAGAATTCACCATGTTTTACAGCTAAGAAAACAGAGTGAAGTAAAAGATTGACAAACATTAATGAAAAAAAACAACACACACAGCAAAACTGAAAATAATTCAACAGAAAAAAAATACTACTTTCATACTGGAAATCTACACACACCATTTATTATAAAACTTGTAAAGATAAACCAAACAAAAACGACCCCTTCATCAACACTTCTTTAAACATCACGCACAAAATAAAAAAAACACAAAAGTACACCTACTTTTACCCCCCCTTTCAGTAATGCGCATCATTACAAAAAAACAAAAAAAAACCCCACCCCACAAAACAGATAAAAGTATATACATCACAAGTCCCCCAAAACCTTTTCACAAAATTTGAGACGAAAATTCACGAAACTGTAAAAATAAAAAGTTACCATCAAAAAACGAAAACGAACCCCACAAAAAACCCAAGACTGTCACAGGGGCGGCTAAGCAACGGACCAAGCACAGGCCGCCGTCCCAACTGACCCATCCAACCGGGCCCACACACACATAGAAGCAAGACTACGAAAAATTTTCCCCCTTGGCTACGCTGAAAAAAAGGGGTAAAGATGAGATGGGGAAAGGTAAGTAAAGGGGGGGATGGGAAAGGGGGGAAAAGAGGGGTGGGGAGGTGTTGGGGAGAGCGAGCGAGCGAGCGAGAGAGAGAGAGAAGAGGAGAGGAGAGAGAGAGAGAGAGAGAGAGAGAGAGAGAGAGGTGGTGTTCTATTTATGATGGAAAAAAAAGCACAAAGCTTTTTTACACCATGCCCCCCCCCCATCCCCTTCCCCCAATTTTCCACATAAAATCCACACACAACACACAGACCACACACACACCACACCAACACACACACACAAACACACACCCACCCACCACACACACACAAAAGGTCGACAGAAAAACAAAGACAAGAACAGAGAAGACAGGACAGGGAAAGAGAGAAAATAAATAAAAAATGAATAAATTTGAAATAAGTGTCTGCGTCTTAAATTGTACGTCTTTTCACTTAAAAGAATTAGACGATAATGTGTGTATGCGTGCGTGCGTCGTGTGTGTGTAGTGTATGAGTGTGTGTGGGGTTTGTGTGTGGGGTGTGTGTGTTGTGGTGTGTGTGTGTGGTGTGTATGTATGAAATTGTTTGTGGTGTGTGTGGGGGTGGTTGTTTTTGTGTTGTGTGTGTGTGTCCCTTTTTTCTTTTTTTCTTTCTTTCTTTCTCTCTTACTTTCTTGCATGCTTCCTTGTTTTTGCTTCCTAGTGAACGAGCGCTGTGTTTGTTACATGCGCCACCCTTGTTGATGACTACTGAAGGGTTTTATCATTGGAGACAGCTGGGGCCATGCAGGAAAAAAAAGGGGCAAAGGGCGGGATTCTGATGAAAAGACAGGCAGCGCCTGGCAGCAGGTCTATACGATCCAGGTGTTCTCTTCTGCAGCAAGGAAGCTAGCTAGCATCCAACCAACACACCAACCAACCTACCCACCAACCAACACACCTTCTTCTGGTGGGGTACATGTGGCACACCTTGTGTATTACGATTACCTGTCTTCTTCTTTCTTCCTTGTTTTGTTTTTTTGTTTATAGTCTTAAAGGCACCGTAACCGAATTGTACACGTTGTACTGTAACATCAACACACATACTCTCCACCCCCCCCACCCCCCACCCCAGAGAGAGAAGGAGAGAGAGAGAGAGAGAGAGAGAGAGAGAGAGAGAGAGAGAGAGAGAGAGAGAGAGAGAGAGAGAGAGAGAGAGACAGAGAGAGAGACAGAGAGAGAAGACAGACAAATATACACACGCACACACACATACACTCGCGCACACAACACACGCACACGAGATAGAGCGAGAGAGAGAGAGAGAGAGAGAGAGAGGAGAGAGAGAGAAGAGAGAGACAGACAGACAGACAGACAGAACAGACAGACAGACAGACAGACAGACATACCGACAGACAGACAACAGAGACAGACAGAGACTGATAGGCAGATAGACAAAGAGACACAGAAGGCAGACGAAGACGATACATTCAAACACATGAATGAAAACAAAACCTTACGTGCATTTAATCAGACACGAAATAACTAAAACAAACAAACAAACAAAAAGTTACAATAAAGCAACAACAACAAAACTAAGGGTAAGCAGCATTTTTATGCATTTCTTTCTAAAAACATCTGATAACAAATACAATGAAAATGCCATCCGTAAAACAGCATTTCAAGGTGAAATAAAACAGCAGTAACACAAAACGATGCATAATCCCAGCACACAAACATACCCGAGTCTGAAAAAACCTGACGGTCGTCCTATAGGACTCACACAAAAAACACTGAAAGTCAGCGCCCTGCAGCAACAGTAAACAAAAAACTGTTTACATCAATCCGCTTGAATCAAAGCAAATGTTGTAATCACACTAAAGACAGCAAAACTTCGAAAGATACACCCATCGATTCTCTTGATCACTTTTCTCCGATCTGCTCTTTTCTTGTAAAGGCAGGAATTATGTGGGTGAGGTATGATGTGTGGGCCGGTGTCTTGAAGAAAAATGCCCTGTTCCCTTGTACTGTACCCCTGGGTATGAATCTAAACAACAATCGTCCCACAAGACGGTCTCTTAATAATAATAATAATAATAATATAATAAGATGAAGATGAAGAAGAAGAAGAAGAAGAAGAATCATCATCATCATCATCATCATCATCATGACGGCGGCGGCGACGGCGACGGCGACGACGACGACGACGACGACAACAACAACAACAAAAACAACAACAACAACAAAGATTCTTATTCCTGAAGACTATTTCTAGACGATTTTCCCAACTAATTGTGTCAAACTCACCCATTCTGTTATAAGCAAACCGAAACTAAACGAAGGTGGGTTGGGGGAAAGGGGGGGGGGGGGGGGGGGGGGGGGGGGGGGGGGGGGGGGGGGGGGGGGGGGGGGGGGGGGGGGGGGGGGGGGGGGGGGGGGGGGGGGGGGGGGGGGGGGGGGGGGAGGGGGGGGGGGGGGGGGGGGGGGTGGGGGGGGGGGGGGGGGGGGGGGGGGGGGGGGGGGGGGGGGGGGGGGGGGGGGGGGGGGGGGGGGGGGGGGGGGGGGGGGGGGTGGGGGGGGGGGGGGGGGGGGGGGGGGGGGGGGGGGGGGGGGGGGGGGGGGGGGGGGGGGGGGGGGGGGGTGGGGGGGGGGGGGGGGGGGGGGGGGGGGGGGGGGGGGGGGGGGGGGGGGGGGGGGGGGGGGGGGGGGGGGGGGGGGGGGGGGGGGGGGGGGGTGGGGGGGGGGGGGGGGGGGGGGGGGGGGGGGGGGGGGGGGGGGGGGGGGGGGGGGGGGGGGGGGGGGGGGGGGGGGGGGGGGGGGGGGGGGGGGGGGGGGTGGGGGGGGGGGGGGGGGGGGGGGGGGGGGGGGGGGGGGGGGGGGGGGGGGGGGGGGGGGGAGGGGGGGGGGGGGGGGGGGGGGGGGGGGGGGGGGGGGGGGGGGGGGGGGTGGGGGGGGGGGGGGGGGGGGGGGGGGGGGGGGGGGGGGGGGGGGGGGGGTGGGGGGGGGGGGGGGGGGGGGGGGGGGGGGGGGGGGGGGGGGGGGGGGGGGGGGGGGGGGGGGGGGGGGGTGGGGGGGGGGGGGTGGGGGGGGGGGGGGGGGGGGGGGGGGGGGGGGGGGGGGGGGGGGGGGGGGGGGGGGGGGGGGGGGGGGGGGGGGGGGGGGGGGGGGGGGGGGGGGGGGGGGGGGGGGGGGGGGGTGGGGGGGGGGGGGGGGGGGGGGGGGGGGGGGGGGGGGGGGGGGGGGGGGGGGGGGGGGGGGGGGGGGGGGGGGGGGGGGGGGGGGGGGGGGGGGGGGGGGGGGGGGGGGGGGTGGGGGGGGGGGGGGGGGGGGGGGGGGGGGGGGGGGGGGGGGGGGGGGGGTGGGGGGGGGGGGGGGGGAAGGGGGAGGAGTCACCGTGATACAAGCACAAACGTAGCAGATTGTTTATCAGCGAATCAAGATTTTGATCTCCATCAGACAGATTATACTTACTTCGCGTTATTATTATTAATTAAGGCAGCGGCATACCCTTGCCCTGCCCCAGCCAGCGTTCTGTGATGTGGGGACGGGACAGCTCAGTACTGAGGTCAGAGCACTCGCTGTCCCCCAGCCAATGTTACGCAGCATCGAGCGTGGTCACCCAATTGGACGAGTGACCGTTTGCACGCCTTGGCTTAAGTACAGTTCTTTGAGTAAGCGCCATCAAATCAAGGAAAAGACTAGGATTATAATTCGAACTCTTGAGGAATGTTTGTCTAATCTAACTATCCATCTGTGATCTGACTATGCACCACAATTCACCTTTATAAAACCAGCGGTAAAAACCCCCCCCCCCCCCCCCCCCCCCCCCCCAAAAAGAAGAAAAAATTGAATTGTCTACAGATTTTCAAACAAAACTAGATCTTAGAAGCCATAACAATTTCATCTTAAATTTCCACCATCATCTCCAGATCACCAATATCTCTAAATCACTGTGGTTTTCGTGCCCTGATACCACCAAAAATCCTCCGATGTAGACACTTTGAAGGGGGGAAATTCCAGTAGTAGGCTGAAATCATCAAGCTTATTCTGAAGCTGCTACTATGAAAGAAATCGTGATGGCAAAATTGGTGTAGATAACATTGATTTTCATTCATTTCGGAGAAAATTGTAATGTGGTATTGCTGTGGTGTGTGTTTGTTTGTTTGTTTGTTTGTGTGTGTGTGTGTGTGTGTGTGTGTGTGTGTGTGTGTGTGTGTGGGGTGTGTGTGTGTGTGTGTGTGTGTGTGTTGCGTGTGTTTGAGTATCGGGCGGTAGGGTGAGGGTATACCTCGGATACCTTCAGATAGACTATAAAAACCCAGGCCCCCGTGTGCGAACGCATGCAGAACATCTTGCGCACACGTTAAATCCTGTTCCGCTGTTCGAAAGAGTAGGTCATTGTGTGCCGGGTTTGGGAACAGATGACAAAATTTAAAAAACCGCATACACACACGCATAATTTTTTTTTTAAACGTCATCTGAGCGCTTTGATTTGTTGCTTTACAAGATTCAGCGCTATATAAATTCCATACATTATTATTATACCTTCAAAGCATACTCCTTTTCTTTCTCTCCCCGGGAAAGTATGACTGGGGAAGGGAAAAATGAATGCACGTACCCTGAAGCCCTAACAGTGGAGATGGAGAGACGAGGCAGGTGATCTCAAGGTGACCACTACAGTGCCTGTAGTGTGCACAGGATAAGTTCAAACACCTGCCTGTATGCCTGTCTACCTGTCTGTCTACCTATCTGTCTGTCTGTCTATCTGTCTGCCTTTCTGTCTGAATATCTGTCTGTCTTTCTGTCTGTTTATCTGTCTGTACGCCTGTGTACCTGTCTATCTACCTCTCTGTCTGTCTGTCTGTCTGTTGTCTGTCTGTCTGTTTATCTGTCTGTCCGCCTGTTTACCTGCTCTCACCTTCACCATAGTGAAATTGTCAACTGCAGAAAGTACTTCAGAAAATAGACAAACCCAAGACCTTGCTTCTCACACAGGTATAGAGGCAAAAAAGCAAGTGCGAGCTGAGAGAGAGAGAGAGAGAGAGAGGGGAGAGAGAGAGAGAGAGAGAGAGAGAGAGAGAAAGAGAGAGAGAGACAGAGACAGAGAGAGAGAGAGCGTGCGTGCCTGTGTGTGCTATATTTTTATTTAATGTATATTCTTCTTTTTCAGTCCCCATGTGCATGCAGTTCTGTAAATTTTATCATACGTTTCTACCATTACACAATGGCCTACTTTTCCGAAAAGCGGAACAGGCTTTAACGTGCGCGCACACGGTACCTCGGTTTATAGTCTCATTCCAAGGATGTGTGTGTGCGTGCGTGCGCGCGCGCGCGCGTGTGTGTGCGGGTGCGCGCGCGCGCGTATGTGTGTTCATGTGAGTGCGCGCGCGTGTGTATGTGCGTGTATAAGTGTGTGTGTATGAGTGTGCGTGTGTGTGTGCGCGTGTGTGTGTGCAAGTGTTTATTGATTTATTTCATTTTATTCTTTTATTTTATTCTTTTATATCGAGGATAATGGAATAAGCACTTATGTGCTTTTTTACATCTAGTCCCCGTGTGTATGCGGTTTTGTAAATGTTGTCATCTGTTCCCACCGGCACACAATGGCCTACTCTTACGAAAAGCGGAACAGAATTTAACGTGTGCGCAAGATGTTCTGCGTGCGTTCGCACACAGGGCCTCGGTTTATAGTCTCAACCGAAGGACTTTTGGGAAGAGTGGAGTCGGCACTGATGTTAACTCCAGGGGAAAATATCCCCTTGAACGAGAATCGAACCCGGGTCGTCAGATTGCAAGCGCAATGTTCTAACCACTAGGCTATCTCGTCCCCTATGCGCGCGCGTGCGTGCGTGCGTGCGTGCGTGCGTGCGTGCGTGCGTGCGTGCGTGCGTGTGTGTGTGTGTGTGTGTGTGTGTGAAGTCAAGTCAAGTCAAATTTGTATTTCCAGATGGTACATTGAATAAGCTAACCACTAGGCTATCCCGTCCCCCATTGTGTGTGTGTGTGTGCGCGTGTGCGCGCGCGCGCGTATGTGTGTTCATGTGAGTGCGCGCGCGTGTTTATGTGTGTGTGAGTAAGTGTGTGCGTATGAGTGTGTGCGTGTGTGTTGTATACAAGTGTGTGCGTGCGTGTGTGTGTGCAAGTGTGTGTGCGTGTGTATGTATGTGCGTGCGCGCGCCCGCGTGTGCGTGTGTTTGTTTGGAAGATCAGAGCCCAAGAGCCCAAGCTGCCAGATAGATACAGACGGCGGCGATAGTGGAGGAGTTGAACTGACGTGGTTTCGTGGCCAGGCTGTGATGGAAAGCAGGCGCTGTGCACCCTTGCTCTCTTCCCTCTGCTCTGATAAGCACCGATACAGAAAACGTGAAGCTGGTGGCATTTCGGACATATTTACACGTTTTGTTTGGTTTCATGATATTTGAGATATATGCTTCCTCTGAAGTTCTTACACACACACACACACACACACACACACACGCACGCACGCACGCACGCACGCACGCACGCACGCGCGCGCGCGCGCGCGCGCGCGCACGCACACACACACACACACACACACACATTAGTGGAAGGACGTTAAACTGAAGAACTAACTAACACACACGCACACTCACACACACAAACACACGCCCGCGCACACACATATACATACACACTATAACTACTTTGACACAAACAACGCACCACTATTCCAGCGAAACAGAGGTTTACGTCAGTGTCGTTGATGCGAGGTCTTCTGCGAAACCGTTACATATTGTCTACCTAACTTTCCAGCTTTATGCTAAAGAGAAGTTATAGAACTAGTGTGCTGCGGCGTTACTCTGAATAGTTATATCCATGTAGGGTTTTTCTTCTTCTAAATACACACCTTTTCAACCTAATTTTAGTATAACAACAAAACAACAAAAAGAAAACACGCAAACAAACGAACAAACAAACAAAAACAAGTCTGGTAATGTATAAGAGTTTGTTGTCAGTCTTTCATTTAATAAAAAATCTGCCTGAATTGTGTTCTTTAAAACAAAAACAACAACAATAAGAACAACAACAACAAAATCATCATCATCATCACCATCGTTACCATCATCATCAAAAACAACATCACTAACAACAACTACAACAACAACAACATCAAAACTCCAGAACTAGTGAAACAGCAGGGGTAAGAAGGAAAAAGAGCTAGAGGAAAACAGATAAAAACACGACCAAACTGATAGAAAGCAGAAGATACCTGGAAGGGAGAAAAGACAAGCAAGAGGGAAACACAGGCTTTGTGTGCTGGTACAGTGGCATCACAGGGGGGTCCACCTGTGTGCCATAGCCGCCAGGTTGAATATGTGCATCTGGTGGTCTTTCTTGTCTTTATAACACAGAGAGAGGGAGAGAGAGAGGGGTGGGAGAGAGGGTGGGGGAGAGAGGGAGAGAAAGTGGGGGAGAGAGGGGGGGGGGGCGAAGGGAACAGACAGACAGAGACAGAGAGGGACAAAGGCAGACGGACACAATTTGACAAAGAGAGGAGGTAGGCAGAGAAATAAAACAGAGATTGAGACAAGAGAAAGACAAAGGTACAGAGACAGATCTAGATAATGATAGATAGATAGATAGATAGATATATAGATAGATAGAGAGAGAGAGAGAGACAGACAGACAGACAGACAGACAGATAGACAGACAGACCGATAGACAGACAGACAGACAAGGACAGAGAGACAGAGAGACAGGTCTCGAACTCGAATGGTTTATTCACAAAAAGGCCATTGGCCCATATATGAAGGGGGCTGCCGAACTGCTTAGTATTTTGGTGGGGGAAGAAAGCAACAGCAATAACAACAAAATGTTAATAAAATAATTTATTGTACAACAACAAAAAAGTCATTTAGAAAAATATGACTTAATATAACAATTTATCTCTTATTCTGAAAGCTTTACACAAAATATAAAGTGAGGCTGTGCACACTCTCAGGATGACTTGACACCATGACTAAACAGAGTCTAAATAAATTTAGGCTGTCTACAATATTTTACGGGGATGTAATTCTGTCTAACATCGAGAGACAGAGAGAGAGAGAGATAGAGAGAGGAGAGAGAGAGAAGATGAGAGAGAGAGAGAGAGAGAGAAGAGGAAGAAGAAGAAGAAGAGAAAGAGAAGAGAAAAGAGAGAGAGAGGGAGAGAGAGAGAGAGAGAGAGAGAGAGAGAGAGAGAGAGAGAGAGAGAGAGAGAAGACCACTGAATTTTTATGCTCATCACAAGAGGAGTCATTAACACTAATTTAAAGTTTAGTCACAGAGTGAAAGAGAATAGAGAAAGAGGAAAAAGACAGAAAAGAGAAGCAAAAAACAACAACAAACAAACAGACAAAAACTGTCAGACAGACAGGCAAGTAAACGGACAGAGAGACAGTCAGGCAGACAGATAGACAGACAGAAAGCCAGCCAGCCAGCCAGGCCGACAAACAGGCAGATAGAAAGAAAGACAAACAGACAGACAGAGAAGCATACAGACAATAACATCTAACAGTTTCCACTACACAAAGAACTGTACCTTAGAACACATGGTCAGGTCAGAGAATGGGCCACAACAGGTGTACAAGGGAAGAAGAAAACCAGAGGCGACATTATCAAAGACTTGGAGTGACAACTGGCAGTTTCAAGCCTGCCAAAGATTCGCTTATCATTTTCATAACCTTGATTTTAATGCCAGGATAGAAACTGATATACGTATAATATACTGGGACATCTGTATACTCTTTTCGTGATCTTCTTAAGGTCTGATACCAAATAACTTTATGCTGTTTCTTAAAGTTCGTTCGCCTTGTCGGCATACGTTTAGTCGGAGCAAGAACAGTGTAGAATGCTTGGGGTCATTCACCACGTGTATTTCGTCGTGACGTCAACCCATCTGACTCTGAACCATGAAGGAAAATATAATGCTTATAGCATTTCTGATACGTACAGCTGGTCGCTACACAAATGAAATATAATTATCAAGTATAATTATATAAGATAGTCCATGTTTGTACTAAAGCTAGCAGGTTCAAGCATATAGTCCATATTTGTACTAAAGCTACCAGGTTCAAGCGTACAGTCCATATTTGTACTAAAGCTACAAGGCTCAAGAGTCTATGCCAGCAATGGGTGGCGCGCGCTGGTCTTGTGGCGACAAACTCGCTAAAGGGATAGTACAGCAGTCCCAAATTTCACGTAGGGAAATCTGCCGTGACTGAAAGCAGTATGCAATGCAATAATAGTTGAGAGAGAGAGAATAAACATTTGAATGAACATTTGTATTGAGGAAAAAGAATAAGCACAATGGTGGCTTTTATCATCCAGCCCTCAGACAGAGGGAGAGAGAGAGAGAGAGAGAGAGAGAGAGAGAGAGAGAGAGAGAGAGAGAGAGAGAGAAGAGAGAGAGAGAGGAGAGACAGACAGACAGAAAGAGAGAGGCAGAGACAGAGACAGACAGACAGAGAGATGAGTTTGTTTAGTATGTGATTCACTTCCTTCCTTTCTCTCTCCCTGCGCTGCCTGTGATGGCATAACTTCTGCACCTGATCAGCACGTTCCGGCTGCTCCAATCTACCCGACGAGAGATGATTAATCTGATTCTTCACGGCACAATCCCCTGCAGGGCCCTATAGTGTGTGCTGGCATCACCAGAGAACGGCTAGCTGGTGAACAGCGCAAGAGAACAAAAAGAAAGAAGAGAAGCGTCTGAAGGGTGTGTGTGTATGTGAGAGAGAGAGAGAGAGACAGAGACAGAGAGAGAGAGAGACAGAGAGTGAGTGAGTGAGTGTGTGTGTGTTGCGTGCGAACAGTACGCTCAAACTGAACGCACCGAAGCGAGTGCATGCATACATTTTCTCTTTCGCCCAACACACACGCACACATGGACGCGCAAGCACACGCACGCACACACACACACACACACACACACACACAGAGCGCGCGTGCACGCACACATACACGCATCGAGAGAAAGGGACAGACAGACAGACTCAGACAATAGATATACACCCGCATTGTGAGAGACAAGGTGAGAAACCGACTCAGAAAGACAGCAACAAAGACAATGTGACAGAGAGAGAGAGAGAGAGAGAGAGAGAGAGAGGAGAGAGAGAGAGAGAGAGAGAGAGAGAGAGAGAGAGAGACTTTCACAGACCGAAAGATAAAGACCAAAAGAGAAGCCGATAGATTCGACATTCAGGCACACAGAAACATGAAAGACAGACTGTAACTATGACAGGTAGTCAGCAGTCAGCCAAACGGACAAGAAGTAAGCAAGGAGGAAGGCAAGAGAGAGAGAGAGAGAGAGAGAGAGAGAGAGAGAGAGAGAGAGAGAGAGAGAGAGAGAGAGAGAGAGAGAATACAGCCCCTCCAACAGCAACATACCGACATACGAGACAAATCAACTCCAAAAAGCAAAACAAAAATTCAAACAAAAACAAAACAAAGACTGAAATAAACTGTCAGCAATCTAGCTAGTTGCCCAAGCAGATTAAAGGGGTATCAATGTTAATTTTTACCACGACCAGGATTTTCAAGTTCCAAGTCAAATCAGCAAACTTTTGACACCAGATATGAAAACACATTGTTTCAAAAGCAGCAGCAGCAGTATCAGCAGCACCTGCAGCAACAACAACAGCAACAACTATTCTAGAGAAAAGAATATCCTTTGATTTCGTCTTGTTTTTAAAAAAAATGTTGGGAAATAAATTTCTTCGAAACTTGTTTTTTCAGAGAAACAGGGGGAGGGGAGGGGGGTTCTGGGTTTTTTCCCCTACAGATCCAGCTAAGCTAGTCAGTCTATGTTGTAACCAGTTTCTGTTTGTCTAGTGGACTGACTATACTATACCCTCATCATCAACCACCCGTGCCCTCCATCCCCCCTCCCCCCCCCCCCACACCCCAATTCTTCTGCCCTGTAACCAGTGATTTATGCGCTGCGAAGACCACACACAAACATACGCGCGCGACCACACACATGTCTACAACATAGCTGCAAGTTTTCTTGTGCCTCCTACCTCCCTACTTCTTTTCCACTCAAAAAAACAATCGTTTGATTTAATTGCAAACTGATGCAGCACTCACATTCATGTGTATGTATATATGTATATACACATACGCGCATTATTTCACGTAAAACACACACACACACACACACACACACACACACACACACACACACACACACACACACACACACACACACACAACAACACCACACAACCACACACTCGCTCACATACACACATATACATGCACACACAATGAGAGAGAGAAAGAGAGACAGACAGACAGACAGAGAAGGGGTGGGGGGGGGGGGGGGGTTAGAGGGGGGAAGACAAGACCGGCAAACATACACTGAAAGAAATAGCGTGAAACAAGTAATAATCAACACAGACAGTTATTGGTATACGAGAGACAAGAACCGTCACCCTCTTACGAACAAGACAGCTAGACAGAGAAAGAGACAGACAGACACAGAGACAGACAGACAGATAGACAGACAGACAGACACAGAGACAGACAGACAGAGATTGGTCTGTGGGAGACAAGAGGTGGGCCGTCAGGTAGGCCTACCTTAACATCTTAGTAGGAAGGAGGCAGTGCAGTCAGCGGTACGGACAGTGAATCAGAGAGCAGAGAGAGAGAGAGGTCTGACTGAAGTGGTATAGCCTGGTGAATGCCCGAACTTATCATCTTACACCTGGATCCCATGCACCATTCGACTCTGTCTGTCTGGTCTGTATCTGTGCTGATAGGTCTGTCTGTCTGATTGTACTGTCTGGTCTGTCCTGTAGCTGATCTCTCCTCTCTGTCTCTCTCATCTCTTCTCTCTTCTTCTCTCTCTCTGTCTCTCTGTCTGCTCTCGCTTTAGTTTTTTTTCATCATATTATCTTAGGCGGGGACTGGATGTAACACATGCGTGCTTATTCATTTCCTCGAATCAAGAATTGTCATTGCATGCTCTCTCCTCTCTTTTTTTATTAAGATGTATCCCTACAGGCGGGGACTGGATGTAAAAAGCCAATAGCACATGAGTGCTTATTCATTATCCTCGAAATAAAAGAATTTGTCATTGTCAATCTCATCTCTCTCTCTCTCTCTCTCTCTCTCTCCTCTCTCTCTTCTCTCTCTCTCTCTCTCTCTCTCTCTCTCTCTCTCGCTCGCTCTCTCTCTCTCTCTCTCTCTCTCTCTCTCTCTCTCTCTCTCTCTCTCTCTCCTCTCTCTCTCTCTCTCTCTCCTCTCTCTCTTCACACACACACACACTTTTGCCATGCTACTTTTCCACCAGAAAACCCCCTGTGCCACAGGTTTTAGTACACGCCTGTGATAATGTAGCGTTGTGCTAGCAGTATTGCTGTTGTGCTAGCAGTATTGCTGTTGTGCTAGCAGTATTGTGCTATTTTGCTGTTTGCTTTGTTGATGTTGCTTTACTGCTCTGTGCTGTATGTCCTATGCTGTTCTGTTCTGTTCTGTTATTCTATTGTGCTGCAAAGATGCTGTGCCGTGTTGCGTTCTACGTATAGCACTATTCTGTGCTGTGCAGTGCCGTGCTGTTCTGTGCTATGCTGTGCTGTGCTGTGCTGTACCGTAGTGTGCTATACCAAACCTTACGGTATGGCATGGTATGGTAATTATGGTATGGTATGGTAATTATGTTATGGTATGGTATGGTATGGTATGGTATGGTATGGTATGGTATGGTACGGTGTGGTGTGGTGTGGTACGGTGTGGTATGGTATGGTGTGGTGTAGTATGGTATGGTATGGTACGATGTGGTATGATATGGTGTGGTATGGTATGGTATGGTATGCTATGGTACGGTACGGTATGGTACAGTATGGCATGGTACAGTGTGATATGGTATGGTTTGGTACGGTACGGTATGGTATGGTATGGTACGGTATAGTATAGTATGGTACGGTATGGTATGGTATGGTATGGTATGGTGGTGATGCATTGCGTTGTGCTTTATGATGGTATTGTGTTGTACTGCATGGTATAGGGTTGTACCGATTTACACTATACGATATCATACTGTACAGTACTGTACAGTATATACCATTTACCACACTGTACAGTACTGCATTGTGCCGTGCTATACAGTATTGCACGGTATTCTGTTACACTGTATTGTACTATGTCGCATTGTTCTGCCCTGAATTTGGTTGCAATGGATGAGACTGGAATGGACTGAACATCATCATCGTCAAAATAACTGTCCCCTGAGATGTTGGGACGACTTTCTCTCATCCCCCCCTAAACACCTTTCCTCACTCACCTTCTTGCAAGTTGATACATACAGGTAACAAAAGTTTCACTAACTTAAAACTCATACGCCCTCACTTCTCTAGAGGCTCGTTTCTGATTTCTCAGGGGGGAAAAAACAACTTGATGCTCTCCCAGGGGAAAGCCCCGCACGGCCATGGTTCCACTTCGTGACCTTTTCCCTTCTGTACGTGACTGTCAAGTTCCTGATCAAACAAACTGCATCCACCCTGTCTGACAAACAGGAATTCCCCGCAGGGCCAAAAAACAAAACCCTGACCTCAGCAAGAAACACACTGCAGCTTGCCTGCCTGCAATGCTTTGGCTCCAACAATACACGAATACATGCTTTCTGCAGACTACTGCTGTGGAACTGTCAAGATGTAGAAATACGTGATTTTCTTTCTTTCTTTCTTTATTTCGGTTTGGGGAACAGCAGTAATCAGCAATAATTAGAGCGGTCTCCTTAGTTTCCGGTTTTACCTTGTTTCTAACCTGATACGATCTGACAGATCTGGCGCGGCCATATTATGTTTGATGACTGTCTGCATCTCTGTCTGTCTGTCTGTCTGTCTGCTCGCCTGCTCGCGTGCCTCTCTCTTGCCCGACTGCTTACCTACCTGCCAGCCTGTGTGTCTGTCTGTTTGGCAGTTTGTCTGTCTGTCTGTCTGACTAACTGGCAGTCTGGCTGTCTGACTGACTGTTTGGCAGTCCGTCTGGCTGGCTGGCTGGCAGCCAGCCTGTGAAAGAGAGCCCTGGATACATCAATAGTGCCTGGTACAAAGCCAGCAAGACAGGAAAACAGACGGACAACAGAAAAAGCACAGGCGAACAGACAGGCACTTAGGTAGCTAGGCAGACCTTCTGCAGGCAAGCAGACAGACAGACATACACACTCACGTTGAATAGTCAGATGGCAGCAGATCGCCAACAACAGCAGGGCTACAAGGCAGGATAGGGGACACACCGGCTTTTACGATTCTTTATATATGAAGAGATCCTGAGCCTGAACTCTCATTTGTGTACAGAATTTTCTGTTCGGAGCCAGAATACCGACAAGATGCCCGGTGTTCTTAATAGTACACATAATGTTTGTCGTGTGAAGAACTCCTAACAGAATAAGTACTGTTTGTTTAGAAGAAAAAGGAAAAGGGGAGGAGAAGGAGAAGAAAGAGAAGACACTAAAAGAAAGAAAGGACACCATAGAGACGTACTGAGAACCAGCAGTTGTACACACAAAAGGCATGAGTCAGATAAAACTGAGGGTGTTTTTTATCAATAGTACAAGCTTCGAGACAGACTTTACGACTGTTACACGCTGAGAGACAGAAACTTCACAATTCTCTGGAGAACTTGCAGTTTCACAATCAGCGGGCATGTACAGGAATGGTTATCGGTCTATAGCGCCAACTACAAGACTGAGAGACAGTCGGAAGGGGCAGACAAAACTGGAGAGACAGTTTTATTCGCAAAGGTGTGTGTCGAAGAATTTGAGGTAGAGAAGTTTCCAATCAAGAATCCAAATATTAATACTGGAAAAAACAACTAGACAGAGAGACAACCAACCACACAGACAAACTGACACACAAGATAAACAGACACTAAGATAGATAGGCGGGCACGGAACAAACAGTAATACTAGTTAAAATCTTGGTTCAAACAACGCTGAGGGCTTTATGTAAAACTGACAGCTTAATAAACCAAGCAGACAAACTGACGGAGGAGAGACTGGAATCCGGTTAGCTTGCATTTTACCTGTAGAATGTGTCTGTCCGTCGAAGAGGGTTGCAAAGCTTCATCAGGTGTGCCAGCCAAAAGACAGAAAAGCAGAGAACCCGACAGACAGACAGACAGGCAATAAATAGACAGGCACGCCCATGGGTAAGAAGGTAGGCAGGCAGACGTGCACATAAACAGACAGGTGCAGAATAGGTGCAGTCTATTTGAACAAGGGCTTCTTCGCAGTATGCAGAAAATCAGGAGGAACTTTTCAGTTCTACTGACACGTGTGAGAAATATCCCAGATTGTATAACTTAGTCAATAGTGCCAGCTACAAAGACAGAAACACTCGAGTCGGAAATGCCAGTTATGGAGATTGAGACATCGGAGAAATCGATATAAGGAAGGAAGGAATATGAATACATGATCAAACGAAAGAAAAATAGTAACGAAAAAAAGAAACAAAGCAAATATGACAAATAAGAAAAAGACAGAGAGAAAGGGGAAAAACGCGAAAAGAATGACAAAAAAGAAAGAAATGAACAAAACAGTAAAAAAAAAAAAAAATTTAAAAAAAAGACAGACAGAAAACAAAATCAATAGAAAAAAAGAAGAAATAATGGAGGAACGTATGGACGCAAAACAGATGGAACTAGAGTACACACCACCACCACCAACAACAACAAACAGAAAAAAAGGAAACACTAGATCCCCACAACAGAAAACGAAAAGACCATATTGCTATAAATATATTGCATAAAGCAGTCATTATAAAGGGGGAAATTCTAGCTGCTTTACCCAGTCATTACACGTACAAATTGTACAGTAATGAGAAAATCCTCAATCGTGTTCTTAATTTCTTGCGTTGGGAAATAAACAAATATCTGGATGGCCAATGAATTTCCTGAAGTATAATCTCTTATCCCCAAAATGTGTATTTCTTTCTGTTTCTTAGACACAGCAACACGGAATGATTCAATCATGCCCAAAGTCAGAATGCAGCTACCTTGAGGATGGACTGAAGCGGTCGCATACGCCAAATTTCACCATTGATGAACCTCGGGGCTCTAGCCGAGGAACGAACAATAAATGATTTAAATTCAACACAAGATTTACTGAGGTGCACGTGAGTGCCTGCTTGAGGTTAATGTCAGTTTTTGTTTGGATTTTTCGTTTAGATTTAGAATATTTTTGGGGGGCCAAAAGTTGAAGTGTACTCTTAAGCACTAGAGCCATAATGTGCCGATGCCAATAAATCGTTCAAAAGTCCTCTCTCTCTCTCTCTCTCTCTCTCTCTCTCTCTCTCTCTCTCTCTCTCTCTCTCTCTCTCTCTCTCTGCCTTTATTTTACACTACACTAAAATAAAATAATAATGAAAACAGACATTTAGAAACTTTTTTTCTGTATTTCTCCATTATTCTAATAAAACGTTTCTTGCCTTCCTGTTTTTTTGTCTGTTTGTTTCTTTGTATGTGGCTGTGTGTGTGTGTGTGTGTGTGTGTGTGTGTGTGTGTGTGTGTGTGTGTATGTGTGTGTGTGTGTGTCTGTGTGTGTGTGCTCAATCCACACTACAGATATACTTGTTATGATCCTCACTGAACATGCAAGGGCCAGAAGAAGAAGAAGAAAAAAAGTACGCCAGTGCTGCTTACCTGCCTTTGTTAACACAGGCTCTCTCTCTCTCTCTCTCTCTCTCTCTCCTCTCTCTCTCTCTCTCTCTCTCTCTCTCTCTCTCTCTCTCTCTCTCTCTCTCACACACACACACACAGACACGCGCACGCGCGCACACATACACACACACACACTCTATCTTCACACACACATACTCTCTCTCTCTCTCTCTCTCTGTCTCTCTGTCTCTCTCTCTGTCTCTCTGTCTCTCTCTCTCTCTCTCTCTCTCTCTCTCTCTCTCTCTCTCTCTCTCTCTCCTCTCTCTTCTCTCTTTCTCGTCCCCTTCAGAGGGAGCGATACGACCTCCAGGTAACACAAACACAGGCAGCGAATAGATGAAGAGGAGGAATAGGTAGGCCTAGCTAAGAAGCACGGTGCTAGAGTGAGAGAGAGAGAGAGAGAGAGAGAGAGAGAGAGAGAGAGAGAGAGAGAGAGAACAGACAGACAGACAGACAGACAGAGACAGAAAGAGAGAGAAGAGAGAGACAGGCAGACAGACAGACAGAGAGACAGAGAGAGACAGAGACAGACAGACAGAGACAAAGAGAGAGAGAGACAGAGAGAGAGAGAGGAGAGGAGAGGCTGACTGAAGGTCGCTCAGACAGCGTTAGAGGAGAATCCAGGCTTGGCATCCTGCCCTAATACAAGCAAGACACTAGAGGAAACACACACGCACACGCACACGCACGCACACATACACACACATACGCATACACACATACACATACACTCAAACACACACACACACACTCAAACACACACACACACACACACACACACACACACACACACACACACACACACACACACACACACACACACAGGATGGTGTGCTGCCTGCCTCATAGACTTCATGCATAGACTGCATGCGATTGTGATGCACATCTTCCTAATCCTTTACTTACTACACTTTCCTCTGGTTATACCTTTCTTTTTTTTGTTTTGTTTTGTTTATCTCATTTCATTATCCTCCCCACCCCTTCCCCATTTCTGCACCGCACATACGTACACGAGTATGCACGCATGCGTGCGCGCGCAACATACACATATACACACACTCACGCCCTCACACACACGCACATACACGCACACACACGTACACGCACGCACGCACACACACACACACACACACACACACACACACACGACACACACACACACACACATTCTCTCTCTCTCTCTCTCTCTCTCTCTCTCTCTCTCTCTCTCTCTCTCTCTCTCTCTCTCTCTCTCTCTCTTAAAGAAATAAATAGACATGTTTTGGCTTCTCGCACGATCATGAAATTATGAAGTCACTGACTGAATTCAAGATGGATCCTGATGGATCAAGGATGGCATGTTCTATACCTTCCAAGCAAACAACAAGCAAATAGATTTACATGTCAAGGTCCTGCAGTCATTCGTGCCAGATCCCCCGTGGGGATTCCGGGATCTTGTCAGTATAAATAGCATCCCCACATTCTGGAAATTCTGTGTCAGGAATTCCCTCTTTTCTATCCCTCTCTTTGTTTCTGCCTTGTTCTTTTTTCTTCCTGTCACCCCCTTGTCTCTTTTCTGCCTTCTTGGTCCATTCTCCTGCTTTTTTTTTTAAATGAAAGACTTAAAAAGATAATTCTCTCCTACGCCGAAGTCGGATGTGCTGGGCCTGACTTATTAGGCGCTTAACGGCAGCGCGACGCATTTTTTGCTCAAAAGACAGACAACAAAAGTTACTGTCTGAGCGTTCGACGACGAATACGAAGAATTAATGTCAGAAGTTGATGTGAAAACACAAACATATCACGAACACCAGAATGCATCGACACATAAGCCAGCAGGGTTACAATGTTGGTCAGGTATCAGTGTGCCCATTTTTGTGCCAAGTGGAAGTTTTTGGCAGAAGTGGTGCAGCATCTATATTTATCCATAAAATAGAGTATTCACGCTGTGACGCGCTGAGAAAACGGAGAGCAGACAGTCGTATAGATAGATAGCTGACCAACAGGTACATGCTTGAGACTAGCTTAAGTGCGTGTACACCACTTTTCTCCTCTTTATCTATGCTCACACACACACACACACACACACACACACACACCGCGCGCACACACACACACACACACACACAGCACGCAGCACGCACGCGCACACGCACACACACACACACACACCACAGAAAGAGACAGAGAGAGACAGCAAGACAGACAGGCCGGCAGACAGACCGACAGACAGACAGAGACACAGATAGCGAGACAGAAACAGACAGACAGACATTGACAGACAGACATAGAGACACACAGAGAAAGACAAGAGGATTTACGAGAGAACCACCCCCCCAAAAAAAAAAAAACAACAACAACAAAAAAACACAACAACACACACAAAAAACAACAACAAACAAACAAACAAACAAACAAAACATACACACACAAACAAACCAAAAAACAAACAACAAACAAACAAACAAAGCAACCAAACAAACAAAGCCACCATATGTATTGAAAAACTTTTGCCAAACCTCGCACAAAATGATAAAATCATCAACTTCAGGATATATCTCGAAGTCGCAGGAGGAGGGGGAGAAGGGGGTGGGGGGGGGAGGGGGGGGGAGGACACAGCTACCTGTAGCTGCCTTTCTTAATGCACGCACACCTGTCGCTTTCTGTCTTCTGCCTTACGGCATCAGTGCCAGAGAAAACTGCAGGTGCTATCAGTTTCACACCACAGAGGGAAAGAACGAACCCCACTATACAGCAGCAGGTATAGTATAGCATAGCTAGACAGACTGCAAGAAAACGGACAGACAGACAGACAGACGAACCAACGGGCAGAGAAGTAAAGCAGTTCCGCTTTGTTTACACACTCAACACAGCATGCAAGAGATGAGGTGTGTGTGTGTGGGGGGGGGGGGGGGGGGTAGATGGGGGAGAGAGATGGAGATAAGGTGTGGAGACGATATGAGAGAGAGAATATTCATACATTTCCTCCCCCATACCCATCTCTCTATCACACGCAAACGCACGCAACGCCGCGCGCAAAACACGACAGCATGCGCGCTCTCTGCACAACAATGTGCCAACATGACTTCCAAGCAGCTGACACACTCACTGCTTACTGCCTTTGCAGCAGTGTCAGGTTCCACGTGCATTGCCTTACCCCTACCGAGAAGTTACAGGTAACATCGTATATCTATCTAGTATTAATCTAACCTATCTATCTATCTATCATCTATCTATCTATCTATATCTATCTACTTCTCTCTATCTCTCTCTCAATCATCTCTCTCTCTCTCTATAATAATATATACTAACATATATAAATATATATAATATTATGTTGTGTGTTGAGTAGTGTGTGTGTGAGTGTGGTGTGTGTGGTGGTATATATGTGTGGTGCGTGTATATGTGTAGTAGATATATATATGACATACAGCGCTGTATATCTATTAAATAACTATCTATCTATCTACTAATATCTTTTATTAATATTGTGTGTGTGAGTATCCTCTCCTCTACTCTCACTCCATCTCTCTCCTCTCTATATGCATATATATATATCATAATATCATATCATATATATGTGTGTGTCGTGTGTGATTTAGGTATTCCATATTACTTATATATATACTATATTATATAATTTGATATATAATAATGACAGCGCTGTTACTATATAGGTATATATATATATATATATATATATATATATATATATATATATATATAAATTTATATTATAATATATATATATAATATTCAGTGCACTAAGGCTAAGTTTTAGGTCACAAATCAGTCCTTGTTATTAACAATTCCTTGCATTTCTTGTTTCCTGGCAAGCATCTTCTTTTTTTCTGTGTTTGTACATATGTCTTCATGTTTATCATTTATCCATTTATTTGTTCTTGTTATCGTTTCTTGTTTGTACACTATCGCTTATGCAGCGTGAGTGGATACAGGAATACGGGGAAGTGCGTGCACGTGCGTACGCACATGCACACACACACGCACGTGCGCGTGCATGCACACACATACACATATACGCACGCACGCGCACACACAAACAAATACACACATAAACACACTCACACCACACACACACACAACACACACACACACACACACAGAACCACAAAAACAGACCAATATGACTATTTTTAAAACACACACACACACACAACTGACACATTGACTAACCTTCCGTAATGTGTTTCACGTGCAGTGCATTTTCCTGTAACTGGCCCTAAATATAGTCTATGCACAACACATGCAGTGCACAGCGTTTTTACCTTAGAGCCACAAATTAGTCATCGTTATTTACGACTGTTATCACTTCTGTCTTTCTGGCATCTTCTTTATGGCTGCACAGTGTTTTCATTTTATTTTTCTCTATATCTTTTTTCTCGTTTGTACACTGTCACTGACGCAGGATGCACTTGGATACACACATACACACACGCGCGTGCGCGCACGCATGCACATAAACGCACACACACACGAACGCACAAACACACACGTGCACGAACACGCATGCACACACATAAATAACACAATACACACATAAATATCACACACCACACACGACACTACGCACAACAGAGGTAAAAATAGGCCAATATGACTAAACAACAACACACACACCACACTACACACACACATTACACACACATACACACACTAAAACGCTACACACACTGCAAAAAAAAAAGGCAATAGACTAAAAACCAACAACTGGCCACAGTGCCCTATCATTATGTTCTGTGTAAACCGATGCACGCGTTCTGCACAGTGAACTAATTTAGTGTTTGTTATGACACTGCAGCGCGCAGTTTCTGTACTAAAAAAAACCAAATCACTATTTGTCTTTACATCTTCTGATTGCGTGCTTTAAGAGCATCTTTTCTTGTCACTATACATTTTCTGATGTTTCCTTTTCTGCTCTTTTTTCTTTTTGTAACATTTTATATTTATATATTTCTCCTCATCCCCTTCTCTCTCTATCACACACAAGGCGGCACATACAACGCACGCATATCACGCATGCACACACACACATATCACATTATATTATATTATATATATATATATATATATATATCCGTGAGCGTGTGCGCAGGTTATCAAGCACGCACGCACGCACGCCGCACGCGCGCGCGCGCACACACACACATCTCATCTATATCATATTTTTTGTAGACGGACGTTAAATTAAAACTTCTACGCATACGCACACATACACGCGCGCGCGCGCGCTCAGAGAGGAGAGAGAGAGAGAGAGAGAGAGAGAGAGAGAGAGAGAGAGAGAGAGAGAGAGAGAGAGAGAGAGAGAGAGAGAGAGAGAGAGAGAGAGAGAGATGCTGAAAACATAGGTTAACAATATGCCTACAAACCACAACTGATACTATGACTAAGCTTCTGTGTGCTACGTTTCAGGTGCAGTCTTGTCTCTGTATTTCAGCCTCTACAGTATACTGCTTTATAATACATCTAGCGCAAGAACAGTGCTACACACTGACAGACCACAAGTCAGTCTTCTGTCATGTACGATTCCTCTATCTTCTTGTTTTCCTGGCATTTGCCATCCGTCTGCACCTACTTTTTCTTCTTCTTTATCTTTCTCTCTTATCTTATCTCGTTTCTACCGTGCGCTACCGTTTCTGTAGTGTAAAGGTTTTTATGTGCACGCAAGGGCGTTCCCATACACATAATTATCTACCCGTACAGACAGACAGACAGACAAACAGACACACACACAAACAAACATAGATACATACATACATACACATACACTATACACAAAACAACACAAATATAACCATGCACATCAACAGTAAGAGAGAGAGAGAGAGAGAGAGAGAGAGAGAGAGAGAGAGAGAGAGAGGAGAGAGAGAGACAGAGAGACAGACAGACAGACAGACAGACAGTCCTCCTCTATTACGTGCATTCTTCTTGTTTGTGTATGCACTGTCCACAAGCTTTATAAAAAAAATCTATATATTTTGTTTAACTTTCGGGTGTTTTTTTCGTTCTTGTGATGTTTCTCTCTCTCTCTCTCTCTCTCTCTCTTCTCTCTCTCCTCTCTCCTCTCTCTCTCTCTCTCTCTCCTTCCTCCCTCCTCCTCCTCCTTCTTCTTCTTCTTCTTCTTCTTCTTCTTCTTCTTCTTCTTCTTCTCTTTCTTCTCCTCCTCCTCCCTCTCTCATGTGCCCCTCTCTTTCTGTCTCTGGCTCCAGCATATGGTTTGACAGACGTGAAGGTATGGAGAGAGAGAGAGAGAGAGAGAGGAGAGAGATGAGAGAGAGAGAGAAAAGAGAGAGAGAGAGAAGAGAGAGAAGAGAGAGAGAGGAAAGCTGAAGGAAGAAGCAGCAAAGCTGTACAGTACAGTATACACCTTTGGCACAGGTGCAGCCTCCTGTCAGGTGCAACAACATAGCACAGGCACTTGACGATTTGATGCTCCGTGTGTGTGTGTGTGTGTGTGTGTGTGTGTGTGTGTGTGTGAGGGTGGGGGGGGAACGATTTTGGAACAGTTGCATTAATCATTACCCTCTCTGTCACACACACACACACACACACACACACACACACACACACACACACACACACACACACACACACCTATGTATACACATATAGCCTGGAGAAAGAGAGAGAGAGAGAGAGAGAGAGAGAGAGGAGAGAGAGGAGAGAGAGAGAGAGAGATTGATAATCTTTGAGAGAGAGAAAGACAGACAGACAGGCACACAGACAGACAGACAGACAGACAGACAGACAGAGGCAGAGAGACAAGAAGAGACGGTGACAGACATAACATAACTATAGTTACACTGACAAACAGACAGACAAAGGCAAAGATAGGGACAGAAGAACCATGACAGATGGACAGACACAGAGACAGCCAGAAATAAAAAGTCGAGAGAGAAAGACAGATAGAGACAAAGAGAGACAGAGACAGATAGACAGAGGCAGAGAGAGAGAGAGAGAGAGAGAGAGAGAGAGAGAGAGAGTCAAAGGCAGACAGACAGGCAAACAGACAGATAGACATACAAACAGACAGACACACAAACAGACAGAGGCACAGACAGAACGACAGACAGAGAGACAACAAAGAAAGAAGAGAGAGGAAAGAGAAAGGGATGGATGGGGGTGGTATGGAAGGAGAGAACTGTAGAGCATCAGTACCAAAGGGAGAGAACTACTGATAGCATTTGTCAAATACCGAGGCATGCTTAAGGTTCCTCACTGACATAATCATAGACAGATTGAACCAGAGTATAAAGCAGTCATATGTTTCTTGAAATCACGTACTTTTATAGCATTCACTCACAATCTTTATATTCCTTCATACCATTCATAATTCTGCAAGATCAAGAAACTGGACTAAAATAATATTGTTTTAAATAATGCACACACATGCGCGCACGCGCACGCACACATACACACATCACCACCACCACCCTCACCACCACCACCACCACCACCACCACACTAGAGCACAGACAGATTACATGTATCTTTTTGTGTGTATATCTATTACATGTATCTACATGTCTGTGTGAGTGTGTGTCTGTCTCTGTGTGGGTGTCTGTGTGTCTGTTGAACTATCTGTCTGTCAGTGTGTCTATCTGTCTGTCTGTCTGTCTGTCTGTCTCTCTCTCTCTAATCACAAATCTAAGAATCTACATCTTTAACGAAATGTTGATTACGTTTATATTTGGTATCAAATAAGTTTCGTTCTGATAGTAAAGTTTTCTGATTCTGATTCATACTGAACGCAAAACACCCACACAAACACACACACACACACACACAACACACACACACACACACACACACACACACACACCACAACACATACACAAAACACACACACACATACCACACCACACACACACACACAACACACACAACAACACACATCACCACACACACACATCGTTCAGATGAGACAATAAACCGAGGCCCCGTGTGCGAACGCATGCAGAACATCTTGCGCACATGTTAAATCCTGTTCCGCTTTTCGAAAGAGCAGGCCATTGTGTGCCGGTGGGAACAAATGACACAATTTACAAAACCGCATACACACGGGGACTGGATGTAAAAAAGCACATGAGTGCTTATTCCATTATCCACGATATAAAAGAATAAATAAATAAGTAAAAAACACACAACACACACAACACACACACACATACACACACCCAACACAACACAACACAACACATACACAAACAACACAACACACACTTCAATTGCAATTATATAAAATAAAAAAAATAACACCACATGAATGCCACTCTTGTGCCTATACTCATTTCTGGCCAAGCATTTCTCCAATCTGCAGCACTAGCCTAGGCTACACGTTCCATGGTCCATCGCCACAAGCCAGTAGCCTAGAGGCTGATGATACCATGCCATCTTCAGCAGGCGCCTTCTTTCTGTCCTTAGGCTAATACATATAGCAGACATTTCTGCTATCCGCTTATCTCGTTCTTAACGTAGGCTAGTCCCTGTCACATGTTTACTCCTGCCTGTCTGTCTGTCTGTCTGCCTGCCTGCCTGTCTGTCTGTCTGTCTGTCGTGCGTGTGTGTGTGTGTGTGTGTGTGTGTGTGTGTGTGTTTTGCGTCGAACTATCTGTCTGTCAGTCTGTCTATCTGTCTTTCTGTCTGTCTGTCTGTCTCTCTTGCCTGCAGGTATGTTTGGATATCTGTCTGTCTGTCTGTCCCTCTGTCTCTTTCTCTCTCACACACAATTGTGGTTATTTTGTCTTGTGTTTGATTGATGTAATTTTGTGAATTTATTTTTTATTATATAACTCATCTCTCTCTCTCTCTCTCTCTCTCTCTCTCTCTCTCTCTCTCTCTCTCTCTCTTCTCTCTCTCTCTCTCTCTCTCTCTCTCTCTCCCCTCTCTCTCTCTCCCTCTCTCTCTCTCCCATAGAGTCGGTACACCCTATATCTAAAAGATCGAGGTACAATGTGGAGTGTTTGATCTCTCTCTCTCTCTCTCTCTCTCTCTCTCTCTCTCTCTCTCTCTCTCTCTCTCTCTCTCTCTCTCTCTCTCTCCTCTCTCTCTCCTCTCTCTCTCTCGTTTTGTTTGTTTGCAGTTCTGTGTGGTTGTGGATATTTGTGTTGTTCTTCCTGCTTTTTTTTCCTTGGATGGAAGGAGGCAGATATGTTTATTTCTATGTTTACCTCAGTAAAATGAAAAGGTTGGGTTGTCTTTTTAAACACTGTAGATATATTCTATGTTTCCCTCAATAAAAAGAAAAGGTTGGGTTTGGGGGAAAATGACATTATAGATTTATTCTGTTTCTCTCTGTAAAAAAAAACAACACCACAAAACAAACAAACAAAAGGTGGGATGTTTTTTTTGTTTTGAAATGACAGATTTGGGGTGGTTTTTAAAAAAAATGTTATTATAGATGAACGCTTCAAAGAAAGAAAAAATAAATAATACAACAAGAAAAAAAAGTATAGGGGAGGGAAAAAAGCGACATTCTGTAAAGAAAAAACCAAAAACAAACAAAAACGATCGCTGCCCTAACAACCAGTCCAGTCCCAAAAAGTTACCTGAAGAAGTTAACTGGGAGGAAAATGGGATGTGTACTGAAGCAGCTCAGAGGCAGTGGTCATTCAGTGGTCAGTGTGCGGTCAGCAGCATGGACAGATGTATGAAGGGCACGGCTGGAATGTGCTTCATTATCTCCACCCGAACTCCCTGCATAAACTGGAGCTCTTGTGGTGTACGTGTATTCTGGCTGACTAACTTGTATACATGTATGTAGTGTAGGGCCTACACCAAATAGCACACTCTTTTTGCTGTTGTCTTCGTCTCAACTATAAACCTCTGTCACTGTCTGTCTGTCTCTCCCTCTCTCTCTCTCTCTCTCTCTCTCTCTCTCTCTCTCTCTCTCTCTCTCTCTCTCTCTCCTCTCTCTCCCTCTTAGACAGAAGTGGGTGTGCAGATATAGAGAGCAGAGGGATACCCCCTGTGTGTGTGTGTGTGTGTGTGTGTGTGTGTGTGTGTGTGTGTGTGTGTGTGTGTGTGTGTGTGTGTGTGTGTGTGTGTGTGTGTGTTTGAGACAGAGAGAGAGAGAGAGAGGAAAAGAGATAGAGATAGAGAGACACAGACAGACAGACAAGACAGAGAAACAGAGATTGTATCAGTATGCGTGCGTGCAATACATACGTACGTACATTCATACATACATACATACATACATACATACATACAGACAGACAGACAGACAGACATGTATACATACATACATACATACATACATGCATGCATACATACATTCTTGTGTGCACGAGCGAGTGAGTGTATGTGTTTCACAGACAGCTAGACCTTCTGACACATGATTGCCTGACATCACTGACAAAGAATTGGGTGAAGAAGCAAAAGAAGCAGCGGGAGGAGGAGGAGGAGGAGGGAAGAGGAGAAAAACTACACAGACAGAAAGTAGCTTGTACTAGCTGTAGCCAAAAGACTGCGGGTACTCTTTCCTATTTTCAGCTTTCTTCTACCTCTTGGCCAAGTCTCAGAACACACAGTCTTGCGAAATTCTGACACCTCGTGCGTGGCGGAGGGAAGAAGCGGTATACATACAGTTTTGGTGAAGAGGAGGGTGAACAGAAATCGGGTAGATAGGAGGAGTAGTAGTATAGAGATGGAGATTGGAAGCACTAGTGCTCTCTCTCTCTCTCTCTCTCTCTCTCTCTCTCTCTCTCTCTCTCTCTCTCTCTCTCTCTGTATGTGTGTGTGTGCGTGTATTCGCGCGCGTGCGTGTGTGTGTGTGGTGTGTGTGTGTGTGTTGTGTGTGTGCGTGTGTGTAAGTGTGTGTGTGTGAGAGAGAGAGAAAGAGAGTGCGTGTGTGTGCACGCGCGCGCGCGAGTGTGTCTGTCTGTCTGTCTGTCTGGCGCGCGCGCGCGCGTGTGTGTGTGTGTGTGTGTGTGTGTGTGTATGTAAGTCTGTCTGTCTGTCTGTCTCTCTCTCTCTCTCTCTCTCTCTCTCTCTCTCTCTCTCTCTCTCCTCTCTCTCTCTCTCTCTCTCTCTCTCTTTAAGAAACTTGAGCAGCACACGTGAAACTTAAAATTTTGTATTATGTTAGTTTGCTGTTATATTTGTCCACTTCTAAGTGCAGCCCTTTTAAATAAACATCTGCGTCTGATATATATATGAGGAGAATTATGATAACACTTCCACCACACAACGACGACTACGACGACGACATGTTATTGCAAAGTATTGCCTTATCTATTCATTTACCTTTTTTTTTTTAACTTCAAGGAAAATGGAATAAGCACAAATGTGCTTTTCTTTACATCTAGTCCCAGGTTGATTGCTGTTTTGTAAACTTTGTTATGCGTCCTCCCCCCCACCCCTCCCACCCCCAACCGCACTAATGGCCAAGCATCAGAAAGGCCGAAACAGGTTTTACAGTGTGCGCAATATTTTCTAAGTGCGTTCACACACGGGACCTCGGTTTATCTACTCATCTGAAGGACTTAAATGACATGAAATAAATTTAAAGAACAAAAAAATCCCAAAGAAACAAATATATAAACAAACACACATGCTGAAGGAAAATAAAAGGAGCACTACACGTGAGTCACTCCAGAGTCCTATTTCATGAGATTGTAGTGTATAAAATACAGTTTTATTGCTCGGATATTGTAAACTGATATAACTTCACGAACAACCCCTTAAGGGGCGACAACAATATAAAACCATGATCTGACGGGAAGGGGAGAGAGAGAGAGACAGACAGACAGACAGACAGACAGAAGGAGAGACAGAGACACACAGATAGAGACGGAGAGAGAGAGAGAGAGAGAGAGAGAGAGAGAGAGAGAGAGAGAGAGAGAGAGAGAGAGAGAGTGACAGAAACGTAGACAGACAGACAGGCAGACAGACAGACAGACAGACAGAGACGGAGAGAGAAAGACGCAGAGGACTGACAGAAGACAGGAGGGGAGAAGGGGGAGAAAATACAGACAGGCAGACAGAGACAGGCAGACAGACATAGACAGACAGACGGACAGACACAGACAAAGACAAAAGATAGACAGGCAGAGACAGAGAGATGACATATAGAGAATGCTATACAGACGGACAGAGGCTGAGACTGTCATATACACAACGAGAGGAAGAGGTGGAGGTGGAAAAAGAATAAGAAAAGATCGTTACCCTCGGTAACACAAACAATTGAAAGGAGAGGAGACAAAATTGATAATATCAGAGCATTTAAACCGCTAAATATATCATCAAAAACAGCCCAAGGCGACTTACAGTTTCAGAGGGTAATGACGAATATCAAACACCACACACACACACACACACACACACACACCACACACACACACACACACACACACACACACACACACACACACGTGAGAGCAGGATGAAAAAAGTTGTTGACGCTTAATCTATTACCATCAATAAAGATCATTTTGACATGACATGACTTGAATTGACTGGACTTCATACACACACACACACACACACACACACACACACACACCACACACACACACACACACACACACACCACACACACACACACACACCACATTCAACTCAAACTATGTTAAAAAAAAATTTTTTACCCACTCCATCTAACTTAACTGCAAGAAGAAACACAGGGACTGGAAACTAAATCAGTGAAATAAACTGGGCCCTTACGGACAGACGTTTTGAAGGAGAGGCAGGAAGGAAAATTGGTCCGCTGAATGGAGTACATAACATGCCCTGACTGAGGGAGAGACTTATCTAATCTGGTTCTGTACGAAGGAATTTTCAACTGATGAGTATCAGTTGTGATATTACGAGACAGAATGATGCTCTGTTTGTCTGTCTGTCTGTCTGTCTGTCTGTCTGTCTGTCTGTCTAGACGTCTGCTGTGATATTACGAGACAGAATAATGCTCTGTTTGTCTCTGTCTGTCTAGACGTCTTTCTGTCTGTGTGTTTCTCTGCCTCTGTGTGTGTGAGTCTGTCTGTCTGTCTCTGTCTCTGTCTCTGTCTCTCTCTCTGTGCGTGTGCGTGTGCTGCGTGGCGCGCCGCGGCGTTGTGTTGTGTGTGTGTTGTGCGTGCGTGGGATGTGTGTGGTGCGTGCGTGCGTGGATGTGTATCTGTGTGTGTGTCTCTCTCTGTATCTGAGTCTGTGTCTCTGTGAGTGCCTCTGCTTGTCTGTATCTGTGTGTCAGTATCTGTGTCTATGTGTAGCATTTAATCAAAGAACAACAACAAAAAAGATGAAACACGAATCACAAAGACCGAACTTTCTCACATCTTTCCATCAGCCGCATTTTTAGTATCCACTAGCACTTTCAAATACAATATCTTCAAAAAACACATAAGGTACAACTGTAGTAAATAAACTTTGGGTTTTTTTCCTTTTCTGTGTGGCCTACAGGATAGAAAGGGGACTGGGGGTGTTAAGCAATGGTAGTAACTATTGCGGCTTTGTGGGGAAACTGCTGTACGTAGGTTCGACGCCCGATGACTGAAAAACTACCTGGCGGCTAACCAGACCGAGAAATTATCTCACCGCCGTTCAAAGCTGCTGCATGACTGAATTTGAAACAAAAGGTACGTGTGGATGGGTAAGGGAAAAGCGAGGGGGGGGGGGGGGGGGGGGGGGGGGGGGGGGGGGGAGACAACAAAAACACAACACAGCAACAACAAAAAAACCAAAACAAAAGCCAACACACACAAAAAACCTTTGCAAACCCTAATACACACGTACGCATGCACACACGCACGCACACACGCACACACACACACGCTCGCACGCACGCACACACCACTGGCACACACACACACACTGGTACAACACACACACACACACACCACTGGACACACACACACGTACACACACACACACAACACACACACACACACCACACACACACAACACACACACACACACACACACACACTGCATAGGGGGAAAAAATCTGACCACAACAACACTTATGTCCCAGTATCAAAAAACAAAATCAAGAAACAAACAAAGCAAACAAACACAGAAACAAAACAAACAAAACACCAACTTGAAGTACGAGATAAGTAAGAGAGCTGTACGCCACGGAGAGAGATGGAACAGACAGGGGAAAGGGACGTGAACAGAGGTAGGTAGAAGGGGAAAAAACAAACGACACAGATAAAAAACAAACATCCCCGAAGTCGGAATGCGGCTACTTTAATGGTGTACGGGGGATGGGGGGGGGGGGGGGGGGGGGGGATGATATATGCAAATAAACCACCATTGGTAAACCTGGAAGCTCTAGCCGAGGAACGAAGAAAAAGAAGGGAAAAAATACATACACAGAGATGGAAAGCCTAATTTATCTGTAAAAAAAACCCCACCCAAAACAACAACAAACAATATAAAAAACAACAAACAAACCAACAAACAAACAAAAGCCTTAAATGTCTGTAAAAAAAAAACCCACCAAAACAAAACAAACAACAAACACAACACCAAACAGAAGTTTCCAGAAGAGCAGCTATGCGTTCTCCGCCCAAGTAGAGGAGGAGGAGAACAGACACCCGCTTTAATCCTGACAGCGCGCCGTTTCCCAAGATAGGACAGAAATAGCAGAGCAAGTTAAATCCAGCAACAACCTGTAAACTGTTCACATGTATAGGCAGGCTACTTCAGGACTTTCACAGCTAGGCTATACTAGGCCTCTGTCTCTTCATACGCATTCTTGCCGAATCTTTTCCCTGAAGGCTGACGACAGCCAGCCAGTGGATAGGGAGAGGGATGGGGTGAGAGAGTATGGGTCCACTGATGCTGGTGAAAGTGGGAAGAGAATGTTTGATAGGCAAAGTCTACGTCTGGGATTACAAGTAGAAAACTGGAAAGTGTCTCCCTGTTTTTATGTAAACCGCCCCCCCCCCCGCCAAAAAAAAAAAAAAAAAAAAAAAATCTGTGAAACTGGTTGCTTTTTGGTATAGTATAAAAGCAATGATTAAAAAAGTTATAAACAGCAACTGGTCTCTTCATGAGGATTTTTTAACATAACTATCGCGCTTTCCCATGATGATGAAAGTTATGCACACGTATGTATTTTTCTTCTTCGTTGTCAAACACCTCAGCAGCACCTCCAGAGGACCCGACAAATGCTGTGGTACGCTAAAGGCCCTCCAGGGGTCTGAGGAGCTTGTCCCTCATCGGCAGGTCAGTAAGTTTGTTATTTTTAAAGAACATTTTGTGGGCCTTAACCTCCCGATGAAATTCCTAAACGCTTCTAAACATAACGATACATATTTTTTACCCGTTTCCAAACAAAGCCACAAACACACGCTGAGGCCAGCCTCAGTCCTTCACCCTAACTATATCTCTCATCGTTACGCTGTATCTTTCTCCAGCCTCCCATACGGACCCCCCCCCCCCCCCCCCCCCCTTCTTCCCCACTCTCCTCTATCCACTAACCCCAGCGCATGATGTTAAGTCTAGGTAACGGTAACAGTTAGCCTTTACATCACAAAAATAAAAGTTCATCGAAAAGACAACAACTTCGAAATGAACATCTTCCTTCCATAATTATACGTCATCATGTACTTATATCAAAACAATCAAATCAAAACAATTGTGTGCCGGTGGATACAGATGACAAAATTGACAAAACCGCATTTTGATGTAAAAAAGCACATGAGTGCTTATTCCATTATCCTTGATATAAAATTGAATAAAAAAAAACAAAAACAATCCAAAACATGATTCTGAAGCCATAGTGATGATATATTTACACGGGTTTGTTTACGTGGTGAAAGGTTTCCCCTTCATAAAGATAGGGAAATCCAAAACCTTTATACACCAGTAATTTCCCAAGACAACATTCTCCGCTGTAACATTTTTCGGCTCTGCCTCTCATGGAAAGGCAAGATAGGAAACTGAGTTAGTGTGCCAATACTTAAGATACCGTTTCATTACCTCATAATGATGGCTCCAACCGCTTTTTGGCCCTTTTCCTCATTGCCGATGTAATTCATGTTACAATATCCTGACTCCAATTTTAAGTCAATGTGCATGATATTCTTCACAAGATAACAACATTCATATATCTAGCTAACGAAATAAAAGGTTGATAAAAACGGCCTTGCCGATATATGGAAGAATTCCTAGAGAACAGTGCTGGCAAAAGGCCAGTACAGTGGCAGTATCAGCTGTGTTTCCGTGATGTCAGTACGCGTAAAGCTGGTCTGAGGGTACATACACAATGTGCACATCAACACATGTGAGTGAAGAGGCTGTTTCTGTGACAGACCCTTGTGAATCTACAGGGCCTTAGGGAAATGCTGGTGCCAACAGGCAGAGAGAAGGAACACACTCAAGCACATTTACACACCCACGTAGGCCCGCGTGTGCGCGCGCGTATGTACACACGCTTACAAACACAAAACACACACATACAGAGGCAGAGAGAGACAGAGAGAGAGAGCGAGAGAGATAGAGACATAGACAGAGACAGACAGACAGAAAGACAGGGAGACAGAGATGTTACGTTGGCTATTGATAGAGGAAAAAATATAGCTGTAAACGTAGGAGGAACAATGTAAACAAAGATATAACAGCCACTACAAACTACTTCCATTATTACCAGGATAGTCATTTTCCTTTAACAGGGCGTGTAAATAATGCTAGCCATAGCCTCTGTCACCCACGTTTAAGAAATCTGACGCGTTAAGTGAAGCACTTTATGAATGCAAAGCCTCTCCGTTTCTGTCTATAAATTCTACACTTCCTTTTCACTTGAACTTGAGAAGGAACAGAGGCTAAGCACCTGTTTAAGAAGCAGGGAAGTTCATGGGTCGAATCCCATTCCCTGCTGTCTGTCCACCCCGTGTCCTAATAGCTTACAGGGCAGTTTGTGTGCCTGTCTTTCATGTAATACAATAAACCCAAAGTTCTCTGTGCAATATGCATTTACTGCACACGCACAACAACCCAATCCTACAAGAGATTATTTTCTACCTGGAAAAATTATGGAGAAAACACATACACACACACACACACGTACACACACACACACACACACATATATATATATATATATATATATATATATATGCCAATTATACATTTTACACAGATATTACGCAAGTAATGATCTTTGTCAAAACAATACAGTACAACTCAATACAACACAACACAAATACAATATGCACACAAAACTAGTGACTGTTGCACTTGATGGTTTGAACAAAAACATTCTGGGACTATATTTTGTTCGCATATATAATGAAGATTCATAGTGAGCTATAATAGCTATGGAACCTACATCAACAATAATTATAACGGACAAGATCGACACCTCAGTATGGAAACTGCTAACATACCTTATGGAGTGGGGGTAGGGATCTGATAGGGACTGACAGGGACTGAAGGGAGGAGGGAGGAAGACAGAGAGAAAGAAACAGACAGACAAACGCACAAATAACACCCCCCCGCACCCCCGCACCACAACAGCCCCACCACCACGCACGCACCACCACACACACACACACACACACACCACCCCCCACCCCCGCTTGAATGACAGTCTTCTCTTGTTATTTCAAAATCCCTTCTCTTCGTTTCGTTTAAGGTGATTAATTTTTATGACATATCTTGCACTTTTTACCGGATGTTTTCTATCTTTTACATTTTGCTTTCATTCCCTATGCGTCCCCCCCCCCCCCCCCCCCCCCCCCCCCCCCCCCCCTCCCCCTCTCCTCTCTCCTCTCTTTCTTTGAATTTTCTTTGTTTTTTTATTATTATTATTTATTATCATCATCATTATTACTATTATTTTCTTTGATGAGGGCTGGATGTAAAAAAATTGTTATGTGTGTTTATTCTTCTCCCTAAATAAAATGTTTCCAAGTTTCCAATCTCTCTCCTCTCTCTCTCTCTCTCTCCCCTCTCTCTCTCTCTCCTCTCCTCTCCTCTCTCTCTCTCTCACACACACACACACACCACACACACACACACACACACACATACACACACACTCCACACTACACACTACACACACTACACACACTACACAGCCAACCACCCAGATACATACAGATACACAGACTGACGCTGAGTGTCAGATATGTATCATTTTTTCCTCTCTTCACTACCACTCATTGCCGACAGGGGTCCTTAGTTGCATTTCTCTTTCATGTACATGTAGCAATGTTTTGACGCTCTCAGCATACAGCAGTACCTTATGATAAGCTCAGCAACTCTCCCCTTTAGATACTACCTCCACTGATGGAGGCTACAAACTGCACTCCTTCCTTCCTTCCTTCCTTCTCTGTCCTACACAATTGCGGACGAATTTGGAATCCTGGCAGGCACTCCGCCGCCACAGACCAACAAACATGCCCCCACACTTCACTTCCCCAGCCCACGCAATTCCTAAGCACTAGAGAGATTTACCGTTACTGATAACTTCTTAGGCCCCTTGCAGAAACTTCGAGCAAACGCTGCTTTTCAAGGTAAGTAAGTACTGCTGTAATGTCCTGTTCCAGTCCCAGGCTAAATGAATCTGTAAAGGCCATAGTGTTATACATGCATTCTGAAGCGCTATGCGGGCAAAGTCAGCGTCGGATATATCTCGCTCGAAAAGGTAATACAACTGATTTTAAGGGAAGATAGAGGTCGTGAAAGGCACTGAGACGAGAGAGTACACGGTGGACTGCGAAAATAAATAGAGAAACAAAACCCAGCTCCATACTGTAGAGAGAAACAAACAAAAAAGTCCGACAGAGCCGTCAAATCAGCACAGACAGTAAAAAGTAGGTCACCTCCGAGCACGTACAGCTCGCCGGGGGTTGAATTTCTTCAAAACAAACCCAAAAACAGGCATGGTAGGCTACTCACCCTTTGCACGGAGAGGGCTACCCCATAATCCCGGCCACCCTGCAATCGAAATCCCCAGGGTATGTCGGCAGTGGACCGCTGAAGCCATATCGTCTCCATCTTGGCCTGGCTCGGCCTCCGCTGCCCTGAGTTCGGACCCTGCAACAAGGAGCACACAGGAGCTGAAGACTTGGAGTGAGACTGTCTGTCTGGCTGTCTTTCAGCCTCCCTTCCCTACTACTCCACAACACTGGCTTGGCACGCCGCTAGCTAGGCCTACTACCGTTTGCTGTGTCAGTGAGAGGGGCCGCTAGGCTTATAGATGCCGTGCGCCTTTCATCCTCCTGCTGCCGGCTCCCTAGGTAACGGTAAGCAGAAGGTGAGGAGGGGGGTAGTAGTAAAGGTAGCATAGCGGTGATGGAAAGATGAGAGAGAGAGAGAGAGAGAGAAGAGATAATATAGCAGCACACAGTGTAGAAGTGGGAGGTGAAGAGGGGGGAAACTAAACATTCTGTAAAGGGTTAGGTTATCCAGGCTTCTTGGATTTTGAGGGAGATTTCATATCGGGATTCTGGTTCTTATTAATGGTGAGATGTTGTTCTGGGAAGATCAAAGAAACGGACCGGACTTTGAATCGGCAAGGTTTTGTTTTCTGTCTGTCTGTCTGTCTGTCTGTCTGTCTGTCTGTCTGTCTGTCTGCCTGCCTGTCTGTCTGTCTGTCTGTCTATCTATCTATCTAACTATCTAACTATCTATCTATCTATCTACATCTGCCTTTTTTCTCCCTTAAATCAATGTTTATAGTGTATAATTGAAACCCTATTTAGGGCTGGATGAAAAAAATGTATCTAAAGGCTTTTATATAACCCTTGAAAATCGTCTTCCTCCTCCTCCTCTCTCTCTCAGTGTGTGTGTGTGTGTGTGTGTGTGTGTGTGTGTGTGTGTGTGTGTGTGTGTGTGTGTGTGTGTGTGTGTTGATTATGGACAAGCTTTTAAGAACTTTACAAACTGCAATAATAAACTGCTGATGTATTTTTCTTCCACAATTTTCTCATAGTGGCTGCTGAATATCACAGATTACATTACATTGCATTACATACATACATACATACATACTTACATACTTACATACATACATACATACATACATGCATTCATACATACATACATACATACATACATACATACATACATACATACATACATACATACATGCATTCATACATACATACATAATACATATATACATACATACATACATACAGACAGACACACACACACACACACACACACGCACACGCACGCACTCACACACACACACATACTTTTTTTTTTATTCCTCAATGGACTGCCGAGTCCATACTTTTGCAACTGTTAACTTCAGAGACACACAAAAAAATGTAAACGTTTCTGAGATGGGCTAACGCAATACTTATGGGCGGTTCCTTAAGATCTGCCCATGAATTCAGATAACAGGAACCATCTCGCCGACAGAGCGGGTGTAGCCTTGTTCAATGCCAGAAACGGCTAGAGCTATGTGGGTGCCGGCAAGGCAAATAGATAATGCGTCTTCAAACTCTAATCTATTCTTAGCTTCATGCAAGTTTTGTGCAGCTTCCGGACAGCTTTTTACCTGTTTGGGATCAAGATCGCTTTCTTCCCCATCACTACCAGGCCGCCTACCCGTCATCTTCCCCATCTACCCTACTACAACTACTACTACTCCTCTCGTTCTAGGAGCCAGCAGCTCCGCTATTAAACGTCGGGTAACTCCAGAGACAAGGTATAATAATAAGGGGAAGAGAGAGGCCTAGGCCTCACTCGCTCTTGCCTGACTTCCCCTATTCCTTCCTCCTCGCCTCTGCCCGACTTTCCTTTCGCTCCCCCAAATCTTCCGACTAAAATTAGGCGCCTTCGTTGCCTTGACAACCACATCTCCCAGAGCAGGCTGGGTGATGGCAGAACCACACATACACTCACTCACTCACTCACACACCCATACACGCATACACTCAGGTAAAAGCGCTGAAGAAAATGGGTTTTGCCAGTTTCGCCGTCAACAAGTCGTACTGAACACACACACACACACACACACACCACACACCCCACCACACACACACACCACACACACACACACACACTACACACACACACATCACACACTCAACACACACACACACACACACACACACACACACACACACACCACACACACACACACACACACACACACGCGCGCGCGCGCTAACTCTCGCTGCATCGCTTCTGCCGGGTTCTGTTCTTCACTCGGCCGGCACGTGCACACAGTCAGACGATGCTGTTTCTGTCATTTCGCATGTTCGGTTACGTCCGATGTTTTTAGCAGTTATTTTTTTATGGTTTGGAAATGGAATTAGAAGGGGGGTGGGGGGGGGGGGGGGGGGGCTTGTCTACGCTCTGTAAGAAGTATGATATTATGTAGTCTATTCTGGGTTATCAGTTTGAAGATTTACAAAGTACACCAGCGCCTCTAGTAGTTATGGTCCCAGCTGCAGTTTGATCAGATATTACTACATGATGTGACCATTTTTAGCGAAAATTCTGAGTGCATCTCTCTCTCTCTCTCTCTCTCTCTCTCTCTCTCTCTCTCTCTCTCTCTCTCTCTCTCTCTCTCTCTGTCTGTCTGTCTGTATGTGTGTCTCTGTCTCTCTCCATCTCTTGTTTGTGTATTATGTCTTATTACATCCTAATCAGGGCAAGGGCCAGATGAAAAAATAGTATGTAATTGTTGATCTGTAACTCTTGAAAAATAAAGATTATTCATTCATTCGTTCGTTCATTCATTCATTCATTCATTCATTCATTCATTCATTCATTCATTCATTCATTCATTCATTCTTCTCTCCTCTCTCTCTCTCTCTCTCTCTCTCTCTCTCTCTCTCTCTCTCTCTCTCTCTCTCTCTCTCTCTCTCTCTGCACGTAGACAAGTACACGCATAGACCGACAGACAGAGGTACTGGCACTGCGCACACCGGCATTACGAGAGATCAGAAAGAGGTGTAACCCTATAAAACCTGAACAGCTCGTTAAGCAATGTGTTTATAGCTATCAGCACCCGTTTAGCATTGCATTACAATGGAACAGGAGAAACTGGGGGATACTTTAACGAGGTTATCTGGAAAGGCCAAGGTGGAAATGGGAGAATCAGTTCAGCTGGGCGAGAGTGAGCGAGTGAGAGAGTGAGTGAGAGAGAGGCGGATAGATAGACAGATAGACTGATAGATAGATAGATAGATAGATAATAGATAGATAGATAGATAGATAGATAGATAGATAGATAGATAGATAGATAGATAGACACAGACAGACACACACACAGACAGACAGACAGAGGCAAACACAATGACAGAGACTAAAACAGGGAAGGGAAAAGACAGAGACAGATTGACCGACAGACTGACAGACAGACCGACAGACAGACTTAAACAAAAATCATAAGCGCCAAAAAACGTAAATTCCACAAAACTTACACAGAGCTTTAAAAAACACACCTGAATATATGCAACGGACGCGATCAATAAAGCAAAATCAATGAAAAACCCTATAGCTAATCCCTGAAGACAAAGCCAGTAGTACAGTGTCTTATAACAATAGACCTTCTACACAATGATCGGATTCTTTTAATGCCTCAAATTAAAAGTAAACAAATATTCCAAACGGCCAGATATTTTCTTTTCTTTTTCTTTTTAATTACAGTAGATCACAGTCTATTAACACGTGAACATATTTTTTCAGTTCCCATTCCTCGGCTAGAGCTCTGAGGTTCACCAATGGTGAGATTTTTGCGTATGCAACCGTTTTATTCCCCACTACTAAGGTAGCCGCATTACGACTTCGGGGATGTACACTTTTAATTTAGAAGTTCATATACACCAAGACCTCTACATCGTATTTTGCTTGATCGTATTTGATTTTTGAAGTCACCCCAAATCGGGCAGTACACCGGCAAATCAATCATGTATAGTCACTTTGCGCAAAACAGTATTAGTCATGGTCACAGCTGACGCTTCGCCTTTATCAATGTTCATCTTCCAAAAGGTAATGACTGATGATATGATTATGTAGAACCCCATTCAGCAGGTGTTATCAAACCTGCACACGTGTTGTGCATGTACGCCAGATATTTTCATAATTGAATATTTTGATAAGTGACCACGCAAATGAAAGCTTTCACCGTTTTATTTTTTCCACTGTAAGCCTATTAAACGATTTACACAAATCTTGTTACCAATGAACTAAGTGTATTCTGTTGACGTTTCGGGAAACCATAAGGCTTACAAGGAAATGTTTACTGTTGTTCCGTTTTCGTATGCAGATAACACGTTTTTTGCTCTCAAGGACAACCTGTCACCTGTCTCCATCGCTGCTTTCGACGGTAGGAGCTCCACATCATGCCACCAGAGTTTGCCATCTTTCTCTTTCTCTACCGAGTTCTGCGATCTTACGCAGCCCTCCCAGGCCGCTGATCTCAGTGATGTTGACAAAGTAGAAAGTAGATAGTCTGCCTTAATTCCTTCTGCCCTCAACCTTGCCTCGGAGAACTGTCATCATCAGATTTGTTTGTGTACTTCTGTGCCAACATATCTCAGTCTGCGTTCATCAACTTCAGCTAGCATTTTTCTTTGTACTGAGAGTTCATCGAGAATGTTTTGATTAAATTTTGCTCTTGTGCCTGACCTTTTGATTCTTAGTAGACCCCTTCAGAACTACATTTCGGCGGTGTCAATTAATGTTGTATCTTTCCAATTTTCTTAGTGTCCAGACTTCTGACCCATACTGGAATACAGGCCAGATAAGTGTCTTGACAATTTTAATTCAGAGATCTCTAGATATGCTTTGTCGGTCCAAATGTTGTTTACCTGAATCATCTTTTGCTTTGTCATACCGATTCTAGCCTTGATGTCTTGTAGACAGGAACCATTATTCTCTTTTACAGAGCCTAGATAATTGAAATGTTTAACAGACTCCAATTCTGTTCCATTGATTTTAATGTTTTGAGAAATGTCTTTACCATTAATTTTCATGGCTTTGGTCTTTTAACTATTTAACTTAAGGACTTTGGTCTTTTTACTATTTAACTTAAGGACTTTGGTCTTTTTACTATTTAACTTAAGGACTTTGGTCTTTTTACTATTTAACTTAAGGACTTTGGTCTTTTTACTATTATTTTAAGGTGGGCTGTGTTGTCCTCTGCCCTCTGAGTACGTTAGCACTCGGGAACTCGGGTTATAGTCTACTCTGATGGATTTGTAAGGGAGTGGAGTCAGAACCAATGTTAACTTTAAAAACAAACAAACACTTTGAGCACATCAGTGAAGACTTGAAACAGCGCTAGCATCTACCATCAAATCACAAGTTTGACTCTCTCACACTTGGCTATTCCGTCATATGTTATCTGGATGTTACTCTCTCTCTCTCTCTCTCTCTCTCTCTCTCTCTCTCTCTCTCTCTCTCTCTCTCTCTCTCTCTCTCTCTCTCTCTTGTTGTTGTTGTTGCTGTTGTTGTTGTTGTTGTTGTTTACTGTTCGGATATTAAATGTTGCAGAAACAGGATGTCTCTATAGTGAAGAAACTAGCTTTATACGCAGTTACAAAAAGCAACCGTTCTGTTGCTTTTTAACCTATGGTATATAGCCGAGAGCTATGAAACCAAGAGCTGCAAAATAGTTGTCACATTATATCACAGATCATTCGCTGGGTTCTTTCTGTACACCTCGGGAAACTGGGTACATAATATAGGGATGCTTGTCAGAGAAAGAGAATAGAAGGGGGGCTTAGAAAGAGACACAGAGAGACTCTGACAGTGTGTGGTGTGTGTGTGTGTGTGTGTGTGTGTGTGTGTGTGTGTGTGTGTGTGTGTGTGTGTGTGTGTGTGTGTGTGTATGCACGCGTATATTCACGCGTGATGTGTATGTATTGTACTTAAGCACTTGAGTCTGTCTGTGTGTGCATGCATTAATGCAGGCGTGCGTATTGCACATATACACGCAATTTTTTAAGCCCCTGAACACTGGGTTTTGTTGTTGGTGGTGTAGCTGTTGTTGTTTTATCTTTCTCAAAAAGAGATGAATGACGGATATCTTGCGCATACAGCACATTTCTTTTCAAACAACCGCATCGACAGCTGGAAACAGCCACATGAACAGTGAGAGTGAGAAGCGATCGTTACACACATCAACAGCTGTTGCCCCCACCCCCCACCCCCAACAATAATAATGCTACACATGCACACAGCATATTACATTTTTTTTTAATACCCTACGCATCCGTGTAGGATGATGCATGCATGAAAGTTGTGTCATTTTTGCAAATGTCGACAGATGATGATTTGCGTGGTACTGCTGTGGTAGGATTCAGTCAAATCAAGATGACAGGGACAGTATTTTGTGTCGTAAGTTACACGGTATCAGTTACTCATTCCCTAGTGCGGTATGCTTCAGGTGAATGTGACTGGCGAGAATGGAGTCTAAGATTGACCTACAAACTACACAACTGCCACTGACTCCAGTCTTTCGTCTTCGTCTTCACTGTGCGAGGAGGGTGTGGGGATTGGGTGGTGGAAAAGGGAATGATGGAGAGAGAGAGAGAGAGAGAGAGAGAGAGAGAGAGAGAGAGAGAGAGAGAGAGAGAGAGAGAGAGAGAGAGAGAGAGGAACAGACAGACAGACAGACAAATACAGAGACAGTGCAGAGACAGGGACAGAAACAAAACGATGGCAATGATTTCTTGTGCTAAGCATATAATGCCCATTCACAATGGGGCAGCAGGATGAGGGATAGGCACAAAACACATAATAAAGTAAAAGCATGATTTATGACAGCCTGATGGTCACCATGACATGGATTCCACATCAGTGTTCTAAACATATACACTATCATTTATCCAACCACAGTTTCTTCTTGATGTTAAGTGTGTATGGAAGTCTACCGTATGTAATCAATAAACATCTTTGTAAAGATAACATTTCGATACTGCAGTGGGCTTTCACTTCATGTGACATGAAATGGACATCGTCTTAAAAAAATTCTTTATGTATTCTATAACATCTCCTATTGCAACATCAGACTCGCATTTCACAGCAGTTATTTGCATCGCCCATATACCGTGCACACATTGGCCCAAATGTTTTCCCTGCACCCTCTTCCTCATTCTCATTTTCTGCACACATTCTCTTCACCCTCAATCTTTGCTCGCTCTTCCTTATTTTTCTGCACACATATCCACCCTTTCACAATCAACCCCTTCATTCGCTTTCTCCTGGACACTATCTTTCTGTTCATTCATGTTATTACCATCATATTCTTTTGGTGCATTTGCAATTTTCAAAGCATAACTCATCTCTGTTATAGTCTGCCAAAGGAAATTGTCACGTCTGTCTGTATCATTCTGTACCATGCCAATACATTGTTTATCTTTACAGTAGCTTGAATAGGGAGGACAAAGTTTATCATTTATTATAATGATAAGTTATTAGCAGTGTTACTATCAGAGTACCCTGTATTATAGTACGAAATGGGTGGGGTGGGTAGAAATAAACCAGAGGGGGATGAAACCTGCACATTCACTTCCTTTTTCTTGTTTGGTCTGCACACTTCGGCTCTTCTTCTGTCTCTGCTTACCTGAGACGAGCACTTTCTCCGATACATTGCACTTTGAACTGGAGTTTCAGGAGAATGGCTGATAGCGTTTCTTGTCAAGCTAATCACAACAACAGTTTGATGTCCTCTCTCCTCCACTTTAAAAGAAGCCACCGTTTTCTCGTGCAGTGCTGTGTTTAACATGCACTCCAATGTTACTGGTAGTCCAACAACTGGCATTTTGAAAATAGAATTAATGACTAGAAAACAGTAAAACTTCACACACTACTGGAAAGAAAGCATCTTGCTGGCAGCCAAGCAGCCACATAAGAGAGAGAGTCAATGTGTGTGTGTGTGTGTGTGTGTGTGTGTGTGTGTGTGTGTGTGTGTGTGTGTGTGTGTGATGTGTATGTGTGTTGTGTGTGTGTGTGTGTTCATGCTTCCATGCTCACCTACCAAAAGAGAACGGAAATGAGAGAAAATCAGTGTAAAAACTAGAAATGATACTGAAAAACAGCAACAAACGAAAAATCAATAAATGAATAGATAAAAAGCTGGAGTGCACCGTTTAACAAAATTTGACAAAAAGACACACACACACACACACAGAGCCACACACACACACACACACACACACACACACACACACACACACACACACACACACACACACACACACTTACACTCACTCTCTAAATCAAATTATCCAACCGATAAAAGACTTAAGAAAAGAAGTATAGTTAATGAGAAGAACTTTAATGAATATCAAACTGATGAGAAGAAGCTCTCTCTCTCTCTCTCTCTCTCTCTCTCTCTCTCTCTCTCTCTCTCTCCTCTCCTCTCTCTCTCTCTCTCTCTCTCTCTCTCTCTCTCGTCGATGCTAAGTAGTGTGATGAAAATGATTTAAGTGTGACGAACTACTAAGATTTTGCTCCAAGATTAAAGAACTACACTGTTTTCTCATTTCCCAGTCTCACCATGACACTGTCCACGAGTTGCCAGTCACAGCGGGTGGGGGGAATGCCTCATCTTCAAACAACACAAGGTTATTACTCATGGTCTTCCCCTGTATAAACTGTAGGCATCATGTGAATTTGCATCGTATGTACTATTTGTAAACTGCAGTTTTGCGCTAACATTTTCTTTTGGTATTAGGTATAGTTGATTTGCATGAGAAGATGCGTTAGCTGGTGAATTTCATAGGCATAACAGGACGCTTCTCTAATTCATATATGCTTGTGTGTGCGCGCGCGTGTATGTGTGTGTATGTTCACTCGCGCGCCCGTGCACGTTCGTGCGATGTGCGTCCCGTGCCCGAGCACACACACACACACACACACACACACACACACACACACGGAAAATCAACGGGCACAATAATGTACACAAACAGCGGAATTTGTCTTTTCTCACAGCATACAGATCTACGTACAGGCAAACTGGACAGTAAAGGTTCCTGATGTAACCTCTGAAAGGTCTGTTGCTATCAACGCATTTTTTGACTCAGGTCTGTTGCTATCAACGCATTTTTTGACTCAATCAGTGTATCAAGGAGAAGCTGTTCTATTTTTAAGTAACAAATAAATAAATAAATAAATATTTTTAAAAAAACAAGAAGCTGTGTGTTTGAAAGAAACCACTCCTTATAAGTAGACGTGTTCATGTCGCTGTTAAAAAATGGAATTCTCTTTTCTTGTTATCAAAACCAACAGCAACAAACAACAACCCCCCCCCCCAAAAAAAAAAAAAAAAAAAAAATTAAAACCCACACACACACACAACCCCGAAACAAAACAAAAACATTCTCTAAATCAGCTCGAAGCAACAAAAAAACCCAAAACCCAAAAACAAAAAAAGGTTCTGTTGGCTCTTTTCTGGGCGATAACTTGACTTAAACCTACACTTAGATTCAGTGCATTCTGTCAGCTGACTGGGAGTAAGGTGGGTGGGGGAAGGTCAGGCAGAGAAATCCGGCGACTGAGTTCACCACTGAAAGGAAAGCCCTGACTCAAATTGCATTCGCAAAGATAGACGGGAGGAGGAGAGGGTGTCAAGAAAGACGGCGACGGGGATAGGGGGAAGGGGGGTGGCGTAAGATGAGAACACAAACTTTAAGAATCCTAACCTTCAGTTTCAGTACTGACAACCATTGAAACAATGACTAGCAGCAGTGGGTGTGTGTGTGTGTGTGTGTGTGTGTGTGTGTGGTGTGTGTGTGTGGCGCGCGTATGTGTGCGTGCGTATGTGTGCGTGCGTGCGTTCGTGCGTGCGTGCGTGCGTGCGTGGTGGTGTGTGTGTGTGTGTGTGTGTGTGTGTGTGTGTGTGTGTGTGTGTGTGTGTGTGTGTGTATGTGTGTGGATGGCGAAGGGGGACGGAGGAGGGGGAGGGGGGGATGATTGTCATTTTATTGTAGATCTACCGTAGCTGTACAGCCTGTAATTGCAAAAAACCGTGTCACAACACTGTAGGCCTACCCGCTTTGTGGTTGAGTGATTTGCCGCTTACATCAGCACGACAGTGGCAAAGAATGAAATAATTATACAGATCTACATAACGCTACAGTTGACGATCGTGACTGGGGGTGTAGATCAGCCTGCAGGTGTAGTCCAAGTGTTCGACTATAAATAAATTAGCAAGGAAACTACCGAAATTGAGCAGGCGCTATGAAAAGTGCATAGTTTATATTGCTGAGTGCAGACTGGTTGTGTGTGCACTTACCTTAGACTGTGCACCTTGCCCGGCATTTCGAGGCCTTCCATACATCATTGTGATGCAAAAAAGGAAACAGGAGTGGTCAAGTAATAGAAACACACCCCACCTTATCCCCCAAGCTCTAAAACTGTAACGACGTCACAAAGAGTAGAACAAATCAAAGGAATGACAAGGAAAAAGTACAAGCACGTCCCATTTCCTCGATAGCTTCGTTTATACATTTCTTTATACTTTTTTTTTTCGCAACCACCACAATTTCACAATCCACCACTGACTTAACACAGATGCATCATTCATAAACGTTGCTCTGACATCACTGCACTGTCACAGTATTTTCCCACGCTTTAGTTTGTACTTCCAACGACACAGCATGAACAGAACAAACAAAAACACCAAAGCAGACGACACACCCGGCGTCATGTGTATTTTTACAAACAGGGGAGTTCTCAACTCCAGGGAGAGAACTCGCGAGATGTCGATTTTCACATGGTCGACTGCGGGGGAAATGGCTTTGTTTGTAATTGATCGAGCGCAAAGATCGTGAGAAAAATCCACTTGCTTGCATCAACACAGACAGGGGAGAAAGAAAACTAGCCCAATGGTAACACTTTTTCAAGGTATTCAAGCTGACTGCTTAACTGCACGCTTGGGTGGGTCAGGTCATTTTGGGCCAGCTCGATTTCAGTATCCAGCTTGCTTGTTCTTCCAGTACTACAATCAACCGCTTAGACAGTCTGTGATAAATTACACTACTAATAAAAAAATTGTAGAAAAATTTGGTTACTTTTTTTTTTTTTTACATTTTCTTTACTAAAAAAGAAAAGAAACATTTTAATCTCAAGTCGTGCAAAGCAAACAAAAAAATGTTATCACTGGCTTTTTAACTGTACAGTCAACGAACGATTCAGCAGTAGCAATAGCAGGTTTGACGTTTACACAACAATGTAGAAAGTGACAGCTAGGTTCGAGGTGGGCAGCAGAAAACACACACACACACACACACACACACACACACACACTTGACAGACAAACACACACACACACACACACACACTTGACAGACAAACACAAACACACACACACACACTTCACACACACACACACACACACACACACACACACTTGACAACACGACACACACACACACACACACACACACACAACACAACACACACTTCACACACACACACACACACTTCACACACACGCACACACTTGACAGACACATACACACACTACACACACACACACTTCACATACACACACACACCAGACAGACACACACACACACTTGACAGACAGACACACACACACTTGACAGACACACACACACACTTCACACAAACACACACACACACACACACACACACACACACACACACACACACACACACACACACCACACACACACACACACACTGAGGGAGGGAGCAAGATGTATTACTCTGATAACCCCAAATGTCAGTGTAGCTCAACGAACTTTTCAATACAAAGAGGAAACGATTACTGACTCACCAAAAGAGACTGTTCTAAATAAATTATATATTTCTTTTTCCGCAAAATGACCAACAGTTTGATGTACACCGAAGCAAAATGTCCTCCTGGTCATCATCGTAATTATCGTTGTTGCCTTTATTGTCATTGCTATTGTTACTATCATCATCATCATCATCATCGTCATCATCATCAGCAGCAGCAGCAGCAGCAGCAGCAGCATCAACAGCAGCAGCAGCAGCAGCAGCAGCAGCAGCAGCAGCACATCATCATCATCATCATCATCATTATTATTATTATTATTATTATTGTTATTATTATTATTAAGCCTATCGTCAGTATTATTATCACCATGATCATCATCATTGAGTTGGTGTAGTTGTTGCTGCTTCTACTGCTGTTGTTATCTATCTGTCTGTCTATCTATCTATCTATCTATCATCTATCTATCTATCTATCTATCTATCTATCTATCTATCTATCTCTTGAGAGAAAAAAAAGCAAACGAGTGCTTATTCATTATCCTCGAAATAAAAGAATTTTGATTTGATTTGACTTGTGTGCGTTTGTGTATGTGCGCGCGCGCAGGAGCGCATTACAAAAAACATAACTGACTAACCTGAAACGAAGGAGAGAAGAAAAAATAGAGGGGGGGGGGGGTGTCAGGGGGAGGGTTTAATTCAATGACACTTAACTGGATTGAATGTACATCCCATAATCCCATACTACAGCAATAAGCAAGCAATAAAATCACAGCCCCGGTCACTGAGATTAAAACTACTTCAAACCAGCCTGGCGCCTCTTCAATCTCAAAGCAAAGCCCCGCGATACATAACATAATAGTCTGGTCCCGCTTTGACGTGCAACAAATTTAGTAGCCAGGTAAGTCGGCCTAACTATATATACACAGCGACGGTGATTTGGAAAGTGATGGATGGCAAAAGCAGACGACACCCACCTTGATCTTTCTGTCCAGGCTTCTGGTCAGGATGTCTGTGGCGGAAGGGGTCATGGACAGGCCACTGCTTCGGACATCAAGGGCAGCATCGCCTTCTGCTGGCATCTTTCTTGGGGTAAGATTGGGTGCATGCACGCACGCACATACACAGTAGTATACAGCTTGTGGTTTCTCTACCCAGTGGTAGATATAATTATATACACACGATCCGGGCTCCTGTACTCTACGTTACGTTCAATGTTTGCACTGTTAAGTAGGTTCACTTCAATTGGTACAATATGCTTGTTCAAATAAATCGATTAAGGTGAAGAAACAAGTTTCCTTTGAAAGCTCTCTTTGTCAAGCGTGCCGCTGGTATTTTTCCTCCAAGGAAGTAAAAACAGTCGGGAATGCGAAATTTCGAGTTTGCTTTGAAATTGGATGATATACAATATACTGAGTCTGCACGGTTAGGTATGTTTATCCTAGAAGCTGTTGTCGATTACCCGTTTTATGGTACGATGAAAGGCTTTTCTGGAACACAAAATGGCAGTGATAGACTCTAGTTCTTTTTCTGTGCGTTTTATTGATAAAATCGATTTTGACCCAAAATATTCGCCAGTATCAATTATTCAGTTCGATAATAAGGTTAAGTTGACATGACCACACCATCGTGAGAAATTCCTTGTGTCGCACATGATTGAACTTCTACATCGGCTGAATAAAAAAAAGAAATGGCAATATCCAAAAGCGTGACGAAGCTGGCAGGACGACCTAGGCTACGTCTGTCTCCACAGCAGCGTGGAAAGAAACATCTGCTGACTGCTTCACTTCTACAGTAGCTCACACTTCAGTGAGAGAGAGAGAGAGAGAGAGAGAGAGAGAGAGAGAGAGAGAGAGAGAGAGAGAGAGAGAGAGAGAGAGAGAGAGAGAAGGGAAGCTGCTTATCGATCACAGAAAACTGGCCTAATCAGCGGGCTGCGCGCACACACACACAGACACACAAACACACACTTACACACACACACACACACACACTTACACACACACACACTTACACACACACGCACGCACACGCACACACACACACACACACACACACACACACACACACACACTGTACAGTCCCATACCAACCAACTACAAAGGCTGGGAAACTTTCCTTCGCGTTATGTTGTCGGCTCTCCACCGGAAAGCAATCACTAAACACAAGGCAGTGATCGATAGAGTGGTCAATCATAGCATAACCATCACGATCAATATACACCGATCAATAGTCATACAATCATCGCCAACGGTGGGTGAATCGATGAGTGGGGTATTTTTTATGCTCTTTGCGAGCTGTGCATTTCTTTCTTCAATAATGACATAGTATTCTAACCATGCTACTGGCGCTAAGTGGAGACTAGTTATTTATGAGACTATCATCCAGTTACCTCTGGATACCACGGGCAACTCGGTAACGACGATCGAACGACTGACTAGACAAGTGTGCTAATTTAGCTAGCTGGCAATGACCAAGGCTTTCTTACGAGATGATCAATATTTATAATGAAATGTCATAATCTTAAAGCCCACTTGCAACCTGACCGATATTTGTACTGAAATCTGAAAATCTGAAAGGCTACTGCAAACTAATCCATATGTGTACTGAAATCTCACAATCTTAAAAGCCTACTGCAATTATTTTGTTTTGTTTTGTGGAGATGCAATAGGGTTTCAGAGCTGCAATCTTTAATACATGCAAATTCTGTTCTTCTTTTGGGGGGTTTTGTTTTGAGTACCGTGTATAAACTTATGTTTGTTGTTCTGGCAATTTTATTGTGTTGCACTAATGTTTGTCTCGGGTGAGTAAATTATGCTAAACTCTATGTTAATGTTCATCAAGCACAGTATATAAATCGGCATATGTCCTACTCACAGTTTTTGCCGTGTTGTTCAAATGAATGTTTTGGGTGCCTAAATTCTGTCAAACCAGAACAATTTAAAAAAATTAAAGACAAAAAAATCAATACTTCTTAGCTCTCAAAACCTAACAGAAAATCAGAACCACAGATCACCACAACCTCTCTCCAGTATCTGCCCCAGACGCAATAAGCTACTCCCAGTGACATTGCAAGACTTTGCCTTGCCCGGGAAGGGACGCAATTTGTTGGAAGTCCTAACTTGACGCCACCCAGTTACCAGAATAAATATACATTTCAGCCTACAACGGCCTCTGTACTTTCTTTTCCTCTTCGTTTTCCTGTGCAAACCGCTCCTTCAGTAGCTACAGATATATCTGTAATAACAAGTGTGACCCAGTATGTGGACTTGAGCTGTGTGGGCTTTTAAAACTGACTGGGAAATGGATGTAGGACGATTGAACGAGCTGACCCGTAGATTTGACGCTTTATACTACTACACTAGCTGCAGGGCTACTTACTCGAGTACAACAAACAACTCCAGCGATGTTTCCTTATTCCTAGAGATCCAGATTGATTAGTGAGTGAGCTGTCACTGAGGCTGCTGTGTCAGACAGCCCACGCTTTAGAGGAAACGTCTGATCTTTTTAGGAGGAGACTTATTAAACATTGATCCTCTGTGCTTTGACTTGCGTGTGCAATGTACTGGCTGAAGAAGGTAGGGGAGTGTGGTGTGTGTGTGTGTGTGTGTGTGAGTGAGTGAGACAGACACACAGACTAGACAGACAGACAGAGACAAAGAACATAATTATATGTGTGTGCACACATTTCTTCTTTTTGTCGATTGCTGTAATGTGTCATTGTACAGGGATTCTTCTTCTTCTTCACTGCTCAGGCAGCATGTATTGTTGTCCGTCAAATGAGCAAAAAGACTTTGCGCTGCCGTTAAGCGCCTGACAAGTCAGGCCCTCGCGCATTCCATCTCGGTCTGGGAGAGAACTGTTATCTTTTAAGTCGTTCGGGGGGGGGGGGGGGGGGGGGGGAGGCGGAAGAAGGGATCAAGAAGGCAGAAAATAGACAAGAAGGAGATGACAGAATGAAAAGGAAC
>CM054134.1:106662030-106692030 GCA_028751875.1 Rapana venosa
AAAAAAAACAACAACCGAACACACACACACATACACACGCATACATACAGAGAGAGAGAGAGAGAGAGAGAGAGAGAGAGAGAAGAGAGAGAGAGAGAGAGAGAGAGAGAGAGAGAGAGAGAGAAATAAACAAAAACAGGAACAAAAGACCACTATCACCACCACCCCATCTCAACTGTCTCCATCACAGCTGTCGACGGTAGGAGCTTCACGCAATGCCACCAGAGTTCACCATCTTGTTCTGTCTCTGCTGAGTTCTACGATCTCTTGAAGCCCTCCTCCCAGACCACTGATCTGAGTGATGTTGGCAATGTAGAATGATGGTGGTCTGCCTCTTTGTTCTGCCCTTAATCTTGCCTTGGAGAACTGTCGTCATCGGATTTGTCTGTGTGTTGCTGTTTGTATGACCAACGCATCTCAGTGTGCGCTTATCAATTTTACCCAACATTTGTCTTTGCTCTGAGAGTTTAGCCCATCAAGAATGCTTTCGTCTGTTTTTCTATCTGACCAAATTTTGACTCTTCGCAGTCGCTTGTAGAATTACATTTCAGTTGCGTGTATCTTGTCTCTGTCCAGTCTTCGTAGTGTCCAGGCTGCTGACACATACAGCAACACAGGCCAGATTAGTGTTTCGACAATTCTCATTGTAACAAACAACAAAATTAACCCAAAAACAAACGCGCCCCCCCCCCCCCCCCCCCCGCTAAAAAAACCCCAACCCAACAACAAAACAAACAAAAACAACCAAACAACAAAAACCAAACAAAAAAAAAACCAAACCCAAAACAACAAAAAACAAACAAACCACACACACAAGCAAACAATAAACCCCAAACAACGACATCAACAACAAACCCAGAGACAAACGAACGAAGAAAAAAGTTTAAAAAAAAGGAATACATTAAGAGACAAAACTCACCATTCCTTCTGGGCGAAAACGGGTGATCTCTGTAGTGGTTACAGTGGTCGTTATCTCTGTCTCCACTTCCTCTATCAATGTGTCACCCTTCTTTGTCCGATTTCTTCCTGCCATGGGCATCATTGCCTTCTGCTTCTGCTGTTGTTTACTGCTACATTCCACCCATCTTCTTGAGTGTGTGTGTGTGTGTGTGTGTGTTGTCTTTTTGTATTACTGTCGATGATGGGATATAACCATCTAGAAAGAAGAATCAGCAACCTTCCAGAGCAGGTTGATCGTTAGTTAGAGCTGTTGCTTACGCCAGAATTTTCTATAAAAAAAAAGATGTAAAAGTCAAGTAAACGTTTGCCAAGTCTTACCACGTGTATTTCATTTGGTTTTAAACAAACCGGATTTTCCACTTATCTAGTATTAATAGCATTTAAAGCTAAAGCCAAACCAAGCGTCTTAGAATTAATCCTTCAGTGCTGAAGATGATGGTTATAAAGCCACATTTTCACCACACTGATGAACAGATTCCAGAACACCAACATCATCTAAATCCCGAAAGCGCTTTCTCTTCTCGATTAAAATCTACTATGTACTTATATAGACACAAACAACTGTGCAAGCATGGTATAGATGTTAAAGGTACGGGGTATGATATGTCACGAATGCAGTTAGTCTTCAGGTGAGCTGAACTAATTGGTCCATGGCTCCGACTTCCTTCGGTGTTGGCGTTTCTTTGACAATGCTCGTCAACTTAATATAATGAGGGGGAGGTGGGGCCTTTGCCCTGCAATGCTTCTGAGAATACATAATGTGATGAAGTGAGTGGAGCGTGTGGTGAGGGAAGGTGGAGACGGGGAAAGCCGAGACGAGGGAGAGAGGGAGGGAGAGTGAGTGAGAGACAGACAGAGGGTTAAAACGGGGCAAGGAGAGAGAGAGAGAGAGAGAGAGGGGGGGAGGGGGGGGGGGGGGGGGGGGCAGATAGAGACAACGCTTTCCCAGGCACACACTCTCTCTCTCTCTCTCTCCCTCTCTCTCACACACACTCACTCTCTCACACACACTCTCTCTCTCTCTCTCCCTCTCTCTCACACACACTCACTCTCTCTCTCACACACACTCACTCTCTCTCTCACACACACTCTCTCTCTCTCTCACACACACACAAACCAAGAAATTTGCAGTGAACTGATTTATTCAAAAAACTGACTTAGCTTCACATGAAACAGCACTCAGTAGCCATCTGTGATAAAGATGACGAGAAGAGACAGTTTTGCTGGAACGATGCATGGACAGACCCACAGACGCGGCAACTGCATGATAAAGCACATTACCACACACATACACACACACACAAACATACCATCTTTTATAAAAAAGGAAAAGAAAAAAAAAGCGATCAAAGAATAAGTTTCAGGGAACAGTCCTTATTGCTCAGTTCTTGGTGTTCTTTTTTTTTGTTTTTTGGTTTTTTACCACCAGTTACAAATTTTCAGCATGTAGATCTTCAGGTTAGTCACAGAACACGTAAAGGGTCGGGGTATCAATTTTAAAACAAAGACAACTGAAAAGTATTGCCACCTTTCACTGAGACAGGAATGAGCAGAAGTGACAAAAAATTCAGCTGGGTCAATGAATTCCAGCTACAATGACAGTGGGGGTTTTTTTTTGCTGTTAATGAATCTAATATCTGATAACTTGATATATTTATTGTCACTGAAGGTAAATGTTAAACTCTATTAAAAGAAAAAAGAAGATGCTATTGTCATTTGTACATTAATTTTTATGATTCCAGTTGGGTTGGAGGTGAAGGCAAAGGTTGTGTGTGTGTGTGTGTGTGTGTGTGTGTGTGTGTGCGCGAGTGCGTGTGTGCAAGTGTGTGTGTGTGTTTCAAAAAGCCGTTGCCTATCTGCTCCAAGTAACTGTAACTTTAAAAATAAAAATAAAAATCCATTAAAACACAAGAAGAAAAACTGCACAACTCTCTTGGTATTCTGCACTGATCTGATGTTCTCTTTTGTCATTAAAAGTGGTGTAAGACACAAGCAGCAGCTCAAGAGAGCTCATCACCATTTGCCTCCAGTCGCTTTTTTCTCCCAAAATATATATTATGAATTCAAACAAACATCTTGCCAAGAATTTCATCAAAATCTAGTTTAAAAACAGAACTAGTCATCAAAGTGAATACATTAATGTTTAAAAAGTCTTATAAATCATATCTTAATGGTTGTTTAAAAGTCACATATGCAAAATCTCTCCATTTGTGCATCTTGGAGCTCTACCTGAAGAACTCAAGGAGAATTTCATTCTGTTGTGGACATTGTGAGCATTACTAACCAAAAAATATTTTCCATGTAGGTTTATGCATACATCCTGACTTTTGAGTTTGAAAGCAAATTGTCTTTTTGGGACATAAATACCTACAAACAATTGCCACATGAAAGTAGAGTATGTCAATCTTTTCAGCCATGACTGTACCCACTGTATTAACATCAGTACCATAATCCCATGTTTAAATTATGTACATCTTGGACTATGGTTGCATTATATTTGCAAGAGTGATCCCTTACCTGGCCTATCTCATACAGAAATCTGGCCACCTGAAACCAAAACTTAATTTACAGAATAAAGAAAGAATGAAACGGTTCTTGTAATCCATAATCATTTAACAACTGATGTCGCCTTTTAAGGATTCAGATTTGAGAGACAGACAGAGAGGAGGAGGAGGAAGAGAGGAGGAAGAGAAGAGGAAGAGAAGAAAAAAAATGCAGCATTCATAACCAAAGACAACTGGCAACAAAACAAACTGTACACAAGACCACTCAGTGAAACAGAATGGAGATGCAAACTGAACACCCAAAAGCAAACAGTGCATCGTGTAATAACAAGAGAGCAAATGAATCCCAGAGAAAGTCATGTTCCTGTCCAAGCTGCCTGCATAACGTCGCTTTCTTCCCCCCAGGCCATCTGCATCCCACTGCCTGGAGGCCTACAGACAGGCCTCATTCACACTCCACCTGCATTCCACTGCTTGGAGGTATGTACACAGCCATCATTCACATAGCCACTTTTTTTACAGCAAGCACAAACTTGTACCTGACACATTCTTTACACCGCCACCAAACATTAAATCCAGTACTTGTCTCTAATCTTCACCATCTATAACGATCTAAAAACAAACAAAAAGACCTGACTTTTAATGATTAAAGTATGGGAAAAAAGTCAATGCATTATGGTCAGTGAATATCTAGTCAAAAACGAAAAATAAAACAATATGAAACAGCCACCAAAAAAAAAAAAAAAAAGGAGGGAGAAAGAAAACGTGTAAATAACATACAAAACTTCAGTAAGTTTTTTTTAAACCTTCCATGGGTGCTACCAGAAAGTTCCATGAAACTTTAGAAAAGATGGCAGGTGAAGGAATAAGAGGTGATTCTCAATGTCTTCCAGGCAACACCTTGAACATGCACAGGCAGATCTATTTGTACATATAACCCATTTTATATCCTAAATGACAGCAGAATCAACTGCCACCATCACATTTCTCCATCCCCCCTCCCCAATGACATGCAAGAATTCTGACAATCTGGACTGTGACGACAGCATCTAACATTTCTGTGCTACTCCATACTCCGAACAAATGGTGTCCTGTTTACAGCTTTTTGTAAAGCACCATAGAATTGATGAAGCCGTGTGATGTTGATGACTGACAGTAAAAATACTCTCAAGACGGGAAAACAGTCTGACCAGTCTCTCTTTCCTTCAGTTTTAAGGACCATTGAAAGATAAAGACCAATTGTGGCAAGGGAAGCTAAGAACCAAAAGACTCCATTAAGGCAAAAAAGTGTAAGCACACAGGGTCAATTATGCCCGCTGGTAACAGACAAGGAAGAACAAGAGGGAGGTAGTGGTATTGTACCTCCAGGTCTGTTTCGAAAGGGTCCACCTGTTTGCCTTCCATCTCCCCTCCCTATCATGCACTTGCTGCTTCTACACTCATCAACAAAAACCAATGACCACTCAAAAAGAAGCACTGAAGGGCACAAAAAGGGAGGAAAAATGTACAAAAGTTTAAACAGTGAAAATACATCTATACACTGAAAATACTGTGGAGAATCCTTGCAGTCCTTTAGTGCCAAATAAGAACATGAATTAAAAAAAGAAAAAAGAAAAAAAGAAATAGAGTCCCACACATCCACACACTTTTGTCCCAACTGGTCATCTTTATAACAGCTCTATATAGCTTCTATACAGCAATGGAAAGGCTATCCGGACACCAGCAACACTCACACAACTCTATGTACCACTTTGTCCTCAACTGCAGAATACAAAATACCCACAGGACATATATACACACAGCCTGAAGTAAGAGAGATTCTTCCTTTGAAACTGTCCACATTTACACATCCATACATAAACTGAATTACACTTCATCATGGTTTACAGCCCTTCCAACCGTGAGGGCCGTATCAAAACCAATGTCACCTCCAAGAAAAACAATGTTGGTGACAAATGAAAGAACAAAACATACAACAAAACAAAACAAAAAACCCATATGCAATGGACTCAAAGAGCCACACACACATCACGTGATTGATCTGAAAATGAGAAGAGTACCTAGAATGAGAAACAGTACATTTTATTGAAACAGCCTGCATACAAAAAACCCTTTATATATATATATATATATATATTGCCCCTTGCTTGGTTTCTATCTACCGATGAAGGAAAAAAAGTCAATGTATACCTCATTCCAACAGTCATCTACCTATGTTTCCTCACTACTGGCTACATGAACAGCTTAGCTTGTTGAATGCCTTTCTCACTTTCACATTGTTTAGAACTCCGCCTTTAATCACCCTATTTAAATCCTAAAAGTCATTTTCACAATGGTCTGTCCTTCTGATGGTGCAAATAGAGACCAGTTAAAATGGAAGAAAAAATTTCAAACTCATACTGACCAATAGCAAATTCCAGATATGGACCCAACACTGATTCAACAGTATTGTAAGTAGTACCTATCATTGTTTTGCCATCACCCATATAACTATATGATTTCTTAGTATTGATTGGCCATTACGCTCCTGAAGTCAAAAAAAAAAAATTTTGGAAGGACACATCATGTGGCAACAAAATCTCATTATGTATCCCTAAACAAGCCAATGTTCAGGCCTTTTTATCTTAACTTCAATATAAAAAAAAAATTTTAATCAGTAGACAAATCAACTGATTTAAACAGAATCCAAAGCATGAATTCAAGTAAAATCTTGTAAAATGTTTCTAAAAAATACCACACAAAGAAAAGAAGAACAATGCCAATCCATCAGTTGTGTTCCTTCAGAGTTGTTTACAGCCTCAGAACCTTACAAGTAGCATCACCCCTCTGATAACGTTATCAAAGAAAAGCAATGCCAGGCAGAACCCACAGGCTGATCACAAACCAGCAGGACTCTTAGCAGAACTGTAAATGTTGAAAGTGTTTGCCAAGACTGCATCCAACGCTAGTTTTACGCCATTTCTACCCCTCAGTGCCTCATAAAGAAACAGTGTGTACACGAGTCATGGCCTTTACATACTGTGTAACCCACTAAATTCACCACCACATAGACATTCATGAGCAAGATGTCTTCTGTCTGCCCCTTCACTGAATCTTGCCTCCTTTATGGAGAATGAAAAAAAACAACCAACCCAAAAGGCCAGAGAAAAACAAACCCCACATACCTCTGGAGTCAGAGCTTTTTATTCTGTTTTTTCCTTCTCTGAAATACTGCATCAAACAGAGCTTTCCTCCTGAAACTGTAGCTTTGCTCTACATCTGAAGAGGTACTATGACCCTTTCCTTTTCAAACAGCACACCTTAGTCTCTTCTTAGAATGGGAACAAATTCCTTCATAAACACGACTTTCTTGTACAATACACCCCATTCATATAACTCTCTTCTTTCTGAATTTGGCCACTTGCAGTTTCTCTGGAATTTATCATCACATCTAAAAGGCCTTCCAGATATAGTTGTTCTATTAAAAAAACCAAAAACAAACTAACAAAAAAGGAACAACAAACACACCGGTATTTTGCAGCATTTCCATCTTTTTCACCTCTACTTTCCCATCTGGTCTGTAAATAAACCATTTTCAGCAGCATAACAAAGATTTGTTTTCTGTCCTGTCCATCTCTCTGTGGTGCCTGCTTCCTGTGTGTGCCCTTCCCCCGAAAAAGATTCATAGACACTATGGGCTGGACAATGAGACTGTCCTGAATTGAACAGTTCTTACTTTTTATACATGGATTTTTTTCTTCTTCATTTTTTTCTATTATTATCATTATTTTTTTTTTTTTTAAAAAGAAGTCTACTTATGCAAGTTACATAGTATTTTACTTCAAGCCAAGGGAAGTAATACTTCTGTTGGTGAAAATATTTGATTCAAGCGCCTACAGCTTGGAAAAGATGAAGCACTACCTAAGTCTTCAATACTATTCTTTTCATTCCTGAGCAAATCAAACTAATACTGCTGAGTCTGTGGCCATTCTTTTCTTTTAGACTGGTCAGCTACTCTCAACTATTAGGGAATGAAATTTCAAGCTGCAAGTGGAATCATAAAAAAAGGGTAAACAGCTTGTAAGAATGACCATAGCTTCTGCAGAACAGTAGTTTTGTTAAATATTTACAGTGGCAGACTCCAAGTTTTTTTCCCCTTACTTTTCAGGAAGTTACTCTCTGATTAATGTTTTTATGCAGAAGTACACTTGTCCAACCTTGGCTGGCAAAGTGCCTCTTCCTAGCTGGTGATTTTGGTTTCTTTTAGCTGTTGCTTTTTGTTTTTTGTTTTTTAGCCCCAAACAAAGATTCTGCATGGTTTAAATAATGACCTTCACTGTAAATGACTAACATCCCTCCCAGCATAAATTCTAATTAATCAATCCATACAGAATAAAACCTGTTCTGTTTTCTAGTTCTCCTGATAAAGAAAACGCACCTGCACAAATACACAGAAAACGGGAGCTAAACTGTAAAAGCATACGAGGTATTTGCAGAAAGGAACAACTCACAACCAAAAAAAGATGATAGCAAATGATCCACTAGCACAAAGAAGAACTACCTTCAAAGCCACAGAGTAGGCTTTGCTTTGGATATGAACAGACAAAAACAAAAAGGGGGAGGGGGGGAGGAAAGCAACTACCAATAGTTTCAAGGAAAACTACTTATTAGACTTTTAGAAGTTTGATGAAAATTATTAGCACATTAGAGAAGATGGCATCCACTGACATCAGACAATTCAGCTCTTGGTGAGCTTTCAGTCCCCATCACAGGACCTTCACCTAGTTGGTGGGAGAAGCAGCTTATGGCCAGAGTGGACTTTCTCTGAAGTGGCCTGGTGCCAGGGGTACACCTTCCCCCACAAACTGGATGAAGGCCTTAGAATATGGAACGAAAAGCTGGCTACCAGCTAGAATCTGGAGGTAAAAACCTTTCTTTCTTAACATGGCACGATCAGGCAATTTCTTCGCACTCATACATAACAACAAAATCTGGAAAAAGGGAAATGAAAGCAAACAACTATATCTTTAGTCAGGGCAGCAAGTAATCACATTTCTATTCTAAAACCCCTTTTAAAACAACACCTATCAAAAATACAATAAGAGCAAGGCAAGTAGGAAAGGACAGAAACAGATATAAATTCGTTACCAACAACCTACTACAAATGTGTTATTTTCTTTGGATCTGAAAGCAAGTTCAGTTAGGTATGACAAATATTCATAACCAAATGCTTGAATAACTGTTACCTCTTAGACACTTTCAAAGTCAACTTGTATCTGTCCTAAGATTACAAGCATGAAAGTTTTCTTACTATTCAACCTGGACGCCTCTGAACATAGACTTGCTTACAGCTGTTCTAAGAACATGAAATTGTTAAAAATTTCATCTCCGCTATCAGGTGCATTCCTTTTCATCTGATAAAGAAATACAGAACAAAGCTCCATTTTCTGGAATGCATTTTTTAAAAAAGTCCCATCTGCTGATTTCAAAGATTGTAGTGAAAGATTAAAAACATTCTCAATGTCACAGGCCACATGACAATTTCACATCATCATTTTCCTCAGTTGAATCAATGTTTGACCATGCTATTCCTTCACAACCACCTTTCATCTACAAGCTACTCCCACAGTTGCATGCACATTTTTTTTCTTTATTGCCAGCTGCATTTTGCCACACCACATTAAAATGTACAACCCAACTTTGAACAAAAGTCATGATACTGTAATACATACATTCTAATGAGCCAGGGTGACTAACACACAAGCAACAAAATAGCCAAGCACTTTTTAAAATCACATAGATCGCAGGCACAAGCAGCAACATAAGCATTTTGTTTCCACTAGACAAATAAAATGTAAATCACAATATAAGCGCACATTTGTGAATACATGATGAGACAGGGCTAAGGGTTGGGAGTTTTTGGGTAAGGGGTGGGGGCAATTATAACTTACTTTTTTTCTTTGATCAATTCCAAACTGGGGAGGGAGGGGGGTGGGGAGGGAGTTGGAAACAAGGAAAGCAACAATATAAAAAAACCAAAATGTGGTTTCAAGAACTCTCAGCCAAATCTTTGATCACCTGCAGTCACAATCTTGAGAATAAAAAAAAAAAAGGCTAAAAATCAACACAGTACTTGATAATAAACTGTTCGGTTCTCCCACATGTCCAAATATATATAGATATATTCCAATCCAAAATACCATATCACATTGCAAATTTAAGCAACAAAAATTACACAGCTAGGCTAGATTGAGAGAGAGAGAGAGAGGAGAGAGAGAGAGAGAGAGAGAGAGAGAGAGAGAGAGAGAGAGAGAGAGAGAGAGACTTGGGGGGGAACTGAACACAAACACAGGCAACTGATGCACATACAGTGCAAAAAATTCAACATGAGCGCTTCAGGGGAGCTAATCACTAAAGTAGGATTTTGGGTGTGTGCTTGCACATGCGTGCCCATGTGGGTGCAAAGCATCGGATTAAAAACAATAACATTAAAATGCATTTCCTTTACAACTTGCATGCACTAAAAATCCTCTTTGATGGCCCATGTCTATATGCCATGTGCACTACTGTGTTAATAATTATCTTTGATAACAGGGCCATCATGCTGAAATCAAACTTTAGACACTGTCAAATTATATATCATTACTCTTTGCAAATGGTTGCATGTGTATGAATGACTTGAATGCAAGCTCTTTTACTTGTTTTAAAAAAATTTTTTTTTAATCTTTTTTATAAGATACAGTGCTGTATGAATTCCATGTTTTCCCCTTTGTTTAAAAACATATATTTCACAAAAATATATGATTCACTTTTAAAAAGAAAAGGTATTACTTTTGAAAATATAAGAAAAAGAAAGGGGTAAACAAAATACAGCTAGGAAGAATGATAAGGTGCCAACAGAGAAAGCAACAACCACCCCCCCCCCCCCCCCCCCACACACACATCAGTTGCACATAATCCATTAACAGCATGGTCTCCCTTTCTCTGTAACTAGACTGAAACATAGTGCTCATGGTTTCAGGAGGAAGCAAGTGAACTCTGTCTCATAGGTTTGAACTTTTGCATTCCAGGATTGTGTGATTGAGGCAATTTGAACCAACATGGGGTCCTGGGTTCGAATCTCAGCATTGGCCTCTGGTGAACTAAGGATCGGGATTTTTATGATCTCCCAGGTCAACTTCAAATGCAGACCTGCTAGTGCTAGTGCATGTACATACATATGCAGAAGATTAAATAGGCATGTTAAAGATCCCATTAATCACATCAGCGTTAGGTGGGTTACTGAAATACAAACCCAGAATGCAACTTGTACAATGAAATGAGCTGCTCTGAAGTCAGAATGTGCCTGCTGAGGCCACTGGGCAGACCTCCTGCAGAGTTACAAGCACAGAAGAAGACCAGGCAATATGCACTACGCTCTGCACAGGAACAAAGCGAGAGAGAGAGAGAGAGAGAGAGAGAGAGAGAGAGAAAGAGAGAGAGAGAGAGAGAGAGAGAGAGAGAGAGAGAGAGAGAGAGAGAGAGAGTTTTCTAACCAACATGAAGATTCCAGAAAAACTGCAGAACAAGTTCCTAAGTGAATCTTAAGTTTTTCGTGCGATTTGATCACACTTTAAACTGACTAAAGTGACACTTAAAGGATTCGTCTCAAGAAAGGTAAATGCCATACAGAAAAGGGGAATGGGAGGGGAAGGGAAGCTAGTGTAATAAATATGCATGAAGTATAGTACTGATGCAGGAATTTAGAGTTGATTATTTTCTGTAGTACTTTAGAGTTTGCACACACTTATTTTTTCCTCATAATTGCATTGGTTTGGCATAAGAATTTTTTTTAACTGATAAAACTTTACATGGCTTGAAAATGACTAAGAGCTTGCTGTCAGCATGATGTTTCACTGTGCACACAGAAAATATAACATTAGGCCAAAAATGCTTTCTTGGCATTTCATAGCCATGATTGAGCAAGTGATGGATTTTCTATCACAATTTGTCTCAGTTACAGAAGAATACATGGGGCTAAAGTGAAAATCAGGAGATAGGGGTGGTATGCTAGAGGTCGGTGAAGGGAAATATGTACCTAAATCAGCAAACTGTATTGAGCTGACAAAGTGAAAAGAAAGCATGCCATTAACAAGTAAATAAACAGCTTTATTTTCGCTTTCCTGATGCATGCCAAAAAGATTTACCAGCTTTTATCAGCATGCTCTTAAGAACACAATTTCTGTCTTGTGCTACAATCTATACACAGTTTGCTGAATTCAAAATATACAATACATAATAATATCACTGCTTCAAGAAAACCCACAAAATAAATACCCAAAATTGGTAACTGGTTAGAAAAAAACTATAAATTTCTTCTGTCAGAAAAAAAAGAATATTAACACCTGGATTTAGCAAGTTGCCACATGATTTGGCTCTACATATAATTACAGCTATTATGAAGTGTTCCTACATAATTCAGCTCAAGCTAGATACTACATAACAGACCTTACACAGATGAATACAGTTTGAAACAAAAAGATAAAACACAGAATTTGTCTAATGCAGAGCTACATTCTTTGAGGAACAGAGATGGAGAGAAGTGTGCATGGTGTTTATGATAAACTGACACACCTGCTTCATGGCATTCACTGGAAAGAGCAGTAGCAACAAATAAGCACAAAACTAGTAGTAAAGCACAAGTTGTATCACCATTTCAACAATATACATAATGCTGGAAAAAAAAAAGTCTCTGACCAACATACAACAGAATACAAAGTATAACCATCATGATGCGGTACAGGATCCATAACCCATAATGTTCTTGGCTCTTACAAACTGGGCTACAAAGTCAGTCAACATTCTTCCTACATTCCATACAACATGCAAAATTATACAGAACTTTTAGTCTTCACACACACACACGCACGTACGCACACACCTGCGCACACGCTATTCCTCGCACATGCACACTAACTCTTTCAACACGTGAAAAACAGATGCTCAAGATCTTCGCTCGAAATCTGGTGAGCTATTTCAACTGACTGACTCCACGTGTATTAGACCGCCACCATTAAATGTTTGTCCCTCTAGCTCTGTTGAGCTGATCACAAAATCATGACACAGGGCGAAGTTCAGCATCCACCTCCTAATTACTGTCCAAACACAAAAACAACTCCAGTTTGCCCATGTCTGAATACGTCTGTGTTGTGGATGTGAGTGTGGGTGTGTCAGTGCACAAGATCACCGTAGTTTTTGTTTGTTCTGTTTCTTGATAACCACGCACATTAACGGTGCTGATCAGGGTTCTGTATGACTTCCACGTATGTGGCGGGGAAGACGCCCTCTCTGCCGTTCAGCTCTCCTTTCCACCAGTTGTCATTGGACTGCTCTATCACCCTGATTCGGTCTTTTCGCCGGAAGCCCAATTCATCAGCGTCTTGAGGTTCAAAATCAAATTTGGCTTCCACATACTGAAACAGAATGTCAACATACAGTCAATGAACAAACTGATGAAAAAAAGTCATGTCATTTTAACTGTGGTTACTTAAAAGTTACCTTCAAGTTAAAAGTCAAACTGAAGTTGCCTGCAGGGTGGGTCAAGTTTAAGTTATGTCCACGGCTTTATCTAAATGATCCTTGCCTGAAGTTCATAATTATGCCCATAGCTTGTGTGTGAGTGTATGTGTGTGTGTGCATCTTGTGAGAGGACAGATCATTTCACTTACAGTACTTTCAGGCATGACATCTGAATCAAAGTGTTTTGCTGTATGGTTGGCTTGTATTGGAATTGGTTTATAAACTTCCTAGTTTAAAAAAAGCAAAGTTTATCACTACTTAAGCAAAAAATGTTTGAAGTTTAAAACTATCTGAATATCTCTACATAAAGTTGGATGCAGCATCTATCAAAATTAAGCCAGCAAAGAAATGGCCACATTTTGAAACAAAAGAGCCATAGTTGGAAACTGAAAGTAAAATGACCATTTGTCTTGTTCAAGCCATTTCCCCAAAGAAGAAAATCAGCAGGTAATTTCATTTGAGCTGAGCAGTCTGCAACTGTGCATCAGAGTTAATTGCCTTGTATACATTTCATAGCACTCCAGTACAAACTAAGAGCTAAATCCTGGTCTCACAATGTCAACTCTTCGAAGCTGGTTTCAACTTTGAACTCCTGCATGCCATAACCTTTGATTTGTTGCTTTACAAGATTCAGCGCTATATAAATTCCATACATTATTATCATTATTATTATTATTATTATAACCTGCTGGTTAATGCTATTTATCACTCGCACAGCAAATCACTTGTTTTGTTTGCTGTTGCCATTTCATAAATCTAGCCTCCAAATTCTGCTTTCATTAGTAACGCAGGATTTAGTGCACAGTTTTTGCCTTGCTTTGTCATTTTGAACAACTGACAGGCACAAATTCATCCAACCAGGGGCAATTGATGCATGACTTCTGGTGGCTTACTGCACATGAACCATAGGTAATTACCTCCCTTGACCAGCCAGTCTATCCACTGTTTGCTTGTTTCATCTACACACCTTTGAACCTTTATTTTATTTATTTTTTCACACTAAAATGAATTTTTGCATGATTGTTCAGTGGATTTCTTTGAAGTTAGGGTTGAAAGTCTTTGTTTCTTATCCAAACATTACTGAATTTACAGCAGCGCATACACCAGGACGAAAAGAAAAACAATTCTGAGAATGTTCCACTAAATTCATCAAGTTCATTTTTTATTTATATTTCAGTTCTTTGTGGTATTTTGGGGGGTTTTTAATAGATTTTTTCTCATGGAAGAAAATACTTCCTAGCTTTCAGAAATTAGTTTCTTTCTTTTTGTTTGTTTGTTTTTGGGGTGGGGTGGGTGAGGGGAAACAGGGTGTCAAATTGACAGATTTTTATTTTACAAACCTAAGTCAGTTTTCACAAATATTCTAGACCATGAAAAATGGGGTCTCAGTTTTTCAAAACTTTTACAAATCTTAACAAACTGTGTGAACCCTGTAATCATGTTCATGGCTTTACCTCAAGTTCATAATTATGGGGGTGGGACAGCCTAGTGGTTAGAGCACTGTGCTATCTGAAGGCCCAACTTCGAGCCACCACTGAAACACCTGAAGGGTTTTTTCTCCCCTGGAGTTATTAACAGTACCAACTTGCACTTCCTTGAAAGTGCTTTGGATGAGACTATAAACTGAGGTCCCATGTGTTAACACACGCAGAACATCTTGCGCACACCTCAAAACCCCTTCCACCTTTCAGAAGACGAGGCCACTGCACGCAATAATAATGGATAACAGCATTCTAAAAATGCATGCACACTGGCTTCATGTTCAGATACCAAGTAAAAAATGAGGCTAGCTTCAAGGTGGGCAAATATGGTCATATTGGCCAAAGCTCATCATTGGTGAACCTCTAGAGTTCTAGCTGAGGAATGAAAAAAACACCCAAATATTTATAAATATGTCTGTGGCTTTGTCTAAAAGACCTTTTGCTTAAAGTTCATAAAGTCCTATGCTCATGGCTTTACCTAAAAGACCTTAGCCTATCTGCATGCTAGACCTAAAAAACCTTTGCCTATCTGCATGCTAGACCTTAAAGACCTTTGTCTATCTCCATGGTAGACCTAAAAGACCTTTGGCTATCTGCATGCTAGACCTAAAAAAACCTTTGCCTATCTGCATGCTAGACCTAAAAGACCTTTGCCTATCTGCATGCTAGACATCAAAGACCTTTGCCTATCTGCATGCTAGACCTAAAAGACCTTTGTCTATCTGCATGCTAGACCCCAAAGACCTTTGCCTATCTGCATGCTAGACCTAAACAACCTTTGTCTATCTGCATGCTAGACCTAAAAGACCTTTGCCTATCTGCATGCTAGACCTCAAAGACCTTTGCCTATCTGCATGCTAGACATCAAAGACCTTTGTCTATCTGCATGCTAGACCTAAAAGACCTTTGCCTATCTGCATGCTAGACATCAAAGACCTTTGCCTATCTGCATGCTAGACATCAAAGACCTTTGCCTATCTGCATGCTAGACCTAAAAGACCTTTGCCTCTCTGCATGCTAGACCTCAAAGACCTTTGCCTATCTGCATGCTAGACCTCAAAGACCTTTGCCTATCTGCATGGTAGACCTCAAAGACCTTTGCCTATCTGCATGCTTGACCTAACAGACCTTTTCCTATCTGCATGCTAGGCCTCAAAGACCTTTGCCTATCTGCAGACACACAATGAAAATCAACACTGACTTGAAAAGTTGAGGATTGATCATATTCAGACAGCAAGAGAGAGAAAGAGAGTACATAATGTAAGGCAACACAGAGTGTAGTTAACACCCCCTCCTGTACTCCCACAAACAGGATCAGGCTTTAAAATAACATTATCACAAGTGACAGTAACATAAGTATGACACCCCCCCCCCCCCCCCCCCCAAAAAAAAAAAAAAAAAAAAAAAAAAAAAAAAAAAGGAATTAAGACTTCCTAAATAGGCACGGTTTGCTATAATTTCTTAAACACAACAACTGAAAGATGAATTATTTTACACGGAATCAAAAGGACAAGAAAATGGGAGGGGGGAAGACTCACAGTTTCTTGTACAGGCATATCTCTGAAGAGGATGGTGTGTGTGCGTGATACTGAAGACGTGCGATGGTATTCCACCAGTTCGTTGAGCGAGTTGAACTTGGCTACCCATAAAAAGTATTTTCCTGCTCCATCCCTCAACACCTTGAAATGCTGCACTCCATCACCGTATCTGTCAACATGATCTCTGTTTTCAGTCATTCAACTCACTTGTACACTTATACACACATTTCAAACTTATATGTTCAAAGATAAAGCAGAAAAGAGAATACAAACAATGCTTAAAATGTCAACTATTACAAAATAAAAGCAAACCAACAACAAAAAACTAAACCTAAAACAAACCAAAGAAAAGAAAGAATCACAACAAATATATATATAAGGACTGTGGGATGATGGTTTTATCTTCACTTCTGACCCACACATCTTATGACTTATGCACATTATAAAATGGAGTGCCTGATGTATGGTTGAAATTTGCCAATAAATAAGATAAATATATATTGTGAATTACTTTTGTACAGCAGTAATCTTCCTAATACATTTGGATGAGCACTTGGTGTCATTTTCAGTTAATATACAGATCATTGCTGTTTGCAAATGTTGCAGCTTCTTGAAGGCAAATGAGAATTTAATATGACGTGGTAAAACACATCACTTGAGTTTGATTTCACTTTTCTTTTTGTTGTTGTTGTTGGTCATTTCATTTGTTACAGAATAATGGTTGTTTGAAGGAAAATGTTTGCAATGGATGGTTTTAAAGGAAATGACGAATGTTCATATGACAGCAGTCGCAAAGATTAATACAAAAAATTTTGTTTAAACTAATTACCCAGAATTTTGGTATCCCATTTCATTATAGGTGAACATGTACAATCATTCAGAACAAAGAGATCATGATCATTATCTATTTCATTGACACAACAGTTTTCTTTTCTTCCTCCCTATTAACATGCAGCAATATAAAATTGCTTCTGACTGTACACTTAAGGACCAAAGTTCATGTGTAAATATCTCATTATCCGAGTGTTTTAAAGAAACCCACAGTAGAGTACTTTAAAAAAAACAACTTGTGAAACGGATTTCTGAAAAAGATCCACTGATCACAGGCAATGGAAAACCAATGGCTTGAACTGAAAAGGATTTTAAAAACAGGATGCATTTACTGATTCAACCTTTGTCAGGTGTCCACCGCACTGAATCACTGAATGGAAGTTTTTCCCCTATGAATTTTGATCCAAGTTGCATTTTGTCTGACAGCTCTGTGCTTTACTATACACTGTGGCTTAGAATGGCTCCCAGTGTAGCTTCAAAAGCTGAACTTCCTGGTGCCAATAAAGACTTGCTAAGAAAAAGAGGGAGAGTTTGGGGGGTGGGGGGTGGGTGAGGTAAGAGAGATAGAGATAGAGATAGAGAGAAAGCCAGACAGAAGAGAGAAAGCTATGCAATCATGCAACACCAAGAAGAAGAAGAAAAAAACCAATGTGAATCAACCTACGAAGGTCACTAACATAATCACAAAAATATGTTTTTTCCTTCCTTATATAAATATGCAGCTAACCAGCAATCACAATATATGTATCATCTGCTTCAGTATTCCTTAGAATTATAATATTGTTCTTGAATACCGTTAGTGTTATAATGTTTTTTCTTCCTCAGTGACAGCCTGCTGGCAAACACCCTCGTCTCAGCAGCAAGAAATCTGTAAATGAAAATTATCGGTTTTCTTTCTTTTGTTTTATAACTCCACATGATCTCAGAAATGGCTTATGTCCCACTCACTCAGGTAAGACAATGAACTGAACCATATGTAAAAGAACCCAACAGAAAATGAGTTCTTTATAGGAAAAATTACGGCTGAATAACCCTCTTGAACCAAGATGGCGATGCACACAGGATGAGAAAAAGAAAGGCAGCAATGAATATTGTGAATATTCAAATTAACTTCTCAGGCTGAATGCACACAAACAAAAAAAGGAAACCTCTGGAATGTTGGAAAAATGATTCCGACTAATGGCTGCAACACTGGCAGATCATTTTGTGACACTGCCTATTCGCATTTCCCTGGAAGCCGGCAAAAGTGGATACTTCCTTGCTGGACAGAAGCAGATAAAGCGTCAACACATTCCATCAATTCCAATCATTGCCAAAGTCATTTGGAAGACTAGGTCAGAACGTCCCTCTCGTCTCAGCTAATCATGACTGGCTGAAAAGACCGGCGAAATCTGTGTTCTCAAATTATCTACTGCTCCTGTCCCCTAAAATTCCTTTACAAAGGCTGCTAACTTCTGTACCTTCATGTTTGGCTTTTGTAAGGCCTTAGCTGTTGACAAGACTAATACATGCTGTCTGATTCTGTCCCAAGACAGATGTGCTTTTATCCTGGTTGAAAAGGAAGCATGTTCACTGTGGATGCATTTAACTTGGAACACTAGACACACAACTTCACACAATTTCACACTCACATGCATGTGCACGCGCACATGCACACACAAACGCGCGCGCGTTAAGTCTTACTTTACTGTGATAGAAAACTCTCCTGGTGCACTCTCGCTTCGTCTGACCATGAAAGTACCATCTGGGTAGTTGCCCTGCATCAGCATCTGTTCTGCCCGACATCGTGTGATGTTGCCCACATACCATCTGAAAAGTAAAACGTCACTTTGTTTATTTGTTCATCACTATACAGAATAAAAACTAGCATATTCAGTTACAGAAAAAAGGAACAATTGTTTTATTCCTGGAACACTTTACAATCCAATGAGGTGTAATAAGAAGTTTAGATCTTGAGAAGACGTGTTCAAAGTGGATGCATATTTACTGTACATTTCCTTCCTTGCCAAACCAAACACTACAGTCATCAAACTAACTTGGGGCTGGATCTTTCTTTTGAAAAAAAGTGTATCACTGGCAATGGACAGGAAGGGAAACAAATCATACTGCTTGGTACAACAAACATATTGTACTTTTCCACCACACATGTTATCGTTGTCTTACACAAAAAATCTGAAACTTGTAAGGAATCCAGAGGATGTCTGAGAGGGTGCCATTGATAAATTAAGACCACAAACATATATGTAGTTGGAAGGGAAGGGGGAAAGCACAGCATGTGATAGGAAACACTACACATAGCAGCAAAGCCAAAAACAAACACCAACCAACCAAAAACAACATCAACCAAAATTGAACTCTTAGCAGACAATTTATCTAATGAGATGGACTGATTGCTTTTTATTTCGAAGTAGAACAATTTGAATGAGAAATGTTAGGTTGAGTCAGATACTGAAGCTGAGGAGGAGGAAGAAGAAAATGATGCAGTTAGTGAGTTACTGAATAAGGGAGGAGAGATATCCAGAAAACAACACGCCACAGGCCAATATTCCAGCAAGCATGGCGACCTATACCAAACAAACTAACCGTGGAGAAATTTGACATGGCTGGTCCACAGCATACATCCATTACATGCCTAAAAATGTGAAACCTCTGACTTGTTTCCTTACTATTACTGCACTTTTTCTTTGAATCTGCAGAGGCAGAAACAAACAGATATACTTATAAATAAGAAAATAGCAAGAAGGGAAAAACAAAATGTCGTCAATGTGCCAAGGCAGGACAGGTGACTTCAAAGGAGTACACACCTGGCACATACACAATTTGCACTTTCTGTGCTGTGATGCGTTCCTGTGCCATCATTACAACTGTTTTGGTGACTATCATGATTACAATTTTGAGTGAGGATAGTTGTTCTGTGTTGTTTTGTGTTTGTCACACCCATGCTGTGACACTGGTGACACTATGACATTCATACGCAATAATACAATTTTGTGCATACAACACCTACAATAATATGAACTGTAGTATAAAGGTTAGACAGTGACTTAATATGACTTGTTTTCAAAAGAAAAACAAGCAAATAAAACTTCTGCCTCCTCAGTATGTTTTGATTTTTAGCCGTTGACAATATCACTTTATCAGTGATGGTTGTTAGTGGTACATACCCTAAATTGGATAGCTCCGCTGGAACTCTCATACAATCAACCCAAACCATACTTTTGATGACACTATGTGTTCCATTCTTTCAGTATCACTGCACATAACCATTGCTAAACATTTCAAATAGACATCAGTTCCTTCTTTGACACTAAAATGCATGGACTGTTGTAATGTCCATGCATGTTTTACAAGTGTATGTTTCATTATATATCATAATATACTTATTTATGATTGGTGACATATCACATAACAATGACAACACATAGGGTGATAACAGATATGACAGTAAAACACGCAAACTTGCTAAGAAATTTAGGCAAGTTCAAAAAGTTGAAGAAAAAAAATCTATCTCGTTATAAAATTTAATCTTATTAATTGATATCCTGCCATGCACACATACAACTGTCTTCTGACTAAAGTCAGTCAGTTTTGGGTAGAAAATCCCTAAATTAATAAAAATCTACAGGCAGTTTAACTCTGTAGAATTAAACAACATGAGGGTTATATAAAGGAAGTTAATCGGCACATCACGTTAGATCATTCACTACATATGTGCTGATAAAAAAAGAAAGAACCCATTACAATGGTATACAACTTGAACTTATTAAGGCTACATAGTAAATTATTAAAGCAGACCTTGATTAAGACAAAACATTACTTGAGGCCATTTACTGAGCTTTAAGTTTAAGGTCTTCTTTAAAGTTTGTATGGTTTCAAACAGGTTCCTTTTCAGATCAATGACTGGTAAAAGGTATTAACTGAAAAAATATGACATGATGACAAAAGGAAAAATTCTAATCTAAAAATGATTCATTGCAGCTTTATCTTGCCAACAAGTATTTTCCTGTGTAAAATTTTTATTTCTCAATCAATGTATGGCCACTGTAACAGAACCAAATTGTGTGCGTGCGTGCATGCATGCACGTTCTGAACAAAATTCTGTACAAATCTTTGGATACTGACCAATCAAATCAAAGACATACTGGCATACATTCTTAGTTTTCTTCACAAAAGACATAGTGCACACAAATAAAATATTAAACTATGTATGCGTTTCTGGAGCAATGGGAAGTCTGTACACAGTGATTTTAAACCTCCATATTTTAGAAACTACATCTCTGTGCTTAAATTCTTTTCTTGATTAAAATACATGTCAGGAGCCATGAAATCTGCAAAATGAAAACATTCATCTGTCAAGTTGATATGATGTCAAAAAATCTCCACCATTCAAAAATATTTTCTGCATTTCAATAAGTAGAAGCCAGATATTTCTGTGATCTCTTTTGTTCTCTGATGCCCAGACTAAAACAGAAAATCTCTCTTTTAAACAGGACCCCCCCCCCCCCCCCCACACACACACTTGCATAAATGAGCACAGGACACTAACATGTACAGACAGATCTGAATGACCAATCAACTGAATGAATTTGTCATTGTTTACACTGCCAGAGTCAGGCAGTTCTTTGGGCTTAATCGGACCTTCATAAATGATTTTCTCCCTCAGAGAAAAAGCAAAAGATAAATTAGTAAATATGTCAACAACAAAAGGGGAAAAAATAGAATACTCACGGATGGCTTTTCATGGTGATGTAATTGTGAGGTACATAACCCTCTCTGCCATCCTGTTCTGCTCTGTACCAGTTCTTGTCATCTTCTTTGCTGAGTATCTGAAGGGGAAAAAATCAGCTCATACACATGATACAGACAAGTCAACAAAGCATAATGTTAATTTCTTACATTATCTTTTTAATTTTATCCAAAGGTATACAATAACATCAGTTTCTAATCTTACTTACTTCGTCCCATCTTTTTATTTTTATTCAAAACTATATCATCAGTTTCTAGCTTTACACCCCCCCCCCTCCCCCCTTTCACACCACTATGCTTTCCAATTGCTTTAATTTCTATTGCACTCAGCCTGTGTGATGGATATATATACTATTACTATGTCAGACTTGAACTTCCACAGATGGCTACCTGAAATACTCCGACTCTTTCAGTCTTTGAGTATGAGAAATGGGACAATTTACAGAACTCAGGGATAGCACCTTTGGTATGTCTAGCTATCATCAAGGAAAACAGCATCAGATCCAGAAACAAAGAGATCTTTAAGAAGTAAAGAAAATGTATCACATTTTCCATTTATACAGTCAAGTGCTAGTAAACTTGTACTAGACACATGCTTATCGCTAGAGACATGTCTGTGTATACCTTATAACAAGATTTGCTCCAGTAGAGAGAGAAGGCTGCCAGAAACAGACTATTACAGTATTAGAACTCTTTAAACAAATCTTTACACTCTGAAGGATGGAAGAATTATCCCTCTACATTAGCAGTAATTAGCACTGCGAATAAAGGTTTCCCAATATCATTTGCAGTGGAGGATTCTCACAGTTGTCAGGCTTAGGCTGGCTCCTACTGTCTTAGTCCCAACTCTGATTTCATTGTTAGTAATAATACATCATTGGTTTAGTATGCAGTGTCCTACAAATGTTAGAGCTGAACAGCAAAACAGAGCACCATCAGATGTAACAGCAGTACAGGGCCTAGATTAGTTCAGTATTAATTAGCTATATGATATCATAACCACAAATTAACAGAGCAGTAACCTGGCTCTAACTATAAGAATGCATGAGAACAAGGCTTGGTCTGTTTGTATGGCTTGTTCAGAATAAGACCCATTGGACTGTAACACTGCCAGGTCCCAGAATAAACAGTACTTAATGTAGTCTTTGTAGATGACAACCAAGATGAAATGAGTTATTGAAAATTAGGACTATGCAACATGCAGAAATTTACATTATTCAAGCCTATTATCTTAAGATACAATGATCTGGTACCTACTGACAAGAGCATATTCCCTATAGAAAAAAAGAGACAAATATTGAAATTACACCGTGATGGAGTTTTGTAACTTTATTGGGTATTGCATTTTTAATGTTTGTGATCACAGATCATTATTGACAAATGTGTCTTGTAGTTTTTTGTCCTTGCCAATTCATTAAACATTTATTCTGTCCATACCATGATGTGATCATATCTTCTGCAACGTTTACTGTCATGTTTTGATTAATATGTAATGACTGATTTACTCAAGTCACGTTGGCATCCACTGATCAAAGACTGTGACGCACTCGGGTATCGACTACGCAGTCTATTTTGAAACGGATATGTTCCGGCCACCTTATTTCTACAAATAATTCCATTTAATAGTATACTTCGCCAATAGTACGAAGGGCCGTTTAAGGTAATAAAAGTGGTAAACAGGAAGTACGATGTGGAAAAATAGTAGTGACTGATCATGAAAACAAACAAGAATACAGCCAGGTTGACACCGTCTGACTCTACTGGGCACTCTGGCTCAGTTTCAAGCAGACATCCACGTCATTTTCTTCACATAAATACAGTATTTCTACATGTCAGCGAATAATCTCTCTAAGCTGGGCATATCTGGAACAACAGAAATAAAGATTACCTTTAACACACTTCCTTTCTTAAAACTAAGCTCGTCTTCTGCCGTCGCGGAAAAGTCGTGCTTAGCAATCGCCTCCATCTTGAAAGTTTCTTCGACTTGCTAGAAATGCATATATTACTCCGCCAGATCACGCCTTCGATTCTATATGCCAGTAAATGATATTTATCTTCAGCTGTATATAATTATGAGTAAAATATAATAACATCACAACATTTTCAAATCAAATTCTGTCTGTACTGAAATCAAATAAGGTGAACATAGAAAACTATATTTCTTGGCGGAAAACATCATCTCGTGAGTGGTGAAAGTACTGAAGTCAGAAAAGTGCATTCATAACATTGCAGAGCAGTCACGAATGTATGTTCGGCTCGTGAACCGTAGGACAGTGGGAAATGTTCAGAAATTATATATGCATTTAAAAAAAAAAAGCTTAGATATTTTGAAAAGTTTTGTAGGCCTTTAGCTTACACTGGCCCTAACTAAAATATCATTGCCAGACTTGACCAGAGCTGCAGCTGGATCCTGGTGCATCTCCTAGGCCTACATAAAAATAATCTCTCTCTCTCTCTCTCTCTCTCTCTCTCTCACCCACACACACACCACACCACCACACACACGCACTCACACACACACACACATTGACCAAGATCAATGACTGGAACGTGCGGTCAGCTGTGGGGTCACCGAGGTCACTGGCCGCAGGTTAAGGTCACGCCAAGCATTAGTGATCAAGCTGGAGGGGACGAAACATTAGCCTAACATCCTGAAATGCCCGGCTCACAGCGCTGCTACGCAGAAGGAAACTCCACCTCTATCAGGTGGACTTCTTTCATCAAAAACCTGTCATGCACCTGAGGTTGCGGTGCTTAGTTTGGGGGAATTGGGGAGGGGAGGAGGGGGAGTTTGTTTTTGCAATTGGATTTGCTGTTTAAACCTCCAGTAAGCATGCGCGCGCGCGCGCCCACACACACACACACACACACTCTCTCTCTCTCTCTCTCACTGATCGTTTGTACGGAACGTCGGGGAAAGGGGACTTGAGTGGCAAATTGGGCCTATTGTTATAATTATATTCCAAGGACGTGGCTCTTTGCTGTGTGTGGCTAAATATAGATAAGAGGCGTGATCACACGTACTTCTGTGTGCTATATTTAAGACAGGTTACATACATTATAGATGTCGGTAGTTCATGTTACGACTGGACATAAGTGCACACGAAGTGTGCTTTCCGGTCGTGTGGGTCGACACTTGAATGCTGCTTTTGGCGAGCGATTGGATGTAGGCCATGGCATGCATTCCTCGGACTCGTGTTTATTTGTTAGGGACATCTCATTATTTGAAAACGTGATGTAGGAAACTTCAGTAGTCAGCAGAAACTGTCTGTCCACCCTCTCCGGGTCCCCCCCCCCCCCCCCCAAAAAAAAAAACCACCAACAACAACAACAAAAACAACAAACACACAAAACAACAACCACAACAACACAACAACAAAACAAAACACCCCCCCCAAAAAAACCCCCAACAACAACAAACAAAAATCCCACACCAAACCACAATAACAACAAACAAAAAAGCCCCTCCCCCCCAAAAAAAAAACAAAATAAAAAAATAAATCGAGTGTGTGTAAAGTGAGAAGTTCCAGGTTCGACCTCATCTGTTGATCCAGACTTTTCCCCACTCACTAAATCAAGGGGAGTGGTCTGGGTGCTGGTCATTGGGATAAGACAACAACCCCTGTTCCTCTGTGTACAGTCTCCATCTAGTTCATGTGAAAGAACCCAACGGTAATATGACACTTGGATATGGCTAGATAATTCTGTGGAAAAACAGCCATCCTCATGGTAAGGTAAAACTTGAACATATTGTTCAATAAGCAAGTGCTGATTTTGAAGCTGCTATTTTGGTAAAAGTCCCCTTTCCCACAACTCTATTTTCAATGGGTCATAAAGCTTATGCAATAACCCCCCCCCCCCCCCCCCCCCCACACACACACACACACCTACTCTCTCCTACCCCCCTCTCTCTCTGATGCAAGTTCTTACGTCAACCATGTCTCCATAGGTTAATCATGCTCGTTACATCTGGAAATGAAGTAACTACAAAACAGTTAGCTCTTTTTCTATATAAAGCATTTAGACTGCGGGACACCCTTATCAACTCTTGATAAATTATCGTGTTTTGCTAATGGTTTGTGAATTGATTGTTTATGTGAATATTACATGTATGATAGTGTGTGCTTTGTGTTTTTCCCCTTCAAATGTGGCCATGGCCTTTTGAATAAACCATTCGCATTCGCATTCTCTCTCTGATGCAGAACGCAACACGTTGTGTTTTTTTATGCATGATGAGCAACCTGGTGAAGTCTACTCCTTTCCAGATGGTAATTGCATGCAAGGTACGTTCATGCTATCAATACCACCAACCATGGCTGATTTACTCTTTGACGAATGACTGTTATGTTGTAAAGTGGTTACTGTCGTAAAGTGGACATATACTCAATGGAGGTAAACATTCCTCTCTGGGTCTGGTCTGAAAACTTTCTGCCGAAAATAAAAACAACAAAAACATTCTCCTTCCCTTCACCAGATAGGCTGCCAATGGACAGACTGCAAATCGCAAAACAAACGATGCCAAATCTGACAATTCTTAATGTCTTCGCGAAGACGCGAAACGGGTTGAACAACAGACTTTCCCGGGAAAGTAAGGGAGTACTCGACTGAGTTTTTATGTAATCAAATGATCTGTTTATTGCCATCGTTTTGGGTCGTGCTTTCAAGTGTGTTGAAAAAAACCTGTCTGCTAAGCAGTTCAAACATGATTCTAAGTTACATTGTCACCCATAGACGGACAGGAAGATACATAGATAGGCTGAGAGAGAGAGAGAGAGAGAGCCAGCTAGCCAGACAGACAGACAGGCAGAGATCAGTGTGCGCGATGGCCAATTCAAAAGGTGGAATGGAATTTTACATGCAAACAAGATTGTCTTTTTATGTGTTCACACATAGATCCTCGGTTTACAGTCTCATTCGAAATACCTAAAATGGTTGGAGTCTACACGAAATGTTGGTATCACAGAGAAAAATCTGGCAACTGCCAGGGAGAAGTGAACCCAGGACTCCTAGACCAAGTGTTAAATGTCTACCCACTGGGCCAAACAAGCAAGCTCAATCTAATTATAATTTCCTCGTACAGCCGTCATGCATTTGATCTTATTTCAAAACTTAAAACAATTATTCTTTTATTGCGAGGATAATGGAATAAGCACTCATGTGCTTTTTAATTTTTTTAATTTTTTAAATGACGTATGCTGGTAGCACTTTGTCAGTTGTGCCTAATGCAAGGCTGTCAGTCTCATGCCTCGCGGATTGACGTGAACATTGTATACATTTCCACACCTTTGAACCTGACCTATCTGTACGTCAGACAGGTGTGCGTCACTGACATATTTTTGTCACATTTCCTTTGTCACATGTTTTCTGTTAGTATGTTGTTGGGAGTTCGTAGCGATTGACGTAATGGTGATAGACTCGTTGTTGTCAGACTGGCGTACATGGCATGTGTGAGTGTGTGTGTGTGTGTGTGTTCTTAAGGTGTATGATCATACCGCGTGCACACACACACACACACACACACACACACACATAACTTTTCCTTCTTCTTTTTTTTTCTTTAGATAGATGGCTTGATGAAAAAAAAGCGAATGCACTGCTTATTCAATGTTCCATCTGAAAATAAAAGTTCGACTTTGACTTTGACTTAGACACACACACACACACACACACACACACAGTTCTTTGTCAAAGGGAAGTTACGTCTGCACTTCAAAACGAGTGGACCCTGAATAATCTCCCTTGTATTGCAGCACTCGTAGAATGGGCATGGTCACTGATATGTGGGATTTATTTATTTATTCTTTTATTTCGAGGATGATGGAATAAGCACTCATGATTTTTTTTATCATCCAGTCCCCGTGTGTATGCAGTCTTGTAAATTTTGTCATCCGTTCCCACAGGCACACATTGGCCTACTTTTCCGAAAATGCGGAACGGGTTTTAACGTGTGCGCAAAAATGTTCGCGTGGGAGCGTGTTATTTCAGTGTCTTTCTGCATATTGGTCTGGAGGAAGGTTTCTAGAGTTGAATAAATCAGCTGCAGGGCCTACGCGGCATCAGTGCAGTTTATACTACATCGTTGCATCACTTGAAGTAATGTACGTGTGGGGTATACAAACGCCTCCTCTAATGAAGCAAACTGAAAAGATCAGAAACTGTCTAAACCGTCTGAATAATAGCCCCTAAATGTTTGTGCTACGGTTTTGTGATTTTTTTTTTTTGGGGGGGGGGGGGGGGGGGGGGGGGGGGGGGGGGGAGGGGTATGAGGTGGTTGTGGGTTTTTAGATAAAATTTTTTAATTTTTATTAAATTTGTTTGTTTGGTGGTGTGGGTGGTGGAGGGGGGGGGGGGGGGGAGGGGGGGGGGGGGGGGGGGGGGGGGAGGAAGTTTAAAAAGTAAAACATGTCCTAAATAATTTTCTCAGCTTCAGCAAATCCTGTATGATAGGGCAAATTTCCTGTATTTGTTTACTTTTGGTCACTGTTTTGTACCCTTTTCTTGCAGTTATCCCCAGCTGTCTCGTGTCACTAACTGGACTAAAGCCTTCATCTCCGCTAGGCCTAACCTGGGCCAAAACGTAACTGGAAATTATTTTTGAACTGCCTAGCACATCTATCAACACACATGAACACACACAACCCAAAATAATGGCCCCCCCAAAAATCAGTCGAGTACTCCCTGACTTTTCCGGCAAAATCTGTTGGTTTACACATTTTTCATGCACACAAAGAGAATAGGAAATATACAATTTGGAATCGTTTGTCTTGCGATTTGCCGTCTATGCATTGGCAGCCGACCTGGTGAAGGAAAGGAGAAGATTTTCAGGTTTGTTTGTTTGTTGTTGTTTTTTAAAAAATATTTTTCAACAGAAGGAAACTTCCAGCCCCAAGGAGGACTTCTCATCTCCGTGGATGGAACATGTCCACTTTACGACAGTAACCACTTTACGCCACAGCCAGCACCTGGCCTTTTTTGCTTGTTTCCTTTATTACTTCCTATCTCGCCCCCCCCCCCCCCCCCCCCCCCCCCCCCCCCCCCCACCTTCCCTCTCCCATCGTTAATCAGAAAAGTCGACACACTTCAAACTTTCCATAGCAATAGCTGACTATCATCCTGCTACTAGATATGCCTACAAGGGTTGATATCACACACACCACACACACCACACACACACACACACACACACACACACACACACACACACACACACACACACACACACACACACACACACACACACGCACGCACGCACGCACGCACACACACGCACGCACGCACGCACGCACGCACACACACACACACACACACACACGCACGCACGCACGTACGCACGCACACAAGCACCACACACACTCACGCACGCGCACGCACGCACCACACAACCACACACAACACAACACACACACACACACACACACACACACACACACACACAACACACGCACGCACTCACGCGCGCGCGCGCAACCTGATCTGCTGACCCGGGTTCGAATCTCGCTCAAGAGGATTTTCCCTCTGGAGTTAACATCAGTGCAGAATACTTCCCCACCCCAAAAGACCTTCTGATGAGACTATAAACCGAGGTCCCATGTGCAAACGCACGCAGAACATCTTGCGCACACGTTAAAACCCATTCCACTTTTCGGAGGAGTAGGCCATTGTGTGCCGGTGGGAACGGATGACACATTTACAAAACTGCATACACACGGAGACTGGAGGTAAAAAAGCACGCGAGTGCTTATTCCATTATTCTCGAAATAAAAGAATAAAATAAAATAAAAATGACCCCCCCCCCCCCCCCCCCCTCCCCCCAACTCCCTCCTTGTCTTTGGGAAATTTATATCTGTGCAGACTGGACAGCTTGCTTTGACCTTGACCTGATCAGTGCTGCACCTTATCATTGCCATAGGCGAATGGACGAAGAGAACCGATCAATGATTTTCCCCAATACCAGACACAATCATGTAGCGAAAGCAACACTAAGATATCGACAGACATGAAGTCTGACTAGGCTAAAGCAGCAACTGTATTATTTTTGGAATACATCAAGGTTGAGTTATTGGAATGGATGACAAAATTTTAAAAATGCATACACACGGGGACTGGATGAAAAAAGCACATGAGCGCTTATTCCATAGTCCTCGACATAAATGAGTAATAATTAAAAATTTTAAATATACAGGCTACACACCGGTATTAAAAAATCACTCTTTTCCTTCTGTTTTTCTATGTAGCTTTTATATTCATACCGCACGTACTAAGGCATCCACATAAATAAAAACCACTTTTTGTGAAAGACTAGCCTCTGACTCAAAACTCATGTGATTTTGAACAAATTTGGTAGGTTTGAAATTTTTTAATTTTTCAGCAAACACTGTACCCCCTCAGTCCTTTGTCGTCTGC
>CM054134.1:106697030-106699530 GCA_028751875.1 Rapana venosa
TAGAGTTTTGTTGGTATGTGTCATGTTTTCATAATTGTATGAATCTGTGATAATGGCAACAGCTGGATACAGAATAGCGCGCCACCGGTTATCTGTTGTCCTCTAAAATGAAGACATTGTCAATGCCTTGCCTTGCCTTCTCTCTCTCTCTGTTGTGTGTGCATGTGTGCGTGCGAAAATGCATACGTTGGTGCGTTCGTGCCTGTGTGTGTTGCGCGCACGCACGCATGCACGCGCACGCATGCAAGCGCCCGCGTTTGTAAATGTACGTATGCATACATGCACACTATTGTAGGGCAGGTACATGAGCACCTGAGCGTGTGCACTACAGAATCAACACAAAACTAAACAAACAACAAACAAACGAAAGACAAACAGTGACACGGCATGAGTTTAAGCTTCAAGCATGCAGGAAGCACGATAACGACATAAATGCCCTCATAGCCCTTGACCTGGTAAGAACTGCTATGATGGCGTGTACAGTAGTTTGGACTCCGCTAGGAGAACCTACTGAGAGCAACGAAACAGGAGTTGAAGAGAGGTGACGCAGGTTTTTGTGTGCGTTTTAAAAAATTAAAAAAAAAGTATGGTGTTGCAGTGTTGTCAAAAGTACACGGCGGTTATAGACACGCCACCAATTCCAATTCCAAAATACTTGAATATCTTAAAACAGAGAATGTTTATTTGCTTGTGTTATTATACTGCTCTTTTGCTCTTTGTTCCTGCTTTGGTCTAACTTTCTTAAAAAGTCCTTCTCTTATTTGTTTTGATTGTCTGCGTGTTTCTTTGACTATCTGTAGCATCGGCTGTTTTGAACTGTTCTTGGGCACTAGCATATTGAAGAAGTAATACAAACAACTTTGTGACGCATTATCAGCATTACAGATTGGTGAATTAGAGGTTATATGTCAGATTTCACTCAGTCATTCGTACATGACTGTGGAAAATTGAGGCTTTCACCGGTGCCTATTAAGAGTTGAAATTGCTGTGGATTTCCGTGGACAGACGAAGATTAGTAGTAGTAGTAGTAGTAGTAGTAGTAGTAGTAGTAGGGAGCAGCAGCAGCAGCAGCAGTAGCAGCAGCAGCAGTAATAGTAGTATTGGTAGTGGTAGTAGTAGTAGTAGTAGTAGAAGAAGAAGAGAAGAAGAAGAAGAAGAAGAAGAAGAAGAAGAAGAAGAAGAAATTCTTCAGGGTATCAAATGACTACTTGTAAACAGCTACAGGCAATAACCGGATTCTACCCGGCTGAAAAAACAACAACCCCTAAAGCAGAGTTGACAGCTGAAAGTATCTGCTGAAGAAACTGACTCTGCAATAAGAACTGAGGGATGACCTCCGCCAAGTTCACTTTGCCCAAGACATACTGCCTTTAAATCAAGACATACTGCCTTTAAATCAAGACATACTGCCTTTAAATCAAGACATACTGCCTGTAAATCAAGATATACTGCTTGTAAATTTCAGTGCAGTGCCCCAAAGACTCACCAAGGAGTTAATCTGTATGTTAGTCCGTCGTTTTCGACGATGACCTCCAAAACAGCAGAGGAGGCAGCTGCTGTTTCGGAAACTGGGCAGAAATTTGATTATAGTGGAGATGCCTTGCCCACAGTACATCTCCACTCTCTTGGCCAAGTGGGCATAAGGACAATCAGCCAAAGGCCAACTAGCCCCCAGGGCTGCAGCACATAAGGACTGTGCAAGTCAAGCCTCCTAGTCAGAGAGTCATAGTCGATCACTAAAGACTAAGCTGTAAAGTGGAATTCCATGAGTGGAAAAGCCACTGGTCATACAAGGTGTTAACAGGGATCCTAAACGGTCAAAAGTCAGTGGAATGACTTGAGAAATAACTGTCACTGAAATGACAACTCTAAAAGTGATAAAGACCCCAGACGTTTTGTAGCAAGGTATTTTCTGATATTAACACTGAGGTCAGCGATCTGGGAGGGCTACATGAGCATGGAGAGAGAGAGAGAGAGAGAGAGAGAGAGAGAGAGAGAGAGAGAGAGAGAGAGAGAGAGAGAGAGAGAGAGAGAGAGAGAGAGAGAGAGAGATGGCGAACCCTCGTGGCACTGCGTGGAGCTCCTACCGTCGACAGTAGTCATAGAGACAGGTGAACAAATGAACAATTGTTTTCAATCTTTTGATATTATAAAGTCACCATATTCTGTTATCGTCCAGCGGAAGAGGCCAATGTGCACAAGGGTGGTTGCCCTCATACAGCACGTTTCACTGTGCTTGTCTTCTGATGAAAAAGCAGGTGTATCTTTTCTTTCTTGTTTGCTTCAGTTGGATAATGTGTTGTTTTTTAGGTGTTTTTCTTAGACGATAATAATCATCATCGTCGCAAGTATAACTTCAAGTCTTCTTACTTTCTTAATCTGATTTTTTTTTTTTAGGCTGATGTGTGTGTTGACACTTGTGTGTGTGAGTGTATGTGTGAGTGTGTGTCAAGTCAAGTCAAGTCAAGTCAAGTCAAAATTTTATTTCCAGATGGTACAT
>CM054134.1:106709530-106724530 GCA_028751875.1 Rapana venosa
TCGCACAGTCCTGGGGGCTGGTTGGCCTTTGGAGAGCATCTCCAACGCTGACTGTCCTTATGCCCACTTGGCCGAGAGAGTGGGGATGTACTGTGAGCAAGGCATCTCCACTATAATCAAATTTCTGCCCAGTTTCCCAAACAGCAGCTGCCACCTCTGCTGTTTTGGAGGTCATCGTCGGACACGACGGACAAACATACAGTTTTTAAAATTCCCTCTTTCTTCATTTTACGGGTACTTTTCAATTTAGAATAGCAGAAAGGTAAGGTAGATGTTTACACGAAGACCAGACAGTTTGAAACAAGGTGTATGTACCAAAATTAATGGCTGTTGCTAGCTGCACAAGGTGGCTGGAAGAAGCGTTAGGCACTAAGAGTCGTTTGTAGTGTTCTGATGTTACTTGGCTGAACATGTCAACAGTCTCCTGGTCTGGTCAGTGGGTGCCTTGGTCTGTCTGTCTGTCTGTCTGTCTGTCTGTCTGTCTCTCTCTCTCTCCTCTCTCTCTCTCTCTCTCTCTCTCTCTCTCTCTCTCTCTCTCTCTCTCTCGTTGTAGTTGTCTGTCAAAGTTTAGATAGCAACAACATCGAGATAGCAGCAAATTGAAAAAAAAAGCCCCAAACCAAGATTTTCCATCTCGGTCACACGCACACACACACACACACACACACACACACACACACACACACACACACACACACACACACACACACATATGCACGCACGGGCGCGCGCGCGCGAACACACACACGCACACACACACACACACGCTCGCACGCACGGGCGCGCGCGCGCGCACACACACACACACACAAATAATAATAATAATAATGTATGGAATTTATATAGCACACACACACAGAGAAAATCTTGCGCACACGTTAAAATCCGTTCCTGTTTTCGGAAAAGTAGGCCATGATATGCCGGTGGGAACGGATGACAAAATTGACAAAACTACATACACACGGGGGCTGGATGACAAAAAAGTACTTGAGTGCTTATTCCATTATCCTCGAAATAAAAGAATAAATTAATAAAACAACACACACACACACACACACACACATACACACACACCCACACACACACACACACACACACACACACACACACACACACACACACACACACACACACACACACACACACAAAGAGTATAGAGAAAGAAAATGATGGACTTTATCATCACGAGCCGTGCAGGCAGGCAGGCAACAAACAGCCTTGTGCTGCTAGCCTAGGAGAAGCAGCAAGAGGTAGCCACGAATTATTGATCGGGCCTGAGATCCTGCGTCTGCGACACCAGCAAGCCGGCACAGCGCCTGGCCTGCAGCATTCTCTCTCTCTCTCTCTCTCAATCCTAATCTCTCTCTCTCTCTCTCTCTCTCTCTCTCTCTCTCTCTCTCTCTCTCTCTCTCTCTCTCTCTCTCTCCCTCTCCCCCCCCCCTCTCTCTCTCTCTGTCTCTCTCTCTGCGCTCCAGCCACAGACACAGACCTGCTGGTATGGTTGCCTCTGGAAGCTGTTGTTTGTGACAAAACCGGGACGACATTCACCCTTGTGTGCACGCGCCATTATGGATGATTCTTTCGAAGCTTGAAAAAAACCACAACTCTGCATGGTGACTTGACCATCCTTCTCTCACAGTTCCAAGGTAGGGGAAAAGCTGAATGTGAGACGAAAGGTACTGTGAGTAGGGTTGGGGGGGTTTTGGTGTCCAGGACGAACCAACGGCTTGCTTCGCTCCTGACTTGGGCTTTCATCGATCGTCCGCCATCACCTCCTCAGCTGCCAAACAGTTTCTTGCCGCTGTTACGTAAAAAACCAAGAAGAAAAGATGGCGGGAATGTCGAGGAACGCGGCGGCAGCAGCGTTGGTCTTTCAGCTGCTGCTGCTGTGGTGCTGCCTCCTCTGCAGCAGCAGCAGGGCCCAGGCAGACAAGGCGCTGAAGAGTTCCGTGGAGAAGATGGAGGTGGAGAAGGAGCCCAAGTACTGCTCCTTCTTCAACAACCGCGCGCCCGAAGTGCAGCGCAACCTGAAGAACTGCACCTGGTTCAAGGAGAGCTCGTGCTGCAGGCAGGAGGAGATCGACGCCACCTTCGGGCGCGTCAAGCCGCTCCGGGGCGCCTCCCCGGACTGCCAGCGCTACACCAACTACCTCATGTGCTACATCTGCTCCCCGGACCAGTACCTCTTCTACCTGATGGAGAGCCTGACGGTGTGCCAGGAGTTTTGCCAGTCCTGGTTCGAGGCCTGTCAGACGGCCATCCTCAAGGGCTCCGTCATCAAGTCGCTGTACGAGAACGGGAAGGACTTCTGCGAGAGCCGGCGCTTCAGGGTGGACACGGTGAAGAACGGCAAGTGCTTCTTCTTCGACGCCCGCATGGACAAGAACGGCGCCGGGGTCGTTGGGATGCACGGGGGTTACTCCCTTTAGCGCTGACCTGGTTGTGCTTGTTGGCGGTTTTGTGGGATAGGTTGTGAATAGATCTGGGGTTTTTTTGTTGGGTTTTTGTTTTTTGTTTTCGGTTTTTTGTTTTCGGTTTTTTAAGAAATATGTTTCATTCTAAAAGCTTAAGTAGATCTGCTTCTATTTCAACAAGTTTTTGTTGTTGTGTTTTATATCTTTCTATCTATCTATCCATCAATCAATCAATCTATCTATCTATCTATCTATCTATCTATCTATCTATCTATCTATCTATCTATCTATCTATCTATCTATCTATCTATCTATCTATCTATCTGTCTGTCTGTCTGTCTGTCTGTCTGTCTGTCTGTCTGTCTATCTATCTATCTATCTATCTATCTATATAAACAGCTGATTGAGTTGCAGATTGTTAGACTGTAAGTAGTGCTGTATATATTTATAGGAAACTCGATGATTCATAAATATAATCCTCCAGGTGTGATTGTTCATTAGTAATGAACCTTTAAGTATTACTTTGAATAATTGTATGCCTGTGACTATGGAATTTGAAAGTGTGTGAATCCTTTTAATGCTGGGTGGCCATTCAAGTGTTGTCCATGCACAGTATTAAGTGATGTCACAACGCCATGGAGAATATTTTGACGGTTGACTGTGCGTGATCTTGTTTGTGAAAGAAGTAGTATGGCGTTTCATGACTGACCAAGAGATGAACAGTATTTCAGCGTGGCTCAGCGTGAAGACAGAGTGGACATTTGGACAAAGCCTGTATAATGCCCAGTGACAGGATAGCTCAGTGGTCAGAGCACTCGCTTTCCCCACGCTAAGGTTAAGCAGCACCGAGCGTGGTTACCAAGTGGATGGGTGATCAACCGTTTGCACACCTTGACTTCAGTATTGTCCCCCAGTTCACCCAGCTGTAAATAGGTACCTGCCCTCTTTAGGGTCAGGGAAGGTCAAGCAGCGAGGGAGAGGAGATGGGCGCCGCCCTCAATATGCTGGCCCCTAGAGAAGTTGAGGTCTCTGATGCCTCGCTCCTCTACGATCTCATAGTTTTTAGGAACACCTTTACCGTTACCTATAGTTTATAATCACCAGACTGTGCACTTCCAAACTTACTCTTTCTTTCCTTTCAGTTTTAGCTTCCACTACATCATAGATGAAAGTATGCACTTATGTCCACTACAGGTTGATATTTCTCATGATTGTAACATTGCACACAAAAAAGCGATTACTGAATGATATTCCGTAGCTCTTATATAAAGCAATGAGGAAAATGTCAATTTGAGGTCGGTGTAAGAATCTCATCAAACTTGATGACAAGCGAATCACCTGAAAACGTTGTTGTTGTTGCTGCTGTTGTTGCTGTTGTTGTTGTAGTTGTAATTGTTGAGCTATTTCCAGTTGCTTGTACCTTGATCACGATCATAGTTTTACGACTATTTGATTTTTCAATTGTATGTTTTGGGTTTTTTTGTGTATATTGTACATGGCAGGGTGTGTGTATGTGTGTGTGTGTGTGTGTGTGTGTGTGTGGTGTGTGTGTGGTGTGTGTGAGAGAGAGAGAGAGAGAGAGAGAGAGAGAGAGAGACAGACAGAGAGACAGAGAGACAGAGAGAGAGAAACAGAGTGTCTGTTGCTAGCATTTCATTTTATAATCCATGGGGAGACAGTCACAAAAACGAGACCAACTTTGGTGTGTAGTTTGCATTCCAATAATCATGACATTGTACTGCCTGTCCATTGTTAGGCGTTCATTAGCATGACTTTCCTAAAACAAAAATAATGGGGGGGGGGGGGGGGGAGGGGAGAGGAGCGCTCGACATGTGTGTGTGTGTGCGCGCGTGCGTGTATGCGCGCGTGTGTATGTGTGCGCGTTCCTGGTGCGTGTGTGCAATTATTAGTATATGTGCTCTTCCACATAGGCTGGAATATTTTTATCATCATTATTATAGGTTCTGATTGATTGAGCATGCCCGTGGAGAGGGAGAGAGAGAGAGAGAGAGAGAGAGAGAGAGAGAGAGAGAGAGAGAGAGAGAGAGAGAGAGAGAGAGAGAGAGAGTTGAAAGAGAGAGCTAACATGAATTTTTTGTGAACAACTAATTGTAGAAATAACAACGAATGAGGGGTGGATGTTCTCGACAATGACACACCAGATTTGTAGCAAAACGAAGGAGAGAGAACAGTTCTGCAATAAATAAACGTTTGTGTTCATGTCCTCCAGTGAGTCTTCATTTTGTGAAGGGTTGTATATACTAGAGACAGGAGAGAGAGAGAGAGAGAAGAGAGAGAGAGAGAGAGAGAGAGGAGAGAGAGAGAGAGAGTAGAGAGTGAGATGAGAGAGAGAGAGAGAGAGAGAGTCTTACATGTTTAGAGATGTTGGCAAAAGCGTTTGTTTGTCTGCGTGTATTGTGTACATTGTATGTATGTATGGGTGTGTGTGTATGTATGGGTGTGTGTGTATGTATGGGTGTGTATGTATGTATGTATGTATGTATGTATGTATGTATGTATGTATGTATGTATGTATGAGTGTAATTTTGTGTGTGTATATATTGATGAATGTGTGTATGGATGGGTGTATGTATTGATGGATGTGTGTATGTATGTATGTATGTATGTGCGTATGTATGTATGTATGTATGTATGTATGTATGTATGGACGTATGTATGTATGTTTATATATGTATGTATGTATGTGTGTATTTGTGTATGTATGTATGTATGTATGTATGTATGTATGTATGTATGAATGTATGTATGTATGTATGTATGGGTGTGTGTATGTATATATGTATGTATGGGTGTGTATTTATGGATGTGTGTATGGATGGGTGTATGTATTGATGGATGTGTGTATGTATGTATGTATGTATGTGCGTATGTATGTATGTATGTATGTTATGTATGTATGATGTATGGACGTATGTATGTATGTATGTATGTATGTATGTTTATATATGTATGTATGTATGTGTGTATTTGTGTGTGTATGTATGTATGTATGTATGAATGTATGTATGTATGTATGTATGTATTGGTGTGTGTATGTATATATGTATGTATGGGTGTGTGTATTTATGGATGTATGTGTGAGTGTGTGTATGCGTGTATGCGTGTATGTGTTTATGTGTGTATGTGGTTTATGTATGTATGTATGTAGTATTTGTTATTTGTGTGTTATATATGATGTATGTATGTATGTATGTATGTATGTAGTAGTATGTAGTATGTATTGTAGTGAATGTGTATGTATGTATGTATGGATGTATGTTGTATGTAGTATGTATGTAGGGGTGTGTATGTATGTATGTTGTATGGGTTGTGTTGTAGGATTATTGTGTGTGTGTGTATGGTGTATGCGTGTATGTTGTATGTGTGTATGTATGTATTATGTATGTATGTATGTATGTATGTTGTATGTATGTATGTATGTATGTGTGTGTATTTTGTGTAATGTTTGTGTGTGTATGTATGAGTGTATGTAGTGGTATGTATGTATGATGTATGAGTGTGTTATGTGTAATTTTGTGTGTTTGTTATGAGTGTATGTATGTGTGTATGTAATATGTAGTATGTATGTATGTAGTATGTATGATGTATGTATGGTGTGTATGTTGCATGTATGTGTGGTGTGTATGTGTATGCGGTATGTGTGTATGTATGTAGTGGATATGTATATATGTATGTATGTAGGCTATGTAGGCTATGTATGTATGTGGTATGCATGTATGTATGTATTAGTGCTATGTATGTATGTATGTATGTATGTATGTATGTATGTATGTTGTATGTATGTATGTAGCTATGTAGCTATGTATGTATGTATGATGCATGTATGTATGTATGTATGTATGTATGTATGTTTATGTATGTATGTATGTATGTATGTATGCATGCAGTATGTATGTAATAAGTAAGTATTAGTATGTAATGTATGTATTATGTAGTAATGTATGTATGTAATGTATGTATGTAAGTATGTATGTATGTATGTATGTATGTATGTATGTATGATGTAGTATGATGTATGTATGTATGGTGCATGTATGTATGTATGTGTGTATGTATGTATGTATGTATGTATTTGTATGTATGTAGTATGTATGTATGTTGATGTATGTTGTGTATATATGTATGTATGCATGTTTGTATGTATGTATATATATATATATAATATATATATATATATATATAATATATATATATATATATATATGCATGTATGTATGTATGTATGTGCATGCAAGCGCGTACATGTGTGTATGTGTGTGTGGCACAGTGCAGAGTGTATAAACATCCATGAGTGCGTATGTGTGCAAGTGCGCGCTTGTGTGTATTTGTGTGCATGTCTCTGTCTGTCTGTCTGTCTCTCTCTCTCTCTTTTCTGTCTCTGTCTCTGTCTCTGTCTGTCTATCTGTCTGTCTGTCTGTCTGTCTCTCTGTCTCTGTCTCTCTCTCTCTCTCTCTCCACACTCTCTGTCTCTGTTATATTGTATGCCCGTGTGTGTTTGAAAGGAAGGAAGAATATATTTTAAAAGCTGATAGCAAGTAACACAAACGATAAATAAAAAACCCCCAACACTTACAAGCAGAAAATAAGAACAACAAAAACAACAAAGAATGGCGCTGTTCTTGTGGCGACGCGCCGTCCTCAGAAAGAACAGCCGGAATTTCACTCAAAGAGTTATTAGAAATCTGCCATGACTGAAAGTGATATTCAAATCAGTGTATAAAACAATCCACAACATAGTCAAGGATCTGGACACACTTTTTATTTGCAGTTGTGAACTGTATCACAGTTATTGACTAAACAGATCAAGATTACAGTTATTGACTAAACAGATCGAGATCACAGTTATTGACTAAACAGATCGAGATCACAGTTATTTTCTAGAAAGATCAAGATCACAGTTATTTACTAAAAAAAAAAGATCAAGATCACAGTTATTTACAAAATAGATCAAGATCACAGTTATTTACTAAAAAGATCAAGATCACAGCTATTTACTAAAAAGATCCAGATCACAGTTATTTACTAAAAAGATCAGATCACAGTTATTTACTAAACAGATCCAGATCACAGTTATTTACTAAACAGATCAAGATCACAGTTATTTACTAAACAGATCACGATCACAGTTATTGACTAAACAGATCAAGATCACAGTTATTGACTAAAAAGATCAAGATCACAGTTATTTACTAAAAAAAACCCTTCCCTTTCACCTTCACCTCACCCGTAGTCTGGCTGATCATTGGGGGTACCACTGAAGATTTTTCAACCAGCTTCCTCCACTCCTCGCTGTTGTCAGTTCTCTGCAGTATATTGGTCCACACTCACGCGCAACAAAAAAAAATCACTATAAACCATAACAATGTTAATTTGTTGTTGTTTTGTGCCATCTGTAAAAGTACTGTAAACACTATCACAGTACAGCGTCCATAGCAAAAGAAAGTCACTAGAAAATCACCATTGGTTCATTGATATCAAAATGAACAACATAACACAAAAAACATTGTAAAAGGGGGAAAAAAACACAACACAAACTGTTACGTTTGTGCGGGGATGTAGTTTTTGCAAGTTTTTATGCACACTCTCTATCAATCTGTGCCAGCAAGATGTGGTACATCGTTTTGTGTGCATTACAGTAGCTCCACTACATGGGAACCTGTTCTACAACCATCATTTGTCTTAGAAAAAACCACAACCAGGAGACAAGACAAACAACTATCTGCTGCAGAAGCTGCCATGTTGCTCGGGTATCTTAAGGGATAGCCTAGTGGTTAGAACATTGCGCTCGCAATCTGACGGCCCGGGTTCGAATCCCGTTCAAGGGGATTTTTTTTCCTCCCTGGAGTTAACATCAGTGCAGACTCCAATCTCCCCAAAAGTCCTTCGGATGAGACAATAAACCGAGGCGCCGTGTGCGAACGCACGTAGAACATCTTGCGCACACGTTAAGTTCTGTTCCGCTTTTCGAAAGAGTAGGGCCATTGTGTGCCGGTGGGAACAAATGACAGAATTTACAAAACCGCATACACACGGGGGCTGGATGTATAAAAAGCACAAGAATGGTTATTCCATTATCCTCGATATAAAAGAATAAATACATAAATAGATAAATAGATAAATAAGCTTTCGAAGTTGTTGCTGTTGGGTGTTCCTTATTTCAACTTTTGTTTTAGATAGAGGGGCGGGGAGGGGGGGGGGATACCCAGAGTATGCATTTTATCTCGGGGGGGGGGGGGGGGGGGGGGGGGTACCCAGAGTATGCACTTTATCTCAGGTGGGGGGTGGGGGTACCCAGAGTATGCACTTTATCTCAGGGGGGGAGGGGGTACCCAGGAGTAATGCATTTTATCTCGGGGGGGGGGGGGGGGTAGGTACCCAGAGTATGCACTTTATCTCAGGGGGAGGGGGGATACCAGAGTATGCACTTTATCTCAAGGGGGGGGGGGGAGGTACCCAGAGTATGCACTTTATCTCAAGGGGGGGGGGGGGAGGTACCCAGAGTATGCACTTTATCTCAAGGGGGGGGGGAGGTACCAGAGTATGCACTTTATCTCAAGAGGGGTGGAGGTACCCAGAGTATGCACTTTATCTCGGGGGGTTGGGTGGGGTGGGGTGGGGATATCCAGAGTATGCACTTTATCTCGGGTGGGGGGGGGGGGGAGGTACCCAGAGTATGCACTTTATCTCAGGGGAGGGATACCAGAGTATGCATTTTATCTCGAGAGGGGGGGGGGGGTAGGTACCCAGGGTATGCATTTTGTCCTCACTCACGACACCTGGGAATCGATGCATGAGAAGTTGTGCGTGTATGACTGTTTTCAAAATGAACATCTTACCAGATAGGCAGCCATACTCCGACTGCAGAAGAGGCTTTTGGGTTTACGGCAGTTTTTTTTTTTTTAAAGCAGTGTGGTTTTAAGATTGCTTGTTCTTATTTTTATTTTTAATGATACGTTTGTGTGAGAATACTACCCCATGTGAGGGATGTGGTTCGTTGATGTTTAAAACGGTTTTTTCTACTGAAGGAAGACAGCTAGGCTAGCTACACATCTTCTGATGGACATAGTAAGATGTCAATTCATTGACGCACCGATCTGTTGGTCCTGATTTGTTTTTCACATAAAGTTAAAGGTCTAAGAGAAACTATTTATAGGTCAAAAAACGAGCATGTTCACAGAAAAAAAAATCTTATTGCAGCTAGGATACATATTCTAGGCCACAAGGTATCAAGGGCACACAAGGTGTCAGTCAGGAGGTGTCAATCAAAATTTTATACTTGTGCAAGAATACCTGAGAAACCGTGTAACATTTTGGCTCTAAAGCATTGATGGCGTTAATATGTGGATGACGATAAAACCCCAACAAAACAATAACAGCAAGAACAAACCAAGCCAAATCCAAAACCCACAAAACCCACAGCCAAACAGCCTGAGTCTGAGTGACCAGGGCGCTCACTAGTTGTTATATATTGTTTGTTTTTTACAAGATTCAGCGCTATATAAGTTCCATATATTATTATTATTATTATTATTATTATTATTATTATTATTATTATTATTATATAATTACATACACTAGAAGAATGTTTATCGTTTTGGGGTGACCATACACAAACTGTATGGGACCAATAATCTCTGCCTGCCTTCTTTCTTTATTTCCTCCTTTGCGGCAAGGGGTTCTTTGTCTGCGTCAGCGCTCATTTTTCTCTTCCTGGAGTGCAGTGCACTTCTCTCAAAAATTATCCGTTCTTTTGGAAAGGGTTTGAATTGTTGTCAAAATATCTCGGAGAGATGGTTCCCTTTCAGCAGAAATGGCAGCTTGTGGTTCTTCTTCATTAGACCGATCCATCACCAATTCCTGGTCACTAGAGTAATCAACAGCGTAGATCTCCATTTTTTTCTCCACAGAACCCTTTTCCGCAGTACACAGTATTTCACCGGTACTACAAAAAGCAGGTAATGATAAAAAGCGGTTTGAAACACAATTGAAAAGAAACCAAGAAAAGCTAGGACTAGAACTATATTATAGCTAATGCTCAGATTCCTGATAGTAATGGGCGTTGCGGACACAGCGAGAGGCGGATATCACGTCTGGACAGTAAGGTGGCTAGCCACGACCCGACAGTAGGCTGCCGGCAGTTTCTCATGTGTCTGTAGTGGAGTATGTTCTTTCGAGCCAGAAGGCCCATAGAGCCAGAGCTTATCCCGGTTTCTGTAGCGTTAAGCGAACTGATGGTTTTTCACCACCCCTGTGACAGGACGCTAGTCTGTTGCCAGATACTTCCCCAGCAGAGCTGTTACCCACTTGTACACCTGGGTGGAGTGAGGAAAATAGGAGTAAAGTATCTTTCCCAAGGACATAACACCGAGCCGAGCGGGGATCGAACCCGCGACCTCTGGATCACGAGTTGACCGCCTAAACCACTCGACCACGGTGCCTCCAGTCTGTAGTGGAGGTATACAGGAAATGAACAAGAATTCAGTGTAATGACTTTATGTATGAACTGGAATATGGGGTGATTTTACACATACAGACTGGAGAAACAATGTGCATGACACTCCATTCGTTTATACGCGCGTTCGTGTCTACAAATATACTTCTATAAACAAAGAGACACATAAGTATACTTAAAAATTTTGTGCGATCCTGTGTATAAAAATAACATTCATATAAATTTTGAACGGTAGAAAAGCTGGATGTCTGTATAAGGTCCCCATGTTTTTCCAAAAAGAGGAAAGCATAGTTGACCTTTTATTACCCGTTCTTAACAGCTTATGCACGCACAAACAAGCTACCAATGCCCAACTAAAACAACAAAAACTCTCTGTTTTGGGAGCGATGTTCTGCTGCGATAGGTGTGTAATTGTCACTCTATCAGAGATTGTATAAAACAAGCTCAGCCTTTACATATTCTCTTATCCACACCCAAGCTTCCAAAATTGATGGAAAAAAATCGTCAAATGATTATTCTGTCAATATTATAAGAAGATGATTCTCGTTTTTGATTACTTTTGATCAAAAACAACAAAAAGAACAACAAGCAAACCCTAGCATCAACATTTTAGATGGTACTAATTCTAGATTGATTAGATGTTGTCAATCAAAAACGACGCACAGCAAACAATTACTTATATCATAATCGTTATGGAAAAAAACAACTAATATTTTTGCAATAAACTTGATAAAGGCATTTAAAGATGCAACAAAACAATTATTCAGAGTGTCATAACCAATAGTGGACCGCACCTAACAGAACCATACTAATAGACAATTGTCTCAGAGATGCTCCATTTCAAAAATAAAGGTGAGACAAGTTTCAGATCTTTAACAAAATGATTTCAATAGGAACTCCCAGAGCAAATACATCACTTCTTTCATTAAATACAGAAGGAGACAGTCTGCACATTATCTAAAAACGTGCATGTCAATATCTAGAACACCATCGCCTGGAAGACAGTCTGTAACTGAAGCATGGAGGTCTCTCCTTGACCAGGGGTCTTGAGACACAGACAGCTCCTCTCTTTAAAAATGCATTCATTGATAGAACAAGATTAACAACATAGACTACTTTACCCATAACAGGGATATCTGTTGATAAGAACAGGGGTCTCTATTGATAAGAACAGGGGTCTCTGTTGATAAGAACAGGGGTCTCTGTTGATCAAACGAAGAATTTCTGAACAGCCCTTACAAAAAGAAACAGCTAAGGGGCATTACTTCACGCTCCAAAGAAACCTCGACGAAAGCAGATATATCGTACAAGTACAAAACGTAGATAATACTGTCAGAGATACAGTCAAGGCCCAAGAAAAGATGGAGTAACAAGCAACGTGTGGAGCGCCATCATGTCTGGCATCTGCACTGTATGTACTGCAATCTGACCTGTCGAGAATCTGACAATGATCTGTGTTTTTTGGGAAAAAAGATGTGAGCAAATGTTGTGAAATCAAAAGTGACGAGCCAAACAATCCTAACAAGTGTCGTGGCAGTCTGAGAAAGCTAAGTTGTATGTTATTTACAGAACTAGTCGACAGGTACCTTCAGAGAAGTAGCTCTTCCCCCACAAAGAGCGTTCTAGAAAGCATTCCAGACCACCAATCAATCATTTGATTTGGAAAAAAACACATCATTCAATCGCTGAAGCAGAGCAACTAGAGACCTCTATCGCTGCCTTACAGATTTTGATAGAGCATTTGACGATAATTGTGTGGTAGGATGTCCTCCTTCACAATTGAACAATACTGGAAGAGATCATGGTAAAGTCTTCAAAATAATTCACAAAATATGCGGCAGTAATTCATGGCAAAACAAGCAACAGGTTTACACAGTACATTCCTTTCAAAATGGAGTATTTCAACGAAAATATTGATTCCCTCATTGTATAATGTTTTTGTAAAAGAGATCAGATCCTCCATATTTTACAATACATCACCACTACCAATAAACAACATAAAACAATCCAATGTTTATCGCACGACATTGTAGTTTTTATGAACAACTAATGGCACTGAAAAATAAACTTGATGAAATAGCCCCAAATACCAGCAAAGATTAACAAGAATAGATAACACATTTCATTGTAAAAAAATAGCCCAATCCTCTTCTTAAGGCTCTTGCAAAGATGCCATCACTGGTAAATACAGACAATGTGGGGGGATGGGGAGGAATCTTCAGTCAAAGTGGACATTTGACTATGCACAGAAGCACCTAGCTCAAAGAGGAAATAAAGCAGAACATGAGCTTAAACAAACAAGAGAAAATAATATAAATGTAATGATGAGTGTGTTTGACGCGCTTAAAACCCCAGATCTGTGTTAGTGTGTGAAAGTTGGCTATCTGCCACTAAATCAGTACAAATAAGAAAATACCCATAACCAAAAAAAACCCTATGCTAGTCAACAAGTTCAGTGCCTTTACTTTTCCTATTCGCCTTTCAGAGAACATTAGATTTTACAGAAATACCTAAATAGCACAAAAACTACCCTATCTAGGAAAAGTAAGAAGACCTTAAAATGTCCATAAACGCCGTATGACCATTTCATGAACTTGAAGATACACACTACCAAATGGAAAAGAGCAGAGTTATCTCAGAATCGCTTATGATGATGATATGTTTCACCTTGAAGCACAACACGAGCCTCTGAACCAACTCCTGCACCTGTGTAGTGAAAAGAGAGTTTAGCCGGCCAGCAGCCGGACAAAGTCGTGGACAGTGGTCAGCTGGTGTCTGTGGGTCAGCAGCCGGAGAGCGGTCCGCACACAGTCCACCTGGGCAGCCGGGCAGTCGTCCATGAAGCTCATGTGAGGTGGACCTATCACCCTGTCAGGTAATTATACCCAGGCAGTGTTAGCTGCATCAGCAACATCGGTCATCGTCGTCGTCATCATCGTCACCGTCATTGTCGTCATCATCGTCATCGTAGTTGTTGTTGTCGTCGTCGTGGTCGCCAGCATCATCGACTTCGTCGTCGTCATTGTCATCGTCAACACCAGTGGCAGCATCATCACCACCACCACTACCTCCACCAAGGCCAAGAACAACGACAATAGCAACAGCAACGTCAGTTAAAGGTGAAGGGGGGCGAGGCATCAGAGACCTCAGCTTCTCCAGGGCCAGCACATTGAGGGCGGCGCCCATCTCCTCTCACCCATCCACTTGCTAACCACGCTCGATGCCGCTTAACATTGGCTGGGGAAAAGCGAGTGCTCTGACCACTGAGCTATCTCGTCCGTATTATATAACAAACAGACCGTAAATAGAGAAAAGAATAACAAAAAAAGACCAACGATGCTAATGAAAGCAAAAACGAAATGCTTGTAAAAGCGTTAAGACATCGATCAGCAAGTAAACAAGTGAATGAACATGAATAATCATAGATCAGACAATGAATCGACACCATTCATTCAATCAGCTTACCCCCCCCCCCCCCTCCCACACACACACACACACACATCCTTCGGATGAGACTATAAACCGAGGCCCCGTGTTCGAACGCATGCAGAACATCTTGCGCACACGTTAAATCCTGTTCCGCTTTTCGGAAGAGTAGGCCATTGTGTGCCGGTGGGAACAGATGACAAAATTTACAAAACCGCATACATACGGGGACTGGATGTAAAAAAGCACATGAGTGCTTATTCCATTATCCTCGATATAAAATAATAAATAAATAAATAAATAAACACACACACACACACACACACACCACGCACGAGCACGCGCGCACACGCACGCACACACACACACACACAACACATACACACACACACACGTACACGTACACACACGTACACGTACACGTACACACACACACACACACACCACACACACACACACACACACACACACACACACACACAACACACACACACACACACACACACACACACACACACACACACACACACACACACACACACACACACACACACACACACACTCTCGCACACTCGCGCGTGCGCACACACACACACACACGCGCGCGCGCGCACGCACACACACAATCGCACACACACATATCATCATCATCATCATCATCATCATCATCATCATCATCATCATCAT
>CM054134.1:106729530-106737030 GCA_028751875.1 Rapana venosa
TACCTCGGCTTTGCAGGTGCAATGGGATAGACTGTCGGAAAAAAATCAGCTGTGTAGATTCTTTGCAGATTCAGTGTTGTGCATATGAAAATTCTGCATGCAGTGACGACTTTGTAGGAAAGCTAATCAAAAGTTTTAAGGGGGAAAAGAATGGAAACCATCCTCATGATCATAATTACGATCATGTCATCATCAACATCACCATACTCTGAGGATGACAATGGAAGAACGATTATTTTTTTTTCAAGTTTACAAAGAAGAACAAGGAGTAAAATAAAGAATTGAACGTCAATTAAGGTAAATTACATCCTTTTTTGGTATTCATTCATTGATTTCAAGGATAATTGAATAAGCATGCCTGTGCCTTTTTACATCCAGTACCCGTGTGCATGTGGTTTGTAAATTTTGTCACCCCTTCCAACCGGCACAAATGGCCTACTCTTCCTAAAGGTCAAACGGGTTTTAACATGTTCACAAGTTCTGCGTGCGTTCGCACACGGGACTATCGGTTTATAGTCTCATCCGAAGGATATCAACAAAAATAACCAGCTAGAAGAATTTCAAATAAAAACACACACATAGAAAGAATTCATACGGGCTTTTTACTTTTATGTCACTTCCGTTCACCATCACAGACTCAACGTGAAGGTCACCATGGATCAGACAGTCAAGGTCGTTCATGTAGGAGTCTTTGGCCTCGTTTATCGCGGCAATGACCGCAGCGTTGTCAAGGATCTCTGGGAGCATGCGCAGAACCGACTCGTGGCATCGTTTTCCGGTATCATTGGGGTCAAAAGGTCGCTCAAAGTGGTACGCCCGGATCAGAGCTAACATGGCGTCTTTGGGTCTGGAACAAACAAGGAAGTAAATATACTTCTTCATCTTCACCCCCTTCGCCTATCCCGTAGTCTTGTAGACCATTGAGGCACCACTGAATATTCTGCAACCAGCTTCCTCCACACCTGGTGGTTTTTCAGCTTTCTGAAGTAAATCGCTCCACTCAAGGCCAGTTCACTTTCTGGTGTTGTTTTTCCATCGTTTTCTCTGTCTGCCTCTTCGTCTCCCTCTTTGTCCTTCCAACAAGCAAATTGGTCACTCTCATAACCAGTCAGCCGCCCAGTGAGTCAGCTAAACACCGTTTGAAACGATGGAAAATGTCACGAACATACCGCGGTTGAGGAAAATAAATCACTTTTTTCTCTAACCCTGAATGGGTTGGGGACGGGATAGCTCAGTGGTCAGAGCACTCGCTTTCCCCCCAGCTAAGGTTAAGCAGTATCGAGCGTGGTTACCACTTGGATGGGTGACCGTTTGCGCGCCTTGGCTTCAGTTCAGTCCCCCAGTTCACCCAGTTGTAAAATTTATACGTACCTACCCTCTTTAGGGTCAGGGAAGGTAATGCAACGAGGGAGAGGAGGTGAGCGCGGCCCTCAATATTCTGGCCCCTTGAGAAGTTGAGGTCTCTGGTGCCTCACTCCCGTACGACCATATAGGTTATGGGACACCTTTACCTTTTTGTTTTTAAACCCTGAACGAAACATCAGAACAAAGAATATTGCAACCACCGCTACAAATAGAATCAGGCGGGTTGACAAGGCGGTTCCTTCATTTGTTCTGGTGTGTGTTGTGTGTGTGTGTGTGTGTGTGTGTGTGTGTGGTGTGTGTGTGATATAAAGTTTTAGATCAAACAATAATTGTTATTGTGATGTGCATTTTACAGACGTTGTTCGTTGATCTGTTAGCAAAACGAGTGCGTGCGTGTGAGCGTGCGTGCGTGTATGTGCGCGCGTGCGCGCGCGCGCGCGCGTGCGTGTGTGTATGTGTGTGTGTGTGTGTGTCTACACGCACGCACATGAGTAGGTGAAGGAATGTATTATGCGCGCGCGCACATGTCTAGCTTACCCATTCTTTACAACTCCAACATGTTGTTTCAAACAACAAGAATGGACACTCACGGGAACTGCCGACTCAGCTCTTCCAGTTTGGAACCGCCCGCAGAAGTGAGGGAGGTAGCGGAGTGTATGGTCGCCAGAGTGGTGCCCAGGACACGGGCGGCCTGCCGACTGAACTGCCCCTTCAGCACGGCACCAGATAAGGACATATACCCGGTCAGTTCCCGGGTACACACTGTCTGCAACCAACCAAGACCAGTAAGCCTCTGTCGCCCTATCTCCTTTGCCAGAAAATAATGTCAGTGTTCTTCCTGACAAAGAGGAAATTGACTTCTTCTACAGACAGAAGAAACTAGCGTTATGTTGGTTGACAAGCTATGCGAAGGATTGTTCTTGATAATGATAATGATGATAATAACGATAATAATAATAATAATAATGATAGTAATAATGATAATAATAATAACAACAACAACGATAACAATAATGATAATAATAATAATAATAAATGGAATTTATATAGCGCTATATCTTGTAAAAAAAAAATCAAAGCGCTTCCATTCAATCCGCTCCTACATAATGCAACCAACAATAATAACAGTTTTAAACACACACACACACACACACACACACACACACCACACATCACCACCACACACACACACACACACACAACACCAACACTCACACACACACACTCACTCACACACACACACACACACACACACACACACACACACACACACACACACACACACACACACACACACACACACACACACACACACACACACACACACTCACTCACACACACACACACACACACACTCACTCACACACACACACCACACACACACACACTCACTACACACACACACACACACACACACACACACACACACACACACACACACACACACACACACACACACACACACACACACACACACACACACACACTTACACACTCACACACACACACATACACACACTTACACAGGTTACACACTTCGGCAGGATGATGGGAATTCTGGTCATTGAAGGCAGGGACAGATAAAAATGATGAGATATGAAACACTACTTCTTATACTGATGGTACTCCCAACGCCAAAGTCGGGTGCGCTGGGCCTGATTTGTCAGGGGCTCACTAACGGCAGTAAGACACTGTCATTTTCGCTCAAGACTCAAGACTCAAGAATACTTTAATGTCTCAACTAGAGAACTTTCGCTCCTATGACAGACTACAATAGTTGCTGTCTGAGCGTTCGAGAACGAAGAAGAATAATTCTGACAGTCACGCTTTGGTTATTAAGTTAAGCATTAACTACTAACTTGGTGGGTCCCCCTCCCCCCCAAAAAAAAAGAAAAAAAGAAAAGAGAAAGTTTCATGAAAGACACAAACAATGTGACAGAAAAAAAGAAACGAGAGGAAAAAGAAAAAGGTTAAAAAACCCTCTCTCTTTTGCCTACGAAGAGAGACACACACAAGCTCTTACAAGAAAAAGACAGAAAAGAAAAAGAACCAAAAAAAAAAAAAAAAGAGATGGTGTTACGTAATCTGCAAGCAACTGAAGTGGAAAAAAGCTGCTTCGTGATGGACCAGATCAGTGACTTAGCTTCATGTCTACCTTCACTCCTTTGACAAACCCACGGAGCGCTGTGCACACTCCAACTTTCAAACCCTCTGTCTTGAATGCGTTCAACATCCCCGAAATCGGAATACGGCTACCTTAATGGCGGGTAAAAAACAGTCACATACGCAAAATCTCGCCATTGATGCACCTCGGAGCTCTAGCCGAGGAACAACAAAAACGTTGAACCTGGCGGAGCCCATCCTTCTCCAAATCGCAAAATGCATGCTGGGTACGTTCTTGTCATCCATATCACAAGTCCTTCGGATGAGACTATAAACCGAGGCCCCGTGTGCGAACGCATGTAGAACATCTTGCGCACTCGTTAAATCCTGTTCCACTTTTCGAAAGAGTAGGCCATTGTGTGCCGGTGGGAACAGATGTCAAAATGTACAAAACCGCATACACACGGGGACTGGATGTAAAAAAGCAAATACGTGCTAGTTCCATTATCCTCGATATTAAAAGAAAAAAAGAAAAAAAAGAAAGAAAAAAGGAAAAGAATGAAGTCAATGAGCGTCCAAGAAACCAGAGATCCACGTTTCAGAGCTGGTTTGAATCAAGATTTCTTCCTCTTTTGTTCCCATCGAGGTTAGTTCATCTTTTGCTCGAGTCAAGATTGGTTCGTCTTTTTAAAAAATTTTTTTTTTTAGACTTTGAATGCTACTCTGGGTGCTTGTCTTTCGGACGAAAAATAAACTGAAGTCGCATGTACATCATGCATCTAAAAATAATTTTAACTAATATCCAACACTGTCAGTCTGAAGAAAGAGTTAAATGACAAAAATGCCCAAATTAGTTCACGACACAAAACTAACAAGAGCAGACCGCCCGGAGAACGCGAGTCGTTCCCTTTAATTTATTACCCCTCCCCCCCCCCCAGGTTACCCCCCCCAAAAAAAAAATTCATAAAAAAGATAACGGACACTTTAAAGTACTGACAATACGTGAACATGCTCTATGAACGAATGACATTGTAGAATCGACATCCTGTTCCCATCCCTGTGTTTACAATATCACTTGCCTGATCATCAACACAAAACAATGATATTGGCAAACTGATGTACAGCATCTGAAAAGATTAAAAAAAAAAAAGAAGTTGTCAGACTTAACTTAACACAAAAGACGGGAGAATAGTCTAGGAAGTAAAAAAAACAAACTAAGCAAAATCAAAAAGAAAAGAAAAAAAAGAAGAAGAAAGAAAGAAAGAAAAAAGAAGAAGAAGAAGAAGAAGAAGAAGAAGAAGAAGTAAAGAAAGAAGAAGAAAAGTTAAAAAATAGAAGAGGATAAAATAAGAAATAAAACAACAAGTCATAAATCTTTTAGCACAAATCTCCAAATCCCCTCTCTCCTAATCCTCCCACCTCCTCACGGTCCCCTACTTCCCTACTCTCTCTGTGGAGGGGATAGGGTTAAAGTGTATGAATGAGTGAAAAGACAAGAACGGGAAGATAAGCATGTAGATAAGGAGAAGGTCTGTTGATTTTGTTTGTCTGTCTGGACTATCTGTTCTGTCTGACTGGCTGTATGTCTGTGTGTCTGTCTCTGTCTCTCTCTCCTTTGCTTTGTTTATCGTGGCTGAACTTAAACGTTATTCTTTACAACGATAGCAAACGGAAGAAGAAGAAGAAGAAGAGAAAGAAGGAGAACAGCGCCTACATCAGAACCCAGCACACAGTCTATAACTCAGGACACGTTGTCACAATCAGGCACCTTCAGGCGACTAAAACATTAAGCTGTACGAAGGACGCCACTACCACTAAGCAAGTACTGTCGCCAGTAGGGCTTGTCCTGCATAATCATCTTAGCTCAGACTAGGCACCGCTGAACACCACCAAGGTGACCCAGCAGCAGTGCATGCAGGACCCTTTCTGGCTGGTGGCCCTACAGCGGCCTGACACTGAAAAGCTCCCTGTGGACTTGGGACCCTGAGGATACGACATGACAGTATCTGGGTGTGGCTGGGAGGAAGAGGTTGAAGAGCGGTGTGTGGAACAGCAGGACAGGAACGTTATAGAAGGTAAAGCAGCAAAACAAACACAACAACAACAAAATAACCAGAAAGGAAACTGAAAGAAACGTTTTAAGAACAGAAACTCCTCAAGGCTCAACATTCTCCTTTGCCAAGATCTGTTGAGGACGGGATCCATTTTTGGGGTTTAAATAGATTTTTTTTTTAAAATTCAGAAAATATGAATATTATACATACACAAATTGAGAGCAATAACAAGCAAACAGCTTCTAAATGGCATGCTCGAAACAGTATATTTGACTCATTTAATTCGGCAGCTAATGAGCGAGCATTGACATCAAGGTGGTGTTTTCCAAACCCCATTAAATTTCGATCAGACAATTGAGAACTTCAACGCTTTCACCACGCTACAACCATGCTCATACAGACAAAAAAAGACAACAAAAAAAGAAAAGAAACCCCCTCCACAAAAACCCATCGATGGATTTTTACCTGGAGAGCCCCCAGTATCTTCAGGCATTTTTTTATTTCGTTTAAAAAAAATTCTTTTATATCGAGGATAATGGAATAAGCACTCGTGTGCTTTTTTTTTTTTACATCCAGTCCCCGTGTGTATGCGGTTTTGTAAATTCTGTCGTCCGTTCCCACCGGCACACAATGGCCTACTCTTCCGAAAAGCGGAACAGGATTTAACGTGCGCGCAAGATGTTTTGCGTGCATTCGCACACGGGACCTCGGTTTATTAGTCTCATCCAAAAGGAAGAGAAGAGAAGAGGACTGGGAAGACAGATGGTGTTCCTTTCTTTTTCGTCTTTGTTTTGGTTTGTTTTGTTGGGTTTTTGTTTTTTGTTTTGTTCCTTGGCTTGAGCTCAGAGGTTCACTATTAGTGAGATTTTTTTGTTTATGCAACCGTCCCACTCCCCCCCCCCTTACCCCCTTACCCCCCCCCCCCCTATCCCCCCCCCCCCTCCCCCCCCCACCCCCCACCCCGAACCATTTAGGTAACCGCATTCGGACTCGGAGAGGGTGTGTAAACACGACACCTGTGTGTATTTATTATTTGTTAATGTCATCCATTCCTACTGGCACGAAATGGCCTACTTTTTGTTGTTGTTGAAAGATAGAATAGGTTTTTTAACATATGCGAATGATGCTCTGCGTGCATTCGCACACGGGGCCTCCTCAGTTTATAAGTCTCAACCGAAGGACTTTGACAGTCAGTTCGATTTTCTTCGTCAAACTGGGAAGGAAGGAAGGAAGAAAGGAAGAAAGGAAGGAAGGAAGGAAGAACAAAGTTGAGTGGGAATGGAACCCAGAAACCTCACGAGCTTCCCTGTTAGGCAGGTGAATGTCTTAACCGTGCTGCCACCTTCCTTCTTACCACCACTGTGTTTTAACGAACAATACATCTCTGATTCGTGTTTGTTGTTGTTGTTGTTGTTGTTGTTGCAAATCTGACTGTTCTTTGCGCGAACAGTTGGCTTACCTGGGGAGACTGGGGCGCCATTTTGAGGATAAAACCCAGGTGGGGTGACCCTTTGACCCGAACTCTGATGACGTCATTGGTGAAGGTGCCGAGGCAACGGCTCACATCCAGGTCCTGTGGACGCGGCTTTGGGAAGTCCTGAAATTTGCCGACAGGATTTTTTTATATCTTATAACTATATCCTGTAGATCCCTCAAAGACGGAATGCAGCTACCTTGATTATTGTGGTTGTGGGTTAAAAAAAAGAAAAAGAAGAAAGATGGTCTAGAGGTAACGCGCCTGTCTAGAAAGCGAAAAGTCCGGGTCGGAAGTGTGCAATGGTTCGTATCCCGTCTGGGCCCGAAACTTTTCCCCCATCCATGAGACCATGAGTGGTGATCTGGGCGCTAGTCTTTCGGATGAGACGATAAACCAAGGTCCCGTGTGTTACAGAAAATTATGCAGCGCACGTAAAAGAACCCACGGCAACAAGAGTTGTCCCTGGCAAAATTCTTAGAAAAAAGCCACTCTGATAGGGAA
>CM054134.1:106744530-106752030 GCA_028751875.1 Rapana venosa
TGGACCAAGTCAAGTCAAGTCAAGTCAAGAAGGAGATCAGCCGCACAAAACAGTTGGAAATCACAAGTGGTGCGGGTAACTGTGTAATTAGGTGATCTCTTCCCATACTTAATCTATCACACTTCCCCACCCACAACCTTTTCTCCCATTATTAATGATGCTTACACACCTCCACCCTGATCCTCCTCCTCCTCCTCCTCCTCATCCTCATCATCATCATCATCATCATCATCATCATCTATGCTAGGGGGGCAGAGGAACAACAACAAAGCACTTCTTGAAGAACTACCTTGATGCTTCAGAATTATTTCCAAGATTCATCGGAAGGAAGAATGTCTGTTGTAAGGGGAGAGGGTGGTGGTGGTAGTGGCGTTGGTGGTGGTGGTGGTGGTGGTGGTGGGGGGGGGGGGGGGGGTCATAATAACATAATACTTTTGTCTACACTTTTAAATCTTTGTTTGTGGTGTGAAAGAAATACAACAAAATCGTTATAGAGTGTAAAAGCGTAAAACCGATTATGATTATGATATCAATAACAGTCTTGTTACTATTATGCGATCAGTATAAATCCTCTAAAATAAAATACGCAACAAAATCATCAGTGTGGTTACAGTGCTTAAAGTAACCAAGCATTTTTAAAACTGTAAAAGAGAGAGAGAGAGAGAGAGAGAGAGAAGAGAGAGGAGAGAGAGAGAGAGATGAGAGAGAGAGAGAGATTTCAGGAAGTAAAAGATTTAAGCACAATGACTTTTCCCCATCCAGCCCTAAAAGGGAAACGGCATAAACCACCCCCCCCCCCCACCCCCCTCAATAAAAAACAACAACAACACCCAGCCCCCCAAAACAAAAACAAACAACAAAACAACAACAACCAACAACAACAAAAACCCAACAACAACAGTAATAACAAAACATAATATAAACACATCAACACACAAAACACAGACAGACAGACAGACAGTGAAACAAACCCATGTCACGAGAAACCAAGAATCCACAACTTCTTTCTGTTCTGTTCTGTTCTTTTCTGTTCTGTTCGTTTCGCTTTTAAAAATAATAATAATAAGAAATGGAATTTATATAGCGCTATATCTTGTAAAAAAACAACAAATCAAAGCGCTTGCATCCATTCCACTCCTACACATGCAACCAACAATGATTAATAGTTTAAAAAGTTCAAATACACACAAACACACGCGCGCACACGCGCGCACGCACGCACACACACACACACACAGGTTATATGCTTCAGCAGGGTGATGAGAATTTAGGCCACTGAAGGCAAGGACAGATAATTATGAGATGAAACTCCCAACCCAACAACAACCAAAAACCATCTTACCTGAGAAAGGCACTGCTGAAAGGGACAGGACTGCAAGAACACGGCCACCATAGTTCCACAGACACTGCTGGTCTTCTGCCGCTGCCAATCTCTCTCCTCTCGCCAGCACTCGGCCATGTTTCCCCTTCTTTCTTCTTCTGTGCGTGTTGTATACTTATAGCCTGCCTCCAATACACGGCACAGAGTGAGACAGAGAGAGAGAGAGAGACAGAGAGAGAGAGAGAGAGAGAGAGAGAGAGAGAGACAGAGAGAGAGAGAGAGGTAGCCTAGACCATACAGAGAGACAAGACATGCGATCATAGATCCGTAGACTGATCTACACTTTTTTTTTTTTTTTGGGGGGGGGGGGGGGGGGGGAACTAATCACAAAGAAGATGCTACTTTGTGAAGCCTCCTCCTCCTTGCACACACTCGAAAGGTGATTGAGGGGATTGCAGCGCAGGTTTATTGATTGGTGTGTGTGTGTGTGCGGGGGGGGGGGGGGGGGGGGGGGGGGAGGGGGGGAGGGGGGGAGGTGGAGGGGGGGGGGCAGGGGCTGGGAGTGGGGGGGGGGGGGTGGTATCCAGCGGACGTCTATTATTACTAAGGCCGCCTATGCCGTTAGCGAGTTAAACTAAAACCGAAAGGAGACTGTATCGACTGTTGGCTACATTCTGTTTTTGTAAAAAAAAATTTATGCTATTATTCACTTTTTTTTTTTTATCATTCAGTAATATTATAAATACCAAAATTTACTATAACCAGAACAGAATGAAAAAAACAACAACCCCAAACCGATCCCAAATCAATCAAAACAAATGAAGGATAAAGTCAGTTGGTTAAATTCTTGGCAATCATAGTATTGATCTTGCCAACAAAATATTTTCTTTTTGGGGGGGATAGATGATCTTCTTCTAATGTGAAGTACATACACCTCAATTAACACACAAGCCTACATGTGCATTCAAGCACGCATACGGACGCACGCACGCATGCATGCAAGCGTGCATCTTATGTACGCAGAGGCACATACAAGCATACAGACACTCACACATCCACACATACATGCGTACGCACACACACATACATACACACACACTCGCGCAAAAGCGCGTGAGCACACACACGTACATACCTACACACACACGCGCGCGCATACATACAAATACATACACATGCACGCGCGCACTCACAAATGCATACATAAAATAAACAAGCGCACGATACATGCACAAACACACATATACGTAGGCACACACATATACACACATCTGCACGCACTCACACAAACGCATGCACAAAATATACACCACGCGCGAGCACACAACACACACAACCACACACACACACACACACACACCACACACACACCACAACCAAGCACAACAACTGATGAACTAAAACCCAAATGCATGCTTATTCAATGGTAACCATCTGACATAAAAAATACTTGCCAACGCTCACACACACACCACACACTCCCTCTCTCCACACCGCAACACACACACATCACCGCGCACTCACAAATCATACAAAATAAACAACCACAACATGCACAAACACACATTCACGTACACACACATAACACACACACACACACACACCACACACACATACACCAGCACGGAGCACACACACCACACACACACACACACACACACACACACACACACACACACACACACACACTGATGAAAAAAAGCAAATGCATTGTTTATTGAATGTACCATCTGGAAATAAAAATATTGACTTGACTTCCACACACACAACTAGACACACACATACACACAACACACACACACACACACACACTCACACACACACACACACACAACACAACACACACACACAACACACACACACACACACACACACACACACACCACACACACACACACACACACACACACAAACATCTTTCTCTTTCATCTCTTACCGCCCTCACACACACACAACACACACAATACACACACACACCACAAACACACACACACACACACACAACACATACACATCACACACACACACACACACACACACACACACACACACACACACACACACACACACACACACACACACACCTCATCCACCTCTCCACACCACTATCACTCACACATCCACCCTCCCACACACCAACACAACACACACACACACACACACACACACACACAACACACACACACACCCACACACACACACACACACACACACACACACACACACACACACACACACACACACCCCCCCCCCCCCCCCCCCCCCCCCCCCCCCCCCCCCCCCCCCCCCGCACCACACATACACCACACACACACACACACACACACACCACCACAACACACACACACACCACACCCCCACACACACACACACACACCCACACACACACACACACACACACACACACACACCACACACACCACACACACACACACACACACACACACACACACACACACACACAGAGTCAGCAATTTCCCACATAAGTAAAACTTCGACAACACCACCACAAAATAGCGCCCACCTAATGCCTGCCGATACTTCCCCTCCATTCCACGCTCTGCACCACACCTTTCTCTCCTCACCACATTCTGAAAGGAATGGCTGATTTTTCCTAGAAAGCGCTATAACAAACTCGAAGACCGAGAGTAGGCAAAGGAATAGCGCTCTAAAGGTGTGTGTGTGTGTGTGTGGTGTTTGTGTGTGTTAGTTAGTATGTTGTTTGGATTAAGTGATGTTGTGTGTGTGTGTGTATGTGTGTGGTGTGTGTGTGTGTGTGAAATTACTGTGTGGTGTGTGAATTTTGGTGTGGTGTTGGATTATGGGTGTGTGTAAGATTATGGTGTGTGTTGACAGTTTTTTGTGTGTGTGTGACTGATTTAGGTTATGTATGTGGTTGATTAGGTGGTGGTGTGTGTGTCTGGACAGTGTGTGTGGTGTTGGATTAGTGTGTGTGTGTTGGATTATGTGTAATGTGTGTGTGGATTATGTGTGTGTGTGTTGATTATGTGTGTGGTGTTGGTTTAAATGTTGTGTGTGTGTGTTGGATTATGTGTGTGTGTGACGGTGTGTGTGTGTGTGTGTGTGTGTGTGTGTGTGAGTGTTGAATTCTTGTGTATGTGTGTGTGCTTGGATTCTGTGAGTGTGTGTGTGTTGGACGTGTGTGTGTGTGTGTGATTTGTGTGTGTGTTGGACGTTGTGTGTGTGTATGCGTGTATGTTGTGTATGTGTGTGGTGTGTGTATGTCTGTGTATATGTGTGTATGTGTATGTTGGTTATGTGTGTGTATGTGTATGTATGTGTATGTATTGTGTATGTGTGTGTGTGTATGCCGTGTGTGTATGTGTGTGTATGTGTGTGGTTATGTGTGTGTAGTGTGTGGGTATGTGTGTGTGTATGTGTGTGTATTTTGTGTGTGTATGTGTGTGTATGTGTATGTGTGTGTGTTTGTGTATGTGTATGGTGTGTGTATGTGTTATGTTGTGTGTTTGTGGGGTGTGTATGTTTGTATGTGTGTGTATGTGTGTGTATGTGTGTGTATGTGTGCGTGTTTGTGTGGGGTGTATGTGTGTATGTGTATGTGTGTGTATGTGTGTGTATGTGTGTGTATGTGTATGTGTGTGTATGTGGGGTGTATGTGTGTGTGTTTGTGTGTGTGTATGTGTGTGTATGTGTATGTGTGTGTATGTGTGTGGGTATGTGTGTGTATGTGTGTGTATTGTGTGGTGTATGTGTGTGTATGTGTATTTTGTGTGTGTTTGTGTGTGTGTTATGTGTGTGTATGTGTATGTGTGTGTTTTGTGTGTGTGTATGTTTGTGTATGTGTATGTGTATGTGTGTGTGTTTGTGTGTGTATGTGTGTGTATGTGTGTGTGTATGTGTATGTGTATGTGTGTATGTGTGTGTGTGTGCACACTTCCGTGACCTGTACTAACAGGATGAAGTTATGGTTGGTTGGTCGGTCAGGTTGGCTAAGCCTGCTGTAGTATAGATCAGCTTGACTGGGTTTCCTTCTGTCTGTATATCTGTCTGTCTGTCTGTATATCTGTCTGTATATCTGTCCGTTTGTATCTGCCTGTCTGTCTGTATGTCTGTATATATCTGTCTGTCTATCTGTATGTCTATCTGTCTGTATATTTATCTGTCTGTATATCTGTCTGTCTCCCTGTATATTGTCTGTACATCTGTGTGTGTGTGTATCTGTCTGTGTATCTGTCTGTGTGTGTATCTGTCTGTGTATCTGTCTTCTGTGTATCTGTCTGTCTGTCTGTGTATCTGTCTGTCTCTATATCTGTCTGTATAACTGTCTGTCTGTCTTCTGTTTGTATATCTGTCTGTCTGTATATCTGTCTGCCTGTCTGTATATCTGTCTCTCTTTCTGTCTGTATATCTGTCTGTCTATCTGTCTGTCTCTACATCGGTCTGCCTGTATATCTGTGTGTCTGTTTATCTGTCTGTTTGTATATCTATCTGTCTGTCTCTTACTTTTTGTCCCTGAAGTTATCATAGGATCCCTAATAAGGATGCGGTACTGGATACTGCAAGTTAAAATAATAAAGCACAAGGGTGCGATTTTATTATCCTCGAAAAACAACAACATTGCCTCATGTTGGCTTGCCTTGCTTTGGCTTGCCTTGTTTTGCCCCCCCCCCCCCCCCTCCCCCTCCCCCCTCTCTCTCTCTCATCTCTCTGGTGCTGATGTACTGTGAAAATAGCCAGCATTGAAAACAGGCGCCTGAAAGACAAGAAAAATGTCTCAAGATGCAATGTTGACATTACATAGCAAATATCGTGCAGATGATGGAGTGGTGTTTTTCCCAGATCCAGCAAGGACTTCTTGTGATTCATTTTCAAATGGAATAAAGACCAGCACTGAGGACAAGTTTCATGCTCTTGATGGGAGAATCTCTCATTTCTTTGAAGAGATTGTTGCACTAAAGTTGTGAATGACATAAAATAAGGACCAAAAAAATCATGGAAATACATATAATTACAGAGGAGTATCATTGTTAAGTATCATTTCAAAATATTATACAACAATATTAAATAGAAGACTTTATAACTGGTTAGAAGACATCAACATGATTGCTGAGAGTCAGGCAGGTTTCCATAGGGGTTATTCAATTGTAGATCAAATATTGAATTTATATGCAATTGTCCAGAAATGTATGACAAGAAGCGCAGAAAAGTATATGTAGCTTTTGTTGATTTTTAAAAAGCATTTGATTCTGTTCACTATGACAAACTTTTGGAATGCTTGAAAAACCAAGGTGTGAATGGAAAATTTTGCGCCCCATTGAAAGAACTGTATTCTTCCTTAGTCTCCTGTATTCGTGCAAACTGTGAACTTCGTGAATGTTTTGAGTGCCCTTTTGGAGTAAGACAAGGCTGTGTATTAAGTCCTACTTTATTTTCTATATTCATAAATCAGCTTGCTACTCGCATGAATGTTAAAAGAAGACGTTGTTTACAACTTTTACCAGACATTATGGAATTGTTTATATTACTTTTTGCCAATGATTTAGTTTTATTATCTACCACTGTACATGGTTTTCAAAACCAACTAAATATCCTGCATAACTGTTGCAACGACATGAAAGTAAGCGTAAACACCAAGAAAACCAAAAAAAATGTGGTATTCAGAAAAAGATGGTACTTGAGACAACATGAGCAGTGTTTTTTGTAGTGGTAGGAAACTAGACGTTGTAAATAACTATTGTTATTTAGGATTCCATTTCACTACAATGGTTAGCATGAAAAGAGGTACCGAACTGTTGGCATCTAAGGGTAAGAAAGCAGTTGTTCAACTGAATAGGGCTTTTCAAAAATATAAGGAAATGACCGCCAAAGCATTTTAAAAGATTGTTTACGTTAAAGTACAACCTTCTACTATATGCTTCTGAAATATGGGGTTTAACCAAATTAGATCATCTAGAAAAAGTTTATGCTATGGCTTGCAAAAGATTTTTTACGTGTCCCAGTTAGAACTCCAAATAAACTGGCCTATGGTGATTTAGGAACATTTCCTCTTCGTGCTAATTCTAGAATTTCTGTCATGAAATATTGTTTTAGATTACTACAAGTCAATACTGAAAGACTTCCACACATAGCGTATCAAAGGTTGTTGGAATTAGATAAAATTGGTAAAGACTGTAGGGTTTCCAAAGTCAGGGAGATTC
>CM054134.1:106762030-106764530 GCA_028751875.1 Rapana venosa
ATTCTGAGGAGAATGTCCAGGTAGGGCATTTCTGTTTTTGAACTGTGGACAGTGAACTTTATTGACGGGTGGAATGAGTTGATGAACTCACTGAAACTGTTCAGTTGTTCCTCCGTTCCCATCCACAACACCAGTATGTCGTCAATAAAGCGTCTCCACAGTTCTTCTTCTACTGCTACAGGGCTTTTTTCCAGTAGTGACTTTCGAGGAAGCCCATGAACAGGTTGGCCACTGTGGGTGCCATAGGTGTGCCCATGGCAGTGCCTGTTTTCTGCCGGTAGACTTAGCCTTCAAAAGTGAAGTAGTTGTTGTGTAAAATGTGCTGTACAATATCCAGTACGGTACTGACAGGGGGTACACTATCCTTTGGATGGGAGTCCATGAAGAAGGGGACAGCGTCTGTCATGTCCTGATGAGGAATGGTGCCGTACAGGTTGACAACATCAACCTAGTGGTTAGAACATTGCGCTCGCAATCTGACGACCCGGGTTCTATTCCCGTTCAAGGGGGATATTTTCCCCTGGAGTTAACATCAGTGCAGACTCCACTCTCCCCAAAAGTCCTTCGAATGAGACTATAAACCGAGGTCCCGCGTGCGAACGCACGCAGAACATCTTGCGCACACGTTAAATCCTGTTCCGCCTTTCGTAAGATAGGCCATTGTGTGCCGGTGGGAACAGATGACAGAATCTACAAAACTGCAAACACGCGGGGACTGGATGTAAAAAACACATAAGTGCTTATTCTATTATCCTCGATATAAAAGAATAAATAAAATAAAATAAAATAAAATAAATAAAGGGTCCAAGTCTTGTGTTCCAGTCCAGGATTTTGTTTAAGATATCTGTGAAATCCTTCATGTAACTGGGAAGAGAAACTACATAGGGTTGCAGCTAGGAGTCCATTAGTTTGGACAGCGTTTCATATATATATATATATATATATATATATATATATATATATATATATATATATATATATATATATGCCAGTGTTTGGGTGGGTGTCTAATTGTGTGCCTCAGTCTCTGTGTACAACTGCCACATTTTTAGTAAGCACTATCAGTCCTGTTGCTTTGGCCCGTCTGACAAACATCTAGCTAGTATAGCTGCAATCTTCTTCTCTGGCTCACTTGACACAGCCACTTGTGTCTGGGGAAAAGGAAAGGCATATCACTTTCCACCTTCTCTTCTGGCCCTACAGCTTGGTTTGAAGGGTTATCTCCGTCGGCCACACAATCTTCCTCAGGTCATGATAAAGCATATAGCCTAACATATACTGAATTTACCAATGAGCTGGGTACCAAAAATAGATTTGTTCCGCTTTGTTGTGTTCATTTCTGTTCCCATTGCTTATAGCAAATGTGTCATTTTGTCTGCTGTCCATGATGCATTTAACCATACCCCCCCCCCCTCCCTCTCTGTCAGGTTATGCTTTCACCCAAGCTGTCACCAAGCTGTCATCCATTTAGACCTTAAACAGAGACTGACACATTGATGTGGTGTCGAATGATAATTATAATCATCATTCCAGTACTCTATGAAGTTGAAGTGGTCGTCATGCGTACAACTCGTGCTCGGTGGCTGATCAGAATCAGCTGTGAAGATGATAATTTATATTATGCAGTCACTGACTCACACAGGACAAAGCTTCTAGTGGTAGGCTAACAAAGCCACATTTCTGCGACTCCCATCTCTGCAATACACTAGAAAGCCTACAGAGCAAGATGACAACAGCAGACGAATGAAAACGAATGACGTATAGGCCTATAAATAGAAACTGGGATTCCCTCACAATAACAGACACCCTCCAGAGTTTCAGCCAACAAGTCCATGGCTCTCTTCCATTACAACAGCTTCAATAGAACTCGGCAATACATCAGTCCCTCTATCCACTGCTGTGAAGTATCTGGGTGTTGTAATTGACAACACACTCTCTATGCAAAAATTCATCACCCAGACCTATCAATCATGCTACTATCAATTACAGTGTAATACACCGTTCGAAAGTACCTGTCCACTGATGCAACATCCAAACTTGTCACTTCTCACATTCTTTCACTTCTGGACTATTGCAATTCTCTTTTGTCTGGTCTGCCAGCATCATCTATCCACTCCCTTCAACGTATACAAAACTCTGCAGCTCGACTAGTTCTCAGAAAGAAAAAAAATATGAGCACATTACCCCTCTCTTGCAATCTCTCCACAGGCTGCCTGTGCCACAGAGAGTAAATTTTAAGATCAGTACCCTCTGTTACAAGTGTCTCCACAAAACTGCACCCTCCTGCCTCTGTGAATGTCTTCACCTGTACACTCCTTCACGTTCCTTCCGCTCTGCTGCTGATACCTTGTGCCTAGGAATACCTAGATTCAACCAATCAACCGTTGGCGGCTGCTCTTTCTCTATTTCGGTCCATCGACTTGGAATAGCTCCCTCTCTCTCTCTTCGCTAGAAGCCTAGTTATGACACTTTTAAATCCAGCCTCAAGACATATTTATTT
>CM054134.1:106767030-106779530 GCA_028751875.1 Rapana venosa
AACGTTAAAGTCCTACATTGTAATCTCTGATCTACATAAGTCGACGTTATTTTGAGTGCTGATGTAAACTAATCTTGGTGTTTACAGCCCCGCCAACCACAGAGGCCATTCATTATCAGGGGGCTGTCACCTCATTAATCTGGTAAAGCTCTCAGATTAAAACTGTGCACTTAGTCTGTAATATATATACACATTAAAAATCAGGGTTTATAAAAAAACAACACCTAACTCTTTGTATATTTGTCCTAGTCAACCATAACCAGGGTTGAACCCAGTACAGTCAGCACGTTGTGGGAGAACCACAGAAACGACACATATTAAAAAGTATAAAAACATAACAGAGAGAATAAAACCCAAGCCAGATTCCTTACAATCAACCTTGTTGGTTGTAACGACTCCTGATATTAATTGTTATTCTCTCGTATCAACCAGCCAGAAAATGCCTGATTCTCTCATTTATTCAGGAAGTTAAGAAAATGTTGTCTGATGGAACGTTGAGATGAATGTTGTCGGTGGAACATTGACGTGAATATTGTCATGTGGAACATGGAGATAAATGTTGCCATGTGGAACATTAAGATAAAGGATCTTCAGGGGGGTCTGCAGTAAAATGCTTGTGCCTTACGCTATCCTGGACATGTAGACAATCCAGAAGCAGAGAGGTGTGATGGGTGAATTAAATGCTTAAGAAACGAAAAACAACCCCTCCCCCCAAAAAAGAATAGACTGAGCATTTGCTTTACCAATGGTTTTCATTTCAATTTGTTGTGCCATTATTTAGAACACTACAAGCAATTACTGTTAACATTTTGAAGTCTCCTCTTTTATAGGATAGACGTGCACATTGAACAGATAACAGGTCAAGCAACAACAAACTCATTTATAAACAAACAAAAAAACCCCTACAAAATAACAAACAAACCAAAACAGAACAAAGTAATTGGGAATAGCCTATTTACTACGAGAAATGTGTGAATGCTTCTGGTGTTCATTCAGTATAGTAGGACTATTCCGCGCAAGTACAACATAAAACTGAACAAACGTACAAGCACGCACACTTCAGACTTAACACCTGAGTTTTGCATTACCTCAGAATTCTAAAAGTAACGGTCGGAGGAGGAGGAAGAGAAGAGAGAGAGAAAGAGTAACAATTTGAGGAGGCGAGAGAGAAGCAGAGTGTTTACTATGTTTTTATAGGTTTCTTCATAAACAACGTGTGTATCGTATTTTGAGTTGTATTGGTTTGTGTGTGTATGTGTGTGTGGTGTGTGTGTGTGTGTGTGTGTGTGTGGCTTTTTGGAATTATCAATTCTTTAGATAGATCATTGTTCAATTATTGATTAGTCGTTTTGAATAGTTTACCATTTCCCCCCCTGTTATATTAATCAGTTCATCTTTGATGATAATGTGTGTGCATGCCCCCCTCTCCCCACCTCCCCCCCTTCTCTCTCTTATGAGTTTAAGCTAATGCACTTATACAACTACAGGCACACACACACACATACACACACACACGCACGCACGCACGCACGCACGCACGCACGCACGCACACACACACACTTATACACAGTGAACGATTTTATATCATTATTCGTTAAACCGACCGATTTCGAAGGCACCTGAATAAAAAAAAAAAACCCAGCAACAACAACAGGCTGACCTTGACCGAAATGAATAAGTCGATGCCGAAGGTTATATACATACGTAAGTCATAATATTAGTGTTGGCAAAGTGTCCACAGTTCAAGTCCAACCCCTCTGTTGAGGTACCATAAATCTGTTCTTCTTCTCCCGTGATTACCTGGCTGTATTTATACTTCCTCTTCTTCTTCGTCGTCCTCGACCACTCAGACTGTCACATGAGCGCAAAATGCTTCACGCTGCCATTAAATGCCTGACAAGTCTGGCCCAGTGGATATGACCTCAGCGTGGTATTAATAATAATATTTTATACAATTTGAGATACTATATGCTGAGTGCTTCTTATTTGGGAGAAAGGGGGCAATGTTAGTGTGTGTGGGGGGGGGGGGGGGGGGGGGGGGGGGGGTGGGGGGGTGTGGTGGTGGAAGATAAGAAGGAACATTAGGTTTTTAAAAATCTTATCTATAAGTATTATTTACTATGTTATGTACATGAGCGCTTTGATTTGTTGCTTTACAAGATTCAGCGCTATATAAATTGAATACATTATTATTATTATTATTATTATTATTATTATTACATACATACGATTTAATTCCCGCCTTTTTTTCTGTACTGATTCTTTCATTCATTTTGTAATATGTCTATTTATTCTTAATGAAAAGAAAGGCTGCAGCCCAGGCAGGCAGACAGACCAGCATTGTCAGACTTCATCTGTGCCCTCTCTCTGCCATAGGCACTGTCTGTCATTCCCGTGTGGGACTGGCCAGCCACACCAGACACTGTACCAGAATGAAGGACACCTAGAGCGAAGCAACTCCATAGTCTTCCGAGACTGAAGGCTGCCTTATCTTTTTCTTTCTTTTTCTTTTATTTCGAGGATGATGGAATAAACACTCACTGCTTTTTAAAAAGAATCTAGTCCCCGTGTGTATGCAGTTTGTAAATTTTGTCATCCGTTCCCACTGGCACACAGTGGGCTACTCTTCCAAAAAGCGGAACGGGTTTAAACGTGTGTGCAAGATGTTCAATACCTACTGGTATTCATTTATAATATAATTTATCTATGTTGTTGTTTGTTTTTTCAAAATCATTTAATGGATTAGCCAGCTTCTGTTTATTTCTATTGTAAGTGGCTTGTTTGCTCGTTCTTTTCTTTCTTAGTTTTTTTAAAAAATGTTTTAATTTCATGAAGTTCTCTTCTCACTTTCAGTGTGTGTGTGTGTGTGTGTGTGTGTGTGTGTGTGTGTGTGTGTGTGTGTGTGTGTGTGTGTGTGTGTGTGTGTCTGTGTGTGTGTGTGTTTTTATTTTATTTTATTTTATACTTTTTTTTTCGAGGATTTCGAGGAATAAGCACTCATGTGCTTTTTCCCCCCCATCCAGACCCCGTATGCGTATGTGTGTGTGACTACTTAAGCTGGTTGTTAATCAATTTTATCAACAGTTTTTTGTAGCTGCTTTCTTTCTTTTTTTTCTTTTTACATTCCTCAGCTAGAGCTCCGAGGTTCACCAATGGTGAGATTTTGCGTATGCGACCCCCCACCCATCCCCCCCCCCCCCCACCCCCACCCCTTCCCACCCTCCCACTCCCTTTTAAACCCACCGTTAGGGTTAGGGTAGCCGCATTCCGATTTCAGGGATATTTTCTTTCTGATTCTTTTCAAAAGCACACGCGTTAAAAAAACAAAAACAAAGAAAGATACCCATCCCCTTTCCATAGAAGAGTAGGCATGTGGGCGAGCTATGGCTTGGTGGTATGGATGACACAAGCATACCGGTAATGCAGCCTACGACTTGGCGAGGGATTGGTCCAGACAGCCCAGTTCAACTTGCCCTCCTGCCCCCCCCCCCCCCCCCACCTCCCCCCCACTCCCCCAAACACACACATACAGAGAAACACATACACAACACACACACAACACATCGCGCACATACACAACACAACACAAGACACACATACAACACACACATACACACAATACAGCACACACCACAACACAACACAACACACAACACACACACACATACACACACAACACAACAGAAACACACACGCAGCACACGCACATACACACACAACACAACACAAACACACACAACACAAGCACACACCACATACACACACACCACACACACAACACACACCACCACATACACAACACACAACACAACACAACACACACACACACATACAACACAACACACACACACAACACAACACATTCAACACAACAACACAACTCACCCAAAACACAACACAAAACACAAAACACAAACACACACACACACAACAACACATACAACACAACACACAACACAACACATTCACACACACAACACAACACAAACAACACAACACACACACAAAACACACACACACAAAACACACACACACACACACACACACACACACACACACACAACACCACACACAACCACACACACACACACACACACACACACTGCCTCGCATCCTTATTCAGTGCAGTGTTCCTCCCCTCCCAGCGACTGAGTCATGTCATGTCATGTCATGTCATGTCAGGGCAACCCCAGACTGCGCACATGCTGAGCAAAGAATGACTTGGTTTGGTCTGTAGACAATGACGATGTACACCTTCTTTTTTTCTTTTCTTTTCTTTTAGCTCGTTTCTCGGGCACATGGTTCCGAGGTTCACCAACAGTAAAAAAAAAAAAAAAATGTTTACGTATGCCACGGTTTGGGCCCACTACTATTATCATGAAGGTAGCCGCATTCTGACTTTTCCGGGAAGACAGCCAATAATGTAAAAATCATGTCAAGCATGACGTTGGAGTTTTTCGTCTTATTGATTGATTGATTTATTCTTTTATTCTTATATATCGAGGATAATGGAATAAGCACTTATGCGCTTTTTTTTTTTACATCCAGTCCCCGTGTGTATGTCGTTTTTCTAAATTTTGTCATACGTTCCCCACCCGGCATACAATGGCCTACTCTTACGAAAAGCGGAACAGGATTTAACGTGCGCGCAAGATGTTCTGCGTGCGTTCGCACACGGGGCCTCGGTTTATAGTCTCATCCGAAGGACTTTTGGGGAGATTGGAGTCTGCACTGATGTTAACTCCAGAGGGGAAATATCCCCCTTGAACGGGAATCGAACCCGGGTCGTCAGATTGCGAGCACAATGTTCTCACCACTAGGCTATCCCGTCCCCCATATCCTGAAGTGTCTCAAGACAAGTACAATACCCCCCACAGGGAGGGAGTCCTTGTCCTGCCTGGCTGCTGACACACGCAGTCAATGATATCGCGTTTGTCGATTTTATAAAAAAAACAAAAAAACAACCCCAAACAAACCCAAACGAAAACCCTCACTACCTTTACCTTCACCTCTTGCTTCCCCACTCCAACCCCCCCCCCCCCCCCACCCCCCCCCCCCCCCCCCACCCTACACATACACCTTAATTCTTTCTTGCTGTTGAACGTTCTCCAGCTTAAATTTTTCAACTCCCTATTTAAACTCAAAAAAAGAAAACAAAAACCCTCACTACCTTTACCTTCACCTCTTGCTTCCCCACTCCAACTCTCCCCCCCCCATCCCCCCCCCCACCCTCCCCTACACATACACCTGAATTCTTTCTAAGCCTCCCCCCCCCCCCCCCCCCCCCCCCCCCCCCCCTCCCAACCATGACGGGGAAAGAAGTCAGAGTTATTTTCGAACCAGCCTGGGAGGTCTTTCAAATACCTGGACTCTCCCCCACACATGCGGCTGACAGTATGTATGTATGTATGTATGTATGTATGTATGTATGTATGTATGTATGTTAGTCCGTCGTTTTCCACGATGACCTCCAAAACAGCAGAGGAGGCAGCTGCTGTTTCGGAAATTGGGCAGAAATTTGATTATAGCGGAGATGCCTTGCCCACAGTACATCCCCACTCTCTCGGCCAAGTGGGCATAAGGATAGTCAGCGTTGGAGATGTTCTCCAAAGGCCAGCTAGCCCCCAGGGCTGCAGCACATAAGGACTGTGCAAGTCAAGCCTCCTAGTCAGAGAGTCATAGTCGATCACTAAAGACTAAGCTGTAAAGTGGAATTCCATCAGTGGAAAAGCCACTGGTCATACAGCCTCTCACTTTGCTGTTGCCCCCAGCGTCAATGGTTTAATCAAGAACTGTGATAAACCCCAGGCGCAGTAACCTAGTACTGACGTGACTGTTTATAATCAGCTGAAGGGGAAGGGACTGTTTGGTCTTTTTGTTGAACATTCTCCAGCTTAAATTTTTAAACTCCCTTTTTAAACTCACAGACTTCTCATCACTAATAGGCAGAATGAGAAATGTTCCCAGAGCAGAGAGAGTCTGTGATAAATGTGGTGAAAAAGGAGCTAGGTGATGAGTTCCATTATCTGTTCAAATGTCATTTCTTTGTGCAGTTAAGAAACACATTTATCCCAAAATATTATCCCCAAACCCCAAATGTTATGAAGTTCCATGAATGTTTTAGTTCCACAAATAAATCCTTGCTTATCAAAGTTATAAAATTTCTCAAAGAAATAATGGAAACCTATTGATTTGATGCATCTTTATAGGTGACACACTAGTGTATTTTGTTACATGCTAGGGATAATTTGATTTCCTTTGTTAGTATAGACTTGAATGGCCATGTCATTGTGTGTGAGCGTACTCACACCCGCGCGTGCGTGTGTACGTGTGTATGTGTGTGTGTGTGTGTGTGTGCGCGTATCTGTGTACTGGTTGTGCTTTTGTAGCAGGGAGATCCAACTCACATTGATACAGCTGCCTCCTGAGAACTTTTGTATTTTCGTTTGAATGTTGTTTGCCTGGCGTGTTATTTGAAATGTTTCCCGCATGCGTGGGTGCACGTGTGTGTGGGGGGAGGGGGGGGGGGTAGGGGGGGGGGCGCAGGAGCGGGGACCTTCTTGTGTGTGTGTGGATGTTCCACCAGAACGCCTGTGTATGTGTGTGTGCTTGTGGATGCCTTTATGTTGGGCATGATGTGCTGAGAGAGAGAGAGAGAGAGAGAGAGAGAGAGAGAGAGAGAGAGAGAGAGAGATTATGCAGTTGATTGTTGGTAATGTATTCAGGCATTATGTTAATTTGCCGTGTCTTTCCTGTATAGTTTGTGCTTTCCTTTCTGCTTTCCATTTTGGGGTGAGTTTGTGTTGTGAGTGTTTTTTTCACACGCTCACGTCTGCAAGTTGTGGCTTTGTTGGATTTCATATGCCCCTTGGGGTTTTCTTGAAATAAATCTTGAATCTTGAATCCTTAGGGGTCACCCAAGATTGTGTGCTCTGTCTCTGTTGTTTAGCACATAGGCCTACGTCTAGGAATCTGTGTGAGACCTCACAGAATGAGACGACTGCACGTGGTTCAAATTCAGGTTCAAAACATGGCACTCCACAATTAAAAAAAAAGAGTCAGACTGCAACCAAAGTTCAATTTTTTAATTGTTAGAATGTTATTAATCTGCAATGAAAAGGGAAAAAAAGCTATTCAACGAACAAAAACAACAACCACAACAACAACAAAGATTGAAAATCGGATAATTCTATGAAAAGTTATTATAAATTGAAATGCTATAGACACCACTGGGAAGTGACAAAGTGAGAAACTGACAAATTGTTTTTCATGGTAATTTGTGATCAGGGTGGATGGTTAGGTGTTTTAAAACACATTTTAAAAGCAACATGAAAACAACACCCGCCTTAATACTTCGGCGTAAAGAGGCAGACGAGGTATAGTCTTATTATCATCAATCAAAATCCATTCAAATCAATGACAACCTGACCCCCACCGCCCTAAAAATCCCCCAACTAGCAGAAACGTGGGTTTTTATTTTATTTTATTAAAATAAAAAAAAACAACTTTTATATCGAGGATAATGGAATAAGCACTCATGTGCTTTTTTACATCCAGTCCCCGTGTGTATGCAGTTTTGTCAATTTTGTCATCTGTTTCCGCCGGCACACAATGGCCTACTCTTCCGAAAAGCGGAACAGGACTTAACGTGTGCGCAAGATGTTCTGCATGCGTTCACACACACGGGGCCTCGGTTTATAGTCTCATCCGAAGGACTTTGACACTCAGTTCCATCAGTTGGGTCAGGTGCAATGCGACTCATTTCGTGGTGGAGCGTCACAATACGCTTTAAACTCCCCCCCCCCCCCCCCCCCCCCCCTCTACCAAAAAAAGAAAAAGAAAAAAAGAGAGAGAACTTTTTTTAATAGCTGGTTTTGTGGGCATGCATATGAGATGTCAATTGTGTCAAATATAGCGTGTAAAAGAAGCATGAGCATGTCAACTTAAGGCAAAAGACATAATTTAAAAAGACAAGCAGTTACTAAGCGCATGCGTGCACCCACAGCAGACAGACAGACAGACAGACAGACAGACACACACACACACACACCCACACCACACACACACACACACACACACACACACACAACACACACACACACACGCACGTACACACATACACACATTTATTTACACACACAACACTTACTCACGCAAACTCACACTCACACACACACACACTCACACACTTGCTCACACACTCTCAAGCGCCCACAATTTCACACATATACTCACACTCACTCATTCACACACACACACAACCACACCACACCACCCCACAACCACACCACACACCCCACACCACCCCCACCCCACCCCACACCACAACACGCACACACACACACACAGACACACACACACACAGACCCACCCCCCCCCCCCCACCACCACCACCACTCACACACAACACAGACACACACACAGAGACACACACACACACACACAGACACGCACACACACACAGACCCCCCCCCCCCCCCCACACACACACACACAGAGACACAGACACACACACACAGACACACAACACACACACACACACACGCACGCACACACACACACTCACACACACACTCACACACACGCACAGACACACACACACACACACACACACACACACACACACACACACACACACACTATGCGCGCGTGCACCATTGGCCAACCTCGGATCTCCAGCTAAGGACCACTAACAGCTACAACAAAACCCCAAACCAGTATTAAAAAACAAAACCGCAGTGATCCTTTTCTTTTCTTAAAGTATCACTCACTAAGCTGTATGTAAGCTGAACTGGTTCAGCCACAGGCCACTAAGCCTGGCCTGGTTACTTGTTAGTCTCGAATAATTAAAGCGATTCGTAAAAGAACGGGAATCCCCGAAATCAGATAGCACGTATGGGAATAACAAAACTGAATATATTGTTTCTCGACAAAAAGACAAACGACAGGGTTTCACAAACGCATCAGCAGTTTTCATACTTGTGGCCCTCCCCCCCCCCCCCCCCCCCCCCCCCCCCCCCCCAACTAGATTCAAGACTTTCAGTTGCACGAATCGGGCCAACACTAACTGACAATTAGTTTTAAACTGTCGAAAACATATCGCCTCTTTATCAACCAACCACACATGAAAACACGACTCGAAATAATCCCATCAAACAGATATCTTACCAAAAAAAAAACCAACTTAGGAGAGGCTGTGAACGTAAAATTACACCCCCCCCCCCCCCCCCTCAAAAAAAAAAAAAAAATCCCCTAACTTTCCCCTGGGAAAATCTGTTGTTTTCCACTGATTCACACGCTCACAAAGACCAATAGGGAGAATAGTCAGATCTGGAATGGTTTTGTCTGGCGATTTGCAGTCTGTGCATTGATTGGAAGCCCACCTGGCTGGTGAAGGAACGAAGAGGAGAAGGAAGGTAAGCTTCCTCAGGCAATTTCCAGACCCCCCCCCCCCCCCCCCCCCCCCCGGGAGAAGGTCACAAGGGCCGCTGTTATTATAAGGAATAACACGCTCTCACTTTCGGCGCCTGGTTGCTGAACTGAAATTAATAGGTCACAAAGAGCACGCTGCGCTTGAGCTGCAATCCCGAAATCGGAAACTTCCTGGGACTTTCACGTAACCTCGATCATTCCATTCATTCAATCAACAACGGCTTTACGCTGGACTTCAAGTGGCTGTGATTGACCATGAACAAGTTGATGTGGAGAAGAAGTCCTGGGTAGTTTCCGCTGTGGGAGCGAGCATCAAAGGTCCTAGTGGAGAGAGAGAGGTTGCCGAGTCGAGTCTCTGCCGCCCCGCCGCCCTGCACGAAACTGTAACGTCCCCGCCCCCGTCCGTCCACCCCTCCTTGACAACAACAACAACAACAACCTTTATTAACGTGATGTTCAGGTTGTTGCAGTGTGGTGGAGAGAATTCCAGTTCCTCCACCAGCTCAGGGGCCGTTTACAAGCTACCAGCTACATCACTTACAATAATAGCCAGCAGGAATGTATTAAACGTTTTGCAGCAAGTGATTCTTGGTGTTTTGTTGGTGTTGTTGTTGTTGTTGTTGTTGTTGATTTTCATGTCCATTCTCTACTTGGTGCTATAGACACACCCCGCAGTCCCCCCCCCCCCCCCCACACCCCAATACATGCTCCACCTGTCTCTGTCTTTGTGTGTCTGTCTCTGTGTGTCTGTCTCTCTGTCTCTGTCTCTGTCTGTCTCTGTGTGTCTGTCTCTGTCTCTGTCTGTTTGTCTGTCTCTCTCTCTGCGCACAGTCAGGCCGTGTGTGTGTGTGTGTGTGTGTGTGTGTGTGTGTGTGTTTGCGCGCGCGCGTGCATGTGAGTGCGTGCGTGCGTGTATGTGCGTGCGTGTATGTGCGTGCGTGCGTGTGTGTTCGTGTGTGTGTGTGTGTGTGTGGCACGCGCGCGCGGGTATGTGCGTGCGTGTATGTGCGTGCGTGCGTGTGTGTTCGTGTGTGTGTGTGTGTGCGCACGCGCGCGCGTGTATGTGCGTGCGTGTGTGTGTGTGTGTGTGTGCGCGCGCGCGCGCACGAGTCCCAGGCAGTGACGCTGGTAACAGTTTCACAAGGTATATGCATAAAAACATACGATAGCATCATCACACTATCAAACAAGAAGGAGGAGTTTCATCCTTTGTCATCCGCTGTGGTAAACATTATGATAAGGAAGGAAGGAAGGTGGCAGAATGGTTAAGACGTTCGCCTGCCAACAAGTTAACCGTGAGGTTCTGGGTTCGATTCCCAGCCTCGCCCTTTCTTCCCAGTTTGAGCAAAAAAATCGAACTAAATGTCAAAGTCCTTCGGATGAGACTATAAACCGAGGCCCCGTGTGCGAACGCATGCAGAACATCTTGCGCACACGTTAACTCCTGTTCCGCTTTTCGGAAGAGTAGGCCATTGTGTGCCGGTGGAAACAGATGACAAAATTTACAAAACCGCATACACACGGGGGCTGGATGTAAAAAAGCACATGAGTGCTTATTCCATTATCCTCGATATAAAAGAATAAATGAAAATGAAATAAATAAAAATAAATAATGACCATGTGAAGTTGTGTTTAAGATAAGCTTTGTCTTGTCCTGGTACAGATCAGCAGATCAGCACACACACATGCGCACAGAGAGAGAGAGAGAGAGAGAGAGAGAGAGAGAGAGAGAGAGAGAGAGAGAGAGAGAGAGAGAGGAAGACTGTGTCTAGTAATGAATAGTGGAGACTGTGTGAAAAAGAAATGACATGGTGTGTGATTGTACAGATAATTTATTCATTTTTTAATTGAATAAATCAATGAGCCAGTCAATCAAACAGCGAACATGGTCACCTTCCCACCCATGAATGAATGAATGAATGAATGTATCAATCAATCAATCAATAAACACGTAATCAATCAATCTGCCAAACAATACTCAATAAATCAATCAAAAATCAATCAATCGTTCGATACGTTGCAATAGATTTGTAATAATTTGAAAAAGTGGAGTTGCATTCTTAGAATTGAGAATCATTAATTCACCTGAGCATACACACTTTTCTTTTTAAAAATGAAAAGAAATGAAAGTAATGTCGATTCCACTTGTTTTTTCGTTTTTTCCCCTTTTTTATACCACCTACCCCCACCCCAACCAATAAAAAAAATAATAAAAATAAAAAATGGAAGTACTCGACAAAATAAAACCCCGCACTTTACTACCTACACTAAAACACCACACCACCTATACCTAAACTACCTAAAAAGAAACTACACTGAAAAAATAACCATTGATATTAATAATAAAATAATAAAATAATAATAATAAATATAATAAACCAACAAAAAAAAAAAAAGACAACCAAAAAAACATTCTATCTATAATACTACTTTATTAATAGATATAACTATATAAACAAAAACAACAAATGCACACACACACACACACAACACATAATAATAATAATAATAATAATAAAAAAAAAAACAAATAAAATCCTCTAAAAATTTTCTTTTTTTTCCTTTTTTTTTCCTACCCCCACACTCCATCACCTTTTTTTTTTCTTGTCCCCTTCTTCTCTCTCTCTCTCTCTCTCCTCTCTCTCTCATCTCTCTCTTCTCTCTCTCTTCTCCCCTCTCTCTCTCTTTTGTCTGGCTGTCTTTTTTTCTGGTTCTTCTCATCTCTCCTCTCTCTCTTCTCTCTCTCTCTCTTCTCCTCTCATCTCTCTCTCTCTCTCTACTTCCTTTTCCATCGGTCTCTCTCCTCCTCTCCCCCTTATCTTCTCTCCCCTCTCTCATCTCCTCTCTCCTCTCCTCCCCTCCTCTCTCTCCCTTCTCCTTCTCTCTTCCATCTCTCCCCCCCCCTCTTGTGCTTTCAGGGGGAAAAAAAAAGGAATTCCCCCGTGCATTTTTCAGACGATCCGAAGCCCCCAGCCCTCCGTCCGTCCTTCCTGCCCTCCCTCCCCCCTCCTTTGGGGCTTGACAGGCCCACCTCTTCGCAAGGATTTCTTTTTGTTTGTTTCCTGAA
>CM054134.1:106782440-106820651 GCA_028751875.1 Rapana venosa
GAGGATTTCTTATGTTATTGAGGTAAAGGGATAAGCACAAAGCTTCTTTACACCATGCCCTCCTCCCCCCCCCTTCACCCAATTTTCCACATAAAATCACACACACAGACACACAGACGCACACAGATACAAAGACACACACACACGCGCGCGCGCGCAGGCGCGCGCACAGTCAGACAGATAAACAGAAGACAGAGAGACATTGAGATAGACAGACAGAGACACGGAAAGAGAGAGAATGAATAATGAATGAATGAATGAATGAATAAGTGTCTGCGTCTTCAATTGTACGTCTGTTCACTTAAAAATGATATTAGACGATAAGTGTGTGTATGCGTGCGTGCGTGCGTGTATGTATATGTATGTATGTATGTATGTATGTATGTATGTATGTATGTATGTATGTGTGTGTGTGTGTGTGTGTGTGTGTGTATGTGTGTATGTGTGTGTGTGTCTGTCTGTCTGTGCGCGCTTTCTTCTTTCTTATTCTTTCTTTCTTTCTTTCTTTCTTTCTCTCTTACTTTCTTGCATGCTTCCTTGCTTGCTTACCTGAGTGAACGAGCGCTGTGTGTGTGTGTATGCATGCGCCTAGCCTGTGTGTGTATGACTGAATGAGCGTGTTTATCATATGGAGAGCAGACTGGGGCCAGTGCAGGGACAGAAAGGGCAAAGGGCTGGATATACTGATGAAGGAAGGAGCAGGCAGCGCCTGGCAGTAGGTCTATACGATCCAGGTGTTCTCTTCTGCAGCAAGGAAGCTAGCTAGCATCCATCCAACACACCAACCAACCTACCCACCAACGCACCTTTCTCTGGTGGGGTACATGTGGCACACCTTGTGTATTACGATTACCTGTCTTCTTCTTTTTTCCTTGCTCTGTTTTTTTTTATAGTCTTGACGGCACCGTAACCGAATTGTACACGTTGTACTGTAACATCAACACACATACTCCCCCCCCCCCCCCTACCCCCACAGAGAGAGAGAAGACAGACAAATACACAAACACGCACGTACACACACATGCACACACAAGAGAGAGAGAGAGAAAGATTCGGATTCGGATTCGGATTCGGATTATTTATTCATGTTTAGGCCACCGCCCTTCATGAAGGGGTTGGTGAAAAGAAAAGAAGTACAATAACACTCGATAAAAGAACATAACAAAAAAACAATGCATCAGTCACAATTAACAACATGTTGAACAGCAATCATCTATGACGTTGCAGTATCTCGAAGCTTAAATGCTTTATGCAGAAAAAGAGAAAATTCCAAACATCAGTATGCCTTGTAGATGCCATCAGCAAACTTAGCTTGAACATACATGGTTGTTGATAATATTTCACTGGGATAAACCGCTGTCTAAGTCTATTTAAGGCAGGGCAACTTAAAACAAAATGTACTTCATCGTCTTTCTCCCATCCACATAAAGGACAAATTAACTTAGTGGGATCATATGGCTTATACCTATTGTGATGGGTTGCCAGATTTGATACCCCATTCTAAATCTTGTCACTATAATTTTCATATATCTCTCATCCATGCTAGAGGTTAAATGCGGCTTCATTTCATGACTACTACAAAAAGTCCTATACAGATTAAATCTTTCGCTATTCTGAATATGATCATTCATTTTTGCCATCTACAATCTACTAAGCGCTGACGAAAAGTTTTTATGAATACATCTGTATTTCCAACGCCCTGGTTTAACCTACATCACCAAAGCCATATTCACATAGACATATGCGCACATCAGTTACCCAGTTTATTTTACCCCTTACATCTAATTCAAACAACATTTTGTAGGCTTTAAAAGGTATTCGACTGTCTTCCATCTGCAGAATCTTAATCCAGTAACGTATGCATTGGACTGCAGAATTAATATATAAAGGAAATCTACCAGTTTCACCGTACACCAATCATTTGGTGTACGCCTTTCTACAGCTAAAAACTTTTCAAGGCAAACAAATGAACAGATTCACAGCAGAGTGCTGCTTTGTTTAACCCCCCACAGCTCAGAGCCATACTGTACAACAGGCTGGACTCGTGAATCAAAAATTTTAAGAAATAATTTCAAGGACGAATTGTTTAATGTAGATAATCTTTTCATTATACATAACAGTGAGTTTTTTGCCCTGCTGGCGAGATCTTTACATGCAGACACAAAACTCAGTCGAGTAGTAAAGAATATTCCTAGATACTTATAAGCATTAACTACCGGCATTATTTCCCTATCGAAAGTCCATCTTTCCCTTGCCCCTAAGTATCCCCCCTTTCTAATACAATAATATTACTTTTCTTCATGTTTACTTTTAACTGCAGTGAGGTAGCAGCACGTTGCAAGTTGTTAAGTTGTGTTTGCAAACCAATTATTGTTTCTGATAATAAAATAACATCGTCTGCTAACAGAAGGATAAACAATTCAAACGCATCAAAAGAAAAGACACACATTCTTCCATTTTGTATAACATTTACAGCCAATTCATTAATAAAAAGCGAAAATAAGATGGACTGCACACATCACCTTGTTTCACTCCTGCTGTGCATTAACATAATCTGTCAGTGCAGCTCCACACCTCACCTTACATTTCACATTTTCATACATACTTTGGATACATGTATACAATTTCCCTTTCACCCCATTTTTTAAGTAAGATAGGCCATAGTAGGTTTCTGTTTATCGAGTCAAAGGCCTTCTCAAGTCAATGAAGGCAACATACAATTTACGATTAGAAGAAAATTGTTTCTGAACTAAAGCTAGCAAGGCAAACATGTGATCTATTGTTGAGTATCCTTTTTTAAATCCTGCCTGATGATCCCCAGTGATATTTATTTTCCTGCACCCATTCCTGTAATCTATGATTAATTATAGTACTAAACAACTTACTGCTAACATTACTGAGAGAAAATGCCCCTGTAATTATTTGGGTCATTAATATTACCTTTTTTAAACAATGGTAAGACAACTGACTCTCGTCCATGTTTCTGGAAAGATTCCATTATCAAACAAAGCATTAAACAACTTTAAAAAAAACTGTATGACCTGTTCATTTGAGTTCTTGTACATTTCGCTAATTATGCCATCAGGGCCAGGAGCCTTACTCAAGTTACTGTTTTTAAGCTTTCTGAATGCAAACAATACTTCTTCCCTAGAAATTGGACGGTTCATATAACAGTCATCATCAGCATGTAAAAGGTCATCTGTCCTATCCTTGTTAACTACTTCTTTTTCTAGCAGTGCTTTAAAATGTTGAAACCAAGTATCTATACTTATGCTATTTCTCGACTGTTTCTTTTTAAATGAGACTCTTTTGATAGTATTCCAAAACTCTTTTGATTCTGAATAGAATTTACAAGTTTTTCTAAGAAAGTAGCATTGAATTTTTTCTCTTTACTTTTCACTAACTGCTTATATTCACGACGAGCTCTGTATACTGATCCCTATCATGATCATCTAAAGTACGTCGATATTTTCTCAGCAGTCTCCGCACTTTTCTTCTATTTAGAACACATTCATAATCAAACCAAGTATCATTCGTTTATCAGTATTCAGATATACACACTTTTCATGCACACAGCACACTCTTTCATACATTCATTAAATATATCAAGTGCAGCATTTATATCGGTATCAATCATATTCATTGCGGTATAAATTCTTCACAAACTGTATCTGTACTTAAGGCATCAGTAAAGACAGACACATAGTCGCTATTCCAAACAAATTTGTCTAATGTCTGGTTATTGCATGTGGTGTCTGCATTACGCAAGTTATCACTAGGGAATGTAACTGATATGTAACAGGCATATGGTCTGACTCGATTCGTTCTGAAACACACAGTTGGCAGGTTCAGACACACTGTAATACAGGTCACTAGAAAAGATGAAATAGTCATTAGTAACTGCTTCCCGACTCTGAAATGTATGTGTAATGACCATTTTGGTCACCTCTACATACACCATTCAGGATACATAAACTTAAAGTCGTACACATATCTAATAACATTTTTCCATAATTATTCAACTTACTATCTTGTGAACAACGAACTGAACAAAGAGACTGACTTTTATGTAAAGCATCTAAAGAAGAATCTTGTGAGTAATCTTGAGCAACATTTGACGTTCTACTGTTTAAATCTCCACTCAGAATAACATAACATCATGTTTGAGTAAACAATCGATAATACATTCCTCCAATAAATGTATACCATTATCAAGGTCAAAGTGAGCATAGAATGGAGAGCCCTCAGGAGGAACATATGCACAGACATACAGAACATTCTTTTCAGTTCCAAACAACTGTTTGTCAATAAGAAACATACAAATACCACTAAAAGACACTTCGATCATTTGCACATAGGGTAGAAATTCATTTTTAATCAGACAGACTAGACCACCTGAACGTCTTCCCTGCTTAGTAAATTTAATAGCAGGTTTACAGAAAATTTTGTAACCAATAAACAAATCTGTGTCACAATATTCCATAAATGTTTCGATTAAACATACAAAATCAAAGTTGCAAACATATGAAACAAAGTCTTGATCTTTGATCTTTGAAATTAAACCATTCACATTCCATGACAAAAAAGAAAAAGGTCGTTTATTTACAAAATCGAACGTATTATTTACACACGAGCTTATTTCCCCTTTATTAGACGACTCATCAAAACACGCATTTTGCTGCAACGGAACTGTTTTTTCTTCTTCCCCCTGCCCACTCCCAACACATTTATCTTCCGCGTGCTGCGCGAAGGGTGCACGTATCTCAACGCTACTGTTCCTGTCACCGACTGCACGTGCGCTGTCATTGTTGACAGTTTGGCAGTCTGCCGGTGTCGAACATCTTTTGCCCCCCTCCCACAACACATCACTGGGCTGGCCAACTCGTTATTCGGTCGCTGTCAGTTGGTCTAGGTACAGTCGCTGTCCGTCAACTATCAGGTGGTCAAATACCATGGCACATTTCTGGCCCTTGCTCCTAGCATCTTTCATAAAGGGAGTCAGCTTTCGTCTGATTTCCCGTACGCGTTCAGAGAAGTCCTCACCTATAAACATGTTACTGCCCTTTAACTTTCTGCTTGCTTTCAGGATTTAACTTGTCTTTATAAGAAGAACATCTTGCAATAATGGGTGCGTCAGGTTTTCTACCCAGACGATGAACCCTGTCGAAGTCAACAGGTCGAGACATGTCCAGTTTGTCTGTCAAAATGTCTTGTATCATGCCCTCACAGTCCTCCTCATTTCTCTCGTTCTCTGTTCTTTTAATACCATGAAAAATCACATTGTTTCTTTTGGACCTATTTTCCAAGTCATCAACTTTCTTTTCTAATGTGTCCACTTTTTTCAGTAAGTCAGTGTTGGTCTTCGTCAGGTCTCGGTTCTGCCGTCGTAAGTCACTCACCTCCTCCCTCAGGCCCTTTACATCCCCCTTAAGGCCTGCCATCTGCTCAGTGAGGCCATCAAACTTTTTGTCCACTTTTTCAAAACGAGCATTCATGTCACTCTGGAAACTCTGCAAAGTTGTTAAGATTTCCGTCATAGCGGCAGCGTCCTGGAAGAAGGAAGAGAGGAGTCGCCTGTCCACTGTCCTGGTAGCAGCCATTCGGTCTGAGCTGGAGCCCCGTCCCACTGCTGGTCAGCCGTGTCTGCCTCATGGACTCTGACTTCGCAGGTGCAGGACCGGGATTCTGCTCCACGTCGCCGCACCGCAAAAGTAGCCCGCCCCAAAACATCAGAGTCAGGAGCAAACCCAAGGTAACACCGGCAAGGCGTGTGCGCGGTGTCAGTATGGCGACAACGCATGGCGATTTTCTTCCCGACTCTTCTGGCCATAAAAGACAGAAATACTGTCATGAAGCAGCCACACTGTGCTCTGAAGACTAGCTGTCCTGAAGGCATGGTGCTTTACCACTGTCCTGGCAACGTTACAGGTCCAAGTACTGCCACAGTCCACAAGTACCAAGCAAATACCTGCAGCGCAATTTTCGTGCGTCTTGCAGGTGCGAAGCCTGTGTTCACCCCCCCAAGAGAGAGAAAGAGAGAGAGAGAGAGAGAGGGAAACAGACAGACAGACAGACAGTCAGAGACAGATAGGCAGATAGACAAAGAGACACAGAAGGCAGACGAAGACAATACATTCAAATACATGAACGAAAACAAAACCTTACGTGCATTTAATCAGACACGAAAAAACCAAAACAAACAAACAAAAAGTTTCAATAAAGCAACAACAACAAAAACTAAGGCTAAGCAGCATTTTTATGCAATTATTTCTAAAAACATCTGATAACAAATACAATGAAAATGCCATATGTAAAACAGCATTTCAAGGTGAAATAAAACAGCATTATCGTAAAACGATGCATAATCCCAGCACCCAAACATACCCGAGTCTGAAAAAACCTGACGGTCGTCCTATAGGACTCACACAAAAAACACTGAAAGTCAGCGCCCTGCAGCAACAGTAAACAAAAAACTGTTTACATCAATCCGCTTGAATCAAAGCAAATGTTGTAAACACAGCAACAGTAAACAAAAAACTGTTTACATCAATCCGCTTGAATCAAAGCAAATGTTGTAAACACACTAAAGACAGCAAAACTTCGAAAGATACACCCATCGATTCTCTTGATCACTTTTCTCCGATCTGCTCTTTTCTTGTAAAGGCAGGAATTATGTAGGTGAGGTATGATGTGTGGGCCGGTGTCTTGAAGAAAAATGCCCTGTTCCCTTGTACTGTACCCCTGGGTATGAATCTTAACAACAATCGTCCCACAAGACTGTCCCTGAAGAAGAAGAAGAAGAAGAAGAAGAAGAAGAAGAAGAAGAAGAAGAAGAAGAAGAAGAAGAAGAAGAAAGATGATGATGATGATGATGATCATAATAATAATAAGAAGAAGAAGAAGAAGATGATGATGATGATGATGATAACAACAACAATGATAACATGTTAACAATAGGATTCTTATTCCTGAAGACATCTTTCTAGAGATTTTCCTAATTGTGTCAAACAGACCCATTCTGTTATAAGCACAGAAACGAAGGTGGGGCACTGACGTAGCAGATTGTTTATCAGCGAATCAAGATTTTGATCTCCATCAGACATATTATACTGGTTTTGCGTTATTATTATTAATTAAGGCAGCGAACTACCCTTACCCCTGCCCCAGCCAGCGTTCTGTGATGTGGGGACGGGACAGCTCAGTACTGAGGTCAGAGCACTCGCTGTCCCCCAGCCAATGTTACGCAGCATCGAGCGTGGTCACCCAATTGGACGAGTGACCGTTTGCACGCCTTGGCTTAAGTACAGTTCTTTGAGTAAGCGCCATCAAATCAAGGAAAAGACTAGGATTATAATTCGACTCTTGAGGAATGTTTGTCTAATCTAACTATCCATCTGTGATCTGACTATGCACCACAATTCACCTTTATAAAACCAGCGGTAAACCCCCCCCCCCCCCCCCCCCCCCCCCCAAAAAAAAAAAAGAAGAAAAAATTGAATTGTCTACAGATTTTCAAACCAAACAAGATGTTAGAAGCTATATCAATTTGATGTTCATTTTCACCATCATTTCCAGATCACCAATATTTCTAAATCACTGTGGTTTTCGTGCCCTGATACCACCAAAAATCCTCCGATGTAGACAATCTGAAGGGGGGAAATTCCAGTAGTAGGCTGAAATCATCAAGCTTACTCTGAAGCTGCTATTATGAAAGAAATCGTGATGACAAAAATTGGTGTAGATAACATCAATTTTCATTCATTTCGGAGAAAATTGTAATGTGGTATTGCTGTGGTGTGTGTGTGTTTTTGTGGGGTGTGTGTGTGTGTGTGTGTGTGTGTGTGTGTGTGTGTGTGTGTGTGTGTGTGTGTGTGTGTGCGTGTGTTTGTGTATCGGACTGGTAGGGTGAGGGTATACCTCGGATACCTTCGGATGAGACTATAAACCGAGGCCCCGTGTGCGAACGCATGCAGAACATCTTGCGCACACGTTAAATCCTGTTCCGCTGTTCGAAAGAGTAGGCCATTGTGTGCCGGTGGGAACAGATGACAAAATTTAAAAAACCGCATACACACGCATAATTTTTTTTTTAAACGTCATCTGAGCGCTTTGATTTGTTGCTTTACAAGATTCAGCGCTATATAAATTCCATACATTATTATTATACCTTCAAAGCATACTCCTTTTCTTTCTCTCCCCGGGAAAGTATGACTGGGGAAGGGAAAAATGAATGCACGTACCCTGAAGCCCTAACAGGGAAGATGGAGAGACGAGGCAGGTGATCTCAAGGTGACCACTACAGTGCCTGTAGTGTGCACAGGATAAGTTCAAACACCTGCCTGTACGCCTGTCTATCTGTCTGTCTGTCTATCTGTCTGTCTGTCTATCTGTCTGTCTATCTGTCTGTCTGTCTTTCTGTCTGAATATGTCTGTCTTTCTGTCTGTTTATCTGTCTGTACGCTTGTCTACCTGTCTATCTACCTGTCTGTCTGTCTGTCTATCTGTCTGTCTGTTGTCTGTCTGTCTGTTTATCTGTCTGTCCGCCTGTTGACCTGCTCTCACCTTCACCATAGTGAAATAGTCAACTGCAGAAAGTACTTCAGAAAATAAACAAACCCAAGACCTTGCTTCTCACACAGGTATAGAGGCAAAAAAGCAAGTGCGAGCTGAGAGAGAGAGAGAGAGAGAGAGAGAGAGAGAGAGAGGGAGAGAGAAAAGAAAGAGAGAGAGAGAGAGAGAGAGAGAGAGAGAGAGAGAGAGAGAGAGTAAGCGTGCGTGCGTGCGTGCGTGCCTGTGTGCTATATTTTTTTAATTTAATGTATATTCTTTTTTTCGAAGAAAATGAATGAGTACGCATGTTCTTTTTTACATTCAGTCCCCATGTGCATACAGTTCTGTAAATTTTATCATACGTTTCTACCATTACACAATGGCCTACTTTTCGGAAAAGCGGAACAGGCTTGAACGTGCGCGCAAGATGTTCTGTGTGTGTTCGCACACGGGACCATGGTTTATAGTCTCATTCGAAGGATGTGAGTGAGTGTGTGTGTGTGTGTGTGTGTGTGCGCGCGCGCGCGCGCGTGTGTGTGTGTGTGCGCCCGCGCGCATGTGTGTGTGATCATGTGAGTGCGCGCGCGTGTGTGTGTGTGTGTAAGTGTGTGCGCGTGTGTATGAGTGTGTGTGTGTGTGTGTATGAGTTTATGTGTGAGTGTGCGCGCGCGTGTTTGTGTGTGTGCAAGTGTGTGTGTGTGCGTGTATATGTATGTGCGTGAGCGCGCCCGCGAGTGCGTGTGTTTGTTTGGAAGATCAGAGCCCAAGAGCCCAAGCTGCCAGATAGATACAGACGGCGGCGATAGTGGAGGAGTTGAACTGACGTGGTTTCGTGGCCAGGCTGTGATGGAAAGCAGGCGCTGTGCACCCTTGCTCTCTTCCCTCTGCTCTGATAAGAACTGATACAGAAAACGTGAAGCTCGTGGCATTTCGAACATATTTACACGTTTTGTTTTGTTTCATGATATTTGAGATATATGCTTCCTTTGAAGTTCGTACACACACGCGCACGCGTGCGTGCGCGCACACACACACATTAGTGGAAGGACGTTAAACTGAAGAACTAACACACACGCACACTGACACACACACGCACGCACGCACGCGCGCGCGCGCGCGCACACACACACACACACACACACACACACACCACACACTTTAATTACTTTGCCACAAACATGCACCACTATTCCAGCAAAACAGAGGTCTACGTCAGTGTTTTTGATGCGAGGTCATCTGCGAAACCGTTACATATTGTCTACCTAACTTTCAACCTTTATGCTAAAGAGAAGTTATAGAACTAGTGTGCTGCGGCGTTACTCTGAAGAGTTATTTCCATGTAGTTGGGTTTTTTACTTCTAAATATACACCTGTTTGAACCTAATTTTAGTATAACAACAACAACAAAAAGAAAACACGCAATCAAACAAACCAACAAACACAAACACGTCTGACAATGTATAAGAGTTTGTTGTCAGTCTTTCATTTAATAAAAAAAAATCTGCCTGAATTGTGTTCTTTAAAACAAAAACAACAACAATAAGAACAACAACAACAAAATCATCATCATCATCACCATCGTTACCATCATCATCAAAAACAACATCACTAACAACAACAACAACATCAAAACTCCAGAACTAGTGAAACAGCAGGGGCAAGAAGGAAAAAGAGCTCGAGGAAAACAGATAAAAACACGACCAAACTGATAGAAAGCAGAAGATACCTGGAATGAGAGGAAAGACAAGCAAGAGGGAAAAACACAGGCTTTTTGTGTGCTGGTTCAGGTGGAATCACAGGGGGGTGGTTCCACCTGTGTGCCATAGCCGCCAGGTTGATTAATGTGCATTGGAGGCCCTTGCTTGTCTTTATACACAGAGAGAGGGAGAGAGAGTGGGGGATGGGAGGGACGAGAGAGTGGGGGGAGGAGAGGAGAAGAGTGGGGGAAGAGAGAGAGAGAAGAGGGGGGGGGGACAGACGACTGAGAGAACGACAGAAGGCCAGACGGACACAGTTTGAAACAAAAAGAAGAGGTAGGTCAGAGAAAGAAACAGAGATTGAAGACAAGATTGAAACGTCAAGGTTAAGAGACAGAGATGATAGGTAGATATATATATATATATATAATTTTATATATTTTTTATTATATATTATATAGGAGAGAGATGTGAGAGAGAGAGTGGGGGGGGGGGGCGAGCTTTGAGAGAGAGAGAGAGCTGAGAGGAGACAGACAGACAGAGACAAAGAGGACAGAGAGACAGGATCTGAATCGATTGATTTATTCACAAAAAGGCTATTGGCCTCTATATATGAAGGGGGCTGCCGAACTGCTTAGTATTTTGGTGGGGGAAGGAAAGCAACAGCAATAACAACAAAATGTTAATAAAATAATTTAGTGTACAACAACAAAAGGTCATTAGAAAAATATGACCTTTAATATAACAATTTTATCTTTTACTTGAAATATGTACACAAAACTATAAAGTGGGCCTGGCACAATCTCTGGATGACTTGACGCATGATTAAAACAGAGTTAAATAAATTTAAGGCTGTCTACATTATTTTACGGGGAATGTAATTCGTCTAACATCGAGGACAGAGAGAGAGGAGAGGAGGTGAGAGATTGAGAGAGGAGGAGAGATTTGAAGAGAGTGGAAGATCGTGAGAGCGAGGAGGAGAGGAGAGAGAGAGAGAGAGAGAGAGGAAGAGAAGAAGGAAGAGAAGAGAAGAGAAAAGAGTGAGAGAGAGGGAGAGAGAGAGAGAGAGAGAAGAGAGAGAGAGAGAGAGAGAGTGAGAGAAGACCACTGAATTTTTATGCTCTCCATCACAAGAGGAGTCTTACTCTAATTAAAAATTTTGTCACAGAGTTGAAAGAGAATAGAGAAAGAGGAAAAATAAGACAGAAAAGAGAAGCAAAAAACAACAACAAACAAAAGGACAAAAATGTCAGCAGAAGGCAAGTAAACGGACAGAGAGAAAGTCAGGCAGACAGATTGACAGACAGAGAGCCAGCCAGCCAGCCAGGCCGACAAACAGGCAGATAGATAAGAAAGACAAAAGACAGACAGTCAGTGAAGCATACAACAATAACATCTAAACTGTTTATCACTACAAAGAAACTGTACCTTAGGAACACTTCGGTCAGGTAGAGAATGGGCACAACAGGTGGTAAAGGGATGATAGAATAAAATGAAGGAAAAGGGGAAAAAGATAGAAAGAAAACCAGAGGGCGACACTATACAAAAGACTTGGAGTAAGTAGTAGTAGTAGTGTCGACAACTGGCAGTTTCAGTTTAGATGGCAGTTTTTCAAGCCTGCCAAAGATTCGCTTATCATTTTCATAACCCTTGATTTTAAATGCCACAGGTACAGAAGGAAACGGATATAAGTATATATATGGGACTCTGTATACGAGCTTCGTGATCTTCTTAAGGTTGATACCCAAATACTTTATGCTGTTTTCTTAAGTTTTAGTTCGTTTCGCCTTGTCGGGCATTTTAGTTTAGTCGGAGAAGGAAGAAGACAGTTGTTAAAATGACAGTAATTAAAGAGCAGAACAGTGTATTAAATAAAAATGTTGGGGTCTTTTCACCACGTAGTATTTCGTTCGCGTGGGCGTCAAACCAATCCTGACTCTGAACCATGAAGGAAAATAATTATGCTTATAGCATTTCTGATACGTTACAGTGGTCGCTACACAATGAATTATAATTATCAAGTTTAAATTAATAAGATAGTCCATTGTTTGTTACACTAAATCTAAGCGGTTCAAGCATTATTATAGTTCATATTTTTTATTTTGTACTAAAGCTTCCAGGTTTTTTCAAGCGTAAGTCATATTTGTACTAAAGCTACAAGGCTCAAGAGTCTATGCCAGCAATGGGTGGCGCGCGTCTGGTCTTGTGGCGCGACAAACTCGCTAATGTGATAGTTACAGCAGTTCCCCAATTTCACGTAGGGAAATCTCGCGTGACTGAAGCAGTATTGCAATGCAATAAGGTTGAGAGAGATGTGAATAAACATTTGATTATGCAACATTTGTATTGAGGAAAATGTGATAAGCACATGGTGGCTTTTAGCATCCAAGCCCTCAGACAGTGGGGGAGAGTGAGAGAGTGAGAGGGGATGAGATCGATGAGAGATGAGAGAGAGAGAGAGGAGAGGACAGACAGACAGACAGAAAGAGGAGGAGAGGCAGATAGAGACAGAGACAGACAGCAGGAGAGATGAGGTTTGTTTTGGGTGTGATTTCACTTCCTCCTTTCTCTCTCCCTGCGCTGCCTGTTGATGGCATAACGTTTGCACCTGATCAGCACGTTCCGGTGTCTGTGGTCCAATCCTACCCGACGAGAGATGATTAATCTGATTTCTTCCACGGCACACTCCCCTGCAGGGCCCTGATTAGTGTGTGCTGGCATCACCCAGAGAACCGCTAGCTACTGAACAGGCAAGCGAGAACAAAAAGAAAGAATGTGAAGGCGTTGAAGGGTGTGTGTGTATGTGATGAGAGATAGGAGACGAGATGAGAGAAGAGAGAGAGAGGATGAGAGAAGAGACAGAGAGACAGAGAGACAGAGAGAGAGAGAGACAGAGACTGTGAGTGAGTGAGTGTTGTGTGGTGTTGCGTAGCGAACAGTTACGCTCAAAACTGAAGCACCGAAGCGAGTGCATGCATTCATTTTCTCTTTCGCCCAAACCACACAGCACACATGGACCGCGCCAAGCACACCACCGCACCCACACAAACACACAAAGCGCAGCGTGATTCGCACACATACAACGCGATCGGAGAGAAAGGGAAAGACAGAACAGCTCTGATCAGGACAATAGATATACACCCGCATTGTGAGAGGGACAGGTAGAAACACGACTAAGAAAGGACAGCAACAATGGACAATGTGAACAGAGGAGGAGAGAGAGTGAGAGATGAGAGTGAGAGAGGAGAGAGTGACTTGTAGCATGAGAGTGAGCGAGAGATGGAGGACTTTCACAGACCGAAAGATAAGACCAAAGAGAAGACGATAGCTAGATTCGACAATTCAGGCACACAGAAACATGAAGAGACTGTAACTTGCTGGTAGTCAGCAGTCAGCCAAACGACAATGTAAGACAGGAGGAAGGCTAGAGAGAGAGAGAAGGAGAGAGAGAGGGAGGGGGGGAGAGAGAGAGAGGAGAGAGAATACAGCCCCCCCCCCCCCCCCCCCCCCCCCCTCCCCCCCCCCCCGCCCCCCCCCCCCCCCCCCCCCCCCCCCCCCCCCCCACCCCCCCCCCCCCCCCCCCCAACAGCACATACGACATACGAAGACAAATCAACTCCAAAAGCAAACAAAAATTAAAAAAAAAACAAACAAAGACTGAATAAACGGCAGCAATCTAGCTAGTTGCCCAAGCAGATTAAAAGGGGTTATCCAATGTTAATTTTTTACCACGGACAGGTTTTTCAAGTTCCAAGTCAAATCAGCAAACTTTGACACCAGATATGGAAACAATGATTTCAAAGCAGCAGCAGCGCAGTATCAGCAGCACCTGCCGCAACAACAGGCAATAACTTTCTAGAGAAAGAATATCCTTTGATTTCGTTTGTTTTAAAAAAAAATGTTTGGGAAATTAATTTCTTCGAAACTTGTTTTATTTTTCAGAGAACTCAGGGGGAGGGGAGGGGGGTTCTGGGGTCTTTTTTCCTACAGATCCTGCTAAGCTAGTCAGTCTATGTTGTAACCAGTTTCTGTTTGTCTAGTGGACTGGAGACTATACTACTACCCTTATCATCAACCACCCGTGCCCTCCATCCCCCCTCACCCCCCCCCCCAACCCCCAACCACCCAATTCTTTAGCCTGTAACCAGTGATTGTTGAGATGCGCGCTGCGAAGCCACTCACTCACTTACTTCTCACACACTTTCATACGCGCTGTCGACCACACAATGGATCTACAAACATTGAGCTGCAAGTTTAGTGTCTTGTGACCTCCTACCTCCCTACTTCTTTTCCACCTCCAAAAAAAACAATCGTTATGATTTTATTGCCAAAAAGAGTAACTATGCAGAGCACTCACATTCATTGTGTATGTAATATATGTATATACACAGATTGCGCATTATTTCCACCCTCGCCGTAAAACACACAACACACACCACACACAAACAATACACACAACAAACACACACATCACACACACACACTAACACACCACACACACCACACACACATTCACACACACACACTCACCCACCGCGCCTCACTAGACATCAGACCATTGTTTATACATACACACACTCATATATTTGTGATTCGTATGAGTTTTTTGATTTGTTGAGAGAGAGAGAAAACAGAGGAGATGAAGTGAGACAGACAGAAGACAGAGAGAAGTGGGGACCTCGAGTAGGGAGGAGGGGGCGGGCCGGGCGCCGGGGGTTAGGGTGAACTTAGAGCTAGACATACACTAAATTTCAAAGTAAGATAGGGTAAGTTATTGACACTAGGGATAGGACGCGGTTGGGGGGGCGGTTGTTTACTTACGACTCTTCGGGGTGTATGAGGGGGGTGGTGTAAGAGTGAAGATCAAGACCGGCCTCATAAGACATGTAGCACTTGAAGACGAAATAGCGTTTGAAAAACGTAGATAATCAACACACTGACAGTTTTGGTATACGGAGAGACAAAAGAGAACGCGTCACTCCTCTTGAACGAACATATATGACAGTCTATGACAGCAGAGACAGTAGACAAGGGATACAGGAGACAAATGTAGACCGACAACAGACAACAGAGCACGCGACTAGACAGACCATAGTAGACTAGACAGACATGAGTGAATTGGGTCTGTGGGTCGATAAGTGGAGGGGGCACGTTCAGGTTTTAGATGTCCTTACCCGTTACAGTGTTTAGTAGGTAGGAATGGCCGATTGCAAGTGCCGGCCATGTGCAGCACTTCCTGGGGCTAGTATGTCACGTGGGCGAGGGGCTGCCATCATGACGACTCAACGATGACTAGACGCGGACAACTGGATGAGAGGCCTTGACCTGAAGTGGTTGATCGCAGCTCCTTAGTCTGTGTGTAGTTAGACCCTGTGCATGTCGATCATCTCACACTGCTGGAGATCCCATCACCATTTCACTCGTGTGTTGCTCCTATAGTTCTGTCTCGGTATCTCTGTTTGTCTGCTGTGCTGGTCTGTCTCTGTCTGTTGGTCATCTATAGATAGTACACTTCTCCTCTCTCTCTGACATCTATCTCTCCTGTCTTTGTCTATCTAATCTCTATTCTCTATCTCTCTAATGTCTCTATATGAAAAAGAATAATCATTAAGATGTATCCTACAGAGTCGGAGGGGAGTTTTATGGATATAAAAAAAGCACATGATGTTGCTTATTCTCTGTATGCCTCGAACTATAGAAACAGAGATCTTATGGTTCAGTTGTCAATTTCCGTCTCGCTCTCTCGTCTCGTGTCTTCTCTGCAATGATTCTCTACAGATACTCTCTCTCTTTATCTTCTCTACCGCCTCTCGCTTCTCTCTCTGCATCTCTCTACTCTCTCTCTCTCGTACATGTCATCCTTCTTCTCTGTGAACTTCTCTCTATCTGTGAACTCTCTCTCAAATCTTCTCGTGCTCCGCATTACTAATCTCCCATCTCTGTCTACTCTCAGTCGCACAGACTACACAACTGCATTTAGGATTGCATGCACTATCTCGCTTTTCCATCACCGAAAGACCTTGTAGGTGCCTACAGGTTTTTTTCGAACACGGCCTGTTGTTGCTGTGATTAATTATAGACTCACCTCTACCTATACGTATCATCCTCTAAGCTGTTATGTTTGCTGGAAGAAGTTTATTGCTGTGTTTGTGCTAGCAGTTTATTGTCTGTTGTTATGTAGTGCTTTCAAGTCTGAGTAATTTGATTGTGGTTTATCTTTGCATGTTGTCTGGTAGTGTACTATGGTTGATGTTTGCTTTATTGTGCACTGTGCTGCTTTATTGTACTACGTCCTTTCTTGTTTGTTTCTGTTGTATTCACGTTATTGAGTGTGCAAGATGCGGAAGGCCGTGGATAGCGTTCTACTGTATTAGCTCACTCATTCGGTGCTGTGTTGCAATGTCAAATGTTGTAGCTTGTGCTGTGCTCCTGTTCCGTCTTACTGCAATAGGCATAGATGCTCTTTATTGCTTATGTTCAATGTGTCAATTCTCACTATTCTCAGAACTTAGGCTTTGTAGCTGAGGCCATAATTGTTTGCTTTTTCTTTTCGTTTCCAAATCTCACAAAAAAAACGAACACATATGTCGATTGTGCGCTATGTGAGTTTTTAAACCAGTGACATGTATCTGATTCCCTGGAGAATATATGCTGCTTAGTGTCACAAAAATTAAACAAAAGTGCTAATTTGAACATAAACTCTCCTACTAATTGATTTACGCAATGCCCCATCACATCCGAATGCCTTACCATTACAAAATGATGTTCTGTGATGATTGGTTTGGCTAAATGCACTTTAATCGATCCCAGCTATAGATCTCCTATCTCTTACCGCTGGTGCTTTCTCTTATATGTTATCTTGACCATGTTCACTCCTGAGAAAACTAAGCAGCTAACTCATACTGTTGCTCCAGACAGATGATTCTGGCATGGTCTGTCGGAGACAGGAATTCAATGCTGGTCTGGTACGGCTAGTTTTCCAAGACCAAAACTCGACCCATATGCCCTTTCCAGTGAGCACTGCAACAATATCATGACCCAGATTTGGTTGTTTGATGTAATTAATAATTAATTGTGATCACGAGTAATTTTTTTTTAAAAACAACATACTGAAGAGAAACCAATAACTATCTTAATTTCCACGCAAGAAATAAAATAGACAAACGCGTGAAACTCAACACAACTTCTTCATAGTTGGTTCAGGTTTATCCTTTCTCTGATTGAGTCATCTTATTCAATCATTTACTTGCGCAAGGCATAATGTATCCACACCCACAAACGAGATACCATAAATCTTGAAATAAAAGATATTAAAAAAAAGAGAGAAATCAGACGTTACAAACGTATCCATGTAGTCCTTCACCCATATGGAAAGCACATGGTATACACACACAATATTAACAGTGACTGCATTATCTCCGCCAGTCTCTTGATCATATATATTGCAAAAGTGAATAACAACATGCCACAGACAAATTTGGACCTCGAGTTTTCTCATAATGCCCCCAAACATTCCTGCTGCCGGCATAACACAACAAAAAAAAAGTGGTAAGACTCATCTGTCTACGCAGGCCCTCTTCTCGATTGCTCGTACTCCTCCCAGAGGCAAGCCTTCTTCTCCTCCTCTGTCTTGCTCTGTCTCCTGACCAGGTTCTCCAGCAAGGGTCGGTTGCTCGTGTAGTGCCACAACCAATCTTTTGTCTCCAGACACTATCTCCGCTAGACAACACATCCTAGCAAAGCACAAAAACACATACATGTCAGTGTACTTTCTCTCACACACACAAATGTGACAACAGGATAAAAGAAGAGTTACCTGGATTGTCGATAGGCTGGTTGATGTGGCATGTGTGATTGTGCAACAACTAGTGTGTTTTGAATTGTGCTCTAAATTACATTCAGCACAGAACTATTAATCTTCCTTGTAAACCATTGGACAATCATAGCAGCCTGTACTTTCCACTACATAAATCCTACAGCCATCACAGGTGGGCTGAGTTATTGGGTGTGAGGGAGGTGAGCTGTTTATCCCTTCACATACGTAGTGACACTGGCGACACTCATTGGTTGTTACATGAATACACTTTTGTCCTCATTAACAGACATGTGGTCAACACATACAGATTATGAACTGTAGATAGATTAAGAAGTCTACACTGGTGGAAAAACATGTTGTATTTACGAAAGAAATCAAAAATTGTACCCCCCAACACACATCCTAAGAGGCCCCCCTCTCACGCCAACATTTCAAAAATTGCGTTATGGTATGGTTCCTTGTTTTTCATGGTTAATACATTGATGAAAACACATTCTTTATAGTAAGGGTATGGGTACCATATCACATCGACCATTGTTATGGATATGCTTCATACAGTGTATGAAGGGTTTTTTTGGGGTACACTTACTAGTTGCATGATCTTGCTGTATATCCATGCATGATTGCTTGTGTCACATGGTAGAGGATTATTCAGCTGGGATTGACAGAGACAGTGCATGATGACCTCATGTAGTAGTTACTTCTCATGTGCACAAAATCATAAAGAAATTTTTTGCAAGCAGTTTTAAGGGCAATCTGATAGCTGTGTGTGACTGAACATTTTAGATAAGGCTTGGTCATTGTGGTCCGCTGTACACAATTGTTCGCTGTGTAATAGAATCATAATCACTTTGGTGGGTAGAAAGGTCAGTCACGAGTGAATTCAATACCTACAGGCAGCCTGAGCTTGTATAATTCAATAACAGGTCGCGGTCCTATGATGTGCTTAGTACAACTTGTTGTTAAGAGTGTCATTATTCCACTATTTTTTGTCTCTCTGTTTGTCAGGTTATGGTTAGGTGGCGATGAGAGCGCTCGTGCAGTTGTACTCTTTGGTAGCATTGTAGGATCTGCTGTTTGTTCTTGTCTTCTCCGGTAAGGTACCGGATTCAGGCGGTTGCAGGGTGCATACAGTTCTGCCAGCTCTGCGGTCCGGTGAAATGTGTATTGGGTGTTCCGATCTGTAGTGGGTGTTCATGTACTGTACACTGTCAGGACGCTGGGACATGACAGCTGTTCTCATGTTTGGGGTTATGATGTCATGTGCGACTGTTGTGATGGCCTGGTATGGTAGTTTGTGGCGTATGGAGTGATCTTTGTGTATGGTGGTCGGTCGTGGTATTGTTCCTGTAGTCGGGGTCGGTGTGGTGTGTCGAGTGTGTGGAAATAATGTAATGTGTGAATAAGTCAAATATTGAAATGAGGTATCAGGAAAATTGTGTGAGAATAACAAAGAAATGAGCCTACGTGTGGTTGTGTGTTTGTGAGAAAAGGAGATTACGTTGTGGTATGGGTTCATGGTCGCGCAGGTGCAGGGGTGGATTGTGTATCTGGAGTGTGGCATGTGTGTGGGTGTGTGTGAGATGATAGACTGCTGATGGGGATGTGTATCTGTGTATGTATCGGTTATGTGATTTATGGCATAAAAATGACCACTTCTGTTCAAAGATTGGGGATAGGAATGAGTCATTTGTGTTTCTTATCATGAGAGGATGATGAGACTATTGTGTATGGCCTTCGTGTGGGTACCTGGTGTGGTTGGTTGTCCCCCCCTGCTGTTGGATTTAGTTATGAAGCTACCTTTCTTCTCACTTTATTAGCAATGTTTAAAAAAATAATTTTAAATAAAAAAGGCGGCCAGAGGTACAAAAAAACAATACATATACGCGCCGCACAAAAGAGCCGAAAACGCCTTTTTGTGTGGGTGTACTCTCTCAGTGTTGTTAGTATCTTTCCCAGGTTGACATACAATCCACTTGTATTTTGTTATGGACATTTTGAATCAATGTACGTATAAATTTACAATATTAGATTGCTCCCCCCTTTCCGCGGGGTCATGGACTTTGCTGTGAAAGTTTAAGTGATTTCACAGAACACTGCTAGTCTTGACAAATCTATTATGCATACACATACTAAGCTGAACAGGGTTTCTGACTCGCTGACATAAACTAGATACGTATCACGTTTGTGTTGACTAGGAGAAGAAAAAATTAAACCACAACAAAACCCCACCTAAAGAGGAAAACGGGGGGAGAGGAAAGTGTGTGTAGTGGAGAAGGGGGAGATGAGGGAGAATAGGTAGGAGTAGGGGTAGTGTGAGAAGACGTTGGAGTTGGAGAACAGACGGTGGAGAGAGGAAGGAGAGGATGAGGGAGAAAGTAATGGTGTAAGGGGTGAGGGGAGATGGGAGAGAGTTGGGGATGTGTGATAGAGAGTGAGAAAGCATTGGGAGATGAGATAGAAAGAATGGAGAAGGAAGAGGATGATGTAAAAAATAGTCGAGGTTTTGGTAATGAATGTTATTATATGAACAATGACTTGATAATACTAGAAGATTTTCACTTTCACATTGTTTGTATTGTTGGGCTTAAAGAGAAAGAAGTAGAAATAATATAAACCAACAACAAAAACCCCCACCCCCCTTCACCTAAATATTGAAATGTGATGGGGAGGATGAGTGATGAGAGTCGAGAGAGAGAGTGTAGGAGGAGGATGAGAGGAGATGAAAAATGGAAAGAACTTAAAATGTGATGGGATAAGAAACATGATATGATGAAAAATGAAAACTCCTGCTAGGATTTTTTTTGTTTTATTTTTCGTGTTTTGTGATGTGTGTTAGTTATGTGTTTGGTTGGCCTTGTTTTTTATGGTATTGTAATGTAATCTGTGTACGATGATGTAGTGGTTTTAATATGGTTATGTTATTTCATTAATTTATGTGTTTATGTGTGTTTTATGGTATGGTTTTATTTCTGTGGTTTATTTATATTTTTTTATTATGTGTAAATTGACTATTGCTTGTTATGGTTTGTGCCTATGTTTGTGATGCTGATTGTGGTTGACTGTGCCATGATATCATGAACCTGTGTAGATTGATTGTGGTTATATGTGATTTGTATATGGTTAAGCTGAGGTATGCTAAAGCAGGTAGCAGGGTATTGACCCCTTGGCCCGATTAAGCGAGGAGGGTGTTTAGGTCTAGCGAGTGTTTGGTGGGTTGGAGTTGGAGTTATATATTGTGTTGATGGGGGTGAACGTGTGAGTGTGGGGGGTTTACATTTGATGGATCATGTGTGTATTCCGAAGGTGTGGTCGATACTCGATGAATTAAAGGTATAGAGATAGACATGGCATGTGGGTATAGGTCACGATATGTGTGGTATTGGTAAAGTACCGATGATCCGACCGTGTTTTGCGGGGGTATTTTATTTTGGTATGGATACGTTGTTGTTATGTTATGGTTATGTGGAGATGGGGTGTGGCTACGTGGTGGGTATGGGTAGGTTTATGGTTGTGGGGTGGCTAATGACCTTGTGGAATGGTGTACGGTCTGTGTGTATGTATGATGATGATTGCGGTATAGTGTATTTATATTTGTAGTTATGTAGGTATGTTTTGGGAGTAGAGATGTGGTTACGTTTTTTGTATGGTGTGGTGATTGTGAGTGTGGTTCGGTGTTGAGTATGAATTTAGGTATTAGTGTGGGGGTGGGAGTTGAGTTTGGTTTAGTTGTTGGTGTTGGTGGATTATGAATTGTCGAGGGATGGGTCGTGATGCTGTTGGTTTTAATAAAGTTTTTGGATATGGTCCTTTTGGTGTGCGTGTGCGCATCTTTATGGTATGGTATTGGCTCTGGTGTCTGGAGGTGGTCAGTGGTGGGTGCCGATAATTTTAGTCGGGCATTTTTTGGGCGTCCAAGTGATGCATTGTTATTGTGAGCTTTTTTTTTTGATCTGTGGGCGTTATAATGATATGTGGTGATTGACACGTTTGTTTTTTGTAGACTGGCCTATTGTACTACCGGGTCTTGTACCGTATACAACGTGATTAGATTCACTGTTGACGATATTCGATACTGTAGCGTTACAGTATCAGAGATGTTTATCAGTATACGTTATTGTACCCCTCGTGAACTGGCTTTGTGCGTGCGTATACCAGCTATTGCTACTGCATTTCTATAACATTGCATTGAGCTATTTGTTTCTCAGTGTGTCCAGTGTTCAGCCGCCTGAATTTGTAGAAATGGGAAGAGACTGACTGGACCTGAACACAACATCATCTTCAAAATAACTGTCCCCTTTAGATTTTTGGTGCTCCTATCTCACCAAATCCCTAAACCACCCTATCAACTCAATTTCATTTTCACAACACACATGTAACATACATTCCCCAACTTATAACACGGTACGTATAGAAATGTGCAGATGGCCAAGTTCTCTACTTCTGACTAATGATAGAGGTTGAGGAGTCGTTTTACGTATGTTACGAGCCTGATCTTTTCTCGGAGGGGTGAGTAGGGTTAGTGAAATGAAAAAAAAAAAAAAAAAAAAGATAAAAAAAATAAAAAGAGAGAGAAAAAAAGAAAAAAAGAAAAGAAAAAAAAAAAAAAAAGATTATAAAAAAAACAAGAAAAAGATTAGAATAAGAAAAAAAATAGAAAGAAAGAAAAAATGTAGAAAAGATGTAGTAAGAAAGAAAGAAAAAGATAAGAAAAGAAATAAAGAGAGAAAAGTAAAAAAGCAAAAGAAAATAAATAGAAAGAAAATAAGAAATATAAAACGTTAGTGTGATGGAGTGTATTGGATTTTGATAATGCTCTCCTCTATTCGAGGGGGGAAAGGAAAAGTAAACAGGATCAAGTAAGCCTCCGCGACCTTCTCCTACCCCCCTCCCGCCGCACAGGCCATCCATGGTTGGTCACTTTTTTGCTTGCAGTTCCCCTTTCTGACCTTTTTTCCCTTACCCTTCAACCATTCAGGCGCTTAATTTCGTCACCTTGTTTTTTGACTGGGTCAGATAACAAGTTCACTTGATCAAAGAAGACAAACTGCATCCACCCTGTCTGACAAACAGGAATTCCCACAGGGTCCTCGAGAAAAAATCGCCAAACCCCTTCTTAGCCCCCCCCCCCCCGGCTTGATCTTGCCTCTCGTATTCAAGAGGGAAAAAAGCGCACCACTTTTACACCCTCTCTCTATTTGACTCATCAAGAAGTTCACTAAGCCTGGCAGCTTGTTCTCTGTCCTGTCTGATATATTGTGGCCCTGCTGCTAATTGCTTCTTGTGCGGCTCAAAACAATACGACGAAATACATGAGGGCTTTCTGCTCAAACTACTGGTGTGGGGAACTGTCAAGATGTAGAGAAAGAGATAGCTGATTTTTCTTTCTTTATTTTTGCGTTTTGGGAAGTCAGCAGTAGAATCAGCAAATAATTTGTAGAGCGGTCTCCTTATTTCCTGGGTGTTTACCGTTGTTTCTAAACTGATACGAACTGCAGATTCTGGCGCGGCCTATTATGTTTGATGACTGTCTGTCATCGTTGTCTGTGCTGGTCTGTCCTCTCCGCTCGCGTAGCCTCTCTCTTGCCCGATCTGCTTCTACTATGCCATCCTGTTTCGGTATTCAGAGTTATTGTATTGTATGTTGTTTTCATTTGTGCTGTGTTCTTGGCAGTTTGTCTTGCGTGACAGACATGGCAGGTTGTGTTCCTCTACTGATGACTGCAAAGTGCTGTCTGTGCGCTGACTGAGGTGTTTCGGCCAGTCCGTTCTGGTGGCTGGCCGGGCGCCAGCCGTGTGAGACGAGAGCCCTGGATACATCAATCGAGTGCTGGTACAAAGCCAGCAAGAAGGTAAAAACAGACGGAAGCGAACAGCTATAAAGAAGCGCAGGGCGACAGAAGCACTTAGGTTAGCTAGGCAGACCTTCTGCAGGCAAGCAGTCAGACAGAGACTAGGAATCACACTTCGACGTTTGAGAAATAGTTAAGGGATGGCCGTGCGATGCGCCAACAAGCATGCAGGGCTACTGAAGGATGATGATAGGTGGGATCTACACCAGGGCTTTTACGAATCTTTACTTATACTCTCACGAAGAGAGATCAGCGTAGCGTTTGTTGCTGAACGTCTCATTGTGGGTACAGATATTTTTCTGATTCGGATGTCCCGAGTCTCATACCGACAATGAAGCCCTGGTGTTCTTAATAAGTTACGACATGAATGCTTTTGTGTTGTGAAGACCTCCTAACAGATAGAAGTACTGTATGTTTAGAAGAAAAGGTAGGAGGATGTGAGAAGCAGAAGAGAAGAGACACTTAAAGATGAAAGGTACTCCATCATGTAGGTGTACATATGAGGAACCAGGAATTGAACACACGATGAGTGCATGTGTCAGATAAATGAATATGTCTGAGTTGGTTGTTTTTGTCAATCAATAGTCAGAGCTTTGAGACAGACTGATTACGATGTTGTACACGGCTTGGTAAGAGACTAAGAGACTTCCATCAGATTCTCTGGAGAACTGTAGCAGTTTCACAATCAGCTGGCATGTACAGGAATGTGTTATCAGGTCTCTATAGCGCCAACTTCAAGTCTTGAGAAAACGTGTCGGAAGGGCAGACAAAAACTTGGAGGACAGTTTTAAATTGCGCTCAAAGTGTGTGTGTTTCTTCGAAGAATTGAGATAGAGAACGATTTAGTTTCAATCAAGTAAGCCAAATATTACTACTGAATAAAATACCTAGACAGAGAGAAAACCAACCACAGATCACTCATGACTGAAGTCACAAGATATAACTCGGACACTAAACGGTTAGATAGGGCGGGCACGGATACAAACTTAGGTAATGACTAGTTTAAATCTTGGTTCAAACACTCGCTGGGGCTTTATGGTAAAAACTGCCAGCTAGAAAACCAAGCAGACAAAACTGGACGGAGGGAGACTGGATCCGGTTAGCTGCATTTTACCTGTAGATATGTGTCTGCCCTTCGCGAAGAGGGTTGACAGCTTTCAATCAGGTCTTTGCCAGCCAAAGACAGGAAAAGCAGAGAACCCGGACGGACAGAGACAAGGTCAATAAAAAAGCAGGCACGCCCATGGGTAAGAGGTAGGCAGGCAGACGTGCACATAAACAGACAGTGTGCATGAATCGCAGGTTTGCAGTCCATTTGAACACAGGGCTTCATTCGCAGTATGCAGAAAATCAGAAGGAACTTTTCAGTTTCTAGTGAGCGACGATATCAGTGTTGAGGAAATATGCCTCCCTGTGTGGTTATACAGTCTTAGTCAACAGTGCCAGCTAATAAGAGACGAAACACTCGAGTCGGAAATGTGCAGAGAGAATGGAGATTGAGACATCTGACGAAATCGATATACGGAGAAGGAGGAATTAATGGAATACGCATGAGTCGAGAGTCGAAGAAAAATAGTAACAAAACAGAAACAATGCCAAATATAGAAAATAAGAAGTAAAAGACAGAGAGAAAGAGAAGAGAGAGGGAAAAACCGGCAGAAAGAATGACAAAAAAGAAAGAAAATGAACAAAAGACAGTAAAAAAAAGAGAAAGAAAAGAATTTAAAAACAAAAGACAGACAGTAACAAAAAATCTCAATAGCAAAAAGAAGAAAGTATGGAGGATCCGAGTTTATGGACGGCGAAACAGGATGGAACTAGACGTACCACACACCACCACCAAAACAACAACGCAAACGCAGAATAATATCATGGACAGTCTAGAGTTCCCACCACAACTCAGAAAAAGAAAAAAGACCATATTGCCTGTTAAATATATTGCGCAAAAAAGCATCATTATAAAAGGGGATTCATTCACTGTAGTTGCTTTACCAGTTCTTACACGTACCAAAGTTCGTAAGTGCGCCTGTAATGAGAAAATCTCAATCGGTGTTTCTTAATTTCTTGCGTTGGGAAATCAAGACAAATATCTGGATGGCCACATTGACGGCGCGCGCACACACACACCCACACACAAACACACACACACCCTTTTATATTACTTTGTTTTTTTTTTTTCCACAATCATGCACCAATATTCCAGCAAACAGAGGTTCTACGTCAGTGTTTTTGATGCGAAGGTATCTGCGAAACCGTTACATTATTGTCTACCTAACTTTCAATCCTTTATGCTAAAGAGAAGTTATAGTAACTAGTGTGCTGCGGCGTTACTATGAAGGAGTTTATTTCCATGTAGTTGGGTTTTTAACTTCTAATTATATACACCTGTTGAAACTAATTTTAGTATAACAACACAACAAAAAGAAAAACACGCAATCAAACAAACCAAAACAAAACACAAAACCCCGTCTGACAATGTATAAAGAGTTTGTTGTCAGTCTTTCATGTATAAAAAAAATCTGCCTGACTTGTGTTCTTTAAAACAAAAACAACAACAATAAGAACACACAAAACGAAATCATCATCTCATCACCATCGTACCATCATCATCAAATACAACAATCACTAACAACATAACAGACATCAAAACTCCAGACTAGTGAAAACAGACAAGGGGCAAGAAGGAAAAAGAGCTCGAGGAAAACAGATAAAAACACGACCAAACTGATAGAAAGCAGAAGATACCTGGAATGAGAGGAAAGACAAGCAAGAGGGAAAAACACAGGCTTTTTGTGTGCTGGTTCAGGTGGAATCACAGGGGGGTGGTTCCACCTGTGTGCCATAGCCGCCAGGTTGATTAATGTGCATTGGAGGCCCTTGCTTGTCTTTATACACAGAGAGAGGGAGAGAGAGTGGGGGATGGGAGGGACGAGAGAGTGGGGGGAGGAGAGGAGAAGAGTGGGGGAAGAGAGAGAGAGAAGAGGGGGGGGGGACAGACGACTGAGAGAACGACAGAAGGCCAGACGGACACAGTTTGAAACAAAAAGAAGAGGTAGGTCAGAGAAAGAAACAGAGATTGAAGACAAGATTGAAACGTCAAGGTTAAGAGACAGAGATGATAGGTAGATATATATATATATATATAATTTTATATATTTTTTATTATATATTATATAGGAGAGAGATGTGAGAGAGAGAGTGGGGGGGGGGGGCGAGCTTTGAGAGAGAGAGAGAGCTGAGAGGAGACAGACAGACAGAGACAAAGAGGACAGAGAGACAGGATCTGAATCGATTGATTTATTCACAAAAAGGCTATTGGCCTCTATATATGAAGGGGGCTGCCGAACTGCTTAGTATTTTGGTGGGGGAAGGAAAGCAACAGCAATAACAACAAAATGTTAATAAAATAATTTAGTGTACAACAACAAAAGGTCATTAGAAAAATATGACCTTTAATATAACAATTTTATCTTTTACTTGAAATATGTACACAAAACTATAAAGTGGGCCTGGCACAATCTCTGGATGACTTGACGCATGATTAAAACAGAGTTAAATAAATTTAAGGCTGTCTACATTATTTTACGGGGAATGTAATTCGTCTAACATCGAGGACAGAGAGAGAGGAGAGGAGGTGAGAGATTGAGAGAGGAGGAGAGATTTGAAGAGAGTGGAAGATCGTGAGAGCGAGGAGGAGAGGAGAGAGAGAGAGAGAGAGAGAGGAAGAGAAGAAGGAAGAGAAGAGAAGAGAAAAGAGTGAGAGAGAGGGAGAGAGAGAGAGAGAGAGAAGAGAGAGAGAGAGAGAGAGAGTGAGAGAAGACCACTGAATTTTTATGCTCTCCATCACAAGAGGAGTCTTACTCTAATTAAAAATTTTGTCACAGAGTTGAAAGAGAATAGAGAAAGAGGAAAAATAAGACAGAAAAGAGAAGCAAAAAACAACAACAAACAAAAGGACAAAAATGTCAGCAGAAGGCAAGTAAACGGACAGAGAGAAAGTCAGGCAGACAGATTGACAGACAGAGAGCCAGCCAGCCAGCCAGGCCGACAAACAGGCAGATAGATAAGAAAGACAAAAGACAGACAGTCAGTGAAGCATACAACAATAACATCTAAACTGTTTATCACTACAAAGAAACTGTACCTTAGGAACACTTCGGTCAGGTAGAGAATGGGCACAACAGGTGGTAAAGGGATGATAGAATAAAATGAAGGAAAAGGGGAAAAAGATAGAAAGAAAACCAGAGGGCGACACTATACAAAAGACTTGGAGTAAGTAGTAGTAGTAGTGTCGACAACTGGCAGTTTCAGTTTAGATGGCAGTTTTTCAAGCCTGCCAAAGATTCGCTTATCATTTTCATAACCCTTGATTTTAAATGCCACAGGTACAGAAGGAAACGGATATAAGTATATATATGGGACTCTGTATACGAGCTTCGTGATCTTCTTAAGGTTGATACCCAAATACTTTATGCTGTTTTCTTAAGTTTTAGTTCGTTTCGCCTTGTCGGGCATTTTAGTTTAGTCGGAGAAGGAAGAAGACAGTTGTTAAAATGACAGTAATTAAAGAGCAGAACAGTGTATTAAATAAAAATGTTGGGGTCTTTTCACCACGTAGTATTTCGTTCGCGTGGGCGTCAAACCAATCCTGACTCTGAACCATGAAGGAAAATAATTATGCTTATAGCATTTCTGATACGTTACAGTGGTCGCTACACAATGAATTATAATTATCAAGTTTAAATTAATAAGATAGTCCATTGTTTGTTACACTAAATCTAAGCGGTTCAAGCATTATTATAGTTCATATTTTTTATTTTGTACTAAAGCTTCCAGGTTTTTTCAAGCGTAAGTCATATTTGTACTAAAGCTACAAGGCTCAAGAGTCTATGCCAGCAATGGGTGGCGCGCGTCTGGTCTTGTGGCGCGACAAACTCGCTAATGTGATAGTTACAGCAGTTCCCCAATTTCACGTAGGGAAATCTCGCGTGACTGAAGCAGTATTGCAATGCAATAAGGTTGAGAGAGATGTGAATAAACATTTGATTATGCAACATTTGTATTGAGGAAAATGTGATAAGCACATGGTGGCTTTTAGCATCCAAGCCCTCAGACAGTGGGGGAGAGTGAGAGAGTGAGAGGGGATGAGATCGATGAGAGATGAGAGAGAGAGAGAGGAGAGGACAGACAGACAGACAGAAAGAGGAGGAGAGGCAGATAGAGACAGAGACAGACAGCAGGAGAGATGAGGTTTGTTTTGGGTGTGATTTCACTTCCTCCTTTCTCTCTCCCTGCGCTGCCTGTTGATGGCATAACGTTTGCACCTGATCAGCACGTTCCGGTGTCTGTGGTCCAATCCTACCCGACGAGAGATGATTAATCTGATTTCTTCCACGGCACACTCCCCTGCAGGGCCCTGATTAGTGTGTGCTGGCATCACCCAGAGAACCGCTAGCTACTGAACAGGCAAGCGAGAACAAAAAGAAAGAATGTGAAGGCGTTGAAGGGTGTGTGTGTATGTGATGAGAGATAGGAGACGAGATGAGAGAAGAGAGAGAGAGGATGAGAGAAGAGACAGAGAGACAGAGAGACAGAGAGAGAGAGAGACAGAGACTGTGAGTGAGTGAGTGTTGTGTGGTGTTGCGTAGCGAACAGTTACGCTCAAAACTGAAGCACCGAAGCGAGTGCATGCATTCATTTTCTCTTTCGCCCAAACCACACAGCACACATGGACCGCGCCAAGCACACCACCGCACCCACACAAACACACAAAGCGCAGCGTGATTCGCACACATACAACGCGATCGGAGAGAAAGGGAAAGACAGAACAGCTCTGATCAGGACAATAGATATACACCCGCATTGTGAGAGGGACAGGTAGAAACACGACTAAGAAAGGACAGCAACAATGGACAATGTGAACAGAGGAGGAGAGAGAGTGAGAGATGAGAGTGAGAGAGGAGAGAGTGACTTGTAGCATGAGAGTGAGCGAGAGATGGAGGACTTTCACAGACCGAAAGATAAGACCAAAGAGAAGACGATAGCTAGATTCGACAATTCAGGCACACAGAAACATGAAGAGACTGTAACTTGCTGGTAGTCAGCAGTCAGCCAAACGACAATGTAAGACAGGAGGAAGGCTAGAGAGAGAGAGAAGGAGAGAGAGAGGGAGGGGGGGAGAGAGAGAGAGGAGAGAGAATACAGCCCCCCCCCCCCCCCCCCCCCCCCCCTCCCCCCCCCCCCGCCCCCCCCCCCCCCCCCCCCCCCCCCCCCCCCCCCACCCCCCCCCCCCCCCCCCCCAACAGCACATACGACATACGAAGACAAATCAACTCCAAAAGCAAACAAAAATTAAAAAAAAAACAAACAAAGACTGAATAAACGGCAGCAATCTAGCTAGTTGCCCAAGCAGATTAAAAGGGGTTATCCAATGTTAATTTTTTACCACGGACAGGTTTTTCAAGTTCCAAGTCAAATCAGCAAACTTTGACACCAGATATGGAAACAATGATTTCAAAGCAGCAGCAGCGCAGTATCAGCAGCACCTGCCGCAACAACAGGCAATAACTTTCTAGAGAAAGAATATCCTTTGATTTCGTTTGTTTTAAAAAAAAATGTTTGGGAAATTAATTTCTTCGAAACTTGTTTTATTTTTCAGAGAACTCAGGGGGAGGGGAGGGGGGTTCTGGGGTCTTTTTTCCTACAGATCCTGCTAAGCTAGTCAGTCTATGTTGTAACCAGTTTCTGTTTGTCTAGTGGACTGGAGACTATACTACTACCCTTATCATCAACCACCCGTGCCCTCCATCCCCCCTCACCCCCCCCCCCAACCCCCAACCACCCAATTCTTTAGCCTGTAACCAGTGATTGTTGAGATGCGCGCTGCGAAGCCACTCACTCACTTACTTCTCACACACTTTCATACGCGCTGTCGACCACACAATGGATCTACAAACATTGAGCTGCAAGTTTAGTGTCTTGTGACCTCCTACCTCCCTACTTCTTTTCCACCTCCAAAAAAAACAATCGTTATGATTTTATTGCCAAAAAGAGTAACTATGCAGAGCACTCACATTCATTGTGTATGTAATATATGTATATACACAGATTGCGCATTATTTCCACCCTCGCCGTAAAACACACAACACACACCACACACAAACAATACACACAACAAACACACACATCACACACACACACTAACACACCACACACACCACACACACATTCACACACACACACTCACCCACCGCGCCTCACTAGACATCAGACCATTGTTTATACATACACACACTCATATATTTGTGATTCGTATGAGTTTTTTGATTTGTTGAGAGAGAGAGAAAACAGAGGAGATGAAGTGAGACAGACAGAAGACAGAGAGAAGTGGGGACCTCGAGTAGGGAGGAGGGGGCGGGCCGGGCGCCGGGGGTTAGGGTGAACTTAGAGCTAGACATACACTAAATTTCAAAGTAAGATAGGGTAAGTTATTGACACTAGGGATAGGACGCGGTTGGGGGGGCGGTTGTTTACTTACGACTCTTCGGGGTGTATGAGGGGGGTGGTGTAAGAGTGAAGATCAAGACCGGCCTCATAAGACATGTAGCACTTGAAGACGAAATAGCGTTTGAAAAACGTAGATAATCAACACACTGACAGTTTTGGTATACGGAGAGACAAAAGAGAACGCGTCACTCCTCTTGAACGAACATATATGACAGTCTATGACAGCAGAGACAGTAGACAAGGGATACAGGAGACAAATGTAGACCGACAACAGACAACAGAGCACGCGACTAGACAGACCATAGTAGACTAGACAGACATGAGTGAATTGGGTCTGTGGGTCGATAAGTGGAGGGGGCACGTTCAGGTTTTAGATGTCCTTACCCGTTACAGTGTTTAGTAGGTAGGAATGGCCGATTGCAAGTGCCGGCCATGTGCAGCACTTCCTGGGGCTAGTATGTCACGTGGGCGAGGGGCTGCCATCATGACGACTCAACGATGACTAGACGCGGACAACTGGATGAGAGGCCTTGACCTGAAGTGGTTGATCGCAGCTCCTTAGTCTGTGTGTAGTTAGACCCTGTGCATGTCGATCATCTCACACTGCTGGAGATCCCATCACCATTTCACTCGTGTGTTGCTCCTATAGTTCTGTCTCGGTATCTCTGTTTGTCTGCTGTGCTGGTCTGTCTCTGTCTGTTGGTCATCTATAGATAGTACACTTCTCCTCTCTCTCTGACATCTATCTCTCCTGTCTTTGTCTATCTAATCTCTATTCTCTATCTCTCTAATGTCTCTATATGAAAAAGAATAATCATTAAGATGTATCCTACAGAGTCGGAGGGGAGTTTTATGGATATAAAAAAAGCACATGATGTTGCTTATTCTCTGTATGCCTCGAACTATAGAAACAGAGATCTTATGGTTCAGTTGTCAATTTCCGTCTCGCTCTCTCGTCTCGTGTCTTCTCTGCAATGATTCTCTACAGATACTCTCTCTCTTTATCTTCTCTACCGCCTCTCGCTTCTCTCTCTGCATCTCTCTACTCTCTCTCTCTCGTACATGTCATCCTTCTTCTCTGTGAACTTCTCTCTATCTGTGAACTCTCTCTCAAATCTTCTCGTGCTCCGCATTACTAATCTCCCATCTCTGTCTACTCTCAGTCGCACAGACTACACAACTGCATTTAGGATTGCATGCACTATCTCGCTTTTCCATCACCGAAAGACCTTGTAGGTGCCTACAGGTTTTTTTCGAACACGGCCTGTTGTTGCTGTGATTAATTATAGACTCACCTCTACCTATACGTATCATCCTCTAAGCTGTTATGTTTGCTGGAAGAAGTTTATTGCTGTGTTTGTGCTAGCAGTTTATTGTCTGTTGTTATGTAGTGCTTTCAAGTCTGAGTAATTTGATTGTGGTTTATCTTTGCATGTTGTCTGGTAGTGTACTATGGTTGATGTTTGCTTTATTGTGCACTGTGCTGCTTTATTGTACTACGTCCTTTCTTGTTTGTTTCTGTTGTATTCACGTTATTGAGTGTGCAAGATGCGGAAGGCCGTGGATAGCGTTCTACTGTATTAGCTCACTCATTCGGTGCTGTGTTGCAATGTCAAATGTTGTAGCTTGTGCTGTGCTCCTGTTCCGTCTTACTGCAATAGGCATAGATGCTCTTTATTGCTTATGTTCAATGTGTCAATTCTCACTATTCTCAGAACTTAGGCTTTGTAGCTGAGGCCATAATTGTTTGCTTTTTCTTTTCGTTTCCAAATCTCACAAAAAAAACGAACACATATGTCGATTGTGCGCTATGTGAGTTTTTAAACCAGTGACATGTATCTGATTCCCTGGAGAATATATGCTGCTTAGTGTCACAAAAATTAAACAAAAGTGCTAATTTGAACATAAACTCTCCTACTAATTGATTTACGCAATGCCCCATCACATCCGAATGCCTTACCATTACAAAATGATGTTCTGTGATGATTGGTTTGGCTAAATGCACTTTAATCGATCCCAGCTATAGATCTCCTATCTCTTACCGCTGGTGCTTTCTCTTATATGTTATCTTGACCATGTTCACTCCTGAGAAAACTAAGCAGCTAACTCATACTGTTGCTCCAGACAGATGATTCTGGCATGGTCTGTCGGAGACAGGAATTCAATGCTGGTCTGGTACGGCTAGTTTTCCAAGACCAAAACTCGACCCATATGCCCTTTCCAGTGAGCACTGCAACAATATCATGACCCAGATTTGGTTGTTTGATGTAATTAATAATTAATTGTGATCACGAGTAATTTTTTTTTAAAAACAACATACTGAAGAGAAACCAATAACTATCTTAATTTCCACGCAAGAAATAAAATAGACAAACGCGTGAAACTCAACACAACTTCTTCATAGTTGGTTCAGGTTTATCCTTTCTCTGATTGAGTCATCTTATTCAATCATTTACTTGCGCAAGGCATAATGTATCCACACCCACAAACGAGATACCATAAATCTTGAAATAAAAGATATTAAAAAAAAGAGAGAACCACCTTTGCGGGACGGTTCACTTTCATTACTGCTGCTGTCATCGCTACCGAACGACTTATCCTCATCTGAGTATTCATCATCAATGAACGAGTCCTCATCATCATACTTCATCTGCAAAACATCACTTTGTTATCTGTATCTTGTTTACACAGTACTGCACTGATAACAAATACAAACATTTTTATTAACACTATCAGTTATTTAAAATATTCTTTACCATGACAAGTGGACCAATAGACGTTCCTAGACCCTGCTGATACATATATGCAAATAATCCATGCCCTTCTTACTGCTGCAATGATGTATTGTCAATGGAGTAATGCTGCTTTCTATTACTGTCCATTGTATAATTCAAAAACATGTTTTCAACGAGAAATGGCTTTCTCATTTTCTTACTGATACACAGCTATCAAAGCATAGCTCCCTCACAATCTCACAATTGTACAGAAAAGATGCGGTGGTGGTGCATGGTGACAGTTGTTTGGATTTTTCTTTTAAACAGTAAATGGAAAGGACCACCCATTTATTTTATATTTTGCATTATTCATCAAATCTTATTCACTTTTCGATGGGAAACACAAAAAGCACAGTTAATTACCTTGTTCATATCTCTGATCTCAGCCAGCTTGAGAACCCAGGGATGTGTCCAGATCTTCATGAGATTCTGGTAATCCTTGAAGAGCTGTGCCCCTCGTGTGGTGATCTGTCCTTCCACCTGCCCATTGCGCCTCAGGTACTCGTCATACAGCTTTATCTGCATATCTGACAGCCGCACAGAGATCACATATTCTTGCTTGGGAGGCAGGAACTTGGTCAGGGCAGAGTAGTCACGTCTCTGTATGGAATAAAACACATAGTGGTTGAGAAGAACAGTTACTGATATTCAAAATATTTGCCAAACTATACTGACTAGTTATCAATAATATTTGCCAAACTATACTGAATAGTTATCAATATTTACCAAACTATACTGAACAGTTATCGCTTCAACATACAAAAGTTGACTCTTCTTCCAAAGATATTAGAAAGACTTTTATCTGTCAGGAAAATGAAATCTTTCTTTGCATGATTCTGTGTGTGCATACATGGCTCTCGTGTATGTGTGTATGCTTCCCTCACAGAGAGAGAGAGTGGGTGGGTGGGTGGGAGTAGAAGAGTGGGTGTGCACACATAGGTAAATAGTTCATCTGGATTGAACCACTTATACATGCCCAGTCATGCCAAAGTTTGGGTATGCAATATGTCTGCACATGAGTAGAGTGAGATATCTGCATTCCTAGGGAAAACCTGTTATGATAATGAGGCGAAAAAAGTAACACTTCTATCTTAGAAACAAAGCAATTCCGAGTCTCTAGTCTGAATCCCACCCAAGCTACATTTCTCTTTTCAACAAGTCACTGAATTTGAGACGTGGTCCCAGTGCTAATCTTTCAAAAGATGAAACAAAATTACATCTACCAAAAAAAGAGGGAAAAACCCAAACAAAATTACATCTAAATGGTGAAATACTACGGTTTGATCCCACGGTAATTTTGAAGTGATTCCTAACAAAGCATGCAGAAAAGGTATAACTTCTTTAGTTGAAAAAATTCACCAAGACATGAAAAGGGTGGTGGTGTCCTGCAGGGATGGTTCTCCAGAAGGTATACACTACATTTCATACAGAAAAGTTTGTGGCAACAATACCGCACTGCAGATCAGCATGTAATAAGTAGTGATGCTTCTCACCTGGACACAGCCAGCTAACAACTCGTGCAGAATGTGAGCTCTGTTCTTCATGACGCGAACATCACGGGGAGTGGAGTCCGAGTGCTGGCCATTCATGATTGGATTGACAAAACGATTGGCAAACTCCTTCTTCGTTCCCAGCAGGTTGGGCTTGACGAAATCCACCATGCAATGGTCTGGATAAAACACAAAGCATCCACAGTGTTACAGTTGATCTCTGTGTGTGTGTGTGTTGTGTGTGTGTGTGTATGTATGTGTATATATATATATATATATATATATATATATATACACACACACACACATATACATCTGAATCTTCTTAAACTATTTGTTTTCAGATATGAAAGAATCAACCCATAATGAAAATAAAAATACTAATGATTTTTTTTGTTTTATTTTCTTGTTCATAAATGAAAGAGCATAAAAACTATATTCAAACTGTTGATGACAAAGCTATCATTAGGAATTATACTGATAAGCTTACATCAAGAAAGCATCATAGCCAGCTTCTGAAATAAATTCAATGGTTTATTTCTTTCAGATCTACCATTCCAACACGTCTAATAGCAGCTACAGACATTTTTTCCCGTTAACTATTTATTGAAATTAAAACTGATGATTAGCTGGGGAATACCCTCCAATTTCAAACCAAATCTATTTCATTTAAAAGGAAATCTATCCAAATAAGAACACTTGTTATAGGTGTTCTGTCAGGACTTACATTCAATGAGGTTGTTCTGTAGGGGTGTTCCTGTGAGCACCACCCTGCGCCTTGTCTTGATCTGGTTCATGGCCTTGGAGAGAGCTGAGGCAGCGTTCTTCATGACGTGGCCTTCGTCACACACCACGATGTCTGGACCTGCACACAGCCAGCATCTGTCCTCACTGTCTGCATCACCTATATGCAACTGATTTTTTGGGCAACAAACGTGTGCTCAGAATTTTTTTTTTTTTAAAGCATACCGTTTGGTGTACAGATTTCTGAGAACATTAACCCTTTACCATTCGCATTTCTTACAGAGAAACTCTCTGTAGTATTCGGAAATTTACGCTGTTTTTTCAGAGAATAGGGTACCTCAAGTACACATAGTCCTGTACAGTTACTGTTGTTCGCAGAGCAGTCATATTTGGCCAAAGTATTCATATGATGTCATACTTTGTTCTGCACCCCAAGATGTGTGTCCTACCTACATGTGTCGTGCTGCTGTCCCCTCTTTGTCACCAAATACAGGTAACATAACAGTGACATCATGCTGCTAGTCTACAACTACCCTCTAACATGCACAATATAGGTATGTGATTAAAAAAAATAATATGTGTGGTCCTGCCTGAATGTGTCCCCCATCGCATCCACCGTCATTGTAATCCAATCCAACATTCACACGTCACAAAATTACTGTCACCAAGTCTACACTTCCTCAGTGGAAAGTATTCAAACACATTGAAACGACGTTGACTAACGCGGGTATATACATTATTTACAAATATATGCTGACGCCTACTATTTACAGACACTAGTGTGTCCTTCACCAATAGCCAGTTACATGGCTGTCACAATGCAGGTGTCACAGCCAGTGTCGCATCCAGGTGTGTTGGCGTGTTTCTCAGGTGAAAATACTGATTAATTTTGAGAAATCTGGTTTTCGTCATAATATTACTGATCCGTGACTCAGAAAATGTCAAAATCAGTAGACCAGTAGAGATGAAGCCTCGGCAAACGCTTGATCCCCATCATGATCAAAACTGACAGGTAAGCCCAAATTTCATCAGGTGTTGTTTCTGTCCGTAATGGATCTATGACTAAGCGTTTCACAGCGATCTTTTGCCTGGCATAATTGTTAGTTTCATCTGCTACAATTTGAAAAAAATGTTGGGGCACAAACAAAACAAAGTAATCTAAGGGATTGGCATTCAGTGGGAGAGTTTGTGCCGGCCCAGTCGGCAGCGTGAAGTCTTGCACTGAGCAAGGCACTTGTGCGCCACACCATGTCGTCTGCTATGAAGCCAACGGAATGTTATCCTCAGCATCACTTTCCGACTCACTGCCTTCTCCTATTTCATCTCTTTCTTCTACATCTACTTCAACATCGGATTCAACATTTTATTCTCTTTCGAACTGTTCCACTTGAGCCAAATAGCTTCAATTTCCACATCAGTTTATTCCTCCCAAATTGTATGCTCAATCTTTGCTGCCATTTTTAGCTACAAGAAAGCGTGGGAAAGACAAAGCCAGTCACTGGCCAATTTCTTGTGAAAGGGAGGCTGTGTAGCACTGAATTTGGTGCCCATTCCTTCCTCAGTTTATGCTGACCTCAGTGGAATGTTCATTCATAGTGTGCGTGTACTAGGTGGAGCTTAGTGCGTGAGGGAAAATCCCCACTAGGCTGAAATGACGTCCGGCGGGCTGCGGCGGGTATAAATAGATGCGGGTGAGCGGGCAGCGGCGGGCTACGGCGGGTAAAAATGGGAAAGGGTTAAAGCTATAAATCATTCATTCTAATAAATCATTCTAGATTCCCA
>CM054134.1:106821151-106863651 GCA_028751875.1 Rapana venosa
TGCTGACATTATGTTGTTTCATGCCTTCACGCCAATGACAGCTCCTCTTCTTTCTTTCCCCATTACTGTGTAATAGGTATCGTAAATGTAGTTTTGTGTTTAGTAAGGTTATGTGATATCGTGTCATGTTGTAATGCATAGTGCTGTAAGGCTTTTTTGTTTGATTTTTAGAGTTTTCCCAAAGCGAAAATTTGAGCTCCTCTCCACAGGGAGAGTGAGTTCCCATGACTCACTGCATCTGATACCACCCGACCCTTTGGTTCTTTTTTGTTTTGGGTCTCTTCTTTACTTCAGAAAATGGTTCAGGGTTTTTTCCCCACTTTTAAAACAGTAATATTGCCAGCATCAAAACCCTGCTACAAAGAGGACCTCTTATTTATTATACACAAAGTACTAGAAAGCAAACCATCAGTCAAGATACTGTAGATTGGGGGATCAAATCTAACTTCAAACAGAATTTGAACCACCAGCCCCCTATTTCCAATACAATTACATCAACCTCTTTGCTGTCACCTATAGTCTTCATCTTTCTTCCTACCATTTCACATCACTTAAATATAGCCCAGCTGACAGCCTAATTCATGTTACTAATCCATTCAGGTTTCTAATGATGCAGGACAAGGGTTAAATGCTGTCAGATTTGAAGGTTGAGATGCCTGAAGAGTTGAGCTCCATTCACTAAAATGCTTTAATTTTCCTCCACAATTTCACAATAAATGTGACACTGCATTCACCTGCAGAAACATGGGACTGACCCATACACACACACACACCCTTTGAAACCCTGCAGCACACATTCAGCGGGCAAAAGTGTTGCACACTCCCATGCAGGACATGCTGAGGGGGTAAGGGGAACACATGTGACTGATGCTTTGAGCTCTACATCAACAAACACTCAGTGTCAGGAGCACATGTGACTGACTGGTCAGTGAGGCATGGACATCAACATAACAAAGACACCAGGTGGTGTGAGGAAACATGTCATCGATGCATTGAAATCAACATTTTTAAAAAGCTAACTCCTTGAAACTTAAAAATCATGTCTCTCTTACAGGTTCACTTATTTGTGTTTAGTAAATACCCATCAAAAGTTATGCTTCTATGTTTTTCTATTCTTGTCTCAGTTACTGTCTTTCTGAGGCTTGCGTGCGAGGTTTTTTTTGTGTGTTTTTGTTTTAAATCATTGAACATATTACTGTCTTTTGTCAGAATTTCAAATTCACTATCATCTCATTTCCTCTTCTTCTTTCTAAACCCAACCACCCCACCCTACCCCTCCCTTACACCCCCACACATAAACACACCTGATACACATTGCACATGCACATTCCAGTGACCACACATACTTGCTGGCATGCACACCCTTACAACCTTACACACACACTCACACAGCCTTATGCTTCCTGTCAGTTCCACTCTCCTGACCAAGCTAACAATTCCTCTTTTCCCCTTCCCTTTACTTTGAAGCTTGCGTCTGTCAGTCACTCACCATCCAGGTCAGACGAGCTGGCATCGAGGGACTTTTTAGATAAGAGCATAATACCAGAAGAGGAAGACGATGCTGGTGAAGCCACAGAAGGGAGTGAACTGCCCTCTCCCAGAGGCTTGGTGGACAGCAGAACAATGCCCTCCCCTCCTTTGCTGCTGCTGCCCCCTCCTCCGAAGGGCAGCTTGGGTTTCCGTGAAAATTTAGGGAAGGAGAAGCCTAGTGACGGTAAGGAGACAGGAGGTGGGTGAGAGGCACACAATACATGCATGTGGGTCTAGCTACAGGGAGGCACACACATACCATGGGCACAGCATCAACACACTGCTCTCACATGTCAGCAACATAGCAGTGAGCTCATTCCAGTGCGCCGGGTGAACACTGAACACCCTGTTATATTCCATGTGTTATTTCATTCATGTCACATTGAATCATGCTGACAGCACTGAAACTGTATTATACGGCTGTTTGAGAGAAAGGTTCGTTAGTGCTGCTCCCTTTGTGGATCACGACATATACTTTTTAACACTTCGTTTATTTATTTTGATGATGAAGAATGGCACAGATCTCAGACTTCACATACAAGTTGACATAATAGTGATGCATGCCTGTACTTTTGCTATCAGTATAATCGGATGCAACAACAGGTTTTCCTTCATCTTATCCATGCTGTGTTGTCTTCTAATAAACATCCTTTTTCACCTGCTTCTGGCCTACACTTTCCCCTCCCTTTCTTCTCTACTCTTGTTTTTTACATCTTCTTCTGGCTACTTCATATCTTTGGGTTTTTTCCTGCCAATCAAACTAACCGTTTTTATTCCTATCAACAATGATAATCCTGGGGAATCCAACAGAACTTTCCAGTGAGTTTTCTGCAATGTATTTCAACTGTGAAACCCCACTTCTTATAGGAATACAGGTTCCTTTTCAAATTTCTTCTAATATTAAGATAAGTCAAACAGTGTCAGCATCAATAAATTTGATGACAAAATAAATCACAAGAGCTTCTTGAATATTCAAAGTTTCATTTTAGGATCAATAAAACAAACTTGATTTGTTTCATTACAAATTTAAAAACCAAAATAATGGCAGGTTGTATTAGACTGATTTTTTTTATATAAAAAGATCCTATTTTAAATCTTTAAACATAATTCCCTGGCAACAACAACAACAAAAACAACAAATGATCTGTCAATCAAGTGGACCTGAAAATGACATCAACAAAAATGTGCACATCTAATTTGCTTAACATGATTTTCTTAGTGCCTTCACATATGACAAAAAAGACTGCAGTAATCATTCAACAGTTACATCAGCACCTTCAGAGATAGAAAAAAAACAGTCTTCAGTGATATCAAACAGCCGTTTTTCTTGGTAACAATTTTTTGTTAACAAAGAATGACATAGCACGAATGTATGATTACGCTGATGATGCACATGCAGCAGAATTAGTTTAACTTCTCAGTTCCTAAGAATCCAAAGCCTGCCATGCTCACATGATATATGCATCAAACACTAATCAAAACCAGACACTGACATCCCAATATATATATATATAGTCAAACAACAACAAAAATAACCACAAAACACTTTATAAAATAAATAGATAAGAAATATGATAAAAGAAACCAAACCATGTTCTCACTCGTCTATGCGCAGCCAGATATAAAGATAACACAACTGCCCTTTCTATGGAGCTAAGGGCTTCAGTCAGAAAAGAAGCAACCAGTATTCAGTTTGCCCAGTACATATAAAAACTGCACATGCTCATGCTGATATAAATACTTTGGGGAGGGGGGGGGATACCCATCAACAACACTCCTTCCCAAAGAATGTTTTTTTGAAAAGAAAGAAAGAAAAGAAGAAGAAAAAGTTCAACAACAAACAAACAAAAAGAAGGCAAGGCCCTATCCACCCACTTCCAAAAAGTAGATGAATGAATGGATGGATGGACAGACAAATGGACGGACAGACAGATGGATAAATGGATGGAATTTCAACAAAAGCACAGCCAACACATACATTCCACAGTAAAAGATAAGAGAGCAAAGATGAAAGTATGACCATCTTTCAAACATAAGCAGCTTTTTTTTTTTAAAGGAGAAATAAAGAGAGATTAAAAAGAAAATTCTTGCACAATCTATTTTTTTCCACCTAAAACATGGAATGTGGCTACCTACTTATGGCAAAATAGGAATTTCTGCCCTACAATACAGCAGAATATGATCAGAGCGCAAGATATCCCTATCCAGTAGAAATCATGCAGCAATAGGAAATCAACATTTGTCCCAGTAAATAGTTTCCATGCTTCAGATAAGGCTGAGGAGACAGATGGATCTAAAGCAGCAAGCTTGACCACACACTCTCAGAATGAAACAGCTATTGCACGTTAACGCTTCCATTAGCCGCTCTTTTGTTGAGACCAAAACAAAGCTTTCAGTACTTACCAAAGACCTTTCAGCACTTAAAAAAGATTTTCAGCACTTAAATGAAGACCTTTCAGCACTTACTCACAGGCTTAACTCTTTCTCATTACAATTCCTGTCAGGTATTTTGAATGTATGTACACATTTAAGATAGGTAAAAATGTCTTCTTCTTTTCTTGAAGCTCTGTTTCTTTGTGGTCAATGAAAACCTTTTTTAAAAATCAATTTCTTTGTGTGGTCATTGAAAACTGAAAAAATAAATTTCTTAGTGTGGTCAATGAAAACTATTAAAAAAATCAATTTGTCTTTGTGTGGTCAATGATAACTTAGAAAAAAATTCATTTCTTTGTTGTGGACTATGAAAAAAATATTCTTGTGTGGTCAATGAAAACTATTAATAAAAAAAAAAAATCAGTGTGGTCAATGAAAACTATAAAAAAAAAAAATCAATTTCTTTGTGTGGTCAATGAAAACTATGAAAAAATCAATTTCTTTGTGTGGTCAATAAAAACTATTTTTAAAAATAAATTTCTTTGTGTGGTCAATGAAAAAATCAATTTCTTTGTGTGGTCAATGAAAACTTTTTAAAAATCAATTTCTTTGTGTGGTCAATGAAAACTATTTTTAAAAAATCAATTTCTTTGTGTGGTCAATGAAAACTATGAAGAAATCAATTTCTTTGTGTGGTCAATGAAAACTTTTTAAAAATCAATTTCTTTGTGTGGTCAATGAAAACTATTAAAAAAATCAATTTCTTTGTGTGGTCAATGAAAACTAAAAAAAAATCCATTTCTTAGTGTGGTCAATGAAAACTATGAAAAAATCAATTTCTTTGTGTGGTCAATGAAAACTATGAAAAAATCAATTTCTTTGTGCAGTCAATGAAAAAATCAACGCCTTTGTGTGGTCAATGAAAACTTTTGAAAAAACCCACACAACTCAATCTGATAGAATACTCCTTCTATGTTCTCCACTCTATGAAAGAAAATTATACTATTCACTCATGTAGTTTCTTTTCCTAACCATAACTGTACAGCTTCTTTTGTCATCAATAGGGGATCGGATAGCCTAGTGGTTAGAACAATGTGCTCACAATCTGACGACCCGGGTTTGATTCCCGTTCAAGGGGATATTTTTCCCTGGAGTTAACATCAGTGCAGACTTCACTCTCCCCAAAAGTCCTTCGGATGAGACTATAAACCAAGGCCATGTGCAAACACACGCACAACATCTTGCACACACGTTAAATCCTGTTCCGCTTTTCATAAGAGTAGGCCATTGTGTGCCGGTAGGAACAGATGACAGAATTTACAAAACCGCATACACATGGGGACTGGATGTAAAAAAGCACATAAGTGCTTATTCCATTTTCTTCGATATAAAAGAATAAAATAAAAAAATTTTAAAAATGCTTCATTGAAGACTAAAGCTAATCCTTCAGTCTGCATACAATTATGACTGAGCTGCAGCATGTTTTATACCCAAGGCTAGTGCAAAGCCGCTGTAGCTTCATTTCACTGGTGTGCTAACAACCTTCACATGCTAGTGGAATGGCTCGAAAATCAACAACAACATCATATACAGAACTTTGTAACCCTAGTTTTTGTTGTGGTTCTTCTTCTATTTTTTTGTTTTGGAGGGGGGGGGGGGAAGAGGGGCTTTGGAAGAGGGGGGAGTGGGGGGTTGTTATGGTGATTTTTTTAATCATCTGTTTATTCTCTTTACACCAAGCTTTGCTGCAAGCTGTTCTCTTACAAATTTAAAGATGTCAAATGTTAGTTGAAGCCATGCTGATTTCTTGCCACATTCCTCAAACTTCAGTTCTTTTTCACCTCACACAAAGTGAGACAAGCACAACAGAAGAACAACAATGGAAAAGTGAGTGCTGATGGTCCATAAAAACACACAATAAAATTTTTTTAAAACCCATAAGGGAAACAATAATGAACCAGCTATATCATCCACAAATCCACTGACCTTTACCAGACGACGATTTGCCTGATGAAGCGGCAGCACTCTGTTCATCCTCCTCTTGTGCCAATTCTGGAATCTCTGACCCCATACCCCTGAACTGTGGTTTGTTGGGGTCATAAGATGTTTGAGAAACTGACGAGGACGTATCTGACTGACTGTCGTCTTTGCTGCTACAGGGTGAAAAAACAAAGTGCTGGTTAATTTCATGTATCACAACTAACAGAAACCAGATGATGTATGTTTTAATATTCATCTCTTCTTCTTGTACATAGTCAAGCCAACTGCTAGGCCCCTTTCTGTCTCACTGATTTAGTGAAATATATTTTTATCAAGAAATTTTTCCTTTGGAACTGAAAAAATGGTAATCTTGTTGCATTGTTCTTCCACTTGAAATGGATGAATGTGTGTGTGTGTGTGTGTGTGTGTGTGTGTGTGTGTGTGTGTGTTTATACATGCATTATGTCACAGAAAGTAAGTGACATAGGAGAGGGGTTTTTGCTTTTGCTTTTTTTTTTTTTTTTTACCTCGGAGGGGTGTAAAGTACTATGAGTTGTCGTTTTTTTAAAGATATGTCAACAAATACATCTCTATTATTATACTATAAACAAGAAAAGTATTCATGATGATGTTCACTGTTACTATACATAGATGATTTTTTCTGGTCCCATGATGAAAAAATATGCATTAATCCCATGCCACTGGCATACTTCCGATTTCTTAACCATGCTATATACTCTGTGTACATGTGTGAGAGTGGGTGTGTGCGTGCATGCATGCATGCGTGCTTGTGTGCGCACATGCATGCTCAAATTTCCTCGATATCCTTCATGTTTTCTGGAGTGGCTGTCACATTGGACTGATTTGTCATTGGCACTAGTTTACTTTTTTAACATGACATAAGCCACTCTATGGCTGTTGATGGAATAAATCAATTAACCCATAAAAATTAAACACAGTCTTTAGAAAATGCAGCAGACTCCTACCATATCACATTATACATTTTCATCATATACCTTAAAAAGTAACGAATACCTGGAGCAATAAAACTGGCGCAGAAGCATGCTTGTTCTTGCAAAGACACCTAAGTTGTCCCCTGAAAGTGGACTTACCAGTATCATACTTTACACCAAAAGTACAAACAAACCTGATTAATAAAAGGGGAACAACATTGACGTGTGATTCTAGGTGACTTGATCTAAACTTCTGCACCCAGTTATGTTTCCATCACATACACTTTATCCAATCAATCAAAGACATCAAGGCTAGATACATCTAATGCAAAAAATGTTGCCATGGACTAATAAGCTCCAGTACAGCTATTGAAGCTCTGGTTCACATGAAAGCATAGACATAACAACGAAAGCAATCTGGTAAATGCTAGAATATCACTAAACAAAATATGACAAAAAATTTCCTACATAAAAAAATAAACGCAATCAAAGCACAATCTACTGCAATGAGCAATCAATTCATACAACCTGTAAACACATCTTTCAAATCATGTCACATACACGACAACACACAAACTGCAAAGCTTGGTATTTTTTCTCCTCTTCTATTTTGCTTCTGTTTGTGGTCATCTTACATTTAGTGCAATAACCAACCCCAATTGATGTGTGCAGCAAACAAAAATTAAACCCCCAAAAAGACAAAAAGGAAGACAGAAATGAGCAAGGGCAGGCTGAAGAACTCTGATCGGCAACGAGTAAGAGGGTTGGGGGGGGGAGGGCATGACTGCCCTGTCTCCTGGTCTGTGACTGAAGCAGGACTGTAGTGCTGTGCTTACAGTGGGAAGTTTTTGTCATGTTGTCTCCTACCTTCCTTTACTGACAATCACTCATTTAAAAACTTCAGCGTTGACTGGTGGGTGGGAGTTTCCTTTATTTTTTTAATTGTCATAAGATGCTTTTGTTCCTTTTGTTTTTGTCTTGATTTCAGTGTCTATTCAAAATCATCGATCATCCAATCCAATCCAATCTTGGTGTTTATGGCCCCGTTAATCACAGAAGCCATTTTTGGGCTGTCAACTTATCAATATTTTAAATCTTAGAGTGTCATGTTTAGGCACTCCAACAGAACTAAACTAAACACATGGTGGTGGTGGTGGTGGTGGTGGTGGTGGTTATGACCATGATATGAAAGTGTGCATGGGTGAATGCATGCCTCATCCATAAGTGAATATTTATGCCACCATCGATGAACATATACACAGACCAAAAAAGCATGCGTGCTGTTTGAGTGTACGCAGCCCCTGCTGACTGCTTCGGCAGCAGGCTCAGAGTTCTACAGCCAGACACAAAAGCAAGCCATTTACCCCGGAGTGCTAGCATCGTTGAGGCTGTGCGAGTCTGACTGACTGTCCTGATCCTCCGTCCCAACGGCCACCAAAGAGGGGGACGGGGCTGCCGCGACAGGGAGGGGAGGGGAGGGAGGTGAAACAGGTGGTGTCTCATTTCCTGCCTGTTGTGCACGCCATTTCTTGGCATCGCTTTTCCGAACAGTGCTGTCGCTACGTGAGGAGAGAGAGAAACAGGCCAACTATAGACCAAAACCAAAATGAGCATGCAAAGCAACCAAAAAAATGGACAAAATAAAGAAAGGATATGTTAGAGGTGCAGTAGATATCGGTTAGCAATGGCTATCTATGAATTAGTCTAATAAGCAGCTGGTAACTAGTTATCTATTTGTTCAGGGTTTTTAGTTACCACCTACAGACTTTGTGGGGACGAGATACCTCAGTGATAAAAGCCCGCACTTTCCCCAAGCTTGGTTAAGCAGTGATGAATGTGGTCCTTTTGGGGATGGGTGACCATTCTTGCGCCTTGGCTTCAGTAGAGTCCCCCAGTTTACCCAGCTGTAAATGGGTACCTGCCCTCTTCAGGGACAGGGAAGGTAAAGCAGTGAGGGAGAAGAGATGGGCGCCACCCTCAATAGGCTGACCCCTACAGAAGTTGAGGTCTCTGAAACCTCACTTCCCAACAACCAAAGCTTATGGTAACACTTTTACAAGAGTTTGAATGCACTTGCTTGCACAGGCAGTATCAATAAATTGACAAAAACAGAACTACATGCATATTTACAGCCATGCAGTGATGCTTGTTTGTTACATGCAAGTATACACCCAGAATGAGAATTATTTGGACAGGAAAAAAGAAGTTACTGTACAATGGCAATAAACTCTCCCAGCTAGGGCTTCCTAACTTGAGGTAGACATGCTAGCAGACACATACACATTCAGACACGTTCAACACCACACCACACACATACATACACACACACACACACACACACATTCCAAGTATATATATATGCATGCAATCAAAATGCCCTCTAAATGTTAAGACATAACATCCTCAACTAGCCTTTGCCCTTTCTGTAAAACAAGCTACACTGTCTATTCCATGGGGTTTGATACATGTAACACCTAAACATAATATACAAAGAACATCAGACAACACAAATGACAAAAACTACTGAAATCGTTCATGATTCCACATGCTTGTGTAAGTTCATGCAGGATGTGCAAGAGATTCAAATATGATTCTTTCATTCTTTTACAACACACTTGGTCAGATTCTATAATGCTCAATCAACAACAACATATGAATAAACTGTAAAGAGAAAAGGGTTACAACACTTATCACAGCTAAATATTTAGGTAAAACAACATGTATCAAATACAGAATAACAATAAAACAAGGAAAATAATGAAGCACTCAGCAATAAATAAAATTAAAAATCCTACACCCTTACATGTGTTTAAAAAACAACAACTTGATTTTACACTTTAAACATTGTTATTAAGCAAATGTCTTTTATGACAACAGTTAAATTCCAGTTTATTTCCTAATCAGATTTGTCACTAAACATTCATACAGTGGATACATTTATAATTGGAGTTGGTGAGACAAGTTTAGAATCAGTTCAATCTATATTCATTATAAATACCTTAACAAAGCAATTACAATATACACCATCAAACTCCCCCAACTTCAAACTTGTTATAATATGCTAACATTCTCCACCAGAAGTTGGGGGGGGGGGGGGGGGGGGGGGTCTCTTCTCCTAAACAGGAAACTATTTGAAGACAACTGATGTAAAAAAAATTTCGTTAATGACTTCAGCCCTGATTTATAAACATAGGCATTTGATTCTGACAGTATCCAACCAAGCACAGAAAGTAACTGCTAGTGCAAGACCAATTCTAGCAGCACACTGTTACAATACAAAAATCAATTCAAACAAAAGCAGCAACTTGAAAATAAAAGCCAAGGCTTAGCAATAGCGCAAAACATAGCTTTTGTCTGGGTCATAAATAAAGGAAAATAGAAGAGAAAATAACTAGAAAAAAACAAACGAAACAAAACAGTTAGGTTAGAACTGGTTTTCAAAAATACACCACACATCTGTACAACCATCTGCCCATCAGTGGCAATACACACATGAAGATCAGTGACCGTGTGAGTAACTAACAGTCACCTAAAACCAATCTGGAACTGAAAAGAACAGACAGTGACTGCGCCACAGCTGGTCTGCTGCTCAACTGAAGGAAACAACAGAAGCACTACAGGGAGAGAGTGCACACTGAATAGTGACCTCACCAACCTGTCCTACTTACATAGGGAAAAAGGCAGGCACTCTACAGACAGGCAAGCATCAAACAGAGAGCATCACATCATCACCACTTCCATTGAAGTGATACACACAATACACATCGCCCACCACTTCACTCAAAGTGACACACAAGTAAAATCCCCTTTTGTTTCTCATTGCTATGGCTTGAACAAGAACCTGCAATCTACCTGAATGATCGATTTGTTGGAGTTGTGCCATAGCTGAAGCTCTGGCAGTCTTGACGTCACTAAATGACGGCCATATGCCTGGCTACAGTACACTTCTGGTAATAGTTTGTTGTTGTCAATTTGCACACAGTGTTCAATCATAGGGAACATACTCACGCTGTTAGATTAACCATTCCTCCTAACAACAAGTTCTTTCCCTTTGATTGTTAACTGACTGGTAGTGATATAGGAAGGGTTTAAATTCTGTTTCAGTCTACTGTATTTTCTCAAAAAGGATGTTGGCACAAAAGGACATCATTGATTTTTCAGTACATCTTTTCTTCAAAACTGATTATTGAAACTTAATTCTGTATAAAATCAATTCACTTTTTTGTGGATTAACTGTTAGAGACACTTACACTTTATAAAGGTAAGCAAATGAGAGTGTCAAAACTTTTCAGGGTTGGTTTTTTTTAAGAGGATTTGTTGGTTTTTGCTTTTTTTAGCATTTTCTGACTTCATTTAAAACAAAGTACACAAATAAATACACCTACTGAAAAAAGATGATAGAACATGGAACTAACTTTTCAACTGAAATACAAAATGTTTAGTTTTATCAATCTGACTCAAGTTTGCTGAATTGAAATGATGGTGAAAACAGCGCATTCCAGAATAGCTAGAGTGTAAACTTGAAAGCCACTCCAATGAGTTAAAAGCTCACCCATCAAGGTTGTTAAACTTCAGTGGTAGACTGTCCCACAATTCATTATCAATTTGTCTTCTTTCATAGGTAATCTTCTCTTCCCTATCTCACTCTGGCTCTTTCTTAATTCCTGCTCTCTTGGCTCTCTCTTATCTCCTCTACTCTTCCTCTTCCTTGGCAACAACACAGCATAGTCTTTACTGCAAACTAGTCAAATACTTACACTTGGCAGCGCATCAAAGCAAAGGATTCACGATCACAAGTCAAAACATTACTAACACCCCTCTCTCCACAACAAATACAACAAATCCAAAAGGCGATGTGCAAGCCCACTTGATTTTTGTGACCAGCATTGAGCTAGATGCCAGAAAAAAATGCAAACCTCAATTCCTTTTTAAATCAAGCAAAAAGAAAAAGAACTATAGAACTATTGCAAAATATTTCACTGTTTACTTACACTTTTCCCCGTCTACTTTTGTACATGCAAAACCAAACACGTCAAGTTTGTTACGAAAATACTTTTCACAGCTTTTCAGCCTGTTGGTTTGTCTATCAATCAACTATACTCCAGACATTTTTGCCTGAATCCATTCACTTAGATCCAAAGATGGTGCAAAACAAGACTGTTAATCTTTGGTATTGAAACAAACAGCGACCACGTTTACAGAAATATACTTTCATATTTGCACAGTAATCAACACAATCATCATGATACACAAATGCATGTTATAACAGCACACAAAACCAATTACCACCAATTCAAAAGCACAGACAAACCCACTATCATAACCATGGCAGAACCATTCTGACAAAAGAATACAAAATATGACAGTGCAAAAAAATACTACCACAGACTGAAAAGTATGAACAAATCCACCCTCTAAATATGAAATCACAGCAAACCATGTACAGTACACAAAAGTAGCACTCAAACAGAATGCGACAACAATGACGACAAAATCCCCACTCAACACACAGTTGCTTCACACACCCCACATACACCACAACCAGGTAGAGGCAGGACAGTGTTTTCCTTGTGTTGATCAGGTTCCAACGCCTCACACTGTGTGCTGGCCGGCAGGGGCCGGGAGAGGTGAAACCTCAGGGTGATGAGCAGCACACACTCTTTTTCTGGCTCCATGCGCTCTTGCTCCAAAGACTGACACACAACCCCAAAGAGCTTCAGTCACTTCTGAGGACAATTAACCAGTAATGCTCAGACATTGAAGATCATCATCACTTTTTCGATTCTATTTTATGAGTGCTGAAAATTGAGAAAACTCAAACCTTAATTAAACTGACGTCAAATTCATCTGAATGTGCTCTTGTAAATATCAGAAAGATATTTTCCAGTGAGAAAGGCCATAAGATTCTGCTGAAACTCTAGGGACATCTGGACAGCAAGCCCTGTACATAGTTTCTAGTTGATCAGAACTAAAAGAACCAGATTTTTTTTCCCCTTTCCAAGTTGACTCTTTTAACTGATGACTTGTATTCAACGATACAAGCAAAACATCCAAAGTTGATACATGCCGCTTTTTTGCACACAGATCAAAGAGAAACAAAAAAGCAAATGACGTCAGTGCTGGCTGTCCTGGATACCTTGCTGCGTTTTGTGGGAGGTCGGCGGGATGGTATGTTGCTGGCCAGCTGGGCACGAGCGCGGTTAGCCGACGTGTCCAACAGGGGGGTGTCAGGAACGCAGGGAAACTCCACCTCCTTGCTGCCCGAGTCCTCGCCATCCCCCGGCCTGTCTGCACCATTCTCCTCTCCATCTGTGGGAGGAAAACGCTTACAGTTGTGATCTTTCTCTTTCTTATGCTATGTTTCAAATACTTGTAGCTGTGGTTCTTATCTCTTCTCTTACACATTTTCAATCACAGACTGCATCTGTCAAATAACAGTGCCATAACACTTCAGTATACAAGTTGCTCTCGTTGATTTGTATCAGATTTCTATAAATATGCAATGCTATAAATACACCCATTCAAAAGATAACCGTTATTTCTTCTTTTTTTCTCTTTTATTTTGGAGGGTAAATCATGCAACTGTTTTTCAAAACTGCATAAAAACAAGAGATACAAATTTCATCAGGGCCTACACCAGGCAAGTCAGTAACAGATTATTGATTCAATATACAAATAAATCAAAAACATGGTTAAAGCCCAAAGCAGTTTTTTCCTTCTTTCAATAAACATATTTTATCATGTCAATAACCATAGTTTGAGCCCAAAGTATCCCCCCCCCCCTTTTTTTTAAAATAGTATTTTATAACTCTCCTTTCAGATTCATTTTATTTTCCAACTTTTGCAAAATGGGATGAGTGAATGGTGGTAAAACACTTTGCCAATGTGAGCTGCTTTCTATCATTACAGTTCAAAGCAAGTAGGCAACTCTAACTTCTTACATCCAAACAGATGAAGTCAACCCTAAGCTGACTCACTTTGGGGGGAGGAAGGGAAGTTAGGTTTTTTATTGCTTTTGATTTTGATTTTTTTTTTTTTTGGGGGGGGGGGGGGGGGGGGGGGGGGTACAGATGCTGGTATCTTACACAGCACACAATCAGTTCGTAAGTGTCACAAGTTTGATTTTCAGAACTAACTCTACAAAACCAAGCAACACAAGCAATGTTTTCAGTCAAGCCAGTTGTTAGAAATAACGCAAATGCAAAATGCTTTAGATGCACTGTCTTTCCGTGTTAAAACAAAGCACACTGGTCAAAACTACCATAGAAAATGAGCATGTCCATGTGTTAAAATGAGCAAAGGAAAAACATGTTTGCAAATCAAAGAGAAGTCTTCATAAGAAGGCATGAAAAACTTGGAAAACATGTTGTACATATTGCCATTACACAAGTGCACGCGCACGCACGCACACACACACACACACACACACACATACACACACACAGAGAACAGTTTCAATATGTGCCTTCACCAACCCCACAAGGTGGGAGGCACTTTGCGCAGAAGCAGAAACCCACCAGGGGACAGGCCGGTATCGGAGGCCTCAGAGCCTGTGGATATGTCCAGCCCATCCTGGGGCAGGGGGGACAGAGCCTCCTCCTCCTCCTCCTCTGCAATGACCATGTCAACACACTGCCGCCAAGATGCTTCACAGCACTATTCCATCACACTGTATCAGAACACCTACATCACTGAGCATACTATGGCACATCATACAAACATGCTTAGGCCATGCACTCCTACCAGCCTTCATCCAAGTAGAGAAGGAACATTTTTAACACCTCAATAAGGATTGATTCAATAATTGTAGTAACATTTTTTCTCTCCAAAACATCTTTCAGTAAAATGCTCCTGATTGCTAGATCTTTATTTATTCACCTTTTTCATTTCACTCTTCAGCTGGAGCTCCAAGGTTTTCCAATGGTGAGATTTGCATATGCAACCATTTGCCAGACCATTTAAGTAATCTCATTCTGACTTCGGGGAGTTTATCCAATATGCAACTGGTGTTTTGTTCTTTACTCTCACTGTAAATGTGCATGAATAAAACTAACCATCCTCACACTGATGACTCAATATGCACCTGACTGATGTACCGGTACAAAGTGTTATGAACAGCTTATTTTCACATCAACAATGTTTCACTTTGCTTGATTTACAGTCTTCACTTCATTCTGTTTTAACCAAAAGAAAAGAGGCAAGGCAAGAAGTAGCAACATTATGAACAAGGGACCAACAGGAATTTTTAGCTTGGTTAATACTTTTTCATGTCAGATCACACACACTAGCATGAGAAAAAATCTACAAGTACACCAATATGCAAGCTGACATATTCTAACTAGTGTTAAAAAGCATGTTAGGTCTGTAGCACTGAACAACTGCATCACATTCACTGTTATCTACGATTCCAAACAAAGACATGAATCTTCTTGCATTATGGGACTGCTGTATTAGTTTTATGTTATGAAACAATCATCAAGTCAATACTCTTTGTTATCTTCGATTTTCGACAGCTGTCCAAACAAAAGACGTAAGCCAGATCTCATGCACCTCAAATGTCATCCATCAATTGAACAACCAGGAAAAAACAAAAATGGAAACCTTAGCATTAGGAACAGCAGCTGGGTTAAGAAGAGGCTGCAAAGGCAGGCACTTTTACTTCACAAGCCTGATCCATTAACACAGCAGCCTCAATCTACAGCTCTCTTCTCACTTCTCTCCATGATCAGCTCCATACCATCTCCATTGAGAACAGCCTGCACAGGACGTGGCACAGCCTTGACCTGGGGCAGCTGCATGTCGTCCATGGGCTGGGGGGGTTCAGGGGGTAGGCCTGCCACTTTCCGCGCCTCTGTCAACTCACCCTCCAAATGAAACACCTGCACAACCCAGTCTGCCACACTTGATTTCAACATACAGGCCTCACCACCAACAGCAACAGTCCTTTGACTACTCTTCTCAACATCAGTTAGTTTTTCCTTTTCTTTTTTAAAAAATAGAAATCCTAGTAAATTAACTTCATGGTGCTTCATCAATTCAAAGAAAATTCAAAAATCCATTTTAGATGACAAGATAAAGACAAATGATTTTCCTTAAGGTAAAGGAAAGGTAAAGGAGTCCCATAACCTATAAGGTCGTAGGGGAGCGAGGCGTCAGAGACCTCACTTCTCTAGGGCCAGCATATTGAGGGTGGCGCCCATCTCCTCTCCCTCGCTGCTTTACCTTCCCTGACCCTAAAGAGGGCAGGTACCCATTTACAGCTGGGTGAACTGGGGGAACTGTACTGAAGCCAAGGCGCGCATACGGTCACCCATCCAACTGGTAACCACGCTCGACGCTGCTTAACTTGGCTGGGGGAAAGTGAGTGCTCCGATCACTGAGCTACCCCGTCCCCTTTTCCTTAAAAGGGAGTAGAAATCATCTGACCTGAATGGCAGTGTGCACATTCATGCATAATTGAAGAACATACGTCTATAAACCTATGTTCAACCAGACACAGAGGCATACATGTATTATATATAAGTACACATATTTATTAGACAGGCAATGCTCTGCAGCAACACTGCTAAGTGGCAGTTATGGAGCAATCCCTTCTGTTGCTATCTATCAATGTTAAATGTACAAGTGTGACACAGAAAGAGGGACAGAGACAGACAGAGAGGGAGAGAGAGGGGGGAGGGGAGAGAGAGAGAGAGTAGAAGAGAGAGAGAGAGAGTGTGTATGTGTGTGTGTGTGCATGTGTTTTGTGTGTGGGGTGAGAGAGAGAGAAAGAGTATAAAAATCCCTATGAGAGTTGGAAGGGGAGTAGTAATTATGGACTGTATACGTTTTTATTTCCACATGATTACGCTGGGGTGTTCAAGTGTGTATATATGTCTATGTGCAGGTATGCGTATATATGTGAGCATAAACACATACGGTTATGCACATGTGTGTGTGTATATGCTTGTGTGCGTGTGTGCATGTGTAAGTGTGCGTGCATGCATGAGTGCATGTATGTTTGCCCATGCACACCTGCGCATGAATGCATGTTTGACTAAGATGACAAGGTTGTTTTCAGGGAAGCAGGGGGGTCGGGCTCACTACAGTGTTAGCCCTACAGCCATATCCTCACCCTATCTTTCAGGTTTTTGACCAGGCCGTTGTACTGCTGGTCCTTCTCACTCTGCTGCTCTAGCAAGGATTCACGCTCCTGGATGAAATCCTTTTCTCTGTGGACAGAATAGAATAAAATAAATCACATGTCATTACATGCTTGCTGTCCCGATGGTGTATCACCTTGTCGTGGTGGGATGGCTTGCGTGCTTCAATGACCCCCAGAGCTATGTGGGCGGGGGCTTCGGCCTCTGGCAGGTTCAACCATGCTCAACAGGTCTGGGGGAGAGGAGCCAGACTAAACGATGCACCCTGGTCCTCCAGGTTGGGGGTTGTGCATTGGGCTAACGACCCATTCACTTAAAACCACTCTGTTACTGAAACTGCAACGATACCTCTTACGCAGCGACATGGTTGGGAAGAGATCCTCTCTGGTAGAGCCTATGACGCGTGCTGGTGAAAGCCTTCGGGAAGCCAGTGCGCCGCAACTCTTTTAACAACCAAGTCAACAACCAGGATAGGACCTGGAACATCAGAACCCTGTATGAAACCGGTAAAACAGCACAGGTGAGTAGAGAAATGCACAGTACAACCTAAAGATCCTTGGCCTGTGCGAGAACCAGATGGAAATGGAACCGGGCAGACAAAGCTTGCGAGTGGAGACACTATCATCTACTCTGGACAGGAAGAAGGCCAGCCCCACACACATGGAGTAGCGCTGCTGATGAGACCTGAAGCAACGCAAGCACTGCTGTCCGGAACCAGTGTCACCACGGATCCTCACAGCACGTTTCAACTCAAAAGGCAGAAAGTTACCATCGTTCAGTGCTACGCTCCAACAAATACAGCAGAGTTAGAAGATAAAGAAAACTTCTTCGAACAAGTCCAGACCATCATGGACAAAGCACCAAAGAGGGATCTAAAAATACTAATGGGAGACATGAATGCCAAAGTGGGGACAGACAACACAAAAGAGAACTGATCATGGGCAGACAAGGCACTGAGAACAAAATGAAAATGGAGAACTTTTAACAGAATTTTGCATGTTTAACGACCTGGTCATTGGAGGCACCATCTTTCCTCACAAGAAATCCACAAGACTCACATGGACTTCCCCGATGGCAAGGGAGAACAGAAAACCAGATTGACCACATCACCATCGGTGCGAAAGTGGAGAAGGAGCCTGCATGATGTCAGGGTGAAGCGCGAGCAGATGCAGCATCAGACCATCATCTTGTTGTTGCCATCCTCAAGACCAAGCTCAAAGCCTACATCGAACCTGGGCAGGAAGACCATCACACAAGTTCAATGTGCAAAGCCTAAAGGGAAAGAGAAAAAATAGAAGAATTCAGGCTCGAACTGAGGAACAATTCAGTGTGCTTCCCAGCTGCCAGAGGAAACAGTCGAAGAGCAATGCAGAGTTACGTGAAGACCTGGAAGACAACATGGCCAAACAGTACTGGGAAAGAGAAACAAGAAAATACAAGGAGTGGCTGACAACAGAAACATGGGCACTGATCACCGAGAGAAAACAGCTGAAAGATCAGATCAAACCAAACACAAAATCAAGAAAAGAAAAGACAGGAACTGCAAGCATGCTACTGGACAAAAACCGGGCAGTAAAGAGAAATGCAAGAAGAGACAAGAGAAAATTCATTGAGGAACTGACTCAGGAAGCAGAGACTGCAGCAGGCCAAAGAAATATGAAGAGATGTACGAGATCACGAGAACTCTCTCAGGAAAAAACAACAAACCTAGCTGCCCTGTCAAAGATAAGAATGGCAATACCATTCCAGGTGAGGAGGACAGAGAGCAAGATGGGCAGAGCACTTCAAAGAAACGCTCAACAGACCTGCACCACCCATGCCGCCTGACATCCCCCCACCTACTGAAATCCTTGGCATCAACACCGCCCCCCTACCAAGAATGAGATCACCAAAGCCATCAAATCACTCAATCAGGCAAAGCAGCAGGCCCAGACGGTATATACCACCTGAAGCACTGAAGGCGGACATCCAAACTTCCACTGAGATGTTATACCCTCCTATACAAGATCTGGGAGCAAGAGAGTGTACCAGAAGACTGGAAGAAAGGCCATCTCGTTAAGCTGCCAAAGAAAGGGGACCTGTCCTCCTGCAACAACTGGAGAGGAATCATGCTACTGTCCATCCCAGGAAGTACTGACAAGGATCATGCTAGACAGACTGAAGACAGCACTGGACAAGACACTTCGGGATGAACAGGCAGGCTTTAGGCAAGACAGATCATGCACAGATCAAATCGCCACAATGCGCATTATCATTGAGCAGTCCCTGGAGTGGCAAGACCCCCCTATATTCAGTCTTTGTCGACTTCCAGAAGGCATTTGACAGCGTCGACAGAGATGTCATTTGGAAACTGATGCATCACTATGGCTTTCCACCAAAGTTCATCACCATCATCCAGCAGCTATATGAAGATGCCACCTGTCAAGTCATCCATGAAGGGAAACTGACGGAAGCCTTCTCCGTACAGACCGGTGTTCGTCAGGGCTGTCTGTTGTCGCCAACCATCTTCCTGTTGGTGGTTGACTGGATAATGCGGCAAGCCACAGCAGGCAGGAAAAAACCGGCATACAGTGGACCCTCATGAAGCAGCTGGAAGACCTGGACTTCGCAGATGACATCAGCCTTCTCTCCCACAGGCAACAAGACGCACAAGAGAAGCTTTGTCGTGTTGCTGACGAAGCTGAAAAGACTGGCCTCCAAATCAACATCGGGAAGACGGAGATCATGAGGGTGAACAACAAAACACATGACCCAGTGCGACTGCAGCAAGAAACCATCAAAGAAGTCAGCAAGTTTATTTACCGGGCAGTGTCGTCAGTAAAGATGGGGGAACAGATGAAGACATCAAGTGCCGAATCAACAAAGCCCGTCACGCCTTCAACACCTTCGGCCAATTTGGAGGTCAACAGCCCTCTCATTTCAAAATAAGCTTCGGATCTACAACACCAATGTCAAATCGGTCCTACTTTATGGCTCAGAAAACCTGGCGGGTAACAAAAACCAACACCACAAACTCCAGTCTTTTACCAACAAATGCCTCAGGTACCATCCTCAACATCAGGTGGCCGGAAGTCATATCCAACAAACAACTGTGGGACAGGACCAGACAACCCCAATTGAGTCCATCATTAAACAAAGGAAGTGGGGATGGATCGGCCATACACTCCGCAAGCCTGCGTCAAATGTCACCAGACAGGCCCTTGACTGGAATCCACAAGGGAAGCGGAAAGTTGGTCGACCAAAGCAGACCTGGCGCAGAAGTGTTGACGAAGAAACGAAGGCAGCCGGAATGACATGGGCCGAGCTGAAGAGGATCTCCCAAAACCGAGTTCATTGGAGGGGTGTTGTTGCAGCCCTATGTTCCCCAAGGAACCAAGAGGCATAAGTCAAGTAAGTCATTACATGCTTGAGGTTGTTCATGGTTTTTTTGTCAGTTGTCAGTCTGCAACGCTGTGAAGCTATAATATTTTGTTTTTCTTGACAAACTCAGAAATGAACCTTTTCTTTTTTTCTTTTCTTTTTTGTTCTTGCTCCTTGGCTAGAGCTCCAAGGTTGATTCACCACTGCTGCGACCCCTTGTGTAGTCCATCGTTCTTGCCCACTATTAAGGTAGCCACATTCCAACTTTGGGGATAGAAAGTAATCTAGTTATCAATCGTAAAGAGCGCTTTGATTTGTTGCTTTACAAGATTCAGCACTATATAAATTCCATACATTATTATTATTATTATTATAAAACCACTTTTACATTTTATGAGTAAGTCGACCTGAAAGCAGTAAAGCTGAAAATAATGCCAGACACACCTGGCTAAGAAGACATAGGCAGTTGTTTTTTTTAAATGATTGTTTACACCAGACTTTACAAGCATAAAATTATTAAAAAGTAGAATGCAAAGTAGGTTTAACAAGCACATATCTGTAAAGTTATTGCTATCAAGAAATTTGATGAATTTCAGTAGTATTCTTCACTTACAGGTCAAAGTGAATAAAACTCCAGGGCACTGTTTCGCTGTAAATGAGTGTGGGTGCTTTGTTTTTTGTCCTTCTTATTTTCTAGTTTTACTATGTGTGGTGTGGTGTGTGTGGTGTGGTGTTGGTGTGGTGTGGTGTGGTGTGGTTGTGGTGTTGGTGTGGTGTGGTGTGGTGTGGTGTGGTGTGGTGTGTGTGGTGTGGTGTGGTGTGTGTGGTTGGTGGTGGTGGTGTGTGTGTGTGTGTGTGTGCTGTGCTGTGCTGTGCTGTGCTGTGCTGTGCTGTGTGTGTTGTGTGTGTGCTGTGTGTGTTGGCTGTGTGTGTGTGGTGTGTGTGTGCTTGTGTGTGAGTGAGTATGTATGCATGCGAGTGCATACATATGTGTGTGTGCATGCATGCACTTAAACTTCCACAACAAGACGATAAAATGAAAGTGATGATTGAGAATGTCATGGCCGCTACACTGACCTCTGCTGGTACTCCTTGATGAGTTTCTTGGCTTTGTGGTACTTCTTCTCCAGGGCCCCAAAGTCCACCTTCATCTTCTTCTCCAGCAGTATGTACTGCCCCTGAGACCCTTCCAGCATGTCCTGCACACCAACCACCGCGTTTCAGGAAAGCTGCCCATCCTCTTTCCCCTGACATTTCTTACATATCTTTCCTTATATTTTCTAGCATTTTTCTGTCACAAAACATCCTGGGAAATGCAAACACAAACAAATCCCCTTCTTCCCACTTTACTTCAACATTGCTCTAACAAATTTCTTTCTTTCTTTTCCCAACATTCCACTATTATTCCCCTTCATTTATCCAAATGTATCCTAACATGATTGACCCACCCACCCTCCTCCTATCTCCTACCCACACCCCTTACCAATTCTTCTAGCAGCATTATTCTAAGATGATTTTCCCCAACCTAAGCTCTCCTCGCAACAGTATCCTAACTCCTTTCCTTTTCCTGCCTTCAGTTCAGTTCTGATATGATATTCCTTCCTCCCTTCTTGATTTCTTTCTGTAACTTGTTGCTCCCTTTTCTAATACTCCCCTAATATTGTTGCAATCACCCTACCCTTATTTTCTACCCCCTTCACTTTGATTATCTAATAAGAATTCCTCCTCCTATCTACACTTTCCTAGCGTGACATTCTCTCATCCTTTCACAGTTCATCTTTTGTTACGCATTTGACCTACACAATTTCTTACCATCTCACACGTACTAAAAAGCATTTCGTTTTTTCTCTCTCTTTTTGAAACTGGTGCTGGTCATTTCTATTGTTTTCAGACATCTGTGAAAAGAACTTATAAAGGTTTCATTCTGTGCTAATATTCCTAGCTTTTCTACATGTATGTATATCTTCTCTGTACAATTCTGCTGAAATAAAAAAAACTGTCACTTTTCAAATTCACCTGAAGCTGAATTCGTAAACTGTCACTTTCAAATTCACCTGAAGCTGAATTCGTAAACTGTCACTTTCAAATTCACCTGCAGCTGATTTCATAAACTGTCACAATTCAAATTCACCTGGTACTGGCTGTTTTCTTTCTTGGCAGAGTCGAGGTGTTTCTCCACGTCCCGCAGGCGATGAACAACATCTTCGTATTTCTTCTCCATCTGCTTCTTCTGCGTCTCTGCCGTCTCCAGGACAATTATCTGAACAATGAAAAAAATCTGCTTTATCTTCAGCCCTCTCTTTGTTAGAATTATTTTCTTCTCTACTGAAACAAAATGACTAAAAGCTTATTATAAAAGACAAAGATAAGTGAAATTACATAACTCCATTACTGGCATGTTGTTTGTTTTTGTGCGTATTTGTCACCAGTGAGTTGTGTATGGATGGCTTGGTGTGTGCGGGGAGGAGGGGGATGTGTGTGGGAAGGAAGGGGGTGTGTGCAGGGAGGAGGGTGTGTGTGTGTGAAGGGGTGGGGGGTAGGGGGGGATACTATACAGAATTTCGCACTTTTTTTTCATGTACTTTTTGTATCTTACTGAACATGTTCTTCTTTAGTGTTTTTTGTTTTTTTTATTAGAAAAAGTGTTGGATGGAACAACCAGCTTATCTAACTTGGAAATACACAATAAGTTCATCAAACAAAAACCTTATCACTCCACTGGCTTTTCTGAGCAGACAGCAATGATTTTTAAACTAAGAAGACTGATATACCAAATGACATAAAAATCTAGGTCTACCAAATTTCATGGCTGTCTGCATATGTCATTTTATTTCTTCTTAACATCTGTTTAATTTCAAAGCAACTCAAAAGGGAAAAAAAGGGGAAAAAACAGAAGGGGGGTGGGGTTGGCAGAAGAACCCTGCAAAATCCAACCTTTGCACGGAGTTTTGCCAGTTCTGCATCAGCTACGGCATTTTTGTAGTGTGCCTGCAACACAGGAACAGTACAGTCATCTAAATATATAATTTTAGATATACAATACATATGCACACTATATAAGCTGAACTGATTCCATTTATAGTATATGACAAAGATTAAGACTAAATAAACTGAACAGAAAAACCCCCACAAAACAAGTTCAATTAAAGCAATATTTTTTCTCTTTTGAACTATTCCTTAACTGGCCGCTGATCATCAGTTTTACTAGCTTGTGAAAAATATAGAAAAAGTGTGTGTGTGTGTGTGTGTGTGTGTGTGTGTGTGTGTGTGTGTATGGTGATTGAACATATGCATGAGCATCTACATGTAAATTAACACATTACATATTCATTCCTTTATCCTTTTACTATTCTATTTGCTACACTTCTTTTCTTCCTAAAAAACAAAAACACACAAAAAAACACCTTTTTAAAAAACACTCACTCTCTTCCTCAATTACAACAAAATCAAAACACAAAAAAACCCAAACAAAACACAACAAATTGTTGATATATGCTGTATTGAGTCTCTAACATTCTCACCTCTTTCAGCTTGATGAAGAGTTTCTCCTGCTCCATTTCAGGGGAATCCATCTCACTGCTGCTGCTCTCGGGCAGATCAAAGACCTCAATGGGTGGTTTGGGCGGACCATCCAGACTGTCTTCTGGTGAACTGCTGCTCACTTCCTCAGCCAGGGAAGGAATGGACTGGGGAGTTGTGTCCCCTGCTGCACTCTCCAGCTCTAGGAGGAGCTCTTGGTGGCGCTCTTTTTCTTGAGATTCTTCCATTCCCTGAAAAAGGCAAATGGACAAATAAACATTCTTCCCTAAATTGGAAATCTCTGCAGGGACGTATATACGATCACAACAACAGAAAAATCAAAATTCAATCAAGCTTCTTCTTCTTCTTCCTTTTTTGTCATGTTTCTCCCAGGGGAGGTTTGACATTGATGAGCCTTCTCCATCTCTCTCTGTTTTGAGCTTCCTCCTTATGTATGCCCCTTTCTCTAAGATCATCTGCAATACAGGCAGCCCAGGTCTTGCTAGGTCGTCCCTTTGGTCTCTTTCCATCCACTACGAAGTTCATTGCTCTTTTTATGATGTGGTGGTCTACTTTCCGTTGAACGTGCCCAAACCAGCGCAGTCTATTGGTATTAGCTACAGACTTAAGATCATCAACTTTGCACATTCTCCATAGTTCTTTATTCGTGATCCTGTCTTCTCATTTGATCTTTGTCATGTAGCGTAGCATTCGGTTTTCACAGCTCTTCAACAAACGTTCGACGGTTTTTGTGAAAACCCACGTCTTCGAACTATACAGGAGAACAGGTTTAATGCAGGCCTTGTATATCAGACAGCATCTCTCCAGTGGGATTTTATGATTTCCGAGCAGACTTGCCAATTCTTTCCATTTCTTCCAAGCACTCGTAATCCTGGTTCTGACAGCTAACTCAGATTTTGCTTCACAGTTCATCATCTCTCCTAGATAGTAGAATTCGTCTACCACTTCTATCTTTCCTTGTTCGAATTCTAGCTCCTTCTTTCCTGCATCGGTATTGTCTTCACCCTTCTTATTCATACAACTGGGGCAGACAAATACTCCGTCCTCCTTCTTCAGACTTTTGAGCTTTGAGTATCTTTTGTGACACCAATATTGACAGTTGGAGCATTTGATCGAATTGTTCCCTACACCTTTGTGGCAGACACCACACGGGTATTTGCTTTGCTCTCTATGTGTTCTGTGATCTTTTCCAACTATCATTGCTTTGGTCTTGTCAACATTCACCCTCATTCCTCTGATCTCTGTTTCCAAATGCCAAATCTTTGAGTAGCGTTATCACTGTTCTCAGCTACCAGTACCAAGTCATCAGCATACAGCAGTTCCCAGATCTCTTCTGGCCTCTCCACTTCCCTGGATATTTCATTCATCACGAGGATAAAGAGCAGAGAGCTCAATGCGGATCCTTGGTGCACTCCTACTTTTATCTCAAAGGTTTCTGACGTCCCAATTATAGTTTTCACTTTTGATCTGGAGTTCTTGTACAAAGTCATAACCATTGAGATGGTGTGCTCCGGTACACCTTGTTTCCTCAAGGCCCATTCAATCAAGCTGCCAAGATGAAAGGATTCATGGCTTGGCAAGCACCATGAGATGTCCATGCTTGTTAAGATTATGAGAACATGTCTACAACACAAGTGAAAAAAACACAAAACATATTATAAAACAGGTTGGATGGATGAATAGATAGATGGATGGATGAACAGATGGACTTTTTTTTATCAAAATAAAAAATGTTTTTAAAAAATAAATAAAAATAGATAGATTGATGGATGAACAGATGGACAGACAGACAGATGGATAGAAAGACAGATGGATAGAGAGACAGAGTGACTGACCGAACGACCAGTCGACTGTGTCACCTTTTCATGCTCCTTGAGGGGCGGGTAATCCTCCTGCACCAGCACCAGGTCTCTCTCGTCCAGCTCCTCTTCATCTTCCAGCACCTCCTCGTCTTCATCCAGCTCTCCGTCCTCGTCCAGCCTGCCCTCCTCTCGCTCCTTCGGAAACAGTGCAGCAGCAGGACCATTGGTCTGACCCCAGCGGGGTGGACATGATTGAGTTATATGGGGGTTTCAGGGTGGGTGGGTGGGTGGGTGGGTGAGTGAGTGAGTGAGTGAGTGAGTGAGTGAGTGAGTGAGTGAGTGAGTGAGTGAGTGAGTGAGTGAGTGAGTGAGTGTGTGTGTGTGTGTGTGTGCGTGCGTGTTTATTTTATTTTATTTTTTTTATTTTATTCTTTTATATCAAGGATAATGGAATAAGCACTTATTGTTTTTTTTTACATCCAGTCCCTTTGTGTATGCGGTTTTGTAAATTCTGTCATCTGTTCCAACCGACACACAATGGCCTACTCTTACGAAAAGCGGAACATGATTTAATGTGTGCGCAAGATGTTCTGCGTACGTTTGCACACGGGGCCTTGGTTTATAGTCTCATCCAAAGGACTTTAGGGGAGAGTGGAGTCTGCACTGATGTTAACTCCAGGGGAAAATATCCCCTTGAACGGGAATCGAGCCCGGGTCGCCAGATTGCCAGCGTGATGTTCTAACCACTAGGCTATCCCATCCCCACCATGTGTGTGCATGTGTGTGTGACTTGGGGGGAAGGGGATGTCCTCTATGTGTGTGTGATTGGGGGTGGGGGGAGTACCTGTGCTTGTGTGTGTATGTGTATAGGTTAGAGTGTGCGCAGGGGGAATGCCCTGCTGAATGTGTGTGTGTGTCTGTGTTTGTGTGTGTATGTGCACGCATCTGTGTGTGGGTGTGGGTGTGCCTGCCTGTGCATATGCGCATACCTGAATGCGTGTGCATGTGAGTACAATACCATATAACATAAAATTCAATACAGTCAAACACATTAAATTCAAAATGCAATGCAACACAAGACAATGCAACATGCATGTCCTTTTTCTTCTCATGGACATAATTATTGCTTCCTCTGTTCTACATCCCTACATGCTGCTCTGCAGACGACCACAAGTACCTGCAGGTGCTGACGGTCGTGTGCATGGTGCTCCAGGACCTCGTCCTTGGGGTGGAACTGCTCCTCCAGTTCCTTCATCCGGTTCTGGGCAGTGTTGGGTGTGGAGTCCCTGGCCCGGTCCTGAGCCAGTGACTGCTGAATCAGGCGGGCCACCTCACTCTTGGTGGGGTCTTTCTCACGCCCGATCTGAAACCTGTACACAGGGAGTGACCATACCATGAATAGGTTGGTGAAGATTATGGACTTGCTGCTACAGAAACTGACAGTGAATTGTGAACAAATAATGACTCTTATCATCAATGACTGACTAACAGCTCTATCATCAATGACTGACTAACAGCTCTATCATCAATGACTGACTAACAACTCTATCATCAATGACTGACTAACAACTCTATCATCAATGACTAACAACTCTATCATCAATGACTGACTAACAGCTCTATCATCAATGACTGACTAACAGCTCTATCATCAATGACTGACTAACAACTCTATCATCAATGACTGACTAACAACTCTATCATCAATGACTGACTAACAACTCTATCATCAATGACTGACTAACAGCTCTATCATCATATAGAATTTTTCAAAAGAGAATTTTTCGTCGTAACTGCAGCCACTTTTCTTTTTTTTTCTTTTTTTTAAGGGGATCTGATTCTAAAATTATAGCAAAAATCAAACATTGCAGACTTTTTGTCTGATTCTGTAAGTCAAGGCTCACATTGAGAAAAAGTATAAAACATAAAAATTCCTAAGTGAGTGGGGGAAAGGGGGGGGAATATGCCACTCTTAATATTTCCCCTCATCCCTGACTCCAAACACTTTGTTGAACATAACATCCAAAATGGTATCATTTGATGCTAATCTAAGCACCATGGTGGCATTTCTATTACTGCAGTGCAGTTACCACAGCCTTTCAATTCTCACAAAGCATTGCTATTTCTCTAACTATAGTGCTGTTACCACAAACTTTCCAATTCTCACAGCACTCAATTGTATTATCATAGTGCCATTACCCCAACCTTTCAATTCTCACAGCACTCAGTTGTATTATCATGGTGCCATTACCACAACCTTTCAATTCTCACAGCACTCAGTTGTATTATCATGGTGCCATTACCCCAACCTTTCAATTCTCACAGCACTCAGTTGTATTATCATGGTGCCATTACCACAACCTTTCAATTCTCACAGCACTCAGTTGTATTATCATGGTGCCATTACCACAACCTTTCAATTCTCACAGCACTCAGTTGTATTATCATGGTGCCATTACCACAACCTTTCAATTCTCACAGCACTCAGTTGTATTATCATGGTGCCATTACCACAACCTTTCAATTCTCACAGCACTCATTGTATTATCATGGTGCCATTACCCAACCTTTCAATTCTCACAGCACTCAGTTGTATTATCATGGTGCCATTACCACAACCTTTCAATTCTCACAGCACTCAGTTGTATTATCATGGTGCCATTACCCCAACCTTTCAATTCTCACAGCACTCAGTTGTATTATCATGGTGCCATTACCACAACCTTTCAATTCTCACAGCACTCAGTTGTATTATCATGGTGCCATTACCACAACCTTTCAATTCTCACAGCACTCAGTGTATTATCATGGTGCCATTACCACAACCTTTCAATTCTCACAGCACTCAGTTGTATTATCAGGTGCCATTACCACAACCTTTCAATTCTCACAGCACTCAGTTGTATTATCATGGTGCCATTACCACAACCTTTCAATTCTCACAGCACTCAGTTGTATTATCATGGTGCCATTACCACAACCTTTCAATTCTCACAGCATTCCAATCTTGCATCAACAGGCATAACCAACCCTAGCAACACACAGGAATTTTTGTCTTCACAACTTCAGTGTGCTTTGCCTGTTTCCTCAAGACTGCAATTCTAAGCATGAGTGGTGTCATAATACCATCCACTCTTCAGTCAACCCATGACAAAATGGTGACTGCCCTCTCCTACAAATTCACAAAGATAATGTCGTCTGCTAGTCTGAGTCTTAAAGTGTTTTTGACTTGACTTGACTTGACTTGAGGAAAAATAACCAGCGTTCTTCAGATCTTACTGCCTCCCTATTCCCTAGCCTTTCCCACTTCCATTTGGTTGGGTTTTTAAAAAAATATAGTTTTCATTTATATCCACATCTTTTTTGTAAATCTGTTCATTTGTGAAAAAGTAGAGTACTGCTACTGCTGTTTTCAGGAGCAACACTTTCAATTTAAAAATAAGACAAATCAATTGTACACAATTTATACACTAAAGTGTACAATTCATCATTAAGTTCATAAAACAAAAACTGGGCAAAAGAAAATGGTCAACAAAAAACTAAACTTACTTCACTTGTCCACTGGTGTTTCGCAGGACAGAGGCAGCATAGGCTTGCGTGACACCAACCAGGCTTTTGCCATCAACCTCGATGATTTGGTCGTTGACTTGAATTCTGTACACAGTGGTGAAAAGACTGACTGGAAACCATTCCATGACACTGTCCTTCTTTTAGTCAGTTTTTGTGCCCCTCAACCATTAATTAAGCATGTGTCTATTCACAGATGATTCCTTCTATACTATTTATGTGATGCCGAAAATATGATATTCTGATCTTTGCAGAATGCAAAGGGCTGAAGTGTCTCCTGTAATAATCCTGGCATACTACTTTATCTTTTATTTCCTAGCGTGTCTGATCAGTGTCAAGTCTGGTAAACATTTCTTCAGTGTTCCATGGGGTAATCCCAATATATGTATGTTTCTTCAGAGTTGTGTACTAAAAGAAATGATATAGTCATTTCCATGAGCAAACACTTTCTGCCACATATCATGAAAGGCACAGTACTGACACACTCATTCAACAGTTTTCCAATAGGCTGACAATCCTTGCACTGATTTGTTTAAACACACTCTTGTGTTTCAGAACATTCTAACATAACTTGTAACTTACGTCAGAAGAACACACAAAAAACACCACCACTTTACAACCAAACACAAACCTTGAATACAGTAAAAGCAGGACCACAGTTTTAACAGATATTACTTCAGCACAGGGGAAACCAGGTTCAAACACAAAGCCATCACTATTGTCCTTTTTTACACACTTGATGCAGCTGTTTACTTCAATGTGTTCAGCGTTGTATCAAGGTTTCTCTGTATAAGCTAACCTCCATTTACGAGAGGGACACAGCTGCTGATGAAGCTATCATCCCCCATGCTGACAAATGATTTAGAAAACATAGAGAGGAGGAAATAAGAGTGCTCCCTTATATATATATATATATATATCTACGAGTGACCTTTGGCAAGAGGTGAAAGGATGATTGAAAGTGAGTCAGCAAACAAGAGATCAATCACAGATGCACCACGCACAACATCAGTGGAGGCAAAGCACATTCAAAGCACATCACGAAACACTTGTATGTCAGAGTCATCAGTCCCTCTCTCTCTGTCACTCTGTCATCTGACAAGATCACAAACTGAGTACCTCATCACTAACTGCATTTCCATCTGCCATTACTCATTCATCAGAAAAGAAAAGCATAGTAAAAACAGATACAGAAGTTCACTTATTTAATCCTTTGATTGCATAAAACAGGTCTAATGACAGACAATCACAAGTATTAAAAATGCTGTTGTTCAAAAGTCAAATACTTGAGAACAAAACCTCTCACTGAAAAAACAAAGAAACAAAGAAAAATAAAAGAAAACCTGGCAACCTTCCATAATTTGCAGCCATCTCCTAAAGCAGAATTTTACACACATTACCTTCTGTAGGAGCTAAACAATTGTTTAACAAACCACTGACTGACATACATGACTGTAGTTCAGGATTACTAATAGGCCTACAGTACAATAAAATCATAAGCTTGCATAGAAGCATATAAATGGAGGGGGAAAAGGTATGTATTCAGAGAAGACAAAGGAGTTAGGATCAGAGGCTCTAGGGGAAAGAGAGACAGATAGAAAGACAGACAGACAGACAGACAGACAGATAGATAGATAGATAGGCAGACAGAGCCAGAGAAACAGAGACATACATACAGACAGAGAGACAGACATGGGGCAGGCCTCAACAAGAAAAAGATCTAAATCATTTAAAAAGCAAACAAACACCCACCCACCCTACCACCACCACCCTAAAAAAAGGAGAGGAAGAAAACAAAAGAGAAGATGAAGGCAGACATACCCAGAGAAGACCAAATAGAAACTCAAGTCCAGAGAGGAGGGAAGATGATAGACACTGACCTCTAGCCCTCCTTCAAATCCCACTGTGATTTCCTTCCCAGCCAGCCAGCCTGCTGAGTAAACCACTGCCTGCTGAATGATGGCCTGCCTACCCAGACCATCCAGCCACCCAACCGTCAACACTCCCCCTTACACTGCTCCACTATCTCTTACTACTCTCTGATTCAACTTCATATTCACCTGGAGAACAAGACTTCTTTGAAAGGATTTGCTTTTTCAGTGAAGTACAAAATCACAAGTTATTCATTGCAATGAATTGTGTGCTTACCCATAGCAAAACCTAAAGGTATAGGAATCTTTCGTGATGACAACCCAGGAGAAAGAATATCTGGGGGCCAGTAGATATATCCAAGGTTGTGCCCATTTCCTCTCCCTTGCTACCTTACTCAAGATGTCCTTGAAGGGAACAACAATTTATTTACAGATAACAGAGGGACTGTCTTCAAACAAAGCCAGAAAAAAAGTAATCCACTTTCACCTCCATTTTTTCCCCTTCACCTCAACAGATTAACCACACACTTCATATGATCAAAGAATGCCAATTTTTCACAGATCATATCAGGATGCCTTGTTTTTAACAACCTATGATTGATAACACAGAGTGCTTTTTTTTTTCTTTCTTTCAAAGGTTGGCAATAAGAAAAAGAAAGGAAAACCCAGACAGAATAATCCATTTTTGTTTACAAATCAGAAGACTGACAAAACATTTTTTTCCGGATTATCATATGAAAACCAGAACTGTCATCAACATAGAACAGCTTACAGCTATAATATATAGATAGTATCCACACCAAGGCTGAGAAAAATGCTATCTTTGACAGAATGCCAGGCCTAAGCACCTGTAAAACTAATATTCAACAATGATGGCCAAGCAAAATGTCCATTTATCTCCCACTGATCCCCCCCCCCCCCCCCCCCCCCATCTCTCTCATTTTTTTTCTTCACCGCAACAGATTAACCACATGCTTCATATCAAAGATTCTCTCTTCTCTCCCTCCCCCCTCCTGATCTATCAGAATCTCTGTCCCCTTCCCTCCCCCTAAATCTTCCTCAATACTCCTTCAGTCACTTCCCTCCTTTCTCTGCTCCAACTGACTGACTGACTGACTGACTGACTGACTGACTGACTGACTGACTGACTGACTGACTGACTGTCTGACTGACTGACTGTCTGTCTGTCTGTCTGTCTGTCTGTCTGTCTGTCTGTCTGTCTGTCTGTCTGTCTATTCCTATTTTTGGTCCAACACAGTGGCCTTACATTTCCCCTCACATCCAAAATATGACCAGTGGTTGTGTTTATGGTGCGTGTCTGCCAACTGCTCATCCTTTGATGGGAGCAGTGGGTGGTCTGGCACAACTGGACTACCAAAAAAAAAAAAAAAAAGGAAGTGTTATCATCAAGGCAGTTAACTATCATGACCACTGCAGGTACCATCAGAGTGAAGTGTCGGCCTGTGGGTGTAGCACTCCTTCAGGATAAGAGAAAAATCCACTGGCTGGTTGGGGTCATATTCAAGCTGGATTTTGTTTTGTTTTGTTTGTTTAGAACTACTCTGGTCTAACTGACTCTGAATGAGTTGTGAGTACAAGTGTGTGTTTTCTAGCTCTTGTTATTTGAAGGGATGGCGGATGCTGGTCTGGGACTTTTCTAGCCTGATATTTTGTCCTTTTCTATCTATCTCTTTACATGTGATAAAATACAAGGGCTTCCAGTATACAGGGAAATATATAAATAAGCCACAGAAACAAACGCAAGAGAGCTATCCCTCATACAGGACTGGTAACATTCTACAAAAGAAGGTCAGTTCTTACAAGTAAACAAGCATCTATGTAGACAGAAAAAGAAAGAAAAAATGGTATTATATATAATGTACTTATGGCAACAAGCCCATCTCAGTGAAAAGAGCTGATAATTTCATGCAGAAAAGTAAGCTGTGGTATAAAAGAAAAAAAAAAATGGATCACCAGCCTCTAAAAAAATGTAAGTAAAGAACTGACAGGAATTAAAATACTACATTAGAGTTTCAACAAAGGATCCTGCAGGTAATATTGCCTAATGCTAAACAAGCATTTTAAGCAGACATTTGTGAAATGGCTTACATCTTCAAAATACACAGACACATACAAGCAGAACTGAACGCATATGCATACACATACACACACGTACACACACACACACACACACACACACCCTACCTGCCATCACGCTGTGCAGCTCCAGCATTGGTCAGTGTCTTGATGAAGATGCCCAGTTTCTCCAGGCCTGCATCTGCCCCTATCCCCATGCCAATGATGCTGATGCCTAGACCCTCAGACCCTGCACACGCCACCATGTCACACGCTGCAGTTCTCCGTTCTCCTCCCAGAGGCCCTATTCCACTCTGAGCTTCCCTTCACAAGCAATATCTACTACAGAATGAAAAGCAGAGTGCTAGACCTTTTCTTTGATTGCTTACTTGTTGCAGAACCAGATCAAAAGAGACACAGCAATAAAAAGAGTAACAAATCACGGCTTGGAATATGTCACCTAAAAACACACTGACCAGCTGACCTGGATAAGGAAACTAATAATTCAGATTTTCCTTCTTCTTTTTCCTTGGTTAGAGCTCCAAGGATCACCAATGGTGAGATTTTGCATATGCGACTGTTTTTGCCTATCATGACTGTCTCTTCATAAATTCAGATCAACTTTATTTTGAAGATTCAAACAATATTCCTAGATCATATTTCCAATGAAGACATGATAAAAATTGTAATCAGCACTGTCCTATCTTATTCACCGCTTTGTTAAAAAAAAAAAAAAAAAAAATTCTGTATAAAATGTTTTTGGCACAGAATTTTTAGGAGGCGAGATAATTATTCAAACTGACAGAATTGTTATATCACCACAGGGGAAATCATTCTTTCAGAAAACAAATCTGCTTACCTTTCTCCAACACCACTTCGAACACGTCCATCTTCTCCACCCGTTTCTCCAGCTCATACTCAGCAGACGCAGACACAGGGTCCACATCTTCGTTGCGTCGGTCATAGTCGGAGGTACTGTAGGTAGGGAATACCTGTGATGCAGGTCAACATCTATCTCATTAGGTAATATTTTGGGCTGTATTCTCATTTACAATCATCTTCTGTTTTAGGTGAATAAAACTCAGCTTCTTCATCATAATGTAGACCAAAACCAGTTTTTTTCAAACAGATAGCAGTTAATATTAAATGATGATATTGCCACCCTTTATCATTTTGAAATATTAAACAAAAAAACAAAAAAAGGAACACATACAAATGGACATTTTAACAGATATTTCTGACAAAACAATACATATTCAATACGGCGATATTTTTCAGAATCTTTCACCCGTGTGTATTTAAACTGAACATAAAAGATATCACACAATAATGAACACTAAACTGAAATTGTTTTAGGCTTCTGATCTAGCATGTTGAGTTGAAAGTGTGTCCATTCACTAGAGATGAAACACTTCAACACCCCCCCCCCCCCCCCCCCCCACACACACAACACACACAGAGAAAGTCTTATGGCAACCACTCTGAACTAAATCCCCCCTCCTTTTCGAACACCTGAAGATCAAAACAAAACGCACATGACAGAACACAGTGTCAGAAGGTCAGACAGAGAAAGGCAGACCAACACAAGAGAGAGAGAGAGAGAGAGAGAGAGAGAGAGAGAGAAAAGAGAGAGAGAGAGAGAGAGAGAGAAGAGAGAGAGAGAGAGAGAGAGAGAGAGAGAGAGAGAGAGAGAGAGAGAGAGAGAGAGAGAGAGAGAGAGAGAGAGAGAGAGAGAGAGAGAGAGAGAGAGAGAGAGAGAGAGAGAGAGGATCACACACATCTAGCAAGTGCCATCAATTACCTTAATGGGGTCTTTACTGAAGCGAATACGACTGGGTTTCTTCACAGGGACTTCTTCATCGCTGCTGTTGTCTTCTTCAGAGCTGGACAGTGGGGGGATTTCAACGTATGCCACATAGCCTTCTTCTGAGGCTTCTGAGTTCTCACCTGACGGGGGTAAAAAATCTTCTTCATATAGAGAGAAGAACATCGCGAGGAATAGTTTATACTGAACAGGAATAACCATTATTTCCATCTTTTCAAAGTAAACGCACACACACACACACCTGCATGCACGCACACATGCATGCATACACACAGACATGCATGCACGCACACAAATACACACACAGACACACACACACACACACACACACACACACACACACACACAAACACATGCGTGAGCGACCAGTGACACACACACAAGCTCTGAAAAAGAAAAAAAAAACTTCCATCATATGGCAAAACACCAAAATGGCATGTTTTATACTGAACAGGAATAATGACTTTTTCCATCATTTCAAAGATTTTTTAAAATTCTTTTAAAAAGCAAAAAAAAAAAAACCCAAATAAACCCAAGCTTGTAAAATCAAGAATTAAAATGTAAATGCAATAAATTACACACACAACACACACACACACACACACACACACACACACACCACACACACACACACACCACTGAAACTACTGACCATCATAGGATAAGGAAACAGCCTCATGATTACTGCCATCTCGCGCACTGGGTCTAGTCTGCTCATTCACATAGGGGGGTGCTTCATCTTGTGAGGAAGCATCGTCTTCAGATCTGAAACACACAGTACAGTGACACTCATTTCATCTACAGTCTTTTTATTACACCTGTGTTGGCTTTTCCTCCATTACTGCACTCAAATCTTAGTAAAGACGTAAATGCTAACAATACAAATTATGGAAAATAATAAAACAGAACGTAAAATAATACAACAAAATACTAATAATGGATCTTTTTCCTGAGGTATATAAATTGCTATTTAGGACAATGTTATGAAAATAATAAAAAATTATAAACTACTTATGAGCAGATGAATAGTGCAACTAATGTACTGTCTTTATTTGACAAAACTGAAAAGGAAAAAAGTCCAAGCAAAAGAAATGTAAGATGATATCAAAGCCTAGAGATGCACACTATTCTAAATGTCTTTACCATAGTTCCACTTCAAATTACAAAACTATGTGCAGGATAGACAGTTGATTTTGATGTGTGATCAATATATACTGTATACTTATTCACAATGTTCCATTAAAACTGTGTGCAAATATACAATGCTTGCATGTTTGCACATATGCAACACACACACAGACACACACACACACACATATTCACTTTGTTATCATAAGCCTATTTTCATCATAAGCCTATTTTGAAATGTTTCAAAAACTTCTTATAAAAAATGAAGTCTCCCAGCATGATGAATCTTATAAAAGTAAACAATAAAGAACGTAACACCCAAGAGTTTGGCAGAGCAAATTTTGGTTTATTTAAAACCTTCTTCAGGCTAAAAGATTAGCCAACTGACAGTAAAAGCCAAACACAGACCTATATACACATCATGATCAATCATACAGTATGATCAATCTTACAATATTGGTGAAATATAACAATAACAATTTCTGCAAACTTGCAACAAGACAGGTTATTTGAGATTTTTCGTTTCATTTTGAGTTCATGCATAGTGAACTACAAGGGACAAGTAAGTAAAGATACCAGTGGGTTGAAAAAAAGGAATCTAACTGAATCATCAACTCAGACATGGTCCAAACTTCTCTTAGCCCATCTCTGTGGGTCACTCACCTCATGAAAAATGATACCAACAAACATGAAGTGAGAATATCAACAAACTGCACACATGGATACATTACGTGCCAGCACATGCTCACATGTCTGCCTACATGCCAAATGGTATGGAATGTACTCTCTTTTCTTCCTTTTTGTTTAATGATATTTAAAAACATCCTAAAGGCACGAGTATTTTAAGGCACATGTGTTTGGTGATGCACAAAAAGATAAAGTTTATAAATATTTGCATACCTACTAATCATGCACATACAAACATGCAGGCACTCACACATATGCATAAGCATACATGCGTACACATGCACGCATGTACACATGCACAAGCACGCACACACACACAGCATGCAACATGCAAAACCTCATGCACACACATCACACATCCTACATATAATGATGTATTAATTATATATGCCACAAGAAAGCCAGTGTAGCCTAGCAAAGACAAGAGCTTGTCTGTATCTTTCAACAGTCCAACTGCAGGCAAAAAGGTTCAGACACCAGATAAGAGAGCACTTCTCTTTCATGCTCCTTCAACACTTTCTTTATGACAGAATATGACCCTCTATGTCTCATGCTTTCTGTCTGTCTGTCTGTCTGTCTGTCTGCCTGCCTCACAGTCTGTCTGTCGCTCTCTCTCTCTGCCTCCCATTTTTCTCTCTGTGCATACATGCATGTGTTGGAGTCTCTCTCTCTCTCTCTCTCTCTCTCTCTCTCTCTCTCTCTCTCTCTCTCTCTCTCTCACACACACACATTCAATTTAAATACCTTATTATCTCAAACACAGACATTCATTTAGGTTACGAGCAAAGGATTACACATCTATGGATAAAAGAATGAATCACATACACGTCATCACATGCATGCACACACGTATGCATGCACACACACACACGCACGCATACACACATATACACACACACCACACAGCACACACAACACACACACACACACACACACACACACACACACACACACACAACCACACACACACACACACACAACTTTACCATCATATTGTGAAGGCTTGACACAACCTTTCATGAGCTACTTCAGTACACAATGAAGTGCTGCACTCTCTCTCTCTCTCTCTCTCTCTCTCTCTCTCTCTCTCTCTCTCTCTCTCTCTCTCTCTCTGTATAAGTATTGGGTTATTATTATTAAGATGTATCCCTAACGGGCGGGGACTGGATGTAAAAAAACACATGTGTGCTTATTCATTATCCTCGAAATAAAAGAATTTGTCATTGTCATTGTCTCTCTCTCTTTTTTCTCTCTCTCGCTCTCTTTTCTGTTGTTTCTGTGTTTTCTGTTTTGCTTTCTTTCTTACTTGTTGCTACTTTTTTTCTCTCTCTCTCTTTGGTGATTTTTGTGGGGATTTTGTGTAGAATTTTTTTTTCCGTATACTGTGTAAGTGTATTGCTATGGGCTTTATTTTATTTTATTATCATATATATCCCTAAGGGCGGGGACTAGATGTAAAAAAGCACATGGGTGCTTATTCATTATCCTTGAAATAAAAGAATTTGTCATTGTCATTGTCATTGTCTCTCTCTCTCTCTCTTTCTCTCTCTCTCTCTGTCTCTCTCTGACTTCCCTCCTTTTAGGAGAGATGGCCAATTTCCTCTTCTCCCTTGTTAACTTTGTGCCTTCCTCCTTTATCCCTCCCAGTTTGCTTTCAGAATGACGGCCGCTGTTGCTTCTTTTTCGCTTCTTTTTCTTCTTCTTTTTTCTTGTCTCATTTGCCTGTTTTATGACAGATTGCCAGTCTCCTGTCTCTGGCTATTTGTATTTCATCTCCCTGCAAAGAAATGAAGGCTCCGCAAAGTTAAGTTCTCTCTTCTGAGAGGGAACGACTCGACCAACAATCTCTTGTCTTTTGTACCTTCTCTGCTTTGTAAATGGACTGACATTCTTCTCTCTCTCTCTCTCTCTCTCTCTCTCTCTCTCTCTCTCTCTCTCTCTCTCTCTCCTCTCTCCTCTCTCTCTCTCTCTCTCCCTCTTTCTTTCCTTCTTTTTTACTTTACTTCTTTGTCAAGGATTCAACATTTTACTCCTGTGGATTTGATAACTTTGTTGAGGACTGAACATCTTCTCTCTTCTTTTTACTTTACAGTTTCGTCACACTAACAATTCTAATTAATAATCCTCCCCCTTATCAGTGTACTCCTCTGGTGAAAGATTCACAGTCTTGCCTCCTTCTTGGCTTCTTTATTTTGTGAAGGAGTGACAGTCTTGTTTCTCTCATTACTTCTTGTTTTCCCCTCTCATCCCTTGGCTAGAGATCCGAGGTTTCCTAATGGTGACAGTTTTGCATTTGCAACTGCTTTTTCTCCCACCATTAGGGTAGCTGCATTCCAAGTGTGGGGAGTCCTCATATATTTTAAGAAGGATTGACAATCTTGCCTTGAGCTCTCTCTCTCTCTCTCTCTCTTGCTTGTCTCTCTCTCTCTCTCTCTCTCTCTCTCTCTCTCTCTCTCTCTCTCTCTCTCTCTCTCTCTCTCTCTCATTACTTCTCTACTATGTGATGGACTGACAATCCTGTCTCTCTCATTACTCATTTATTTTCCTTTTCTTTTTTTTTTGTGGTTTAATTCCCTGATTCTTGCTGTTTTGAGACTGAGATGTAGTTGAGAGCAGATAAGACTGATACCCACTACAACAAAAAGATCACACACACACACTCTCTCTCTCTCTCTCTCTCTCTCTCTCTCTCTCTCTTCTCTCTCTCTCTCTCTCTCTCTCTCCTCTCTCTCTCTCTCTCTCTCTCACACACACACACACACAACACATTTACACAAAACTTTACAGGAAATTATTTTTCTCACAATAACCAGAAGTCTCAAAACCAAACAAAAATCAAATAATGACAACCACCTCAACTATAAATAACAACAAAATGATCATGCTGTTTAACACTCTCAAAATAGCAGGCGTGATGATCTCACTACCAGAGACAACACAGATGATCATTGTAAACTAACAACCTTGATGCAATGACAACAGCAAAAAACTAACGCCAAATAAATATTACCGGTCATAATAAAAACACAGCCAGCGTTAATACTTGCAATCGCTACGGCTAAGGCTCTCATATGTTATTGTTACTGCCATATAAACTGTCATGATAATTGTTAGCAGGGAACGAGCAAGATAATAGGAAGCAGGAGATACAGTGCATTCATTGTCAAGAAGAACATCGCATTCCCAAACAACCAGCTTCCCATCTGTATCTTATAGGCGAATGAACTCTACAATGTGGAGCTTTTTTTTCCCCCAACTTCTGTTCCTAAGCTTATCATATCATTTTCTGCCAACTATTTCTGTATATAATTCACGTGTGTGTGTGTGTGTGTGTGTGTGTGTACATGCGTGTGTGTGTGTGTGTGTATGTTAAGTGCTCTTCTGATCTGTGGCAGTCTTACTACTGTTAGCGTGCATCTCTGTACACACAGGTCCAAATTATCTGATTATTATGCAGGTGGTTCAGTTTTTCTGTGTACCTGTGTAGGCGTATGTATGTACACAGGATCTCTCTCTCTCTCCTCTCTCTCTCTCTCTCTCTCTCTCTCTCTCTCTCTCTCTCTCTCTCTCTCTCTCCTCTCCCTCCCTCCCACTGAAGCAACCTGTGCAGCACACCAGCAGTGTTCACAGAAAGAGGTGATACAGGTATGTACACCAACATCACCCCCAACACCTGCCCCTGTCCATTAACCCCCTAACACCCAAGGCACAGCAGCAGCAGCAGCAGTACTGGTATGCTTCAGACCTGCTTCACTGCCTGTAGATAAGATGAGACAGGAAGCCCCTCAGATACTAACCACTTTCCCCTCCCTCAGGGGGGATTAGCATCCATTTCCACCGGAGGCTGGCAGTCCTGAGAGTATTAATGCAAACGGCACATCTATCTCCTTTCATCCGCAATTTTGAGAGAATCTTCATGTAAAGTTACCAGCGTAAAAACTTATGGTACTATTTGATGTCAATATTCTCATGAATAGTTTCATCACTTCGACCTCAGCATTTACAGCCTTGTACCCTTCTTCTTCTTCTCATTCTTCTGCTTCTTCTTTGTCCTCTTCTTCTTCTCATTCTTCTTTTTCTTCTTCTTCTGCATTCCCACGCACAGTCTTGTACCCACAAACCTTTCATTTAAACATCCACCATTTTTATGGTTATATGGCTTTACCTAACTAAAATGAGCTACATCCATCAGCATACTCATACAAACCAAAATACTAACCACCATGAATCAGCTATAAAAAAGTTGAAAAGTACCACCTTTACAGCAGTCCCCTGCAGCATAATACAACTTTCACAGGTTGAAATCTTATAACAAATATTCATGTGCCACCTTCAGCATGTCACACCTAGTAAGTACAACATCCAGATCATAGCATAAATTTTCCTCCCTTTTTGGGGGGGATTTGTTTGTTTGGGGGCTTGGTTTGGTTTTTTATTTGGTTTGGTTTTTTGTTTTTCTTTGGTAGGCCTACAAAAAAGCAGTAATTCTTTAGTCTGAAGCTTTGCTCCATGAGAACATGACTGTGATAAGTTTAACAAGAAACTGAGAATGCCCCCTTAGCTCTAGCAGGCAGTACAATGTACTTTTTCATTTTAAACGGGCATTTGTTTGTTTATTTTTGTTTGTTTTTGTTCCTCACCTATAGCTCTGAAGTTCACCAATGGTGAGATTTTGCATATACAAACATTTCTACCCACCATTAAGGTAACCACATTCTGACTTCAGGGATAAACTGGTTATGAAATCTTGCTAAACTGCTAACATTTCTTTGAAAAAATTTTGGCAACTGCTGTCTGCTCATCCTGTTGAAGGCTACTGAGCCAACAGAGATTGCCAATCCCCTCAACATTTCGCTCTCACTCAATATCACTGACAACCAAACTGTTTGTTTTAATGATTTCTTCCAAAGATACACAGTTCTGCATACTTTCTTTGAAATAAACTAACCATTCAATCACTATGTGCTACATTACTGAAAACTTCAACAGAATTATTCTTATAACAATAATAATCAGCTGATGCTGTTTACAGGCTCTTGTGTAAAAAGAGTTGGTTTTTAAAAACTTTGGTCCATCCCACTCAGAGGACAATAAAGTCAGATAATCAGAAATAAGATACAACCAAAAATACTTATTGCAATCAAAAATGGTTGAGATGGCATGCTTTACAACCACATCAATGACCAAGGATAATTTTTCCCTGTATTGTTAATGACATTTCTTTCTTTGCAGTCAGTGAAGACACAACGCAGTGAAGCAAGAGGTTGCTGCCATGCACAGGGATTAGTCCTTAATTAAACCATGCAGTTCCATGCAACATGCTACAGTGTGGAGAACTCTGAATACTCCAGCACTGAGGCATGACCTGTGCAGTATTTCCTCATTCCATCACATCATCCAAAATCAGTCCAAACTGTTCCTATCAGCAGGCAAAATTGTGTTATTTTGAGGGTAAAACAACAACAATACCTACAACAACAGCAACAACAACAACAAACTGCTACATGCCAGGTATTATAATGGACTGCGGAGGGGGGGCGCAGACTTGTTAAGCAGAACTTTGTTTTAAGGATCACACTATAAATGGGATTCTGCTTGCAGCAAAACAGCCGACATGTGCCTTGGTTATGTTGCACACACAGGTCATCACAGCTCTCCTGTCTTGC